>LR880972.1:950354058-950367137 GCA_904067115.1 Aegilops sharonensis | reverse complement strand
TCCAGCTGAGCCTTCTTCATCAGGCTCGATACCACAACTCACAGATAGGTTCTTTGGCAATTTCTGAATAAGAAAAACATATCAATTAATAAATAGCCTCACACATACTCTTGCAAATATATTTCTATTAAGTCTAGATTTCTACACTATCAAAAGACACAGTACTACGCATTTGTACTAATTAATCATGAATTCTACTAAGCATATCATTGGACTCTACACTAAGCATTTCATCGGATTCACTAAGCATATCATCGGATAATTTGCATTTGTAAGTATAACAATAAAGCATATATATATCATCAAATTACTACAGTCAGTACGTATAACATACCATTTCATGTCGATCGACCATGGTACTTGTCAGGCGGGTCACGAATGGCCCCGACAAAGTCATCACGTGGCGGAATTATGTCCCATAGGTTGCACACCTCGTCCTCGCTCAGCCTCATTCTTTGAGCTACGATGGCTTCATGAAGTGGGTCCTCATTATCTTCATCATCTTCGTCATCTGCATCATCTTCGTCATCTTCGTCATCTTCATCATCTTCGTCATCTTCATCATCTTCATCATCTTCCACCAGGTTGAGATAAATGACAGCCAGCTTGGGTCTTTCTTCTCTGAAGGAGAAGCTGATCAACTCACCACCAGTAAGACGCATGCGGGTGAGGAAACGGGCCCATCCATCTCCTCCAATCTGTGACATATTGCGTCCTTTCTCGACCTCCATAGTGTACGGCCCCCCATGAGCCTCAAATGTCACAGTGTCTCGTGTTAGCTTGTTGAATTTCAACCTCACATTGCATGGGACGATCTGTGTAAGAAAAGTAAAATGACACAATGCAGTAATGCCAACACTAAAAATAAAATAGTTGTTACATTTCATCTAATTTCTTACCGCCGCATGACAAAAACTCGGCTGGAAGTAGATGCCGAACAGCTTGCCAATTGCAAGGCTGCTGGTGCACCTTGACTTGCACAGTCGACATAGTGGTGGTGGTGGCGGCGCCATTTGCCTAAAGCAATATGAGCAAAGGATTAACGATTAGATGACAAGGTACCACCTACCAAAGCATTTCGATGGCACCTATTGCCTAAGATAATTGATTAAAAAACAAGTGGCAAATTTATCTAAATTGGCACCTACATTTTGCCCAAAAAATAACTTATTACAAAAAAACAAAAGCATCTACCTATCCATGTACAGAAAAAATAACAATAAAATCGTGCATACTAAATCAACTAGCATACTAAATCCACTAGCATACTAAATCAACTAAATGACACAATGTTCTAAGTCAACTAAATCAACTAGCCTACTAAATCAACTAAATCAACTAGCCTACTAAATCAACTAAATGAAAATGTTCTAAATCAACTAAATCAACTAGCCTACTAAATCAACTGAATCATATCAACTAAATCAAAATGTTGCATATAAACTAGCCTACTAAATCAAAATGTAGCAGGGAGGAGGGAGAAGGAGGGGCGACTCGAGGAGGGAGTAGAGAGTATGACGGAGGAGGAAGGCGGAATGAGGAGGGGCCGGCTGGCGGCGAGTGGAGGGAGGACGTAGGAGGAAGGCGGAGCGAGGAGGGGCCGGCCATCGGCGAGTGGAGGGAGGACTGAGGAGGAGGCCGGTACCGAGTCCAGCGAGGAGGATGAGGTGACGGCGGCGCAGATAGGAGGAGGGGCGACGGGGGAGGACCGGCGGCGCGGGGGGTTGAGGGGGAGATCGAGTGAGTGTGTGGATCTGTGGGTTATTGCGACTAGTTAACTTAGCAGCAGCGGTTATTGTGTAAATGCGCTACTGCTACGATCCGTAGCAGTAGCGATCTTTGTATTAACGCGCTGCCGCTATAAATGGCCTCGCGGCGGCGTCGTGGGAATTTTAGCAGTAGCGCGTCTTTGAGTGTATGCGCTACTGATAAACTTGTTTCAGCAGCGAGTTTTGTCCGCGCGCGCTACTGCTACTTACCAGCAGCGCCTGATTTTAAAGCGCGCTGCTGGTAAGATTCTGTGTATAGGCTTTTCCCTAGTAGTGATAGTATGGCATGAAACCCTTGTAAAGCAGGTGGGTGTGAAGGATTTTCCGGTCAGAGTAAGACTTCGTATTAACACATATAGGGCATGGACAACACATAAAACCATTCTGCTTGTTTGCCTCAGCCACTTCGAGAAAAAATCATGAACGCCCTTAATATACAGGGAGGTGTGTCTGGCACTGTACATCCATTGCCGGTTCATCTGCGTGCATTATATATAATTAAGTGTGTCAAAAACCATTACAGAACATCATGAATAGATAATTAAGTGACCAAATTAATAGAAGTTCATCATCACATTAAAACCAAAGTACATACATAGTTCTCATCTAACAACATAAAGCTCTGCAGAGCATCTAAATTAATTAAACCATACATTGAAACTATGTAAAACATTTCAATGAGAAAACAAATGAGATCATAATTGCAACCAAGGTAACAATTGATCCAACGGCATAATGATACCAAGCCTCGGTATGAATGGCATATTTTCTAAACTTCCTAATCTTCAAGCGCATTGCATCCATCTTGATCTTGTGATCATCGACGACATCCGCAACATGCAACTCCAATATCATCTTCTCCTCCTCAATTTTTTTTATTTTTTCCTTCAAGAAATTATTTTATTCTTCAACTAAATTTAACCTCTCGACAATAGGGTTGGTTGGAATTTCTGGTTCACATACCTCCTAGATAAATAAAATCTATGTCACGTTGGTCGGCATAATTTTCATAAACAATAAATGAAGCAATAGTTATAAAGATAATATTTACCACAACCGAATCATAGACAGGACGAGGGCCGACGGGGGCGGATACCAAAACCATCGCACTATATAATAACAAGCAATAAAATAGTAAGAAAATTAGACAAGTATATATCTCTAAAGCAAGAATTTTTTTTTCTTTCAAAAAGAAGATAAGAACAAGAGGCTCACCACGGTGGTGCCGGCGACGAGATTGGCGCGGGCGATCGACGACAGTGAAGACGGGGACGGGGCGTGACGGGCCGCTAATATAAACCTAGGCAAATCTCGGGAAAAATAGAGTTCGAAGGTCGTGCTTCGAGAGGAGAAAGCTTAACTAGTGTGGCTCGGGCATTTCATCGAACACCTCATGTGCATAGGAGGTGAGCTAGAGCACCACAAAGCCCTCCCCCCCGGCCAGAGAAAAACAGAGCAGTGGAGTGCTCTGCTCGAGGGCGAGGTGTATATATAGGCACCTCAATGGTCCCGGTTCGTGGCACGAACCGGGACTAAAGGGCAGCCTGTTGTCCCGGTTCAAGCCACCAACCGGGACCAATGGTGGTGGGCCAGGAGCCAGGCCCATTGGTCCCGGTTCATCCCACCAACCGGGACCAAAAGGTCCAGACGAACCGGGACAAATGGCCCACGTGGCCCGGCCGGCAACCTGGGCTCACGAACCGGGACCAATGCCCTCATGGGTCCCGGTTCTGGACTAAACCGGGACTAATGGGCTAACCCGGCCTGAACCAAAGCCCTCTTTTCTACTAGTGTACATAACCCTGCCGAGCCAAAACTGTCAGCAAAACAAGGAAAACTGACTTGAATAAGGTTCTTGTCGGCCAGCTGTCACACATCTTTCATTTTCCTTGTCAAGCTATGCCTGACGGTATGCCTGACGGTCAGCCGACGGGAATTTTTTTCTTTTCAATAAACTCTTTCCCTCTCGGTTTAGGGCTCACAAAATATTTCAGTTTTTGGTAGTGTCGCGCGCCCACGGCTCGCACCGAAGTTCATGCTCACGGTCGGACCTAGCACGCCTAGATCTTGTGGCCCAGGAGGGACCTCGCTCGCCTAGAGCCCGCACGGCACCAGAGCTTGTTGAGTGCCCCCATACGCATGCAAGGGCTTGCACGCACGCCGTACGTCGTGTGCCCTATCGGCTTCAGGGCCGCTCTGGCGCACGCGAATCACCTTTGAGGTCATCGGAGGCTGTAGTCAGGGGCGGGCCCAGGAATTGAAGACTATGTATTGAAATTTTGAATTTCTTTTTGGGAAGCCTATAGCCTTCATTTTGGCGAGTATAAGTCTATAACCGATTATAGTAGGACATTGTACTAGTTATAAACTATATAAAAGATATTTCATAATATATTATATTCATCAAAATTGATCATAACTTGCATTGTTCAACATATAAAAGTAATTGTTCAACATATCGTGGAAAAATGAAAGATATATAGAGGATACGAAATAATACTATTCTTTATAAATAATGTTCACTGTAGCAAATTCAAAATTTATAAACATTCACGCATTACAAATTTAAATGGAAAATTGCAAATTCATATGTCTAAATAATTCAGAATCGATTGCAAACAAGTTCTAATTTTATTATAATTAAATGGGCAGACAAGTGTTCAAACTAACTTACTTTTCTCTGTATGTACTGTAGTGCATCCTCCTTAACAGCATGAGAAGAAAACTCTGCTCCTGCCTGCAGTGATAGATGTATTCAGTTGGACTAAGAAATAAGAATTGGCATGAGAAGAGAGCTCCCAATTTCAGAAGTGAAGGATTAATATACCCAATTAGCAATTATACCTAAATCTATGGGTTGTGGCTTTGAAAATGAACCAATGCTTGATGGCTGCTGCCCGCTGCTGGATCAGAACCAGGGTAAACGGGGGATGGATTCGTCGCTCCGTCCGAGCTGCCGTTCGCACATCCAATCGCCGAGCAGGCGATGGCAACCACCATGGCTTCCTGGCGGCTCACCGCTCGAGTGAGGAGAGAACAGGGCAATGTGCCGGTTCGTCTCCGTCTGACCTGATCGATAGAATTTTTTTGAGGGCGGATGGTCGACAAATGGCATTTCCTATTTGGCGCCTGGTCTTCTTGTTTTTCTAAGCCTAGACTTATTAGATGGGTTCTCTTGCTACAAGAATTTGATTTGCATATTGTTGATAGAAAGGGAGCTGAGAACCCCGTTGCAGACAACTTGTGTAGGTTAGAAAATGTTCTTGATGACCCACTACATATTGATGATAGCTTTCCTGATGAGCAATTAAATGTCATAAATGCCTCTCGTAGTACTCCGTGGTATGCTGATTATGCTAATTATATCGTTGCTAAATTTATACCACCTAGTTTCACATACCAGCAAAAGAAAAAGTGTTTCTATGATTTGACACATTACTTTTGGGATGACCCACATCTTTATAAAGAAGGAGTAGATGGTGTTATTAGACGTTGTGTACCTAAGCATGAACAGGAACCGATCCTACGCAAGTGTCACTCCGAGGCTTATGGAGGACACCACGCTGGAGATAGAACTGCACATAAGGTTTTGCAAACTGCTTTTTATTGGCCTACTCTCTTCAAGGATGCCCGTAAGTTTGTCCTACCTTGTGATGAATGTCAAAGAATTGGTAATATTAGTACACGTCAAGAAATGCCTATGAATTATTCACTTGTTATTGAACCGTTTGACGTCTAGGGCTTTGATTATATGGGACCTTTTCCTGCCTCTAATGGATATACACATATTTTAGTTGGTGTTGATTACGTTACTAAATGGGTAGAAGCTATTCCAACTAGTAGTGTTGATCATAACACATCTATTAAAATGCTTAAAAAGTTATTTTTCCGAGGTTTGGAGTCCCTAGATATTTAATGACTGATGGTGGTTCACATTTTATTCATGGTGCTTTCCGAAAAATGCTTGCTAAATATGATGTTAATCATAGAATTGCATCTCCTTATCACCCGCAGTCTAGTGGTCAAGTAGAATTGAGTAATAGGGAACTCAAATTAATTTTGCAAAAGACTGTTAATAGATCTAGATAGAATTGGTCCAAGAAACTTGATGATGCATTATGGGCCTAGAGAACTGCATATAAAAATCCTATGGGTATGTCTCCATATAAAATGGTTTATGGAAAAGCATGTCACTTACCTCTTGAAGTAGAACATAAGGCTTATTGGGCTATAAAAGAGTTCAATTATGATTTCAAACTTGCTGGTGAGAAGAGGTTATTTGATATTAGCTCACTTGATGAATGGAGAAACCAAGCTTATGAAAATGCCAAATTGTTTAAAGAAAAAGTTATAAGATGGCATGACAAAAGGATACAAAAGCGTGAATTTAATGTAGGTGATTATGTATTTCTATACAACTCTCGTTTAAGATTTTTTGCAGGAAAACTTCTCTCTAAATGGGAAGGCCCTTACGTTATGGAGGAGGTCTATCGTTCCGGCGCCATAAAAATTAACAAGTTCGAAGGCACAAATCCGAAGGTGGTGAACGGTCAAAGAATCAAACATTATATCTCAGGTAATCCTATAAATGTTGAAACCAATGTTACTGAAACCGTAACCCCGGAGGAATACATAAGGGACACTTTCCGGAACGTTTCAGACTCCGAAAAGGAATAGGTATGCGGTATGGTAAGTAAACCGACTCCAAAACAGTTTTTACGGCAATATTTCTCCGTTTTGGAATATTTAGAAAATTAGAAAAATAAGAAGCAATCCGGGAAGGACATGAGGGCTCCACGAGGGTGGAGGGCGCACCCTGCCCCCCTGGGCGCGCCCCCTACCTCGTGGGCACCTCGTGTGCTCTCCGGACTCCATTTTCCTGCGTGATACGTATTTTGGTCGGTAAAAATTCATTATATATCCTCCCGAAGGTTTTGACTCCCGTATCACGCAAATATCCTCTGTTTTCTTTTCGAGCTATCCCGCTGCAGATAAGAGCAACATGTCGTCCCAGGATTCTGAAGGAGAAAGCTATGTGGCTGATTACCTTGCAAATCATAAGGTCTATGGAGATGTGGAGCATTGTGGTTGGACTACGTAAGAAGAACAAGACTATGAACCCAAGAGGAGGGAGGAGACGAGCTCAGATGAAGATGAAGTCCCATTACCTCAACCTGGGGACATGCATGTGGAGTCCAAGAAGTCAAGCCTCCCTGATAGAGCAAAGAAACTTAAGATCGAGTTTATCCCTTTTCGTCTCTTGCAGGAAAACAAGTAGGAACTATGCAAAAAGATATTAAACATGGAGCGGGAGATTGATGACCTGAGGGATCAAAATTCTGTCCTCAAGCGCAAATTAAGGATGAAGCCTACGCCGTCAACTAAACCATCATCTCCACCATCCCCGAAAAAGGAGGTATAATCACATGGGTATGGGCACTCCCCTTGGCAACTGCCAAGCTTGGGGGAGATGCCCCGGTATCGTATCACCATCACACTCCTATCTTTACCGTTTTTCTTAGTTCGATCCTATTAGTAGTATCTTGATCTAGTAGAATAAAAGTTTATGGCATGATCTAGTTTTGAGTTTTGCTTTATGATCTGTCTATTTAATCGAGTCTGTGAGCTATATAATAAAGATTAGTGTTGATTCAAGGGCTTGATTATTTTGCTATGATCTTGAGTGAATAAAAGAAAAGAGAAAAAGAATAAAAAGAAATAAAAATATCACATTGATCTTATTGAGAGTAATGACTTCACATAGAAAGAGTATGATGATTAAAAGTTGTTGAGAGTTGACAAACATAGTTTTGGTCATCGTTGCAATTAATAGGAAGTAATAAAGAAAGAGAGTTTTCACATATAAATATACTATCTTGGACATCTTTTATGGTTGGGAGCACTCATTAAAATATGACTTGCTAAACAGTTGATGTTGGACAAGGAAGACAACGTAATGGGTTATGTTTTCTTATATTCGAGATAAAGTATGTTGTCATGGATCATCCAACATGTTGAGCTTGCTTTTCCCCCTCATGCTAACCAAATTCTTAGCACCAAGTAGAGATACTACTTGTGCTTCCAAATACCCTTAAACCAGTTTTGCCATGAGAGTCCACCATATCTACCTATGGATTGAGTAAGATCCTTCAAGTAAGTTGTCAACAGTGCAAGCAATATAAATTGCTCTCTAAATATGTATGATTGATTGGTGTGGAGGAAATAAGTTTTGTATGATCTTGTGATGTGGAAGAAATAAAAGCGATGGACTGCATAATAAAGGTTCATATCACAAGTGGCAATATAAAGTGACGTTCTTTCGCATTAAGATTTTGTGCATCCAACCATAAAAGCGCATGGCAACCTCTGCTTCCCTCTGTGAAGGGCCTATCTGTTACTATTATTTCTACCTTATGCAAGAGTCATGGTGATCTTCACCTTTCCTTTTTATTTTATCCTTTGGCAAGCACAGGGTGTTGGAAAGATCCTGATAGATATATCTAATTGGATATGGGTTAGCATGAACTATTATTGTTGACATTAACCTTGAGGTAAAAGGTTGGGAGGCAAACTATAAGCCCCTATCTTTCTTTGTGTCCGATTAAAACTCCGTAACCAAAAATATTGCGTGAGTGTTAGCAATTATGAAAGACTAAATGATAGTTGAGTATGTGGACTTGCTAGAAAGCTCTGACATAGACTCTTTCTGATGTTATGATAAATTGCAATTGCTTCAATGACTGAGATTATAGTTTGTTAGTTCTCAATAAAGTTTCGGATTCATACTTTGCATTGTGAATAGATTATAACTTGAATATAAGAAATCATATGACAATATCCATCTATGTTGCTGTTATAAGAATAATCATGATGCCCTCATGTCCGTATTTTCTTTTATCGACACCTCTACCTCTAAACATGTGGACATATTTATCGTTATCGGCTTCCGCTTGAGGACAAGCGAGGTCTAAGCTTGGGGGAGTTGATACGTCCATTTTGCATCATGCTTTTATATCGATATTTATTGCATTATGGGCTGTTATTACACGTTATGTCACAATACTTATGCCTATTCTCTCTTATTTTACAAGGTTTACATAAGGAGGGAGAATGTCGGCAGCTGGAATTCTGGGCTGGAAAAGGAGCAAATATTAGAGACCTATTCTGCACAACTCCAAAAGTCCTGAAACTCCACGGAAGTTATTTTTGGAAATAATAAAAAATATTAAGCGGACATCAGGGGGGCGACCACCTGCCCACTAGGGTGGGGGCCGCGCCCTACCCCCCAGGGCGTGCCCCCTGCTTCGTGGGCCCCCTGTTGGCTCTCCGGTGGCCATCTTCTGCGATATGAAGTCTTTCGTCCAGGGAAAAAACATAAGCAACCTTTCGGGACGAGTCCGGGATTTGTACTAGTAGGTTGCTAGTAGTGTTGATTACTCCTTGTAGTTGATGCTAGTTGGTTTATTTGGTGGAAGATCATATGTTCATATCCTATATGCATATTAATACCCCTCTGATTATGAACATGAATATGATTTGTGAGTAGTTACGTTTGTTCCTGAGGACATGGGAGAAGTCTTGCTATTAGTAGTCATGTGAATTTGGTATTCGTTCGATATTTTGATGAGATGTATGTTGTCTATCCTCTAGTGGTGTTATGTGAATGTCGACTACATAACACTGCACCATTATTTGGGCCTAGACGAAGGCATTGGGAAGTAATAAGTAGATGATGGGTTGCTAGAGTGACAGAAGCTTAACCCCTAGTTTATGTGTTGCTTCGTAAGGGGCTGATTTGGATCCATATGTTTCATGCTATGGTTAGGTTTACCTTAATACTTTTGTTGTAGTTGCGGATGCTTGCAATAGAGGTTAATCATAAGTGAGATGCTTGTTCAAGTAAGAACAACACCCAAGCACCGGTACACCCACATATCAAATTATAAAAGTACCGAACGCGAATCATATGAACGTGATGAAAACTAGCTTGACGATAATTCCCATGTGTCCTCGGGAGTGCTTTTCTCCATATAAGAGTTTGTCCAGGCTTGTCCTTTGCAACAAAAAGGATTGGGCCACCTTGCTGCACTTTATTTAGTTTTATTACTTGTTGCTCATTACCAATTATCTTACCACAAAACTATCTGTTACCTACTATTTCAGTGCTTGCAGAGAATACCTTGCTGAAAACCGCTTATCATTTCCTTCTACTCCTCGTTGGGTTTGACACTCCTACTTATCAAAAGGACTACAATAGATCCCCTATGCTTGTGGGTCATCACATACCTACCTATCATGGCATTTCCATTGCCATTCCGAGATATATTGCCATGCAACTTACCACTGTTTCGTTTATTATGACACACTCCATCATTGTCATATTGCTTCGCATGATCATGTAGTTGAAATCGTATTTGTGGCAAAGCCACAATTCATAATTCTTTCATACATGTCACTCTTGATTCATTGCATATCCCGGTACACCGTCGGAGGCATTCACATAGAGTCACATTTTGTTCTAAGTATTGAGTTGTAAGTAAATAAAAGTGTGATGATCATCATTTTTAGAGCATTGTCCCAAGTGAGGAAAGGATGATGGAGACTATGATTCCCCCACAAGTCGGGATGAGACTCCGGACGAAAAAAAAGAGGCCATATAAAAAAAAGAGAAAAGGCCCAAATAAAAAAATGAGAGAAAAAGAGAGAAGGGACAATGCTACTATCCTTTTACCACACTTGTGCTTCAAAGTAGCACCATGATCTTCATGATAGAAAGTCTCCTATGATATCACTTTCATATACTAGTGGGAAATTTTTCATTATAGAACTTGGCTTGTATATTCCAATGACGGGCTTCCTCAAAATACCCTAGGTCTTCGTGAGCAAGCGAGTTGGATGCACACCCACTTAGTTCCTTTTGTTAAGCTTTCATATACTTATAGCTCTAACTGCATTCGTTGCATGGCAATCCCTACTTAATCACATTGATATCTATTAATGGGCATCTCCATAGCCCGTTGATATGCCTAGTTGATGTGAGACTATCTTCTCCCTTTTTTGTCTTCTCCACAACCACCATTCTATTCCATATATAGTGCTATGTCCATGGCTGACACTCATGTATTGTGTGAAGATTGAAAAAGTTTGAGAATACCAAAAGTATGAAACAATTGCTTGGCTTGTCATCGGGTTTGTGCATGATTTAAATACTTTGTGTGGTGAAGATAGAGCATAGCCAGACTATATGATTTTGTAGGGATAACTTTCTTTGGCCATGTTATTTTGAGAAGACATAATTGCTTAGTTAGTATGTTTGAAGTATTACTATTTTTATGTCAATATTAAACTTTTGTCTTGAATCTTTCGGATCAGAATATTTGTACCACAATTAAGAAGAATTACATTGAAATTATGCCAAGTAGCATTCCACATCATAAATTCTGTTTTTATCATTTACCTACTCGAGGACGAGCAGGATTTATGCTTGGGGATGCTTGATACGTCTCTGTAGCGACCCGACCTCAAATGGTCAAGTCTCTGTGTCTCAGTGTCATCCCTGGATCAGTAATGCTGACACACACAGTACTCGAAGGATTTATAACAGAGTAGCAATCACACACTTATTACATCGAATATCTCAAAAGAGAACTTATTACAATAATATGGATTAAGGCCATCTAATACGATAACAGCGGAAGGCTTGGAAGATAAAGTGAGTCCATCAACTCCAACGGCATAGCTGAGCTCCACGGCAACGACCTATCGAACCTTACTCCTCGTCTGAAAAGTCTGCAACATAATACGTTGCAGCCCGAGAACAGGTCAGCACCAGGAATATGCTGGCAATGTAACACAATAGAACAATAAGGGCTAGTTTGGTAACCCGGGGATCCCCCTGGGATCCCGGCCCCTTCCCCGGGTGCAAAGCCCACGCGGGAAAACCTGGCCCGGCCTAGCTGTGTGGACATTTGGACCCTCGAAGCCCGAGGTTTTCTCGGCCCGATCCCCGCCATATCCCCGGGATAGGATCCACGCCTCGCGACATCGGGAGACAATTCCCAGTCTCGCTCGCTCGCCGCGCCTCGCGCTCGCCCACCCCTCGCTCGCTCCCGGCGCTCCCCTCGCTCCTGCCCAAAGGGTCATCTGAATTTTCCCTGGGATTTTAATTTGACCAAAGAATATTCCACCATGGTCATCCTTTCCCTGGAAATATCCACCCTCACGTCCAAACAAGGCCTAAAGGTCAAAAAAATAGTGCTGCGACAGGGATTCAAACTCCCAACCCTTTCTCTGCAAGCGCTCAGGGCTAACCACCAGGCTATACACCTACATCTGTCGACATATTTCATTTTCTCTTTTTATTTCGTTCTTCAACTCGGTTTATTATTTTTCTATTCCCTTCATCTTTTTTGTTTTCTTTATTGCGCCGTTTTTTAAAGTTCGTGGACTATTTTCTTTAAATTTGTGAAATTTTTCAAAAATCCATGAACTTTTTAAATTCGATGAACTTTTTTGAAATTTGATGAACGTTTTTTCAAATTCTATGAACTCTTTTAAAATTTGATGAATTTTTTAAAAATTTGTTGAACTTTTTGCTAATTGGATGTACTTTTTTTCAAATTTGATGAACTTTTTTTGAATTCGATGAACTTTTTCAAAATTGATGAACTTTTTCCAAACTATTTTTCGATGAACTTTTCTTGAAAATCGATGAACTTTTACAAATTTTTGAACTATTTTTCAGAATCGTTGAACTAGTTTTTCAGAATCTATGATTTTCTTTTTCATTTGTATGTTTTCTTTTATGAAATGATTTATATGGTACATAATTTATGTTAATGCTGTTTTTTAGGGGTATTGATGGTAATGCTGTACTAGGAGGAGTATTAAATAGCTTGGGTTTTTATTGTAGACACCAACGTGGTCCTAGTGGAGTGGTTTGCTGGGCTGTTTCTTTCGGCCGCGTACACTCGTTCGCTGGTTCGTATCCCACAGCCTGCAAATATTTTTCTCCCACGATCGTTTTTAGAGGAGGCTGTTGGGCCGGCCCGCTAGGCGACCTGCGCGAGCGCCGCGAACGTGCCGAACAGGACCTCCCTCGACAAATCGATGGTCTGCGTGCGTGCGTGCGCTACAGCCACTTGGGCCAATGGGCCAAGTCGCGGAGTCGTGGAGTTTTGGGCTGAAATACTTAACTAGCAAGTTTGACTGTGCAGTTTCGTTTTTCCTTATATATACGCAGTATATATATTATATATATATATATATATATATATATATATATATATATATATATATATATATATATAT
>LR880972.1:950308132-950347502 GCA_904067115.1 Aegilops sharonensis | reverse complement strand
CCATGAAGAGGATAAAGATCGCCCGTGCTATTGTACCGAGCGAGGACCGCCCCCGTTGTCAGATTCTTCACAGACAAACCAAAAGGGTCAAAGGCCAGGATAACTTTGTTGTCAATGCAAAATTGTCTAACAGAAATAAGATTTTTGATGATGGAAGGAACCACAAGAATATTGCGGAGAAGAAAATTGGCATGAGAGGAAGGGATGTAAGAGTGACCGGTGCATGAAACAGGGATGGTGGAGCCATCGCCAATGGTGATAGTGGAAAAAGCAGAAGGAAAACAAGCTGACAATAAATTCATATTTGAAGACATATGCATTGATGCACCAGAATCGAAAATCCAATCCGTACCTGCGTCATTGAGGAAAAAATTGTTCATGGCGTTGATGAAGGCGGCTTGGTCCCAAGCCGGCTGTTGGGGAGGAGCAGAGGGGCCAGGAGCTTGCATGTTGACGTAGGGGATAGCGGATGGGTAGTATGTGATTGGGGCCTGCATGTTTCCGTAGAAGACCGACATGGTGTTGGAGGGCGACGGCGGTCCTGGCGTGCTGGTAGGCGGAGTGGGAGTAGTGGTGTAGACGTGCGCCGGCGGCCTGGGTCCAAGGAGTCCCGGAGAGGGGGCCGACCAAGGCATCGACCAAGCCTGGACGAGGCCAGTCCAAGGATCATGCTGAGGAGGCCATGACGACGGAGCTGGTGGCCCGGGAGCGGTGGATGACGGGTTTGGGGGGGGGAGGTGTTTGGGTAGTTGTAGAGGAAGAGGTAGGGGATGGGGCGCCGGCGGCGCGGAACTCGGCCATAGAGAAGAGGGGCCGAATCGGCCGGGGCGGCGGCGCGGGTGGCGGAGCCATACCAGGTGCGGAAAACCTAGGCGTCAGATACCATGATAGATTGAGATGTTGGAGAAGTAATTGTTGTATTGATTGGGGCCTCAAGGGCTGTTTATATAGATTACAAAGCTTGGGCTCCAAGACTAGACTAATAGAGATAGATTACAATACGAATAGACTTTATACTATAAGAGTGTGAGTGGCATCGACAAGACTCCTCACTTGGAAGATATATCGGCCATGCACAGGGTGTTGTAAATATGAGCAATTTACCGAATGATTTTATTAACAAAAATACTAGATAAAGCATGACTAAAATAGAAAATATAAAGCAAGTCATGCAATCTGACAGAGAGAAGGTAAACATCGTCTGCATATATGAAGTTGAGGTAAACACATTTAGAACAGACACTAGATGAAGTTGCTTATACGAAACAGAACCTAACAAATGTCGGGCAGAAACTAGAGCCAAGAATAGTAGGAGGACTTCTAACAGAAAGGGGAGGAACACGTACGGCACTGCAGCAGCCGAAGCACTGGACTTGGGGTAGGTGTCCTCGCCTGCCATGTCGTCGAGGAGGTCGTGGACGTCGGGGAAGAAGTCGTCGTCGGGGAAGTAGTCGTCGGCGACCGGATCGTCTGTGATGAAACAGCCAGTAGTCGCGCTGAGCGCTCCCCAAAAACCTTATCACCCTTCTCCCATACAGGACTCAAAGGGTGCGGTTCCGGAGGCCTACTGTCCCGACCAGCGGTGCACGCCGCAAGCCGGGATGAGGAAGAACGTAACAGCAGTGCAGTGCTCAGGAACTTGTGGCGAGAGGAGGAAGAGATTCTGGTGCGTCTCTCTGGGAGGAGCGACCTCCCTTTTATAGGCGCAAGAGAAGGATGCGAGAGGTTGCGCTGGGAGCTGAAGAGAATGAGGGAGATGAAACGAACAGGCAGCAGGCGAAGAGGTGCGCCGTTCGTATTCAATATCCACTACAACAAAACATTTCAGCTTCCGCGTGCCCTTTCGTATACCCGTAGTGCGTGGCAAAAATTAGACATCAGCTCGGCTCATTCCCGCAACCCGCGGCGCGGCGTGACGAGGCGGGCGGCGGCGGAGGAGCGCGCGTGGATGTCCCTCTTGTTCTCATGCTCATACAAGTGGGGAAAGAACCTCCCTTATAAGGAGGTCCAATTCCCACTCAACTAGCAATGTGGGACTAAACTTTAGTAGTATCCCTTGCCTTGCACAAATGGGCTAAGTGGGCCTCTAGGATTTATTAGGAATTTCTGAAATAGTTATTGGGCTGCCCCAATATAGACTAAATTCCAGCAATCCCCCACCAGATCCCAGAGGCACACAGAAATTTGCCTTTGGTTCCAAAACACTTTTTATATACCGGTACTGCAGTGGAGACTGTTAAGTTGAACTTCCACCTAGAACTCTATGCTACACTAGTTAGGAACTTAAACAGTGGACTGGGCCTTGAACTGCAAGTTTTGTGCGAATCTAGCTTCACATAAAGCCTTGACCGATACGTGGCTACCGTGGGTCTTCCCCGCGGGTGGAGCTTATGCGTCATACTCCGTGACCTTTCATGAGTTTACTAGAGAGAACCCTACTCTCATAGATTGCGACGTTTGACAATCAGACTCATATAGGTGTGTTCTTCAAAAGGTGTTCTGCAGGATAACATCTCTGCTTAAATAAGCCACTTAGAACACATTAAGATATACATCAACCTGCCATGCAGATTAGGAGAGTATTGCATCTTCATGGAGTGGTATTGTGAATAGTAGGGATACTCTCCTCTCAGTTGACCAACAGCTTATCTTCCACATCTAATTCACGGGATCTCCGATCACAAAGAATAGGTTACCAATGTTAACAACTCATATTGTGGGTCTCATACCCATCTCCCTCGATGCATTATCTATCACATTACGCGATAGACCCTTAGTAAAAGGATCTGCCAGATTTTTAGACGTTTGGATATAATCCAACGCAATAACTCCAGAGTTTTTCATTTTCCTGACAGACTTTAACCTTCTCTGAACATGTCTTGATGACTTCATGTTATCCTTTGAGCTGCTCACTTTCGTGACCACAGTTTGATTGTCGCAGTTTATAAGGACACCCGGTACAGGTTTCTCAACAACCGGCAAGTCATTCAAGAGCCGGCGAAGCCAATCTGCTTCAACTGTAGCTGTATCTAGTGCTGTGAGTTCTGCTTCCATTGTTGACCTCGTTAAGATGGTCTGCTTGCAAGACTTCCAAGAAACAGCGCCACCTCCATGAGTGAATACATAACCGCTCGTGGCCTTTATCTCATCAGCATCTGAGATCCAGTTTGATTCACTATACCCTTCAAGCACCTTTGGATGCCCAGTGTAGTGAATTCCATAATTTGCAGTGCCTTTCAAATAACGCAAAAATCTCTCTAGAGCTTTCCAATGCACATCTCCTGGTTTTGAGACAAACCGACTCAGTTTGCTAACAGGAAAAGAGATGTCAGGTCTTGTAGCACTGGCTAAGTACATAAGCGAGCCAATAATCTGAGAATACTTCAATTGATCTCTAGCAATTCTTCGATTCTTTCGAAGCAGCACGCTAGCCTCATATGGTGTTGGAGAGGGCTTGCAGTCACTATAGCCAAAGAGACTCAAGATCTTTTCCACATAGTGAGATTGAAGCAATGTAATCCCACCATCATCATCTCTCAACAACTTGATTTTCAGAATGACATCAGCCACTCCTAAATCCTTCAGCTCAAAACAACGAGATAGGAAATCCTTAACCTCCTTAATAACATTCAGATTTGTTCCGAAAATCTGTATGTCATCAACATACAAGCAAAGCATAACTCCCTCTCCCCCACCATGGCGGTAGTACACACATTTATCAGCTTCGTTCACAACAAAGCCTGCAGCTGTTAAAGTTCTTTCGAACTTCTCATGCCACTGTTTGGGTGCTTGCTTGAGTCCATACAAAGACTTCAGCAACTTGCACACTTTCCCTTCCTGACCATCTATTACAAACCCATCTGGTTGCTCCATATAAATTTCCTCATCCAACTCTCCATTTAGGAAAGCAGTCTTAACATCCATCTGATGAACGAGAAGACCATGTGAGGCAGCTAGTGAAAGTAGAACTCGAATAGTGGTCAGTCGAGCCACATGTGAGTAAGTATCAAAGAAGTCTTCACCTTCCTTTTGGGTATAACCCTTAGCCACGAGACGAGCCTTGTACTTTTCGATAGTACCATCAAGCCTAACCTTCTTCTTGAATACCCATTTGCATCCTATAGGTTTGCACCCATAAGGACGATCAGTTATCTCCCAAGTTTCATTCGCCAAGATGGAATCCATCTCGCTACGAACCGCTTCCTTCCAGTAGTCAGCATCTTCTGATGCATAGGCCTCCGAAATAGAACTGGGAGTGTCATCTATGAGATACACAAGAAAATCATCACCAAAGGACTTTGCTGTCCTCGGTCTCTTGCTCCTAGTAGGAACTTCATTGTTCTCCTCCACATGACTTTCAAAGTGTTCCATCGAAATGGCAGGTTCAGTAATTGTAACTGCTTTCTGATTCCATGAACTAGGCATCTCCTGATTAGATGAGGTAGCAATATCCTTCATGGGAAAGATATCTTCAAAGAAAGACGCATCATTCGACTCCATGATCGTACCGACATGCATGTCAGGTACCTCAGATTTTACAACCAAGAACCTATAGCCAACGCTGTGAAAAGCATATCCCAGGAAAACACAATCCACAGTCTTTGGTCCAAGCTTCCGCTTCTTTGGAATTGGAACATTGACTTTCGCCAAACAACCCCATGTTCGCAGATAAGAGAGTTTTAACCTTTTCTTCTCCCATTCCTCGAATGGGGTTATCTCTTTGTTCTTTGTGGGAACTCGATTTAGGACATGACATGCTGTCAATATGGCCTCCCCCCACCATGCCTTGGAGAGACCCGATGTGTCTAACATGGCATTAACCAAATCAGTTAGAGTACGGTTCTTTCTTTCGACAACCCCATTTGACTGAGGTGAGTAGGGAGGCGTCCTCTCATGGATTATACCATGTTCCGCACAAAAAGCATCAAATTCATTGGAAAAATACTCTCCACCACGGTCGGACCTAAGCCTCTTGATTTTTCGATCAAGTTGGTTTCCACTTCAGCTTTATAGATCTTGAAAAAGTTCAAAGCCTCATCCTTAGATTTCAGAAGATACACATGGCAGTATCTAGTGGAGTCGTCAATTAACATCATGAAATATTTCTTTCCACCTTTTGTCAAAACACCATTAATTTCACATAGATCTCAATGTATAAGTTCTAGTGGTGCAAGATTTCTCGTCTCCGCAGTCGTGTGAGACTTACGAGGTTGCTTAGCTTGCACGCACACTTGACACTTAGATCCCTTGACAGTGGTGAAACTAGGAATTAAGTTCAACTTCGCTAGTCGCGACATGCAACCAAAGTTAACATGAAAAAGACGTGAATGCTACACATTTGATTCACTATTGTTACAAATGTGATTAACAACTTTATTGCAAACGTCTGATAAGGATAAACGAAACAGGCCTCTTGACTCATAGCCTTTACCAACAAAGGTTCCATACTTGGATATTACAAATTTATTCGACTCAAAGACAAGCTTGTAGCCATATCTACACAGAAGAGATCCGCTAACAAGGTTTTTATTGACGGAGGGGACATAATGCACGTTCTTCAGCCGCACGATCTTCCCTGAAGTAAACTTCAGATCGACCGTGCCAACACCACGAACAAAAGCACTTGAACCATTGCCCATCAGCACGGTTGAAGTCCCTGCGGTCTGATAAGACGAAAACATGGAAATATCACCGCATACATGCACATTAGCACCCGTGCCAATCAACCAATCAGGAGAATGACATACTGAAAGAATAGTGGGAAATATACCATACCCAGCATCCTTCATGTCAGTGTCTCCAATGACAACATTAGCGGTCTTGCCGCCTTTCCCAGGATGACGCTTGTCATAGCGATTAGGGCAACTAGGAGCCCAATGATCAGGATCTCCACACACATGACAAGCACCTTTCTTCTTGCCATTCTTCTTCTTGAAGTTCGTGTGTTGCACAACCTTGTTCTTTCCCTCAAACTTTGCTTTACATCAAACTTGCCCTTGTTCTTGAACTTGTGGGGCTGGAAGTTCTGCTTCTGTACCACATTGGCACTAGATCCTCCCTCAATACCTCGAGCACGTGTGTCCTTTGCTCTCGCCTTTTCTTCCACATCAAGAGTCTCCTGTCTCTTGTGCTTCAGTAAGGTAGCAAAGTTCCTCCATGAAGGAGGAAGCTTAGTAATGATACCCCCGGCAACAAACTTGTCCGGTAGTATGCAATTGAAGTGCTCAAGTTCTCTAGCAAATGACTGTAGCATTGTAGCGTTGCATCTGACCCTTTGTCCTTAGGACGTGAGTCTTCTTTTCCATCTCATTTGGTTGGTCTTCAGAGAAAAGAGGAGCTCATCTAGTTTAAAACCAATTCTATCTTATGGCCATTGTTCAGGCTGACAATTCAATGGATTGCTCGTTTAGACGTCGATTGGAATAGTAGTGGAAGATGAACTTCAGTTTAATCCTCATGGACCTTATGAATCGGCTATTGGTAGATTCACCACAGCATGAACATAAGAATTTTATCGTCTTCAAAAGCTGGAAATATATAGACAAGCCATTAAAAATATAAGCAGCAACATTGTACTATTACATCTGCCCCTTTGATAACTCTCAAGCCAAACACACTCCACATACGATACTAATCTATACAAATATATAAACACAATATTAATTTGTACAAAATGTTTTAGTGACGCGCTTGTAGCTTCGTGGCTCAAGCAGTGGGTGGCACACTTAGGAATCGACGTGCATGTCGCAGTTACACAACCCTCAGGACAAATGGGACGGCTGCTTGGCTATCGAAGCCGATCATTGTCTCCTGCTGTCCTGCAGTCCTGCTCTCCGTGCAGCGCGTCAACTTCATGACTTCCTTTTTGGCGACCATGTGTATGATTCTCTTCGTTGACAAATGTCACGCGTGCAGATCAGCTTGCAGCGGACTGAACCAGTGCAAGTGCACTTGCAACGACCAAGTCATCGTTCCAGCTGGAGGGCCAAGTGTGGCGTGCGTGCGAAGCCAAGTGTGGCGTGTGTGTTGCCAACTGTGGCCTATTTGTACTCGAACGATTGGGTGGAGAGGCATGAAGAAAAGTATTGAGCTACTTTCCCCTCTCCCCTTGCTCCTCTCGCTCTCACCTAACATGTCTGCTCTTCCTCCTCCCGTTCCCCTCCTCTCATCCCAATCTGACCGATCAGGGCGTGACAATCTGGTATTCAGAGCCAAAATTTTTCTCACCACCACCGCCGTTGGCCCAGATCGATCGGTAACACCCACCAGGTCAGGTGCGTGCCGCTCCGGCGAGCTCGCACAAAATCCTGCCTGGGGTTCGATCTGATCTAGCGAAACCACGACACCACCATCCAAACCCTCAGCGCAGACCCGCCGCGTGCTCGACGCCATGACGGAGACCACGGACAAGCTGCAGGGCTTGCTCGAGGCCGTCATCCGCCGCCTCGATGCGAACCAGAAGACCGCCGACGAGCGCCACCAGGCACAGATCGCCTACAACGACCAGGTCTCCGCCGAGATCAAGCTCCTCTCCAAGCAGATCGACCTCACGCAAGCCGACGTGGACGAGGCCCGCAAGGCTGCGCCGGCCGTCGATCCCGTGGCGACCGTCTCCGAAGGCACGTCTCCATCGGGCGTCACGGCAACCGCGGACTCCTCCGCACACCCAACACCACCACCACCACCACCGACTCGTCCTCCGCCGCTGCCCCTCTACACGGATGGCGCGGCCCAGCTCCCGTTCGCCCGACTCGTCAACCATGGACCACCGTTGATCACTGCGCGGTCCCCGTCGTCATCGGAGCTCGACTGCCACGGCGACCACTACATCAAGCCCCCGAAGCATGACTTTCCGCGTTTTGACGGCGACACCCCTCGCATCTGGCTGGACCGCTGCACCACTTACTTCGAGCTGTACCGGGTGCCTCAACACCACTGGGTCACCACGGCAGCGCTGTACATGGACGGCCTGGCGGCGATGTGGCTCCAGGCCTAACGACAGACGCATCCAGGCGTCTCATGGCAAACATTCAGAGCCGCGGTACAGGAGGAATTCGGTCCAGAAGAATTCGAGGTTCAGATGCATCACTTTGTGCAGTTACGATAGACAGGCAGTGTGCAGGAATATCGCCAGCAATTCGAGACCGCAATGTACCATTTGTTGGCCCTGGATCCAACTCTGAGCTCCAAGTTTTTCATCTCTCAGTTTTTGATCGGCCTCAAGGATGAGCTACGTCTGGGAGTTCGTCTGCAAGCGCCAACCAGCATCACTCGAGTAGCAGTGTTCGCTCGTATTCAGGAAGAAGAACTGGAGAAGCAGCGCTTCCAGCGCCCACGCATCACACCCGTCGGACGGCCACCGCCACCTGCAGCAGCAGCAGCAGCCCCTGTTCCAGCTCGTGCAGCAGCCGTGCCCAAGCAAGGAGGCGACGAGTATGCAAGGGAGCGCCAGTTGCGCGAATTCAGAAGAGTAAACAGCCTCTGTTTTTGCTGTGGGGACAAATATTCGCGGGAGCATGAGTGCAAACGAACTGGCCAAATCCTGATGATCGAAGTAGGCGATTTCGGAGAAATTTTGTCCGATGATACAGTGCACACCCTTCAGTTACTGGATCCACTAGCAGCACAGGAGCCAGAATGCTGCTCACTATCGCATCAAGCACTGTCAGGCGAAGAAACTCCATCTACAATTCGCCTACGAGCACAAGTGAGGGATCAGATCATGTTACTCTTGGAAGATTCGGGAAGTACCCACAGTTTCATCAGTGAAACCTTCCTCAAGCGGCTACAAGTTCAGACAGAGAGCTTGCCGCCTGATTCAGTACGCGTCGCCAATGGCCAACGACTGATGTGCAATCAACTAGTTCGAGGACTGAGGACTGGAATGGCAAGTGCCCGGTCACACTTTCCATACTGATTTGCGTGTGCTGCCGCTCAACGCTTACGATGGGGTGCTGGGCATCGACTGGTTGGCCGCACACAGTCCCATGAACTGTCATTGGCAGGAGAAAACCATAGCATTCGAGACAGAAGGAAAATAGGTGCACTTACAAGGCGTCCGAGCTTCAGATCTTCCCCCCATAGCAGAAATGGATGCTTATGAGTTACATCGCATGGAAGTTTGCAATGACATTTGGACCGCAGCTCTGGTTATAGTAGAAAGAACAGACAAACCTGAACCTGCACCAACACCACCCAGCATTCAGAAACTGCTATCTGAATATGCAGACATGTTCGCTGAACCCAAAGTACTGCCTCCCAAACGGCAGTACGATCATGCGATCAATCTGGAGCCCGGCACAACTCCGATTAACACCAGGCCCTACCGCTACTCGCCGGCACAGAAAGACGAGATCGAAAAGCAGGTTCAGGAGATGCTGCAATCGGGGGTAATTGCCCATAGCCTGAGCCCTTACGCTGCACCCGTGTTGCTCGTCAAGAAGAAGGACGGCTCCTGGCGACTCTGTGTGGATTTCAGGCGTTTGAACACGGCTGCTGTGAAGAACAAATTTCCTTTGCCGGTGGACGACGAGCTGCTCGATGAGCTGGGTGGAGCTGCTTATTTCTCCAAGATTGATCTGAGAGCAGGCTACCATCAGATTAGCATGCGAGACGAAGACGAAGAAAAAACGACATTCAAAACACATCACGACCACTACCACTTCAGGGTGATGTCGTTCGGTCTCTGCAACGCGCCGGCAACCTTCCAATGTCTGATGAACTCCGTTTTTGGCCGCTATGTCCGCAAGTTCATCATTATTTTCCTCGATGACATTCTGGTCTTCAGCATTGATTTACAGGAGCACGAAGAACACTTGCGCACCGTGCCGGATCTGCTCCGAGCGCACCAGCTCTACGCCAAGGCCTCCAAGTGCTCGTTCGCGCAACAGGAGATTGAGTACCTTGGGCATGTCATCTCCAAGAACGGCGTCGCCACGGACTCCAGCAAGACCAGCGCAATGCATGCCTGGCCCGTGCCCACGACGCCCACCGAGCTCCGCGGCTTCCTCGGCCTCATGGGCTACTACCGCAAATTCGTGCCACACTACGGCATCATCGCCAAGCCCCTGACGCGCCTCATCACTAAGAAAGGATTTCTCTGGGATGAGCAAGCGCAAACTGCTTTCGAGATGGTGAAGAAGGCGATGGTGAGCACGCCCGTACTGGCGCTGCCAGATTTCAAGCGCCCATTCGCCATCGAGAACGACGCGTGCGACACCGGCATCGGCGCCGTCCTGACACAAGACAACCACCCGATCGCGTACTTGAGCAAGGCGCTCGGCGTGCGGAATCAGAAACTCTCGGTGTACGAGAAGGAGTTCCTCGCTGTGATGATGGCGATTGACAAGTGGCGTCCTTACCTCTAGCGCGCCCCGTTCGAAATCGTCACCGATCACAAGAGCTTGTGTTCCTTGGGCGATCAACAACTCGTCACGGACCTGCAGCGCAAAGCGATGTCGAAGATGGTGGGGCTCCAGTTCACGTTCGGCTACAAGAAGGGCTCAGACAACGGCGTGGCCGACGCTCTCTCGCGAGTGGGGCACTTACTGGATCTCGACGCGCTCTCGGTGTGCCAGCCCCAGTGGCTTCAGGAGGTGGCCAACTCATACGAGACGGACGCTGACGCACAAGAACTGCTCGCAAAGCTTGCGCTGTGCGACACCGACGATTAGGATCGCTCCCTTCAGCAGGGCGTGATCCGGCAGCGGGGACGGCTGTGGATCGGCGCCAACACCGCGCTCCAGATGAAGCTTATCGCCGCGCTGCACCACAGCCCTGTCGGAGGCCACTCCGGCGCCACTGCCACCTACCACAGGGTGTGCAAGCTCTTCGCCTGGACCGGACTGAAGCGCGCCGTGGAAGATTTTGTCAGGCAGTGCAACATTTGCCAGCACGCGAAGCACGAGCAAACACACCCGGCCGGCAAGTTGCAGCCGCTTCCAATCCCGCAAGAACCATGGCAGGAGCTCACCATGGATTTCATCGAAGGCCTGCCCAAGTCCGATGGCTATGACGCAATCATGGTCGTCGTCGACCGGCTCACCAAGTATGCCCACTTCGTCCCCCTCCGCCACCACTTCAACGCCGCTCAAGTCGCCCGAGCCTTCTAGGACAATGTCATCCGTCTCCACGGCGTGCCGCACTCCATCGACTCGGACCGCGACAAGGTGTTCACCAGCGCGATGTGGCGGGAGATCCTCAACACCGCGGGCACCAAGCTCCTGTACTCCACGGCATACCACCCCCAGATGGACGGCCAGACGGAGCGCGTTAACCAGTGCCTGGAGATGTACTTGCGGTGCTCCGTCCACGACACCCCCAAGCAATGGCGCCGGTGGCTCACCGCAGCGGAGTTCTGGTACAACTCCACCCACCACGCCTCCCTCAACTGCTCACCGTTCAAGGCGTTGTACGGCAGAGAGCCAAATCTCGGTGGCATGCCCGCGGCCAACACCAATCTACCCGTGGATGCGCCGCGCGTCGAAATCGACTGGGCGATGCACCAAGAGCTACTGCGCGCCCAGCTCGCGCGCGCCCAGGCGCAATTCAAGAAGCAGGCGGATCGCCATCGCGCCGAGCGCGCCTTCGACGTCAGCGAACAAGTCCTCCTCAAGCTTCAGCCATAAGCCCAGTCCTCCGTCGCCAACCGCCCTTGCCGCAAGCTGGCATACAAGTTCTTCGGCCCCCTCACTGTCGCGGAGCGCGTGGGCACCCTGGTGTATCGCCTTCAACTGCCGCCAGACAGCCGCATCCATCCCGTCTTCCATGTTTCGCAGCTCAAGCCGTTCGTCCCCAACTACTCTCCGGTCTTTGCTGAGCTGCCAAAGATACCGGACCTCACGGCTGCGGACCGCGTTTCGATCGCCATTCTGGATCGCCGCATGATGAAGAAGGGCGATACCCCGGTGATNAGAGGAGCTCATCTAGTTTAAAACCAATTCTATCTTATGGCCATTGTTCAGGCTGACAATTCAATGGATTGCTCGTTTAGACGTCGATTGGAATAGTAGTGGAAGATGAACTTCAGTTTAATCCTCATGGACCTTATGAATCGGCTATTGGTAGATTCACCACAGCATGAACATAAGAATTTTATCGTCTTCAAAAGCTGGAAATATATAGACAAGCCATTAAAAATATAAGCAGCAACATTGTACTATTACATCTGCCCCTTTGATAACTCTCAAGCCAAACACACTCCACATACGATACTAATCTATACAAATATATAAACACAATATTAATTTGTACAAAATGTTTTAGTGACGCGCTTGTAGCTTCGTGGCTCAAGCAGTGGGTGGCACACTTAGGAATCGACGTGCATGTCGCAGTTACACAACCCTCAGGACAAATGGGACGGCTGCTTGGCTATCGAAGCCGATCATTGTCTCCTGCTGTCCTGCAGTCCTGCTCTCCGTGCAGCGCGTCAACTTCATGACTTCCTTTTTGGCGACCATGTGTATGATTCTCTTCGTTGACAAATGTCACGCCTGCAGATCAGCCTGCAGCGGACTGAACCAGTGCAAGTGCACTTGCAACGACCAAGTCATCGTTCCAGCTGGAGGGCCAAGTGTGGCGTGCGTGCGAAGCCAAGTGTGGCGTGTGTGTGTTGCCAACTGTGGCCTATTTGTACTCGAACGATTGGGTGGAGAGGCGTGAATAAAAGTATTGAGCTACTTTCCCCTCTCCCCTTGCTCCTCTCGCTCTCACCTAACCTGTCTGCTCTTCCTCCTCCCATTCCCCTCCTCTCATCCCAGTCTCACCGATCAGGGCGTGACAATCTTGGCACGCCCCTCGCCACAGGGTTAGGAAGACATCCTGCTTGACCGCCCTGTTGTGGTCGGCCGACAATATGACATGTGACTGTAGTTTGGTTTGCCCCATTCTCCCCCGCTCAAGCTCAGTTGGAAACTTGACCATGGGCCATATCACATGAGCTAGTTCGTGACAACTTCAGCCAGCCACGACTACCTCGACAACGACACAAAGGGCTACCGCCTTTCTTGAGCAACCTTGTCGGTTTACACTCCAGCCAGATTATTTACCAAAAACCACCATGCTTGGGCTAGGGTAACAACATGGTACCAGATTTGAGCCAGGGCACATAAAACCACCAGTTCTGTGCCTAATGTGTAATGCAGAGCACCGACGCTGGGATTTGACCGCAAAAACGGTGAAACCGACTGGTGGGTCCAGCCTGTCGGGATGACATGGCTTGGGTTGACGGACGCCGTTAGACGGAGACACACCTCTGTTCCCGAACCGTGTATTAGGTCTAGCCGCCCGCCGTTTCGACCTATTCGCTGCATCCCCCCTCCCCCCTGATTCAGTTTTCCTCTCGCGCTACCCATGGCCACCAGCTCCGGCGGCCATGGACTCGGCCGCGGCGGTGTGAGTTCTTCTAGCGGGAAGCGCTGACGCACGCAATGTGTCACTGTTGTTCGCATATTCGGCCCGAAGCCCGATGGCATCTGCGACCTCGATTTAGCATCATCGGCGCAGGAGAAAGCTCGCCCGCCGCCGTCGTCACCGTGTGCGGAAGTGGCGGAGAAGGCTGATGCTGAGGCTGCAGCATAGAGTTCTGCCGAGGCGCCGACGGAGTTGTTGGGGAAGGAAGTACTCCCCTATGCTCCATCGCCACCTAGGTAAATCTGATACTTTGCCAAATTCTAGGGTTTGTTCTAGCAATAACTGTGAAGTTTAGTTACTTGATTGTCTCCTAGCAGAATCCAGGGTTTGTTGTAGCTATACTGCGCGGTTTAGCAAGTTTCTAATTTATGTCAGAATTTAGATGTAGCTTTTTCTAAATTTGGCATAAATCTATAAGTGAGTGTTAAATAAGGTCTGAATTTAGTATCCTCAAATTGTGTTAATCATCAGAATGGCGATTAATAAAAGAATTAAATCATAATAAAAGTTAAAGTTGTTTAAAATCATCTAAAATTGATTAAAATCATCAAAAATGCTATTAGTAGATGAGTTAAATCATAAAAAAGATTCAATTTTTTTAAATATTTTAAAATTGCTATTAATAAAACAATTACATCAGAATTAAAATTAAAATTGTTTCAAATCATCTAAAATTGATGAAAATCATAAAAATGCTATTAATAAATGAATTAAATCATAAAATATTTTAAAATTGCTTAATTATTTTAAAATTGTTCTTAATAAAAGAATTACATGATAATAAAAATCAAAATTGATTAAAACCATCAAAAATGATATTAATAAATAAATTAAATCAAGAATGGCTACTATAACATGTGGGAACTGCAAGCTGTAGGGCCACAAAATTGATTAGAATTATTTCAAATCAAGGATGACTACTATAACATGTGGGAACTGTAAGCTGCAGGGCCACAAACACACAAGTTGTTCAAAGTCATTGAGGCCTGATCTGCAAATCAGGAAGAACAAGCACATGATATGTTCTTTTTCAACTTCCATCCAAAAATACACTCCATCTCTGTTTCTTCATCAATCATTTATACATGAGCTTACTTATCCAAAATATGAATTATAGGAAAACAGAAGTGCCCCTGCATGGCAGCATGGTGCAGGGTCATCATCTGCTAGGGCACATGCTACTACAAGGGTCAGTGGTGCAAGCTCATCATATGCGACAACTGGTAGGGGTGCAAGCTCATCATCTGCTACAATGGCTGCAAAGGGTAAATCTGCTACTGCTTCAAGGGGTAGTAGAGCTGTCTTCTCTGGTGCTGGTGCAAGGTTCTCTCCTTCTGGTGGAAGAAGAGGTGTAAGATGCTTTAATCCTCCGAGCACTACTGCAGAAGCTTCAAGTAGTCAGCCAACAGAAAATAGGCCAAAGATGAAAAAATACATGAGTACAAAGGATGGAGGGATACTTCTATGCTAGTGGGAACTACTGAATGTTCATGTCTTATTTATCTTTGAACTATGCATGCAAGTGCATGTGCTACATCAGTCACTAGAGCACTTTATGTAATGGCACTATGTTGGACTTATGTCTGCTAGTAAGAACTACTGATGTACTGCTATGACATTATGTTGGACCTATGTATTCCACTAAGAACTACTGTTGTACTGCTATGACATTATATTGGTATTATCTATGCTATATCACGAACTACAGAATGTTGTGCTGCTGTAGTGGTCACTGTTTATATCTTGGTGTTAATATTTAGTGCACAATTACTTTATCTTAATACAGTGCAAAATGATCTCTTCATTTTAACATTATACAAGTGAGTACTCAAGTTTTGGAGATAATATTTAAATTAAGTCACATCAATTTAAAATTACTTCATGCTAATCCAGTGCACAATGATCTCTTCATTTTAACGTTATTCAAGTGACAACAATTGCAATTGATAGAAAAATGATGCAAATCACAGCAATATAGCAAGACAAATTTTGGCATTACATCTGAGGCACCTCAAATTCAGTACAAATTCATGCCATTACATATTTAACTCTTGGGAGTACTTAAGTCTTAGAGATAAACTTCAAATTCACTACAAAGCCATGCATTACAACAATGCACCGCACTCTCTTCTAGTTGGGTATTGCTTATTAAGTGCAACAAAGCATAATTACAACAAGTGCAGTGCTAGCCTAAACCACAATACATAGTTAAAATTCATCACAAATCTCCTTCAACTTCTTGATCTTATCCTTGTACCCATGTTTCTGTTTGAGCAAATATGAAATCATATACTCAATTTTTTTATTTTCTTGCTTCCGTTGGTCCCTCTTTGTTAGCACTTGGTCTCTCTCTAGTACCAGCTGGTCCCGCTCTTTCTCTGTCTTTGCCCTAAGCAGTTGATGTAGATTGGTACAACCATGGTCTGCTAACTTCTCCTTCTCCATCTCCTCTTTGAGATCACTAAGAGCCAACCTAACATTGCCCAACTTTGTGTAGCCTCCTCCTTGTTAGCCACCACTTTAACAAGGTCCACTTTGAAAAATCTTAGCTCTTCCTCCATCTTTCTCTTTTGTCCAATTACCTTGAATTTTTTTCAGCATTCTGAGCATTCTCTCTGAGCCTATCTTTGTTTCCTTTCTCGTACATGTTCCACAACTCAGTTAAGCAGAACTTCATAGCCTCTGACCACTCAAGGTCTACCACTCCTGATAGTTACATTTTAGTTGTTCCTAAAATTTAATAGGTATGTTATCAATCATATATGCACAAATTATATAATATTGTATGCAATTGTGCGCACAAACAATTATTAGAGCATGAATAGAGATGTTCTCAATCATATTTGCACAAATTTGCAAAAATTCTATGCATAACTTGTGGGCAGAAACTATTATTATAGCATACATAAATAGAGATGTTTTCAATCATAAATCGTATGCATAAATTGTGGGCAGAAACAAATATTAGATCATAAACAAATAGATATGTTCTCAATAGAAATGGTATGCATAAATTCCGGGCAGAAACAATTATGACAACATATATAAATACATATGTTCTCAACCACAAATTATATGCATAAATTGTGGGTAGAAACATTTATTAGACCATAAATTCTATGCAATTGTTGGCAGAAATTCTACTTACTAACTAAGCATGAACACATATGTGATACACTAAATGGACCACAGGATAACTAAGCACATCTATTTACACTACGGAGCAACATACCTTCTCCTTAGCCCACGCAAGAGAACACCTGCCAATGTCCAAGGATTCAAAAGAAACTACACAGACGCCAGGTTCTCGGTGCAGACAACGAAAAGACAGATCATGAGCAATGCCACTTCATTCATAGCAAGGATTGTCCTAGGAAGCTAACCAACACAGAAATTGCACAAATCAACGACCTGGTTAAAAATCCTCGATTGTAGAACCCTCACCCTAACCCTAAATAGGCGAGGCGAACACACATAAAGGATCGTACCTGGCTAGTTCTTGATTCGTCGTCCGAAGAAGAGCTGGACTAATCGCCCAAAGAAACCATGGCGGATTGGCGTACGGACACGAGTCGACATTGGCGGCGGCGGCCGTGGTCGCAGCCGAGAGAGAGGACAAGTGAGCTTGATGAACAACCGACCAGCGTGAGGCACTTAAACACGGCTCGGGGACGGCCGTGTGTCGTCATCTAACGGCGGCCGTAAACCCACACCACGTCATCCTGTCAGGCGGGACCCACTTGTTGGTTTCGCTGTTTTCGCGGCCAAATCCCAGCATCGGTGCTCCGCGTTACACATTAGACGCATAACCGGTTGTTTTTTGTGCCCTGGCACAAATCTGATACTAAGTTGTTATACCCTAGCCCCAAGTGTGGTGATTTTAAATAAATAACTCCTCCAGCCACGACTTCTACGTGATACATCGACCGTTCGACTAGGAGGTGCGTGGGCTGGGGGATGTCCATCGGCCTACCTTCGGATTCTTCTCCAGTCTCATCGTCTGCGTCGCTACCGTTGTGACTCTGGGGGGTGTTGAGTTCTGTGATTTGTTAGGAAATATATGGTAGATAAGTAATTATTCCGGCTCGTTTTGAACTTCAAATTTATCATGTACTCATATATATGCCCACGAGGCTCAAGCAATACAATCATCGATTCCACAAATATCCCTCTCTTTTCCTTCTACACGTGCACCCGCTCGGCGCTCCTCGCCGTCCCAGGGCTAGGAAGACATCCGGCTTGACGACCATGTTGTGGTCGGCCAACAATAAGAGATGTGACTGTAGTTTGGTTTGCTCCAATCTCCCACGCTCAGCTTCAGTTGGAAACTTGTTGGCCATGGGCCATATCACATGAGTTAGTTTGTCACGACTTCATCTTGAAGGTCCGGCTAACTAGGTTGTTCTCTCGTGTGGATAGTTAATACCCTTTATAACAGCACTAGAACAAGAAACCAGAGAGATATATAGTGCAGGTGGAAGGGATGTTTAGCTTGATAGCCTTCCTAGCCAGATGTTTGGATAAGTAAAGTATATGTTTTGCATGCATTTTACCCGAATTAACCGAATGCAGTACATTTGGGGACAGTCATGCATGCCTCCTGCATGTTTTGCCCGTCATGCATTTGCATCGGTTTCCCCTTTTTTCCATTGCACTTTTGCATGCTTCTCTAGTTAACAAAGTAAGCATGCATGAATGTGTGACTACTATCAAACAAGCAAAACAATGTAACATGATCATCAATCTTGGACCCAGCTCTAACGCACGATCGGCCTGCAAAAACGAAAAAAGTAAAGTGGCCTCACACACCAAAAGGTGCATCCGCCAGTCTCAGCATGGTATACTGTATACATAGTTTATTCATTGCCATTACAGCCGTATCTTCCCTACGATATATGGTGGAGCGAAAAAAGGATGCATCCCCGACTCATCAGTCAGAGCATCTACAATCACGATTAGCTATTTTGCTGCCCTATTACGACCGTGGTCGTGTCCAGCAGAGTTCGACGATAGGCGCCTCCGACCCAAAGACGCGAAGATGCTCCGCCTCGGGCTCGAAGCTTATGAAAGCCTCGCGAGCGAGGTTTATATGATATAGGGTTCTGACTTTTGTGGTTTGTCATTGTGCAGGTAGCAAATTGGCTTATGTCTGGGCACAACTAGAAGACACGCCCACACATCGAGCCAAAGTGCACGCGGATGTGCTATTGGGCTAGGACATAACCCACCATTTCTTCCATGATGTTTAGGAAGGAGGTAATATCATTAAAAGTCATAGAATTTGCGCTTCATGTTTAGTTTAGTGCTAAAACTTTGAAAATACGGAATTGTGGTCATTCAACTTGTCCCCGTGTGCAAATACGGTCACTTCATCCATCTCTAGACACATATTGTGCTTACATGGCATGCCAACGTTGCTATGGCCCACTATTAGTGACCGGAACAACACGGTGCTACATGTGCTGTGTGCATGTTCTTTTTAAAGATACACCCCGCTCTTATTTAATTGTAGAAGCTCCTCATCAGCACGTCTGGGCCTGCTTGTGAGGAATAAATCTCTCCTTTTTTGCGGATATATATAAATCTCTACTTGACATGGGGTCCACTTGTCACCGCGTGGTGGTATGAGAGGTATGAGAGGAATGGAACTCACGAGCTCATGTACCGGCATACCCTCTGCCAACCAGTACGGTAAGTAGATTGTCACGTTAAATAAGAGAGACAAATTAATCTATCATTCTTAAAAAGTTGCTCCCCATTATAGCAATTCTCTTTACATGTGCACTGTCCACATCATCTTGCATGCCACATCATCACCTTGCATGCCACATCAGCGAACTGCCGGGATGGTTGGCTCCGGACGGTCACCAGAATCGTACCAGCCGCTGGGGTTTGGAGCGGACTTTTTTCCATGTATCGCTCAACCTCCATGCCAATTCGCCTCCCGGCCGTTTCACCTCCCTCCACCACGCACACAATTATGATGGCCTCTTCAACTGCTGCGATGGCCTTATCTCCTCTCGTATCTACTAGAACGATCGTTTCTGCCCTTTTTGTGGAGCACAAAGGCAACGCGCACCTGACCTGCTAGGTCCACTCCGGCTCGCCGGACATGGCAGCAGCCGCTCCGTCACCGTGATGAGCCCTACTTCTGCCCCGTTCCACCATTGTCGTCACATCTTATTCTTCCCTAGCGCCGGCGACGCGCTCGAACAAGACCTCACCTAGCGCCAAGGGAGGCATCACCTCCACCTCTCCTACGGTGATGCACTAGCCGTGGAGGTGGATGAGTAGGCGGTCCTCCACGCAGACGACAGCAACACCTAATCGGCATCCGGCCCGAAAGCGACGGAGGTGGAGACGACCCGTCCTCGTCGGCAAGAAAAAGGCCATGGTACTTGCTCCAACTTCCTGTTCTTCCTTCCTACTACTCACGATTGTTCAGTACCCAATTAGTTCATTCGCTGCAAGCAGGGATACATGTTGTCTATAAATAACCCTATTCCGTTTTATAATGGAGAATTGGAAGGTAACACTCAGGAAATCAAAACCCACTCCAAAAGCAGTATCTTTTCAAGGGGTTCCTATTCTACTAAATCAAAGATAATAATGCCGGCCATCTGACACTGCCAGACATAAAACGTTTGTACAAAGAGATGGTGTGCAGTTATTTTGTTACAATGATTCTATCTTATGCTAGAGAATGTATGTCTGAATTTTGTTTGCAATTTGTAGACGACGACGGGAAAGTGTACATGGACATGAGGTACAGACTAGGAAGTGTTAGAATAAATCCGAGGCATACCGTTGATCATCCGAGGACCAATCAATCACACGAGCACGACACCGAGATTTGTTAACGAGGTTCACCGATATGGCTACATCCCCGGGGCTTGACTACGGGCACTCCTCCCCGTGACACCGTCACAATACCGCACCCGGTCGCCCTGGACACCGGCACATGCCGCCGGCTTCCCCTGCGTTCCGGTGCTATTATGTTGGCATAGGTTACATCGTGTGTCTACCCCGCTATATATGAGAGGCCTAGGATACAAGTGTCCTATTAGGACACGACTCCACATCCTATGTAAACACGATACAACTACAAGTCCAACTGTAACCTACCTTGTACACTATATTCGACACAACTCTAACAAACTCCACCTTGGCGAATATTCTCCACCACCTTGAATTCGTCAATGCGTCAAACTTCCATGTACATTGGACTTGAGCTTATCCCATGAGCACCACCGCTGCTACTCCAAAGACTCTATATGACTCCACCTGCAACTTGTAGTCCCTTCTTTTCTTTACCACAGTCAACACTCGAGCAAAATTAAGTTCCTTGTTACTCTAGTTTGCGCTCCCAACTTTCAGAGTATCAGTCCAACGCCATCACACACCGATCACTAACCTGCGTGAAAGTGAACAACTCATATATTGGGTGTCACACATAAGAGTTACCTGAACTCAACATCACCGCTCCTTTCTTGACCGCCTGTCTGAAACTTGAAGGAATTTCACCGTTGCTTGTAGTCATTCCGAGTCAAATTCGCAGTTGTCTCACCACATGTATGACCACCAGAGCCCTGGCCCGTCTCCATGTCCCGTGCATACCGCACGCCTCGCCGCTATTACCGCGTCGAGCCTCCGCTGTCCCGGTCGAGTCTCAAGGGTCGCAAAACCACACCACTCAACCCCCGCTGCAGAGTACCACCAATCATCACCGACCGATGACGAGTTTCACACTTCCATCAAACCACTGGGCTCCAGTCCGAATTACGTGTCCCTCGCTTTGTCCACTTGCTGAATAGGCCTCGATTCCCTGGATCCTTATATCGTAGCCCCTCAATCCAGCTCCACTTTCAACATGACTCCATGGTAGATGATCAATCCACCCATGCGCCTCATCGACTTCAAACTCCATGTATACACCACCGTGAATCAATCTCGCGCCATAGTCTTGTCGAAGCCACACAAGCCCTCGGGGCCTGCGCCACGTGTTTCCACGCCCAGAAGTCGGTCACCATCAGCATCACGCTCCTATGTCGCTGCCGCCGATCCCGCACCGTCTTCTGTACCAACCGACTCACGTCGATCCGTCAGACTGTCCAGTCCGACCCAGCCGAACTTGTTCGACTGCATGACACGCTCAAGGCTCCCAAATCGTTTTCCACGAAATTTCCATCCGTCACAAGATAATTCCATCTCAGCTGACATGACTTCCTGCAACGCCTTCAAGCATCCCCATTGTGCCAACAAATCTTTCACCCTTGTCTGCCATAACCCAAGGTTTTCAGTTCCGTTGAACTTCTCCACCTCAAACCTGGTACCCGTTGGCGCCATGATCCTTTATACGGCTGACCATGTGAAAAATTATCTGAGCTTTTCTCTCATGATTCCCCAAGTACACGAACATAACCTCCGCATACTACTAGCAATTCCAACTAGCTGGTCTTCACCTGATCTGCTCTTGGCTCAACCCCGATGCTGCTGTTGCTTTGTCAACGCCCCTGTTTCAATGGATGCGTATCACCAGATGGATATTTCCCTTCGCTTGAAACGATCTGCCTCTCTCCCTGTCACATGAGGACTCGGTCCTCCTTTTTTTTCAAAACAAGTCTCGTGTCTTCTCCCGATTCATGCAGCGCGTACACAACGCCGGCCTTGGGCTCCGGTCCTCATGGACCATCACGATCCGATCCGAAACCCGCCGATGTACTAGTCGCCTGCTTCGATCGAGCCACTGCCTACACGTCCGTCTCGCCGAAACCAGATCGTTCTGGTACCAATCCGACCGACAAGAACTCCAACGCACTCGCCTGACGTCGCTGCCTTCAGATCGCTTTCCACCAAGTTGACGTACCCTGACCGACTTTTCGCCTCACGCCGCTTCACGACTTCCCGGCGACCACGATCACAATATCAACCTTGTTTCCTCTAGATCAACAACACCCTTCGAACAACCTAGCTCTGATACCACTTGTTAGAATAAATCCGAGGCATACCGTTGATCATCCGAGGACCAATCAATCACACGAGCACGACACCGAGATTTGTTAACGAGGTTCACCGATATGGCTACATCCCCGGGGCTTGACTACGGGCGCTCCTCCCCGTGACACCGTCACAATACCGCACCCGGTCGCCCTGGACACCGGCACATGCCGCCGGCTTCCCCTGCGTTCCGGTGCTATTATGTTGGCATAGGTTACATCGTGTGTCTACCCCGCTATATATGAGAGGCCTAGGATACAAGTGTCCTATTAGGACACGACTCCACATCCTATGTAAACACGATACAACTACAAGTCCAACTGTAACCTACCTTGTACACTATATTCGACACAACTCTAACAGGAAGGACTATGAAGGAGTAGCCTAACTAATAAGAGTCAGTACTACTTTAGGTTCTGCAGTGTGCAGAACTGCAGATGTTAATAGCTGCTAGGTATGGGTGGCTGACTGTAAGCAACGATCTGACAACCTTGACTCTTGAGTTAAGTGTATCCCTGAATCCTGCTTGCCTGAGATCTCTGAATTTGCATGTTATTTTCTATAAACAATTAACCTGTTTGCCTTATCAGTTATCACACGATGCGCTCTTTCCTCTATTTTGTCGCCGCAACCTTGGCTCCACCCGATGACTTTGGTATATATGTCTGTTCCGTCCGACGTTCCAAATACCCCCTTTTTTACTATGTTCCTTGACTAACTCTATATTTTCTCATGACCTCTACAACCATTCTATGATTACTGAGATTTTGATTATTCTGTTACCTTTCTTATTACTATTTTATTTAAATTTGAGCTGTAATACAAACACTTGCGGCTACATTAGTTTGCTAAAATTAACTCAGCCACTCACATGTCGTTTGTGCAGACCATTGTATTTACATGTGGACAAGGTAGCTAATGAAAATTCAAACAGTCTGCAAGTGAGGTGAACCCGTGTAATCTTTATTTTGTAGTCAAAAGATAATCCGATCTCCCTCATGTTGTTTCTACATATGTTATTTTCAGTCATTTATTTTTGAATCCCTGATTTAAAGACTATTTTTAATCATGTCGGAAAGCTAAAATTTATTTTGGTACCGTGATTTCCGTCACCATATATGTCATTACTGAATGCCATGTTCAATCTTTAACCAACTATCATAGTAGTTTCTAATTTTGTTTCATATTGTTGATTGCTCATACAACATTGAGAGGTGAGGTAAGGAGAAGACACATGTATCTGTGTTTTGGTAACAACTGCAAAATGTCACTCAAGATTGTAAGAAATACGAAAATCAAAGACAGGATGGGCAACTGCAAGGAGAAAACTATAAAACGTTCAAGTAAACAGTTGGTGACAGCCTTATGGAGGTGTGTTTCTCATGTACATGATATCTTAATTATCTTATAAATTTGCATTGTTTTCTTTAGATTTTCTTGGCGTAAATTTCCGCAGCAACGCGCGGAGTATTAGCTAGTTTATAGTAAAGTCAGGCTTTTTTCTTGATTCTGCAGGTGCGACTGAAAAAACCAGTTTTCAGAAAATCTCGGATTTTGAAACCATAAAGTTCTAAATCAAATTTGAATTAGAAAACCGGTCCGAGATATAAGCAGATTTTTTTATTCTGTTCCGAGAAATCCCGGTGGTCACTGAACCTCATGCCAAAATTTCAAATGTATTTTTTGAATTTAGACACCCAGAACTATATCAAATAAGATTTGTATGCACATAATCATACAACGCAGTGCATAGTTCAGTGCCACAGCTTTTGCTGTATTACCCATGGTCACTTGATTGATTCCAATGGTCTCCATCATTAATTTTAGCTGATATTTACTTGAACTCCCAAGCCGGGGTCACCCAGCAGATGCGGGTTACTAACCACTGGAATCGTGCATAAGATTTGTTCTTTTCTAGGTTCATTTATATATATTTTAATGCTAAAAAATTGAATTCCAAATTTGTTTGAATAGATTTGTGCCACTTTTTTGAAATTTCCGAGATTATCTAGAAACCAGTTTTTCTATCCCGTACCGAGAAAAAAATCCTATCGAGAAAAAGAAATGTTGGATATGATTAGTCGTCGTTGCCAACATACAAAATTATGTGTTTCTCCTTAGACACATGAGCAAGTACGAATTTTGAAATGGCAATAAAATTCGCTCATCCTTAAAAACAAATCAACAAAAATTTTTTTTTTGAATTCGAGTCATTTTATGGTTGTCCCAGAAAAAAATATATTATTTATTGGGTTGGCCAATATAATACAATATTCATCTCATTACTAGAAAGGCAAGGACGCCTTGTGTGGGTGGTTAGCACCCGTGACAAGACTGAATTTGGTTGCTGGTTCGAGAGCTCACATCACGATTATTTTTTAATCATTTCTGCAAAAATAACGTCACACGTAGCACCTCTTTTCTCTAAGGATGACATCACACTAGCGCCTCCAGCAGCAATAGTCACTGCCAGTGGGCCACGCATGCATGTCACGCCACACAAGCGAAGTATAACGAGTATATAGAATGCACCGTCTTCCCATGGCGACAACAAGCATCCGTCCTCGTGCACTCGTGCACCAATCCTGCAGGGTGTGTCCGAGCTGAGGTGTGCCATCCCCTGTACCCATCGCCGCGCAAAATTTATCCCAAACTTCCCTTCCTCTTTATTATTCTCCTTCTCTCCTCCGGATTGACAGAGGCCAAACTAGGGCAACCAGCAGTCAATCCAATAGAGTGTCACACTCGTCCTCCTCATGCACGGACTTACGCTTTGCGTTCTATCCCTCGCGTTGAGGCGGCATCGGCGCAGGGAGGGCAGTGGCGCAGCGCTAATCACACACCTGAAAGAGGAAAAAGCCTAATTACGCATGGGCCTGGGAGACTGACCGAGGAAGCAATCTGTCCACGTGTGGGCTGTCTCATGGGCTTTTGCTTCTTTGTGATTTCACGCTTCTGTTGGGAGGGGCCGAGTACGTGCAACTATATGAGTTTTCGGCAATTAGTCACGGCCTAATAAACATTCCTTCGATCGTTAGGGGGGGCCAGGCCCCTGCTCGCCCCCCCTTGGCTCCGTCACTGCTTGTTGGAGTTGCTCTTCGGTCATCTGTAACTGAACCCCTAAATATGAACTCCCCAGACTCCCCCTCAAACCGTAACTCCATAAATTTGCGGAGCAGAAAATGTGTAGCTAACTGATCCTCAAACTTAAATCCACACATGAAAACATGTACTATTCCTCACATGGAAGCCTCTCCCTCTCTCTTCTTCTTCCTTCTTCGTTCTTCATCCTTCCACGCGGCCAACAATGATTTCTAGGCAGTAGATGATGTCCAGGAGCTAGCTAGAGCATAGGGTAGATGATATGCAAATCATTTTGACAGATGCTCACTGACCGTGACTTTTGTGTCTAAGGAAGGAGTCGAGAAGATCTGCAAAATTCACCCACTACGGGCCGGTTTGGGTAATTCTTCATACTAATGGGTTCTTCTCTTTATTGTTCTCCTTGTAGCTCAATGGCATGGTGCGGGACGCAACGATGTGTCACAACCAGCTATAGAGACCAACAACCATGTACGTGCTCCACGTTAAATGCTTCTCTATAGGTTGGTCTTCAAGTGACGTTGCACGTGTTTTGCTACTCCATCCATGGCTCGGGATGGAGGGCAGGAGCGCAACAGGGACCGGGTAGGGGAGTCGCATGGAAGTGGCCGAGGACAACCAGAAATCAAAGAAAAGATTCATCGGAATCTCACTGGATTCTCGCCGAAATTTGGACAAAGTTTTGGGGGCTGCAGAGAGTTGGCAGGCGAGCGGGGGGTCGCCGAAGACAAAGAATGTGGCGGAGTCGGCACCAGTGAGGACATAGCGGAGCGAGGGAGAGACAAGTGAGCGAAGGGAATCATGTACTGAGATTTGTCTTCGACTGCTCAAATTTGAGTTGCGGCTGACGCGTCTCCTCAAATTTTTAAGCTATTGAATGATTTGAGAGTTCGGTTAGAGTGGTCTTAATTTCAAAAAACAGAGAAGTTAATGCATTTTAGGGCATCTCCAACGACAACCCGCAAATTTTCTACCGCATCCGTCCGCGGACAGGGGACCAGTCCGCGGACACAGATATGGGAAGCTGCCATCCAACCGTAGTCGCATACATTTTAAACTCTTTTTAAACAAACCGGATGTAATTCGTGCAAACAAGATCGGATTTCATATAAACATGACAGATTTCATCCAAACATAGCGGATTTTCATTACATCTCGAACATTTAGAATAAATAAATTACCCGACCCTAATTCTATCCTTATGGCGGCAGCAGGCGTCCAAGCCCGTTTCGTCCTACATCCGCCGTCTCCATGAGCACCGGCAATAAGACCGATGAAGTGAATGTGTTGTCGTTGAGGAAAAGTAGAACATGGAAGACGGACCGGCTCACATGGGACACAAGGCCTTGCCGCCTCCCGTGGCCTACTCATCCTCGGAGGAGTCCGTGAACTATCCATCGACGGTGGGCGTCAAGTCCACGATGGAAATGGTGGCGCCGTGCTGTCGTCGTCCCACCGGGCCGCCCGATAGTTCGTTGACGGCGCATAGGAGGCGCAGCTGGCGTTGTTCTCGTCCGCGATCGCCTGCAACTATGCCTCTGTGGCGGCCGCTTCCTGGCGAGCGACAGCTTGAGCACAGATGACATCGTAGATGGTACGCTGCTCCGCGACGAAGTCGTGGTTTGCTGTGGACATGGCAGCCAGGCCTCCTCGCTCATCCGCTCGCCATAGATAGGGCCCTCCACCAGTCGGTGCTGCTCTAGAAGGAATATGTTTAACTGTTGTTCCTCATGCGCGTGCAGGAATGCCGACAAAGGCGCCGGTGCAGGCTGCACCTCTCCATCATGGCGGCATTGTAGTGTGCCTGTGCTTGCTCCACTGTGAAGCTGGTGTGCACATGAGGCGCGGGAGCCGGGGCGGTCATCTTCGTGGAAACACTCTCCCATAGAGCTTTGCCACTTGCATTCATAGCCGATGCAATGCAAGGGAGTAGGGATGGGGAGGGTCTTGTGTTGTGGTGTGGAGTTTCCTGGTTGTGACCGCCTTTAAATAGAGAATTCCGGTGAGGCAAGGCGTCCGGGTGCGTCAATGCGCGGCGACGGAGTGGGTTTCTCGGCCGGCGAGCCTCCTTAATGGCGGCATACTTACGGGCAGCGGCATTGAACACGCATGGTAGATATCCGTCCCGTGTGGTCTAGCCACGCGTCTTTGACATTGAACGGGCATGGATACCGGAAAATTAAAATGTCATGGGCGGTGGCCTCGGCTGGCGTGCAGCTTCAATGGCGAACGCAATGAAAGGTCACATCCGCTCTGAGGTGTCTTCAATCATGAGCGGGGCGCTCTACAATGGCAAGAATACAGGCAGATGGCGCCGGGGCGCGAACACGCACAGGCGAGGGAGGAGGGGTTTTGGTGGGCCAGGGCAGTCAGAAGCAGGCATGGGATCGGTCCGGACTCCCCCAAAGCCCCCCTCCCCCCCCCCCCACCCCCACGTTTGTCTCTGGTTTGCGGGAGAAATCGCATCCGTACCCCGCCACGGATTGATACAGGCCCGCGTTGGATGACTTCCACTATACGGACAGCGCGGTCCGGAGGCATGCGCAAGGTTTGCAGGTCGGCGTTGGAGAGGCCCTTAGGGTTCGATTAGAGATTCCCATATTATACGTATTGTGCAAATCTACATGAGGCCACGCCTAGATTACGAACCACACATGCAAAAAAGCGTCCATCCATGGAGACAGACCCTTGCAAGCAGGACAACAAGTAAAAGAAGACGAAATGACACCACCACGTAGGTGTGTTTGAGAAAGAAGCATTAGCTGTCTTGTCAGTCAAAGCTTGAGAAATAAACGGCATTGTAGCACTACATCTGAACATTTGTCCTTAAGAGTATTAAGTCTTCTTTTCGATCTCATTTGGGTAGGCCTTCAGAAAAAATAGGAGTTCATCTAGTTTAAAATCAATTTTATCTTATTGCCATTGTTCAGGCTGACAATTCAATGGATTGCTCATTTAGACGTCGATTGGAATAGTACTGGAAGATGAGCTCCAGTTTAATCCTCATGGACCTTATGAATCGGCTATTGGTAGATTCACCACAGCATGAACATAAGGATTTTATCGTCTTCAAAAGCTGGAAATATATAGACAATCCATTAAACAAATAGAAAAATAAGCAGCAGCATTGTACTATTACACCTGTCCCTTTGATAACCCTGAAGCCAAACACAATCCACAGACGATACTAATCTATGCAAATATATAAACACTATTAATTTTTTAAGTTTTAGTGACGCGCTTGTAGCTTGGTGGCTCAAGCAGTGGGTGGCACACTTAGGCATCGACGTGCATGTCGCAGTTACACAACCCTCACGACAAATGGGACAGCTGCTTGGCAATCGGAGCCGATCATTGTCTCCTGCAGTCCTGCTCATTGTGCAGCGCGTCAAATTCATGACTTCCGAGCGACAATGTTTATGATTCTCTTCGTTGACAAGCAACCATGCCGACCACACGTACTCCATGCATCCAAAGAGGCAAAGATGACCTCTTAGAGGGAGTCGCGCCACCTCAAGCCTACTGCATCTTAGAGGGAGTCGCGCCACCTCGACACGCTGGGTTAGTGTTGCCGTGGGAGATGCCTGCTTATTAGCATGCATATTGGTATCCTCCAATCTCTCACGTAAGCTTGCAAATACACTTTGTAGCTACATGATTGACTCGTAGCAGGCTAGCCTTGTTGATATGGAATCAGGCAAATGAAATCAAATCGAGGATATATATAGAAGCTTCTGTCCCTCCAACAATGCATGCCACACACATATAAGCATGAGTACATAGAATAGAAAACACAAGATGCACATGGGCATGATAAAGTCTAAAGTACATGAATATATGACATGACTGTTCCTCATAAAGGCCAGCATCTGAGGATATATATAGAAGCTTCCATCCCTCCAACAATGGACGCTGCAAGCATATAAGCATGAGTGCATAGAAACGTCAAGATGCATATGGGCATGATAAAGTCTAAAGTACATGAATATATCACATGATTGTTCCCCACAAAGCCCATGCATCCGTTCTGAGAATTCTCGTGCATGCATATCACCCTTTCTTCTCTTTTATTTTCATCCAGTTTCCGACAAAGGGCGCTTTTTATTGACTCACAATGTGGCATCTAGCGATACAAGCATAATGAGCACACACCTGACCTCTGCATAACTTTTTTTTTTTGCGGGGAACCTCTGCATAACTAGATGCACATAGACAATACTATACACGCACACAAAGATCATGCTGGCAAAAAGTAAGTCATACAAAACCAAAGATATGCCTGGGTGGAGCTCCAATAGCACTGTCGCTGTCGTCCGGAACCTCCCACCATTGTGGTTGTCGATCTGGCGGCGGCTCCCTCGACCGATCCTGGAAGAGCACAGAACGGACGGTGGCAAAAAAAAAAAGGTCCAGTCTTGGTCCAGCCCTCCGGGCCTTTTTTGGGTTTCCTGGTCAATTACCAATGCTTGGCGATGAGCTCGTCACTGGTAGCTGTTTCGTGCCATTCAGTGGTAGGCGTTTTTGAAGTAGTGAATACCTTCTGCTTGGATCAGGGGTAAAATTGTGTTGAGCTGGGACTGGGTGCAGTGATAGTCTTAATCAGGTAGTCTTATTAAGAAAGCCCATCAAGCCATTTCTGAGCCGTTAAAGACCAGTTCTCTGGGTGCAATGTTTAAGAGAAAAACATAATGTGCGTGCAAGTAGAAACAAAACATGCACACCTCAGAAACTAAAGCAAAATTCTCATGCATCCTCCTTCGCCCGAAAAAAAAATCCTATACGACCGGGTCGTACAAAACTAATCGTGAGACCCTCTCCCCCATGCCATCACCCGGCCCTTGGCCACCTGTGCTTGCCAGCCACCCCATGGCACCCCGTGCTCGCCCTTGGCTGCCCGCCCTCGCCGTCTCCCTTTGGAACTAAGGAAGACGCCTCGCTAGTCACAAATGCCTACATGTCACCGTGACAGCAATTTCTGTCACCGTTCGTAGCAAACATTGACGACGGTTACAATAAAAAATTGTTGTCGCCTTGGTTGTAGCTTGGTGTGCGTCTCGTCCAGCATCCTGCCATGCCGGTCGCTGCATTTTGCATTGCTGGTTTTGCAATACCGACCTCGCCAGTTCTAGCAACATGATGTCGATGGTTTTAGCGAACGGCCTCACCAGCCAGAGCATGCCGTTTTATTGTAGCAATTTGTCTCACCGGTCATCACAAAAGTCGACGGCGGTTGCAGCAAAAGTCGCTGTCGTCACCTTCACGATTCGCAACATGGCCATTAGATTGTAGCAAAATGTGTCGCCGGTCGTAGCAAAAGTCGACAATGGTTCCATCAAAAATCGTTGTCGCCGTTGTTGCAAGTCGCAGCGTGGCCAGTTCATTGTGGCACATTTCGTCACCAATCATAACAGAAAATGATCACGGTTGTAGCACCGGCTCATCAGTTGTAGCCATTTACGATGATGGTCATACACTGGTTCTAGCAATGTTGATCGCCGGTTCCAGCTTGTCTGGAGATCGCGGGCATTGTCAGCGGCGGTGGTGAGGGCGTGCGGCAGAAGGGAGGTAGATAGGGGAGGGAGGGGTGGTGCTTGAGGGAGGCATATCCATGGCGAGGTGATGCTGGCTGCATAAAAGGGGAAAAGATGAAGACGAGAGGAAGAGAGCAGCAAGGAAGGAGTGGATATTAGATAAAATGTGTTTGAGAGTGTTCGTAGGGATAAGGGTTTGTGCAGGCCCATTAACATAACACGTGACGTGAGATTGAGTGACCGGGCGAGCATTGCGCGGCCGAGTATTGTGCTTGCCGATTACAATCATTTACCAATATTTTTGGGGCTTGCAGCATCGAACCATGATTCATGGCAAGTATTGACTATTGTACTTCCACCATTGATCCGGTTGGGATCCCACAGCCTTAACAAGCAGATTGTCGCACATAGAGCACTACGCTGCCAAGATCACCGTCTCACTGCAGAAATTCTTCCATCCAGAGGCACACCAACGCCTCGGGTCTATAGGCAAAAGTAAGCTTGCGCCTACTGGGTCGCATAGTCAGACACAATGCATTACAAAGATAGAAGCCTGGTTGCTAGAATATTGGTATCCTCCAATATCTCACCTAAACATTCCAAATATACTACTCTAGTTGCTATCATGAATGGTGAAGAATAACTAAGCACAAAGATTGGTTGCTACCTAGCTCGCCTATTGATATGCAATCTCGCACATACGATCAATCAGCGATATATTTATAGAAGCTTCCTTCCATGCAACAATGAATTGTACACATATAAGCTTTGTTCTGTGCAGGAATCAATGGTACATGCATATAAGCTGATCACGTGAAGTCTAAACAGTGTGAGTACATAACAAAATTGTTCTCCAAAGAAGCCAACATGATAAGTTCTAACAAATTAGTCGTCATAACTTTGCAGTCGTTCACTTTCATCATATCTAGTTCATGTTTCCATTCCAAGAACAAAGATATCATACAAAGTGGCTCATTCGGGGTGGCAATTTTGGCTTCCGGGGTGAATAATAAAATTGTAAAATGCAAGTAAATAAAAAAAATCCTGATTTTTCTGTACAAGGTAATGTGCTGAGTTCCACGACTGACAAGGTAGATACTGTGCTCCGGTGAAAAGAAACCCAGTATTTTCAAAAGCACTTATCCATATATTTTGCAGGAAGAAATACCGAAGAGATAGGTTGATGTCCCATGTGAATGTTGATAGCTAACTAGCAGCATGATCCGCGCATTTGCGTGGCTAGAATTCTAAAATGTTACCTTACTTTACCTACTACTTATCTTTTAATCCGATATACTATGTGAGTAGACTTGCAAAGAATTATAGAAAGCTTGTAGAACACACAGTGAGTAGACTTGCAAAGAATTTTTCTTGTATGTTATTTTCACGTACCAATTGATATTTAATTATGAAAGAAGATGCAATTGGACTTTGGTTGACTTCTTTCCACTAAGTTTATGAGGTGGTTAATGACAACTTTGGTGTGTGTCACAAAAAAAGATCAATGTCACTGCGGTCTACAAAGTCATGAAATTTCAAACAAATCTCCAACTTTATCCCTTCTTCCATCAACATTTTTTTAAGAACTTAACAAAAAAAACTCTGAACATCATGCCTCATATTTCAACCTTATGTTTGTACCTCTATCCACCTTATCTTCGTGGCAGTGTGGTTTCTCCTCTCAATTGGTGATGTGATATGCGTCATGGTGCTTGCACATGTAAATAATATAATGATGTTTTATTAATAAAGTATTAGTATCACATTTTATCAAGTGCAATTTTATAGATTGTACTCTCTCAGTTGTAAAATAAGTGCCTTTGATTTAGTACAACTATTTTCTTAGTCTGATTGCATTTTTAATGGACTTACGGATGAATTATACAGAAATACTATTTTTATCTACTTTTCCAAATTTAATATAAAAAATAGGTTGGAATTCATAAGCATGAGAACTACATTTTTTCTTTCTAATTTTAATCATGAAAGAAGTTTTATTACTAAATCTTATCACTAGTTTCATTTAAAATTAATCATGAAGTTTTCTAATTCTGCACTTCATATCACTTATGAAAATTAATAGATAATTACATTTACATATTTTCAATTAAATAGACTTGTGTTACTTACCTACCTAATTAATAATAGTAACTTATTTTGTGTATATCGTAAAATAGATTATTATTTTTATAGATTGTAACCCCGCCTGAGTTTTACTCTGGCACTCAAAAACAAATATATTATTATTTTTACAGATTCTAAAATAGACTTGTATTTTTTCCCTCTCAATGCATTCCTGTAGAAAAAATAGATCTGCACCACATAACAACTAAGATGAAACTGTTTTAGTTAAAATATATGTAAAGGAGATACCAGGTTTTTAAATAAGACGTGTTTTATATTGTATACACTATATTGTAGAGTTTAGAGAAAATACGATGAAAACTGATTAAAATAGTTAATTTAAAAATGCACATGGATTCAACCGGTGCTACTTCATGTTTATGCATCACTATGGATGCTCGGCTTATCCTGATGGAATTCATAATGAAGGAAACGAAATGCACTCCATACATGCATTTGCCTTAATGGCTTGCTGATCACAAAGCTGATAACATACATATGATGAGGAGCATCCGATTGAGACTCTACGTTTGCATGCCTTGCTTTGCTTCACTGTTTTTTTTTTTCTTTTTGGCCTTGCTTTGCTTGATACACTTTCCTTTTATACCCGGTCAAGTTGTGTACTCGTGCCCATGGTAGATTCGTTTCGATAGACTCTTGTGTCTGGCCGAGAGATGTTCCATGTGAATCTTTATGTGTGTGAGAACCCTTGCTAGCCTATTTTTAATATGCGAACCAATCTATGGTTGGATAGTTAGGAGGACAGTGGTATCCCAGCCGTCTAGGGTTCAATTGCTAGACTTGACAACTGGTGCTCACATTTTTTTTGGATTTATTTCAGGCTTCCAGCGATGTTAGTTCAGTAGGAGGAGATGTTCTCTCGACTGCGAGCCGCCTGTGATGACTTTGTAAAATCTCAAGATGCCATTCCGGCTTAGTTTCTTAGAGGTGCTCATAGGGATAGGGTGTGTGTGCGCATTCATATGGATGAGTGTATGTGAGTAAATTTTGATTCTACTGTGTTAAAAAAGCATCTTTTATAAAAAATGACTCTTGTTTCCTTTTACGTAATGACTCTTGCTTCCGAAGTCCGCATGTCTTTCAACGCGCATTGACGCACAAGCACTTGTACATATTGTTTTGGATATTGATATTGCCCTTAATACATGTAGCTAAAGAAATTGGACACGTACAATTCTCAATCCATTTTTTTTTCGGAAAAACCTTCCAATCTATTCATCTTCAATCATGGCAGTACAACGAATACCAGAAATAAAAATTACATCCAGATCCGTAGACCACCTAGCGACGACTATAAGCACCGAAGCGAGCCGAAGGCGCGCCGCCGTCATCGCCCCTCCATCGCCGGAGCCGGGCACAACTTGTTGTAGTAGACAGTCGGGAAGTCGTCGTGCTAAGGCCCCGTAGGACAAGCACCCCAGAACAGCAACCGCCGCCGATGAAAAATAACATAGATCGGAAGGATCCAAACCGAAGACACACGAACGTGGACGAACAACGACGAGATCCGAGCAAATCCATCAAAGATAGATCTGCCGGAGACACACCTCCACACGCCCACCAACGATGCTAGACGCACCGTCGGAACGGGGACTAGGCGGAGAGACCTTTATTCCATCTTCAAGGAGCCGCCGCCGTCTCGCCTTCCTGAGCAGGACACAAACCCTAACAAGACTGAAAAAAGAGACTAAAAATGGAGCCCTCCCGCCGGCCCTTGCTAGGATCCACCACGCCTCCATGGTCCTAGGGCCACTGGAGACGAGGCGGACCTGCACCGGCGCCGGCGAGAGGCACGAACCCTAACTTTCTTTCTTGAAGGAGGAGGAGGAGGCAAAAGCCCTGGCTCTAGGTACGTGATAGGTTTTGTTTTCAGTCCGAAGTTATTTTGTCCTCCCAATTCTCAATCTATTATTTTATACTTCATCCTTGACACGTAATCATACATCCAAATAACACAGTACAGTTCCCTAAAAAAAAGAACATAGAGTACTCTCAGTTAAACGTTGATAAATAATGGGGCATTGCATAACTAAAAGGTATTTAGACAAAAAGACATCACTCATCGGTACGTGGATCTTGAGAAAATTAGAAAAAAGATAACAAAGAATTGAACCTGAAATTTGATGGTTGGTTCATATCTAAATATTGTGTTATCTTTTCGAGACATTTCATAGATTAGGCATAGAAATATTTTCAGAAAAAGGTATCATATTAGACCACAATATAATTTTGTGTGTCAAAATTGAAATAAGACTTCGTAGTTTATCGCATCGCACGGTAGATATATGGCATGTCTATTTTTGTCCGAGTGTTTTTCTCTCATGTCTCAAGCCTATTGTTATCTGGTATTTTTCACATGGCTCATCCGCATGCACCCAAACAAAATTGCAGTCAATTGTACCAGTGATGCAATTGATTTTAACAAAAAATCAGATCCTCGACATGATTGGGTCAGGGAATCTATGAACATATAAAGGCCACCATTGATTTGACGTACATGTTGTCATGTTCCCCTTGTTTGATTGAAAATGGGTGTTTATTTTCTTCGCCGAGAGAGACAACTTTTTCGATAAAGGGTGGATTTATGTACTAAAAATGAAGCATCAAGGAGATACACACAGCCAACACCAACACATATATAAACACGGCGGCAAATAGCAAAGTGATATAAGACCAAAGCTATGCCTAAGCGTGGAAAAAGAAAAAAGAAACCCCAAAATAGAGGACATTGATCGACATGCTAAAACAATGACTGTATCCGCATCAATCATTTTTTGACACCACAAAGACGACCGGAAAGGTTCTTCAATAACAACGCCTTCATGAAGGGAACGGCACTGAAGTGCCGCCGTCGCCGGGTTCGACCATCAAAGGCTAGATTCTAAGTTTTCACCTTGAAAAACAAGTCCATGCAGCATATCCGAGCAATGCCTTTAACAAGGTAAAAATGCTTCTGCATCGCCTTTGCCAGGTAAATCCATCTCGGTTTCAAACTTGGCTTTCACCACGACGCTATAGACTGGGCACTCGAAGTACCACGAAATCAAAGTCAACTGTGTTGTCACCATCACTTTTCCATGATCACGACAGCTACGTGTGATAGGACAGAAATTCCAGCGCCGCCGCTGCCCACCCATACATGTGCGTCAAGCCATTGTTCATAGATTGCATCTTGACGTTGAAGATAATCTGACCGAAGTGGCAGCTGCCAAAACTCAAAGGAGCATTTCGGCTACATCCCGCAACCACACCAGTACTAGGCGCCAGCAGCAGCCATTCTTGGGTGAGGAACCCTCACGTCGGTGCCCACCGTAATCCGCCGAAGGTCGGCCGGTGCCACCATGCAATTCCAGTTCCAAACCTGAATCAGCCGTCACCAGAGGAGCCGCTGGGCTAGGCCAAGCCGGATGGAACGCCCTAGGTGACACAACTGGCCAGGACGGACCTGATGCAGTCCAGCTGCCTAGCAGAACCTGCCTCGTGCGTCGGGCGTGGGGGATGGGCATGGTTGCACTACGGTTGATGTAGTTAGCCACCGGAGCCTTCTGAGGCGCCCAACGCAGTAGGCCTAGCCGGCTCATACCGAGTCAGCGCCGTAGCAGATCGGATCCAGGGTGTGCGGTGCAGATCGACGTAGATCAGTCAGCTAGATGGGGACGAGAGAGGGGGGACGGATGAAAATGAAAGGAACGGGCAGCACCCTGCCGCCGCCGTCAGCACTGATAGCCTCCTCGGGCGGCGGCAGGTGGGCATGGTCGGTGGTGGGAAGGCCACCGAGTGTGGCGGCGTGGTGGCCTCTGGAGTCGCCCATGGGGGCGACCCTAGAGGCAGTTTTTTCCAAGTGAATGAGGAGGTGCCGCTGAGAGAGAGAGAGACAATTGTGCGCTGTAGGTACGCTAGATCGTCTGTCGTCGAGGCTCCTTGCACATGTCCATTTCTCAAGAAAAAAAATCATAGAGAGCTCCCTGTAGGTGTCATGTTTGGCTAGTTTGTCATTTTTTTAATAATTATATAATAGATAGATAAATACTATAGTGCAGTACGCCAATGAGCATACATGTTACTCTAGGCAATACTAATAAGATAGTTACCCATCCTACCTGGCCATATATTTTCATACGTATTAAACTCGAAATAGACTTTCGCCTTACTTTATAGATGAACTCACATAATATAAGGTGATGAAAAACCTCTCTTATAAAGCAGATCAAAGAAAAACAGACAACTGAGATGTAATGGAAACACAGCATAAGAGAAGCATTACTATACGCGAAGACGCCACTGTCGAGTATGCGCATAGGAGAAGACGAACTCTAGCAAGATACCCCCGCAACCAACGATGAAGATCGAACCCACATCTCAAAAGAAACCATTAGACACCACTGCAGAGCCCTTCCCAAACTATCGTTGGGGAGGACCATCTGCCCTCTCAATCTGGTCTGTGGAGCGCTGATCTTGCCGACCAGCAGCATAGGCCAAGAATGCTAACGATGCGGTCACATTGAAATACTAACAAGACTACTCCCCAACAGAACCTGAGAGGTTATAAGCCTCCGTCCCATAAAAATATAAGAGCATTTTTGATACTAGGGACGAAGGGAGTACAATCCAAGCCTGCCCACTACATCACCTCAAGAGGGTAACTGTGCAAAGCATCGACGCAGCCAAGAGAAGGCTTGAAAGGAGGCGGCTGGTCCGTCGCCAAGCAGCTGCTCCCGCAAAGCCCAGGCATCCAGCCCCGGCCTGCAACCCGTGGCCACTCGTTGAGTCCCTTGGTGTGTCTGCGTCTTGCGAAGCTGCCGAATCTGCTGACCAAGTACTTCAAAGTGCTGCAACAAGAGGTCCCCGTCGGTGCCGTCGCCTATTTAGCTTCTTGCTGCCTATTATGAGAATAGGTCCCGGTTCAAGCGGCCCCAAACTAGAAATCCAAGAACACCTATACTTATCATGGCATAAACGGGTCGCCAGAGATTTGCCCAACCGCGTCCTTCAACAGTTTCGCAGGGGCAGGAAGGTCGGCCCGAGTCACCCTGGCAGTGAGCGACACAACTTTTTTTCTTTTTGCGGTAGAGCGACACGACTTTCTGTGTGTGTTTTCTTTTACGTAGGTATTTAAGCATGCTTTAACTGGATTAATCGAATGTAGTATACTTGGGTCCACTTGTTCCAACTGTCATGTCATGTGCATGTTACACTTGCATCGGTCTCTAGCAGAACAGCTTAGGCTGACTAGCATGCATGTTCGTACTTTTTTTTTTGCGAGATCAATAGTTGTTTATTCCAATAAGGTAGAGCTACAATCCTTCGATCGCTAGGAGTTCCTCAATATTCGTACTATTTGTACACACAGACGAAGCAGACTAACAATTCTGTGAAAAAACACAAAGTAATACCATCAAATCTTGGAACGTGCAAAGATTGGCGGGCCCGCCAACAATTACCTGACGTATTGCCAGCCAAGACACTCCAGACACATACTACTATGTACAAATGTTATACAGCTAGCTTCTCCGCTGTGGAGTTTATGATCAAACCTACAAACGACAATATTGTGTCTTCCTTCTGTGCTCCAGCAGTGACACCCATAGCCATCATCGTGCTAGTTGCGGAAACACAACTCAGCAATGCGAGGAGTGCTTGTCAATCGGATCAAATCCTCCAACTTCTCCTCGTTGGGATGGCTGTGCCTGTGCCTGTACGGTGGAATGTGGGGCGCCGCTCTGTGTGGAGCGTGACAGCTTTACAAGCAGTGACCACATGTACGTCTTACATCGATGACAAGCAAACATGCTACCACATTATACCTATCGATCTTCCAGACGGCTCAGAACTTCCTCTATTAGGTGCCATTGCCTCACAGTGGGAGAAGCTTGCTAGCTAGCAAGTACATTGGTATCCTCCAATCTCTCACCTAAGCTTCCAAACACATCGTTGCGAGGAATATTTAAGCAAAAAAGCTTGACTCTAAAGTAGCTGGCTTCGTTGATACACATTCAGGCAAATGAAATAAATAGGGGATATATATAGAAGCATTGCTCCTTGAAACAATGGTTGGGACAGACATTTAAGCATGAGCACACTCGAGATGCACATGAACATGATGAGGTCTAAAGTGCGTGAGTATATCACATAACTGTCCCCAGAAAGGCTAGCATCTATTATCAGAAATAAATCATCTTTTGCAT
>LR880972.1:950283431-950302561 GCA_904067115.1 Aegilops sharonensis | reverse complement strand
CCCCTGATGTTGGAGGGTTCAGCCAGAGCTTGGTTGAATCAGTTGGCTCATGGTAGTATCTTCAGTTGGGAAGAGTTGGCCCTAGTGTTTGTCAGGACATTTGAGGTACTTGCAAATGGCCTGCAGAGCTGGCTGAGTTACATCATTGTGTCCAGAAACCGAATGAAACTTTGAGAGATTACATCCAGAGGTGGACCACTCTTCATCATACCGTGGAGAATGTGTCAGAACATCAAGCAATTTGCGCCTTCAAGGAAGGCGTTCGATACAGGGAGCTTAACCTGAAATTCGGTGGGACATGGGACATGTCCCTGACTCAGATGATGGAAATAGCTACTCGGTATGCTAACGACGAGGAAGAAGACCGACTCCGCGGTGACAAGAACAAACTAGTCGCCCAGGACAACGGAGGAGGAAATTCCAGTCGGAAGCAGAAGCGCAAAGCCGAGCCCGCCGGTCCTGGCAGCAATTGTGAACCAAGGGAAATTCAAAGGAAAGCCTAAGGGGCCATGGATCCCCAAGAAAGTGAAGGATCAAGCGGGTAATGATGTGCTTGATTTACCGTGTCATATACACACCAAGAAAGATGAAGAGGGAAACCTGATTTACCCCAAGCATACCACTCGACAGTGTCGACTCCTGATTCAGAGCTTCCGAGAGAGTCAGCCCAATGAAAAGGAAAAGAAATCTGATAAGGACGAAGACAAAGAGGAAGACGATGGTTACCCTAATGTCAATGCCACTTTGGTGATTTTTGCTGACGTCGAGAGCAAAAGTCGACTGAAAGTTATCAACGGGGAAGTAAACATGGTTGCTCCGACAACGACAACGTATTTGAAGTGGTCAAAGACTCCCATTACATTCGACCAATCCGCAACCCAGCGCACGTTGCTACCCCCAGGCGGCAAGCGTTGGTGGTCGACCTAGTTGTTGGGGGCCACACGGCTGACCAAGGTTTTGATGGACGTTAGCAGTGGTTTGAACATCTTGTATGCTGAGACCATACATGGGATGTGTATTCTGATGTTCCAAGCTCAGCGAAAGCAACATGCAATTCCATGGTGTCATCCCTGGGAAGAAAGCCGATTCACTCGGTCAGATCACTCTTGATGTGGTTTTCGGTGATTCCAAGAATTATCGCAAGGAAAAGTTGACGTTTGAGGTGGTGGATTTTCACAGTGCCTACCATGCTATTATGGGTAGGCCCGCATATGCTCGTTTCATAATTCGACCATGTTACGTGTACCTCAAGTTGAAGATGCCTGGCCCCAGAGGCGCGATCACAGTCACTGGAAATCGGCAGAGAGCAGAAGAGTGCCTCTAGAAGGGCTCAAAGATTGCCGATGAAAAGATGTCAGCAGTAGAGATGCTACCAGAAGAACGCAGATCCGAGTGAGTTGTTGCGTGCTAAGAAGCCTACTTCAGAGTATGCATTTCAGTCGTCCGGTGAAACAAATCCAGTTCACATTCACCCGACCGATCCCAATGCTGCTCCGACTCATATCTCAACAACACTCGACAACAAATAGGAAGAAGCGCTCATCCAGTTCCTCCGTGAGAACTGGGACATCTTCGCATGGAAACCATCTGACATGCCGGGTGTACCCAGGGGACTGGTTGAGCACCGTTTACGAGTCGACCCAAAAGCAAAACCCGTTAAAGAGCATCTCTGTTGATCCGCCGTGGAGAAGAGGAAAGCAATTGGTGAGGAGGTGGCTCGGCTTCTGGCAGCTGAGTTCATCTGTGAGATATACCACTCTGAGTGGCTCGCCAATGTTATCATGGTCCCCAAGAAAGATGATTCACTTCATATGTGTATCGATTTCAAACACATCAATCGGGCCAGCCTGAAAGATCATTTCCATCTCCCCCGCATCGACCAAATTGTCGACTCGACTGCGGGATGTGAGCGTTTGCCCATTTTGGACACATATTCTGTGTACCATTAGATCCGACTGTATGGGCCCGATGAAATAAAAACAGCCTTCATCACCACATTCGGGTGTTTTTATTATGTTACCATGCCTTTCGGTCTCAAGAATGCTGGCGCCACATTCGTGCGCATGATTTAGAAGTTCTTGCTCACTCAAATCAGTCAGAATGTGGAAGCATACATGGATGACATCGTGGTCAAGTCACGTAAGAGTTCTGACCTACTGATTGACCTCGCTGAAACCTTTGACAACTTGAGAAGATATGATATCAAGCCCAACCCGTCAAAGTGCACATTCAGAGTCCCTGGTGGAAAGTTACTCAGTTTTCTCGTTTCTGAACGAGGGATCGAAGCAAACCCGGAAAAGGTTGGAGCGATCCTCCGAATGAAACGCCCCGCGCGTGCACGTCGTTCAGAAGCTTATTGGTTGTTTGGCTGCATTGAGCCGATTCATCTCTCGTCTCGGTGAAAAGGCATTGCCTCTTTACCGACTGATGAAGAAGTCTGACAAATTCGAGTGGACTCCTGAAGTCGAAGCAGCGTTTGTAGAGATCAAAGCCCTGCTTTCCACCCAGTCGGTGCTTGCTGCCCCAATCAGTAAGCAGGCTCTACTACTGTACATCAGAGCCATTGGACAAGTTGTCAGCACAGTGCTCACGGTCGAGCGGGAAGAAGAAGTCAAAGCCTAGAAAGTTCAACGCCCATTGTATTATATTTCTGAAGTCTTGACTCCATCCAAGCAGAGATATCCACATTATCAGAAGCTTGTTTATGGAATATACTTGACTGGGAAGAAAGTTGCACACTACTTCTCAGACCACTTAGTTTCAGTCGTCAGCGACGCTCCATTATCAGAAATTTGAACAATAGGGATGCAACTGGTCGAGTGGCAAAGTGGGCGATTGAACTCCTTCCGTTAGATATCAAGTTTGAGGCAAAGAAAGCAATCAAGTCCCAAGCAATAGCAGATTTCCTCGCTGAGTGGATTGAACAGCAGCAACCGACTCAGATTCACTTGGAACATTGGAGCATGTTCTTTGATGGGTCCAAGATGTTGAATGGCTCTGGTGCAGGAGTGGTTTTGGTATCACCGAGAGGCGACAAGCTCAGCTATGTCCTCCAGATTCAATTTGATTCTTCAAACAATGAAGCTGAGTATGAGGCACTTTTGTATGGGTTACGTATGGCCATTTCACTCGGCGTCCGTCGCCTGATGGTCTACGTCGATTCAGACTTAGTGGGTAATCAGGTGATGAAGGAATGGAATATCAGGAGCCCAGCTATGACCAGTTATTGCAATGCAATAAAAAAGCTAGAGAAGAATTTGAGGGGTTAGAGCTCCACCACATATCCCGAATCAAGAATCAAGCTGCTGATGATCTGACGAAGATAGGTTCCACTTGGAAGCCTATCCCCAGTAATGTGTTCTTGGAGCATCTCCACACCCCGTCAATTCAAGAAGATCCCTTCACGGAAGAGCCCCCACAACTGATAAGTTCAACCAATCCGATTGAGATTGAAGTCCCAGCTATAGTCGACTTGGTCATGGAAGTTCTAGTGATCACCCCCGACTGGACGGTGCCATATATCGCATGTCTGCTCAGGTAGGAACTCCCAGAAAATGAAGATGAGGCCCGCCAGATCGTCCATCGATCCAAAGCCTTCACCGTGATAAGTGGGCAGCTTTACAGGGAAAGTGTCACAGGAGTGGCCCAGCATTGCATCTCCCCAGAAGAAGGTCGAATGATTCTAAATGAGATCCACTCGGAGACCTGTGGTCACCATGCATCCTCTCGGACCATATATCGCATGTCTGCTCAGGCAGGAACTCCCAGAAAATGAAGATGAGGCCCTCCAGATCGTCTGTCGATCCAAAGCCTTCACCGTGATAAGTGGGCAGCTTTACAGGGAAAGTGTCACAGGAGTGGCCCAGCATTGCATCTCCCCAGAAGAAGGTCGAATGATTCTAAATGAGATCCACTCGGAGACCTGTGGTCACCATGCGTCCTCTCGGACCATCGTAGCCAAAGAATACCGAGCGGATTCTATGGGCCGCTTGCAAATGAGATGGCAAAATATATAGTCGACAAGTATGAAGGCTGCCAGTTCTACTCAAACATGTCTCACAAGCCTGCCTCTGCCTTGAAGACTATCCCACTCGTCTGGCTGTTTGCAGTGTGGGGGTTGGATATGGTTGGACCTTACAAGACCGGCAGAAGTGGTTTCACTCATTTGCTAGTAGCAGTCGACAAATTCACCAAATGGATCGAAGCCAAGCCTAGCAAAAACCTTGAGCACTGCCATCAGTTTCATCAGGGAGCTGATATTCAGATATGGAGTCCCTCACAACATTATCACAGATAATGGCTCCAAGTTTGATTTTGATGAGTTCAGAGCGTTTTGTGCTTCCCAAGGCACTCGGGTCGATTACGCATCCATTGCGCACCCGCAGTTGAATGGGCAAGCAGAAAGGGCGAATGGCTTGATCCTTTAAGGGCTGAAACCCCGATTGATGCGCGATCTCAAGCATGCTGCTGGAGCTTGGGTGACTGAATTGCCGTCTGTCTTTATGGGGACTGAACAGATGAAAAGAAAATATGGCAAGGCAAACAGTCGACAAGTTATTACCTCCCATGGCAGTTGGTTCATCCTTGGCTTTCTGAAGATTCTCCTTGGCCAACTCTAGGTCGAGGTTGAGTGATATGCTTCCTCTCCAGTTCAGCAAACTGGGCCCCGACCTCACCAGATTTCTGCAGTCAACAAATAAGACACATCAGTCGACAGAAACAAAGGTCGATCGCTTCCGAGCGATAAGATACAAGTTCAAGTTATTACAACAAGAAGTGATCTAAGACTACTGCCGAATCAAACATTCAACAGTAGTCTCGGGGACTACACCCAGTGGGTGCACATGGCGTGCTCCCACTGGTCCGATTTCTCACTCGGCATGGTCTGCCCAGAATGAGTATAAAAAAAGGCAACACTAATTCTCAGACCACTGTCGACTGCCTGCAGTCGAACGTGGTCTCGGGGACTACACCCAGCGGGTGCACTCGGCGTGCCCCGAGTGGTCTGGATCCCAGTCGGCACGATCTGTCTCGACCGAGTAGAAGAACTGTGAAGAGACATTTGATAAAGACCCCCGCCGAATCAAACATTCCACAGCGGTCTCGTGGACTACACCTAGTGGGTGCACTGTACGTGCCCCCACTGATTCAAAGATACACTCGACGCGACCTGGTCGACTCAAGTGGAGGAACTATTCAGCAAAAGTTAAAAGGATCCACTGGGTGAACATATGTAAGGTGCAGACTCATGATAGATGCACATTAAAGGTCTCAAAACGCTCATCCACGGACATCTTACGAGTAATAAAGCAGCAGTTTTCAAGTTCCATATCCTAACAAAGCAAAGATCAAGCTGAAAGATCAGTCGGAAATCAACTCACCTTGACATTGGTTTGATGAGTACAACTGGCATCGTAAGCAGCCTTGCTGGCTTCGTGCAACACCTTCATTTGCTCCATCATAAAGCCTGCTTGGCGTATGGCTTCCTTAGCAGCGCTCAATGAGTCCTCTGGGACGTGACGGGCAACAAAGAGCGGAGTTGGTGGAACAGTCGAAGCAGTCAGGGGATCTGAGACATGGAGTTGCACGGACAGAGCAAGGACTTGAGCGGTCGACGCCGAAGGACGATCAGTCAACACAGGATTGAAAAAAGAAACAGAAGCCCAAATAGGATCTCCGGATCGCTGGATCACTGTTTCTAGCACTGACATCGACTAAGGTACCTTGCTGGCAAGCACCCTCCTGCTCGAAGTCCTGCCCTTTCTTCCCGTGGTCCTCTGGGCACGTCTTCATCATCGTAGTTCAATGACATTTTGTGGTGCTGCAAAAGATTCGACCATAAGAGTCCAGTCGACCGACAATACAATCGACAAAATGAGCGCAAGATTGTATAGTTGTACCTGCTTTGCCGCGTCTTAAGTTTCCTCATCATCTCGATCCTTGTACATATCCATGGAGGTCCCAGAAGTTCCAGCACTGAAAGTTTCAGAACCCACTCGGTCAAGCAAGAGAATGAGTCGACGGTAACATAGAAAGTTCCCAAGCGACGCAAAGGCAAAGGGAGAAAGCAAAACAATTACGCAAAAGTGACGGGAACGTCCACCTTGATTTTGGGCATGGCCTTCCGAGGCTTTGAAGGGGCGACCTTGGGCTGCTTGGCGGCCTTTTTAGATGGTTCCTGAGACGAAGTTCGAGTGCGCTTTTGCACTTTTGTGCTTGGGAGGAGCTGCCTTGCCTCGCCCTCCTGCAGGGTCTTGCGACTGTTTGGATCGGCGTTCTGAGCAAGGTGGTGAGTCGACTTCCTCACCGTCGTCCGAGTCGTCGTTGTCATCTTCATGGTCATCAGTCGCCACTCTTGTCTGTGCTCTCCGTCCCCTCCTGGACTTGCTCCCTGTTTGGCATCGAATACATCTCAGTATAAATCTGCAAGGCAAGGAGTGAAACAAGCATCAATTAGATTCAAGGACAGTTGCAAATCATAATGAAAAGACACACGGTAACAAAGGTCAGACCTTGTTCGGCTCATTTTCGGCGACGAATGGTACAACTCTTCTAGACCCCCTGGGGTTGTCATTGTTTCCAGTGATGCTCCGCAGCCATTGTGCCACCGTCTCCTCGGTGACCTCCTCTGGGTGGACCCCAGCGGTGTCATTGGTGCCCGAGTACATCCACATTGGATGATAGCAAGCTTGGAGGGGCTGGATGCGTCCAATGAGAAACACCTCCACCAAATCCATGCCAGTTACACCATCACGGACCAATTGAACTACCCGGTTGACTAACATGGATACATCTACTTTCTCTGCTGAAGTCACAGTCAAAGAAGAGAGTTGGCGGACTCGATCCATGGTGAAGGGGGAAGACCAGTCGACTGACCATGGGTCGGAACATCTTGGCAATAGAACCAGGTCGACTGCCACCCCCTAACAGACTCGGGAAGAGTAATAGAAGGAAAAGTACTCCCACCACTCATCTGAATCCCTAACCCCCACACATTTGGACCACGTGCGTCTTTTCGTCAGTCGGATTTGCCTTCTTCACAGTTTGGGAACGACAGGTAAATATGTATTTGAATAGACCCCAATGCGGTTGACAACCCAAGAAGTTTTCACACAGAGAGACATACGCAGCGAGATATGTGATGGTGTTGGGAGAGAAATGATGAAGTTGGGCACCAAAAAAGTTCAGGAAACCCCGAAAAAAAGGATGCAGAGGCAGAGTGAAACCGCGGTCAACATGGGTTGCGAGGAGGACACACTCACCATCCTGCGGCTGAGGCTCGGTCTCGTTCCCCGGCAACTTCCAAGTCCCGTGAGCAATCAAGCCCGCGTCAGCCAGATCCTCCAAATCTTGTTTCTGGATCGTGGACCAAATCCAGTCCCCCTGGATCCAACCAGGCGGTAGTCCAGACCTCGACGATGACCCCCTACTAGTCTTCTTGCCCTTCACCATCGTCGTTGCCTTCTTCGCGCGCTCCAGGGCCGCCATCTTGTCCTTTCCCATTGCGGCGGACTGCACGTGGGTGGGGCGGCGGCGTCAAGAGTGGAGGAGGATGCGGTGGAGAAGCAGAGGAAGAAGAAGGGGAATAAGGTGCACTGTGCAAACACATCGGCCTCAACGCCTTTTTACGGGCCTGCTTCTGAGTGGCTGACTCGTGGGCCCAAGCAATCCTGTCAAAATCCCGCGACAGTCGCGTGCCAGTTACGTGGTCAAAAAGGTGGAGTGAGAATCGAGGCGCCCATGTCTATCCACTCCATTTACTGAGGCGCGCTCCGTCCCGCGCGCTTCCCCGAAATTTCGAATCCCGTGAGATCCTGGAACCGCAGAGTAAACTAATCGCGCCGAAGATTTTGTACCATATCAACACTCTAAGATTGTCAGTATAGTTCACACGACGACCTCTGAATCGATCAAGGCGACTGAAATAAGGTTGAAGTTCCCGCATGATTCCCAGACTCAGATAAAATGCCTCCGAAGCATAAGAATCAGGTCGGGATCAACTTCAACTCTCTTTTTCACTCGGACCTCAGTCCATTCGGGGGCTAATGACGATGCCATGAACCTAGGGTAGGGTCATAGGCCGGACCTAGACGCCCTACCCGAGGTCACTACCCTAGAATCAAGAACATTCAAAGTATAACAAAGGATACCGACTGAAGTAACCTTGGAGTGCAACCCACTTGACCAATTATCTCACTCGGATACCCCAATTCCATTCGACCAAGATGAAGTCGCTCGACCATACAAGAAACCACTTGGAGTACAGAAGACCTGAAGTCACTCAGGATGGTAACGGTCAGACGTTCACTCTGTAGTCTTAAAGATCATTTATAACTCTTTATAGCTGGCATTACCAGTAACGCCCTGTCTTAATGTATATTGAACCCTGTGTAACAGGGCATGACCGGGGTCCTGGCGCACTCTATATAAGCCACCCCCCTCCTCTGGCACAAGGGTTCGCACCCCCTGTAACACACACACTCATATTCTAGTCGACCACCTCAGGGATCCGAGACGTAGGGCTTTTACCTCCTCCGAGAGGGGCATGAACTCGTAAACACGTGTGTACAACCTCGTCGTAGATAGGGCTTTGCCTCCTCATACGTACCCCCTACTCTTACTGTCAGACTTAGTACCACGACACCTAGCCGCCGCTGCTTCCGCCCTGCGCACCGCCCCCGGGGCGGTCGGCCTCCCTAACCGCCGCCGGGGGCTGCGCCGCCCGTAACTAGGGTTTGTCCGCCGACCATGTTGGTCGGCTGCCCTAGAGAGTCTTTTCCCCGATCTGTTGATTGGGGTTTTCTCTCTCACGTTGGTCGTCTTGATCGTCGTTTTTTTTATTTTTCGATCTATGCTTGATCGATTTGTGTCGCCTGCCGCCGCCGTCGACTCTTGCGTGCCTGTATTTCCACCTCGGCGCGACCAGCCAGCCTCTCCTCCGACCCGGCAGCCATGAGCGCTGAGGCGGCCCGTCCGAGCCAGCTCGCTGTCCGCCCGTCAGCCCGCCCGTCGCCCTGCGCCGACCATCAGCGCCCTGTCCCCGAGTTCAACGCGCCCCACCACCGATCCAGCAACGGGCTGCCGCTGCGTCGCCCCATCGGGTCACAGCGCCACCGCCTTGTGGTTCTCCCAATGGCTGCACTGATCTGCATTGCTGCTGCGGCACCCCTACGGGCCGTAGCGTCGCGACACGTGGTCCCCGCCACCGCCATGAGACCTTTCTGGTGGTTGCACCAACCCGCGCGCTACCGCTGCGTTGCCTCTTCAGGCCATAGTGTCATGGCCCGCAGTCAACTGCTGCCCCCAAGGCCGTCCGCTCCAGGCCGTCCACGAGGCTGCAGCACCCTCGCGCTGCCGCTGCGTCGCCCGGTCGGCCCATAGCGAGCGTGGCACGCGGTCCTTGCAACCGTCATGCGGTCTAATCCGCTGTCCCCGCACGTCGACTTCTATATGGTATGCGTCGCACCGCCTCCCTAGGCATGGGAACGCCACCGTCCATGTCGGTCTTAAACATGATGTCTGGTTCTTCCTCGCCTACTTCAAGCACCGTCCCCGCGCTTCTGACCTAGCTGCTGGCGCTGCCTCCTCAAGCTGTCGCCGCTGCTGTGCTTCCCGGTCCACGACGANCGCCTTGTGGTTCTCCCAATGGCTGCACTGATCTGCATTGCTGCTGCGGCACCCCTACGGGCCGTAGCGTCGCGACACGTGGTCCCCGCCACCGCCATGAGACCTTTCTGGTGGTTGCACCAACCCGCGCGCTACCGCTGCGTTGCCTCTTCAGGCCATAGTGTCATGGCCCGCAGTCAACTGCTGCCCCCAAGGCCGTCCGCTCCAGGCCGTCCACGAGGCTGCAGCACCCTCGCGCTGCCGCTGCGTCGCCCGGTCGGCCCATAGCGAGCGTGGCACGCGGTCCTTGCAACCGTCATGCGGTCTAATCCGCTGTCCCCGCACGTCGACTTCTATATGGTATGCGTCGCACCGCCTCCCTAGGCATGGGAACGCCACCGTCCATGTCGGTCTTAAACATGATGTCTGGTTCTTCCTCGCCTACTTCAAGCACCGTCCCCGCGCTTCTGACCTAGCTGCTGGCGCTGCCTCCTCAAGCTGTCGCCGCTGCTGTGCTTCCCGGTCCACGACGACTACCTCGACACCAACCACCCTGACTCGACATTGACCATGGCGTCCCTCGCACGGCTACCTCGACCACTGCTACACCACCCTACGATCTCGGCTACCTCGACCATTGCGACTGTTGGGGGGGGGGGGCGGGGTCCGTCGGCTTGCCTTCGGATTCTTCTCCAGTCTCACCGTCTGCGCCACTACCGTTGTGACTGCGGGGGGATGTTGAGTATAAGGGTTACTTAGGAAACATAGGATAGCGTAGGATTTATTCTACCTTGAGTTGTACTCCAAGATGACCATGTACTCCTATATATATGCCCACAAGGCTTAAGCAATAAAATAACTATTCCATCAAATCCCTCTCTATCCCTTCCAATGCTAACTAACAACCTCGCTTATTCTCCTTTAGTTAACTGTCCGGCCGCCTTAGCCTTCAGCGCCTCCTTGCCGCCTCTCACGGCCATGTTGAACCACACAACACTACGCATCATGCCTCACCACATCACACACGAGAGTTATCTAGTCCAGGATTTATGGGTCTGACTGATGGGCGCTAGAGGGGGCGACAAGGCGGGATACCCCGCGGGTCGCGGTGCGGCGATCACCGGACCTCGATCCTTGGGGGCAGTAGCTCGTCAACGGGTTGGTGGCCGGTTATGGGCACTGGCCGGATCTGAAGACGACGAGGCGGACGAGGATGGGGATGATCCGGCATCCTCTCCGCCAACGCCGACGCCATCTGATCTATTCTATGAGTTCTTCCATTCAGGCTATGATGAGGATGAGGTTGCCTCAACGGTGGATAGGATTTTTCCGGTGGACGATCCGGCGATGGTTGGGCTGTGCGCGGACGAGAGAAAGGAGATGGTGCGTCGCGTCGTACACCGGAGAACGGCGGCGATGGCTGTCCGGCCATGGAAAGGTCCCCTTCCCAAGGTTAGTCTTCCAAACCTCACCGTTTTTGAATTGATTCGGCCAGATTCGTGGATTAAAGTTAAGAGGAAGAAGAGATCGAGTCATTCTGGTGCTGGATCCCGGCGATCGGCGACGGCCACGGCGCAGTTGCCGGTGGGGCGGCCGGCCGGGATCGCTGGCATGCGGGAGGCACGTTTGAACGTGCTCTTGGGCCGCGATTTCGGATTGCCTGGGGGTGGGCCGGTTCTGAGTGAACCGGGCCAGACCGTTGCTGGGCCTGTGTTTGCCGGGTATGAGGCCCGGTGTGACCCGGCACGTACGTCTACACCCCCATGCATCGACGCTTCTCCTGTCTGGAGTCGATCGGAAAGACCTAGGGTTTGCGGTTGTGGGCGTCGGCCGAGTTTCTCTGATCGTGGTGGTGGGCGTGCTAGGCGCATCCCCCCTCTCCGAGGCATGGCAGGTCGAGGAGAGCCCCCTGCCAAACCTGCCGCTCCGGGCGCCACGGGTCGTGGAGGGCCAACGCTATCGGCCGGAGGTGGCCGCGGCGGTGGTGGTTTGCCAGCGGGGACGGGTCGCGGCGGCGCGGTTGTGCCGCTCGGGGCTGGCCGGGGCGGTGCGCCACCGCTTCCGGGTGCTGGAACCGGCCGGGCTGCGCCGGACGTCGGCGGCCCAAGACCGCCTATTGCTGGTGGCGCGCTTGGGTCTGGCTTGGCAGGCCGCGGGTTTAGTGCTGCCGGAGCGCGGCCGACCACGTCGGTGTTGCCGCAGCCTGCTGCGGGATGGGGTGGACTTCGGCCACCGTGCCGAACCCTGTTGCTGTCGCGGGCCGCGGTGTCCCAACCCCAAGGCCGCCTCCTCCGGCCTCTAATGGCCAGCGACCGGTGGCGACTCAGGCCGGGGCTAGACCGCCGTACTTCGTGGCAAGGCAGGCGCACAACTCGACAGCGCCGGTATTGAAGCAGGCATAGGCGCTGCAGGTTTCTGCTAGTGGGGATGTTCAATTGGCGCCTCGTGGACAGTGGGGTGATGATGGATATAATGCGTATGGAGATGGACAACACCGGGGATCCTCATCTACGGCTGGTGGATGGGGGTATGCCTGGCAGAGCGATGGCTCGACCGAGAGGCCCTTCCTGGGGCCGACGGGCGGTTTTGTCGAAGGGGCGTCTGGACCGGCTCATCGTAACCGCGGTGGTTTCCGTGGTTACCATGGTGGCCGAGGTGGCCGCAGTGGCCGCTATCGTCCACGACAGCATCCTGTTATTGTGGACCAGACACCTGTTAGCGTGGATACTGCGGAACCTGAGTTGTCTGGCCAGGCTATCGAGGTGGTAATGGCACTGGCTGACGTGGTGGTCCCTGCTAATGGTGAGATTGGGTCTATGTCGGTAGAGGACAGAGCGGCCAAGTATGCGCGCAAGAAAGAAAGGATGTTATGTTACCGTTGTGGTGTTAAGGGCCACTTCATTGCTGAGTGTGTGGCTGTTTTATGCGATACGTGTGGCAAGCCAGCCCATGAGTCGGGGGTTTGTCTGCTTTTGAGGGAGCAGGTACCGAATCTTATGATGTATGGAGTGTACTGTGTTGAGCTCACGTTCTTTGAGTCTCCGACCGAGAGGGAGGTTACTGATGAGGTTCAGAGTGTGACAACTGGGATTGTTAAAGTGACTAAAGGAGAAGTCTCTGAGACCCAGATTGTACAGCGGCTCCGGGAGCTGGCCCCAGGGGATTTCCACTGGGAGCTTGTCAGTCTAGAGGCGAACTTGTTCAGGGTTGAGTTCCCGACAGTGGAGGATTTACAGAGGCTCTTGAGTTTCGGGATGTGCAAAGTGCCAGGTACTGAGGGCATTCTTGAGTTCCACGAGTGGAAGTTGATTGAACCTCAGTGTAAACCACTTACCCAGGCTTGGTTACGGTTTTCGGGAGCTCCTTCTGAACCTATGCAGGATGCTAGGGTAGTTGCGAGTTTGGGCATCATGGTGGAAAAGCCCGAGCGTGTGGATATGGCCTTTACTAGAGCTCATGGGGTTGCTCGCTTACTGGTCAGCATTTTGGACATTGAGTTTGTGCCTGATGTGGTCAAGTGGGCTTATCGAGGCCAGGTTTACAACCTCCAGATTGAGTTTGAGGATGACAACTTGTTTGCTGAGGCACCTGCTGCCATTGATGTTGATATGCACGAGGATGATGAGGGTGCAGGAGCTAAGGAGACTTCGGCCGCTGATCCTGGACGAGAGATGTTCGAGGGACCGGGATCTGTTGCTCAGACAACGGGAGATGGGACGGCGCCTTCTGCTTCAGTGCCGTCGACCACTCTGAGGTTTGGATCTATTGAGCCTGCTACTGCACCTCCCAGGCTTTGGAGCGAGCGAGTGGAGTCTTTTGATGTTTTTGAGCTCTCTCTACCCACTTTGGACTTTGAGGGCCCGGGCGTGGAGGATTCTAGCGCGGAGGATATTTCGGAGATAGAGATTTCGCCGGATTGTGTTCAGACGGCGGAGCTACAAGTGGTGGTTCCAAGCGGTGCAGGGGGGTTGAGGCAGGTGGTCTCGGCGCCCCCTTCTCCTCTCGCTCAGGTCGGTGAGACCGTGAGGGAGGAGATACCTTCGGGAGGGGGGTCGGGGCAGGTGGCCTCGGCGCCCTCTTCTCCGGTCGCTGGACCGATTCTGCAGGTGGCCGGTCCGGCCTATGGAGGGGGCTTGGGGCGGGTGGCCTCGGGACCCTCTTCACCTTCCGCGCCCAGGGGGACCGCCCCACCGTTGGCACCGGCGATCACTCCTGACCGAAGGTCTGGAGTGGATGGGGAGCGGGGGCAGGTGGCCTTTGGCTCCCCATCAGCTGACTCGGCGCCCTCTCCCAGCCGTGGGGAGCAGCTTCTTGTTCGGGGGGTGACATGCGGTCAATCCCCGGGCAACTTCACTCGGGAGGAGGTTATACAGTTCGGCGGGATTCCGGACCAAGCGTCTGAGGGCCGACGGGTGATCTGCCGTCTTTAGGGCCATCCGGAGGTGGACGACATGCAGCAACGGTGCGCCGTGAGGGCGGCCAAGCTTCGTGACGTCCAGGTCACTACTGGTATGTCGGTCAATACTTCTAATTCCATATTGCATTTTTCGAATGATGAGATTGTTGATAATGCGAACCAACTAGGGATTTCACTAGGTAGTAATGAGGGTGAAATTTCTAACTCCATCAATGATTTGCTAGATCTAGAAGCCGAGAGGGCTTTAGATATGATTTGAAACTTAGCTGTCGTCAAACCCATGAATGATTCCGAGATTGATGCCTTGGGAGTTCGGGTGCTCGATGATTTTTGTGCCGATCTCGCACCTCCCCTCCCGGAGCCGGAGGAGGAGGATGAGAGTGTCGAGATGGATGTTGTTGGTCCCCCTGAAATGGGGAGTGAGGACCGGGTGGATGCGAGGACCGGCCCTAAGCGCAAATGGAAGCGCAAGATTTACCCTATGTCTGCTGTGCGTAGGAGTGCTAGGATCCGCACCGCTAAAAAATTCCACGACGAGATATGAGAGGAATATTTTGGAATAGCAGAGGTCTTAAGGACTTGGCTAAAAGAAGATTTCTTGCAGATGCATCTGTCGAGCATCGATTGGATTTTATTGCGTTGTCGGGAACTGGTAGAGCAAATTTCTCACCACAATTTCTTAACACTCTATCGGGGGGTATTGAGTTTGACTGGCATTGTCTGCCACCGCGAGGGAGATCGGGAGGGATCTTACTTGGTGTTCGATGCGATTCTCTCGAAGTTCGAAGTGTGGTCATGGGAGATTTTGCTGTTAAATTCAGGGTGTGATCCAAGGTCGACGGTTTTGACTGGGCTCTGGTGGCGGTGTATGGCGCCGCGCAGGCAGAAATCAAACCGGATTTCCTGGCCGACCTGGTTAGAGTTTGTGGTTCCGAGCAGCTCCCCATTCTCGTTGGGGGTGATTTTAACATTATTAGGAGGCGTGACGAGAACAACAATGATAATTTTGACGGGAGATGGTCGTTTATGTTCAACACTATCATTGAAAGCTTGGATCTGAGAGAGATTGAGCTTTCAGGTAGGAAGTTTACTTGGGCCAACGCCATGCCAAATCCAACGTTTGAAAAGTTGGATAGGGTACTCGCAAGTGTCGAATGGGAACAGAAGTTTCCCTTCGTAACAGTTCAAGCTCTCTCTCGCGGGATTTCTGATCACACGCCTCTTTTTCTTGACTCTGGTGGGGCTACCTACTCGGGCAACAATAATTTGTTCTCGTTCGAGCTTGCGTGGTTTGAAAGAGAAGGCTTCTTGGATCTTGTAGCCGGAGAGTGGGCTAAGGATGCAGGCAGTAGGAATGCGCTTGAGCGCTGGCAGAATAGGATTAGGCATCTGAGAAGTTTCCTACGTGGATGGGCTAAACATCTCAGTGGGATATATAGGGTTGAAAAGGAACGACTCCTTGCCCTCATTCAGTCCCTAGATGTAAAAGCAGAAACCACGGTGTTGCCAGCCACCGAGCTTCATACTAAGCTTGACGCTGAGCATAGGTTGAAAGAACTTCTTCGTGAAGAAGAGTTAAAGTGGGCTCTGCGGGCCAAGGTACGAAGAGTGGTCGAGGGGGACGCGAACACTCAATTCTTCCATATGATTGCAAATGGCAAACATATGAAGAAGAGAATCTTCCAACTAGAACAAGATGAGGGTACGATTATCGGGCAGGATAATTTGAAGCTCTACATTACCGAGTACTACAAACGATTGTTCGGACCACCAGAGGAGAACTGTGTATCTCTGGATGAGTCTAGAATCGAAGATGTACCTCAACTCACTGCGGTGGAGAACGATATATTAACCGCCCCTTTTTTGGAAAAGGAGGTTTTCGAGGCCGTTTCCCAGATGAAAAATAATAAGGCACCCGGTCCGGATGGTTTCCCGGCTGAGTTTTATAAGAAATGCTGGCATATTATTAAAGGGGACCTGTTGCCGATGTTCCATGATTTGTTCTCGGGACATTTGCAGCTGTTCCAGCTTAATTTTGGAACAATAACCCTGCTTCCTAAGAAAACAGAGGCCGTGAGAATCGAGCAATTTCGGCCTATCTGTCTTCTGAATGTTAGTTTCAAAATTTTTACCAAGGTTGGGACCAATAGGCTAACACAGATTGCGCATGCCGTGGTGCAGCCTACTCAAACGGCTTTCATGCCGGACAGGAACATCCTGGAAGGGGTGGTGGTCCTCCATGAAACGCTCCATGAGATCCACACGAAAAAACTTGATGGGGTTATTTTCAAAGTGGATTTCGAGAAGGCATATGATAAAGTCAAATGGTCGTTCCTTCAACAGGCCTTACACAGGAAGTGCTTCGATGAAGCTTGGCGCCGCCAGGTGGAAGCATTCACGCAAAAAGGGTGTGTTGGAATCAAAGTGAATGATGATATATGTCATTATTTCCAAACGCATAAGGGATTGAGACAAGGCGATCCTATGTCTCCAATATTATTCAATATTGTGGTGGACATGTTGTCGATCGTGATTGGAAGGGCAAAAGAGGCCGGTCAGGTGGGTAGCTTGGTGCCTCATCTGGTTGATGGTGGTGTGTCCATCCTGCAGTACGCTGATGATACTATCATCTTTATGGAACACGATTTGGCAAAAGCGAGAAACATGAAGTTAGTGTTATGCTTATTTGAACAATCGACGGGGCTTAAGATTAATTTCCATAAAAGCGAGCTGTTCTGCTTTGGTAGAGCCAAAGATGAACAAGAGGCATATAGACAATTGTTTGGTTGTGAAGTTGGGGCTCTACCTTGTACGTATCTAGGTATTCCCATTCACCATGGTAAGCTAACAAACAGCGAGTGGAAGTGCATAGAGGATCGGTTTGAGAAGAAACTGAGTTGCTGGAAGGGAAAACTCATGTCTTATGGAGGCCGGTTGATCCTTATTAACTCGGTGCTCACGAGTTTACCTATGTTCCTCTTATCCTTCTTTGAGGTCCCAGTTGGGGTCAGGAAAAGGCTGGACTTCTCTCGATCCCGATTCTTTTGGCAGAGTGATGAACTTAAGAGAAAATACAGACTGGCCAAATGGGATATTATCTGTCGACCAAAGGACCAGGGGGGCCTTGGTATTGAAAATCTAGAAGTCAAGAATAGATGCTTGCTTAGTAAGTGGCTGTATAAGTTGGCACTTGAGACGGAGGCAACATGGGCGCAGATTTTACGTAGTAAATATTTGCAGTCCAAGACCCTGTCCCAGGTCACTATGAGACCAACTGATTCGCCGTTCTGGAAGGGGCTCATGAGAATCAAAGCTACCTTCTTTAACAGAACTAGGTGTATTGTCGGTAATGGTAATGATACTCAATTTTGGGAGGATACGTGGCTTGGCGACGGGCCTTTGGCGACCCAGTATCCGTCCCTTTATCGTATTGTTCAGCGCCGTGAGGCTCTTGTTGCCACGGTTCTGCAGTCCATTCCGCTCAACGTTCAGTTTAGGAGGGTGCTTGTGGGTGACCGATGGGAAGCATGGCTGCACTTGGTCCGGAGATTGATGGGGGTTCAGTTAAATTCTCAGCCCGATAAGTTGTGGTGGAAGCTTACTAGATCTGGGGAGTTCACAGTTAAATCGATGTATATCGATATCATTAACTCAAGTGTGATTCCTAGTTCCAAAGAGATTTGGAAAGTTAAGGTCCCCTTAAAGATTAAAGTGTTTATGTGGTTTGTACATAAACAAGTAATTTTAATAAAGGACAATCTAGTTAAGCGTAACTGGACAGGTTCTACTAGGTGTAGTTTCTGTGATCGGGAGGAGACCATCAAGCACCTCTTCTTTGACTGCCCGTTGGCACGAGGCTTGTGGCGCTCAGTACAAATTGCCTTTAACATTACTCCCCCGACTTCGGTCAACACGTTATTCGGGACGTGGCTTGCTGGGATAGACTTCGAAATAGCTAGACACATTTGTGTAGGAGTTTGTGCGTTGTTATGGGCAATTTGGAACTGCAGAAATGATTTGGCTTTTAACAGAACAACAACTATTCATTTTTTGCAGGTTTTATTCCGGGCTACTGCGCTGATCCGTATGTGGTCCTCACTTACTCCGACGGAAGCCAGGGAGCGTTTGGTTACTGGATTTGTCCGGTGGGAGATGGTAGCGCGGGATATCTTTAACCGGTTTGGATGACGGTCATGTAATAGGATAGGCGATTAGTTAACCTATCTGTTCATTTGTCAGCCGGTTGTGGCTTGTTAGGCTTTCTGTTCTGGCATTGAGGCTCTGTGTGAGCTTGCTACTCCTTTTTGTTTGCAGACTTTTAAACCTTGTTGAACCTTGTTTACTCTTATTAATAAATATGGCCGTATGCATCGTTCTGATGCAGAGACCGGGGAATCCCCTTTTCGAAAAAAAAAAGCACACACGAGCAAGCATCTCGCCTCCATCGCGCACCTTGCCGTGAGCTCGTTGGACAAGTCCCTAAACCTGAACTACGTGCAGAGCCAAAGCAAACTAAAAAAGGCAGATACAATCAAGATTAAATCCTGACACTCACAACTCTCTCTTCTCGCAAGAATACATGGACGCACACACACCAGGGAAACAAACACACGCACACACTTCACCAAGCAGAAAAATGCCTTTGCATTTTGCTCCCGGTGAAACACTTGTGCTACATGTTCTTCTCTAGCCACGCAATATTCAAAACTAAACATGCTGATACATAATGACATGATTAGTGCTTATTCGCAAAAAAAAGACATGAATAGTGCTAAAGTGTGTTGAGCAACAAGTACATAAACTTGTGTTTTTCGATTCTCTTGGTATCTTCCCTCCAACCGCTGGCTTGCGATCGACAATGTTAAAGCACGTAACATATATCCTGAGCCATCAAATGCAAGGTTTGATTTTCGGTTTGTGATTTTTTTCGCCCCAGGCCGAGATGGCCGAATTTCGGCCATTTTTTCGCCGGAAGGTGTTTTTCGTCCCAGGCAGAGATGGCCGAAATTCAGCTGAAATCCGGTTTTCTCGGCCGAAATTCAAAACACAGTCAGTTGCACTTTGAATCGCCGGTTGAAAAGGTTTCCAAGCACAGCAGAATCTCTAG
>LR880972.1:950266231-950282789 GCA_904067115.1 Aegilops sharonensis | reverse complement strand
AGCAACCTTATACCGGAGGTGCTGCACCTGAAGCCACGCCAACAACTTGCTCTTATATATTCCGGTCACCTCTCGACTATTGCACCTCAGAGGAAGGAACGATCACACTGTGTGTCGGTTGCGTCGCAGTGGGAGAAGCCTGGCTGCTAGCATGTTGGTATCCTTCAATATCTCAGACGATTAAACATCGTAAATACACTAGTAGTAATGAACAATAACATGATCAAGAATAAATAAATAAGCCCAAAGTTTGGTTGCTAGCCAGTAAGCTAGCAGCTTATTTACACACACACTGCTAGCAAATGAAACAGATCGAAGGTATATATACACACATATAAGCATGAGTACATAGGAACTCGAGATGCAAATGAAAATGCTAAAGTCTAAACAGCATGAATAAATCATGGATATTTTTCTGTTTAGAAAAGGAGGAGTATCCCCGGTCTCTGCATCTGGGTGATGAATGCAGCCATTTCATTAATTATTCACACAAGACGTTACAAAGTCATACAACAGTAAGACTAAAGCCACCGTCAAGGCAACATCTGTCGCTACTCCTATCCAGTTGATGTAGGAATGCTAATAGTCTGGGCCTAATACCAAACAGACCTCGCAACCAAACCTAACATCTAATACCTAAGGTCCCAACCAGGACGCCTGCCAGGTATGGAGCACCCACCAGTCCGGCGCACTCCTCAACCAGGACGCCTGTCGGGTATGAGGCCGCCGCAACCACCTGCCATCAATCTATCATGAGTGTTGTACTGCTGCATCTACCTTGTCCGGTCTAGCTGCCATCGACGCCATCACGACGCCAGACAATGCCACCATCCTGCGCTCGTCCATTATCACACGCCCACCGGCGAGACCCTGCAGCTCCATGCCGCTGAGACCCTCCGTTGTCGACGTGCCAGATGCCATGCCGCTCCTCCGACGAGAAACACCACCAGTTGCCACTTGTCCCATCCCCTCCGCCTGCAGTTCCTCAAACCTAGCACCCAATCGCCCCAGGCGACGCCTCCAAGAAGAGTACGACACACGCAGTGCCGCCGCCGCCCAATCTAAGGAGATTTAGGGTTTTCAACCGGGCATGGAGTCGGGGTGGAGGGCAGGGACCTCGACGGCGCCTGCAAGGAGAACGGCGACCGTCGCCACCGTCGGGATGGACGAGTCATCTAGAGTTTCCTCCGGTACAATGTCACCTGTACCAGCCCCCGCGAACGCACCGAGACCGACGACCGTGATCGTAAGCCACCAAGTGCAGCGGGATAGAGCCTGCAGCGCGAAGGAGATCCACCGGCGACTCACCGCCCACGCGGTCAAGACGCCGTCCATCCAACCCCCGCGAACGTCCCCGGCTGAGGGCGCCATCGCCATGCCTAATGGGGCCGCCGCTCCTGGTCCAGGTCCCTCCACGGAGGCCGGAGTGGCGAGATCCGCCACGAGCGACGAGATCCGGCACCGCGCGGCCGCCGCCATCGCCCAAGCCCGCCGTCGACCGATCCCGCAGCCGTCGGGAGCCCGCTCGCTGCCGGGAGTCCCACACCCGTGCACCGTCGTGAGACCAACGCCACCGGGATCCGCCACACCGTCGGCTGGGCAGCACCCCGCGGATCATGACGCCCACACCGCCGCGGTTCCGGGAACGGGACGAGAGACCCTCCGCCGGCGCCGTCGCACGCACGGGCTTGGCCCGGCGCCGACTATCGGCATTGGCGGAGGGGGAGAAGGGTGCTGGATGGACTAGGCGGCGGCGGATGAGCCCTCCCGAGTCGCCCGCGGGGAGGCGACGCGAGAGGGACGCGAGTAATATCATGGATATGTCCCCCATAAAAGCTAGCATGATTAGTACTAAGAAATTAGGTATCACAACTTTGCAAGATGTGTCACCATCTCTTATCTTTCCTTTGCTTTCATCTAATACTTCATATTCCCTTCATTTGCAAAGGGTAAATATACCAAGATAAGCATGCTTAGAGATATTCAGCATGCATGAAATAGTTGATATCATTCCCATTGCCCTACATAATTGAATACGAATATTGTACTTATACATGTCCAGGCAGTTAAAAAAAAGGCACTCTTGTCTTGCTAACGTTACCCAGCATGGGTGGCATTTGAACATGTTGTGAGGGGATAGGCAGCTTCTTCATAGCGGCATGATAGTTTCTTCGGAGAAGGCACTTTTTGTTTTAAAATTGTCGTCGTTTGATCTTTCCTCGCAACTAAAACTGCCGCCACGAAATAGCGTTCGCTTGCTTCCCCCCCCCCCTCCCAAACGCCACCAGTTGCCACTTGTCCCATCCCCTCCGCCTGCAGTTCCTCAAACCTAGCACCCAAACGCCCCAGGCGACGCCTCCAAGAAGAGTACAACACACGCAGTGCCGCCGCCGCCCAATCTAAGGAGATTTAGGGTTTTCAACCGGGCATTGGGTCGGGGTGGAGGGCAGGGACCTCGACGGCGCCTGCAAGGAGAACGGCGACCGTTGCCACCGTCGGGATGGACGAGTCATCTAGAGTTTCCTCCGGTACAATGTCACCTCTACCAGCCCCCGCGAACGCACCGAGACCGACGACCGTGATCGTAAACCACCACGTGCAGCGGGATAGAGCCTGCAGCGCGAAGGAGATCCACCGGCGACTCACCGCCCACGCGGTCAAGACGCCGTCCATCCAACCCCCGCGAACGTCCCCGGCTGAGGGCGCCGTCGCCATGCCTAATGGGGCCGCCGCTCCTGGTCCAGGTCCCTCCACGGAGGCCGGAGTGGCGAGATCCGCCATGAGCGACGAGATCCGGCACCGCGCGGCCGCCGCCATCGCCCAAGCCCGCCGTCGACCGATCCCGCAGCCGTCGGGAGCCCGCTCGCTGCCGGGAGTCCCACACCCGTGCACCGTCGTGAGTCCAACGCCACCGGGATCCGCCACACCGTCGGCTGGGCAGCACCCCGCGGATCATGACGCCCACGCCGCCGCGGTTCCGGGAACGGGACGAGAGACCCTCCGCCGGCGCCGTCGCACGCACGGGCTTGGCCCGGCGCCGACTATCGGCATTGGCAGAGGGGGAGAAGGGTGCTGGAGGGACTAGGCGGCGGCGGATGAGCCCTCCCGAGTCGCCCGCGGGGAGGCGACGCGAGAGGGACGCGAGTAATATCATGGATATGTCCCCCATAAAAGCTAGCATGATCAGTACTAAGAAATTAGGTATCACAACTTTGCAAGATGTGTCACCATCTCTTATCTTTCCTTTGCTTTCATCTAATACTTCATATTCCCTTCATTTGCAAAGGGTAAATATACCAAGATAAGCATGCTTAGAGATATTCAGCATGCATGAAATAGTTGATATCATTCCCATTGCCCTACATAATTGAATACGAATATTGTACTTATACATGTGCAGGCTGTTAAAAAAAAGGCACTCTTGTCTTGCTAACGTTACCCAGCATGGGTTGCATTTGAACATGTTGTGAGGGGAGAGGCAGCTTCTTCATAGCGGCATGATAGTTTCTTCAGAGAAGGCACTTTTTGTTTTAAAATTGTCGTCGTTTGATCTTTCCTCGCAACTAAAACTGCTGCCACGAAATAGCGTTCGCTTGCTTCCCCCCGCCCAAACGCCACCAGTTGCCACTTGTCCCATCCCCTCCGCCTGCAGTTCCTCAAACCTAGCACCCAAACGCCCAGGCGACGCCTCCAAGAAGAGTACGACACACGCAGTGCCGCCGCCGCCCAATCTAAGGAGATTTAGGGTTTTCAACCGGGCATGGGGTCGGGGTGGAGGGCAGGGACCTCGACGGCGCCTGCAAGGAGAACGGCGACCGTTGCCACTGTCGGGATGGACGAGTCATCTAGAGTTTCCTCTTGTACAATGTCACCTCTACCAGCCCCCGCGAACGCACCGAGACCGACGACCGTGATCGTAAACCACCAAGTGCAGCGGGATAGAGCCTGCAGCGCGAAGGAGATCCACCGGCGACTCACCGCCCACGCGGTGAAGACGCCGTCCATCCAACCCCCGCGAACGTCCCCGGCTGAGGGCGCCGTCGCCATGCCTAATGGGGCTGCCGCTCCTGGTCCAGGTCCCTCCACGGAGGCCGGAGTGGCGAGATCCGCCACGAGCGACGAGATCCGGCACCGCGCGGCCGCCGCCATCGCCCAAGCCCGCCGTCGACCGACCCCGCAGCTGTCGGGAGCCCGCTCGCTGCCGGGAGTCCCACACCCGTGCACCGTCGTGAGTCCAACGCCACCGGGATCCACCACACCGTCGGCTGGGCAGCACCCCGCGGATCATGACGCCCACGCCGCCGCGGTTCCGGGAACGGGACGAGAGACCCTCCGCCGGCGCCGTCGCACGGACGGGCTTGGCCCGGCGCCGACTATCGGCATTGGCAGAGGGGGAGAAGGGTGCTGGAGGGACTAGGCGGCGGCGGATGAGCCCTCCCGAGTCGCCCGCGGGGAGGCGACGCGAGAGGGACGCGAGTAATATCATGGATATGTCCCCCATAAAAGCTAGCATGATCAGTACTAAGAAATTAGGTATCACAACTTTGCAAGATGTGTCACCATCTCTTATCTTTCCTTTGCTTTCATCTAATACTTCATATTCCCTTCATTTGCAAAGGGTAAATATACCAAGACAAGCATGCTTAGAGATATTCAGCATGCATGAAATAGTTGATATCATTCCCATTGCCCTACATAATTGAATACGAATATTGTACTTATACATGTGCAGGCTGTTAAAAAAAAGGCACTCTTGTCTTGCTAACGTTACCCAGCATGGGTTGCATTTGAACATGTTGTGAGGGGAGAGGCAGCTTCTTCATAGCGGCATGATAGTTTCTTCAGAGAAGGCACTTTNGCATGAAATAGTTGATATCATTCCCATTGCCCTACATAATTGAATACGAATATTGTACTTATACATGTGCAGGCTGTTAAAAAAAAGGCACTCTTGTCTTGCTAACGTTACCCAGCATGGGTTGCATTTGAACATGTTGTGAGGGGAGAGGCAGCTTCTTCATAGCGGCATGATAGTTTCTTCAGAGAAGGCACTTTTTGTTTTAAAATTGTCGTCGTTTGATCTTTCCTCGCAACTAAAACTGCTGCCACGAAATAGCGTTCGCTTGCTTCCCCCCGCCCAAACGCCACCAGTTGCCACTTGTCCCATCCCCTCCGCCTGCAGTTCCTCAAACCTAGCACCCAAACGCCCCAGGCGACGCCTCCAAGAAGAGTACGACACACGCAGTGCCGCCGCCGCCCAATCTAAGGAGATTTAGGGTTTTCAACCGGGCATGGGGATGGGGTGGAGGGCAGGGACCTCGACGGCGCCTGCAAGGAGAACGGTGACCGTTGCCACCATCGGGATGGACGTGTCATCTAGAGTTTCCTCCGGTACAATGTCACCTCTACCAGCCCCCGCGAACGCACCGAGACCGACGACCGTGATCGTAAACCACCAAGTGCAGCGGGATAGAGCCTGCAGCGTGAAGGAGATCCACCGGCGACTCACCGCCCACGCGGTGAAGACGCCGTCCATCCAACCCCCGCGAACGTCCCCGGCTGAGAGCGCCGTCGCCATGCCTAATGGGGTCGCCGCTCCTGGTCCAGGTCCCTCCACGGAGGCCGGAGTGGCGAGATCCGCCACGAGCGACGAGATCCGGCACCGCGCGGCCGCCGCCATCGCCCAAGCCCGCCGTCGACCGATCCCGCAGCCGTCGGGAGCCCGCTCGCTGCCGGGAGTCCCACACCCGTGCACCGTCGTGAGTCCAACGCCACCGGGATCCGCCACACCGTCGGCTGGGCAGCACCCCGCGGATCATGACGCCCACGCCGCCGCGGTTCCGGGAACGGGACGAGAGACCCTCCGCCGGCGCCGTCGCACGCACGGGCTTGGCCCGGCGCCGACTATCGGCATTGGCAGAGNGTGCACCGTCGTGAGTCCAACGCCACCGGGATCCGCCACACCGTCGGCTGGGCAGCACCCCGCGGATCATGACGCCCACGCCGCCGCGGTTCCGGGAACGGGACGAGAGACCCTCCGCCGGCGCCGTCGCACGCACGGGCTTGGCCCGGCGCCGACTATCGGCATTGGCAGAGGGGGAGAAGGGTGCTGGAGGGACTAGGCGGCGGCGGATGAGCCCTCCCGAGTCGCCCGCGGGGAGGCGACGCGAGAGGGACGCGAGTAATATCATGGATATGTCCCCCATAAAAGCTAGCATGATCAGTACTAAGAAATTAGGTATCACAACTTTGCAAGATGTGTCACCATCTCTTATCTTTCCTTTGCTTTCATCTAATACTTCATATTCCCTTCATTTGCAAAGAGTAAATATACCAAGATAAGCATGCTTAGAGATATTCAGCATGCATGAAATAGTTGATATCATTCCCATTGCCCTACATAATTGAATACGAATATTGTACTTATACATGTGCAGGCTGTTAAAAAAAAGGCACTCTTGTCTTGCTAACGTTACCCAGCATGGGTGGCATTTGAACATGTTGTGAGGGGATAGGCAGCTTCTTCATAGCGGCATGATAGTTTCTTCGGATAAGGCACTTTTTGTTTTAAAATTGTCGTCGTTTGATCTTTCCTCGCAACTAAAACTGCTGCCACGAAATAGCGTTCGCTTGCTTCCCCCCGCCCAAACGCCACCAGTTGCCACTTGTCCCATCCCCTCCGCCTGCAATTCCTCAAACCTAGCACCCAAACGCCCCAGGCGACGCCTCCAAGAAGAGTACAACACACGCAGTGCCGCCGCCGCCCAATCTAAGGAGATTTAGGGTTTTCAACCGGGCATGGGGTCGGGGTGGAGGGCAGGGACCTCGACGGCGCCTGCAAGGAGAACGGCGACCGTTGCCACCGTCGGGATGGACGAGTCATCTAGAGTTTCCTCCGGTACAATGTCACCTCTACCAGCCCCCGCGAACGCACCGAGACCGACGACCGTGATCGTAAACCACCACGTGCAGCGGGATAGAGCCTGCAGCGCGAAGGAGATCCACCGGCGACTCACCGCCCACGCGGTCAAGACGCCGTCCATCCAACCCCCGCGAACGTCCCCGGCTGAGGGCGCCGTCGCCATGCCTTATGGGGCCGCCGTTCCTGGTCCAGGTCCCTCCACGGAGGCCGGAGTGGCGAGATCCGCCACGAGCGACGAGATCCGGCACCGCGCGGCCGCCGCCATCGCCCAAGCCCGCCGTCGACCGATCCCGCAGCCGTCGGGAGCCCGCTCGCTGCCGGGAGTCCCACACCCGTGCACCGTCGTGAGTCCAACGCCACCGGGATCCGCCACACCGTCGGCTGGGCAGCACCCCGCGGATAATGACGCCCACGCCGCCGCAGTTCCGGGAACGGGACGAGAGACCCTCCGCCGGCGCCGTCGCACGCACGGGCTTGGCCCGGCGCCGACTATCGGCATTGGCAGAGGGGGAGAAGGGTGCTGGAGGGACTAGGCGGCGGCGGATGAGCCCTCCCGAGTCGCCCGCGGGGAGGCGACGCGAGAGGGACGCGAGTAATATCATGGATATGTCCCCCATAAAACCTAGCATGATCAGTACTAAGAAATTAGGTATCACAACTTTGCAAGATGTGTCACCATCTCTTATCTTTCCTTTGCTTTCATCTAATACTTCATATTCCCTTCATTTGCAAAGGGTAAATATACCAAGATAAGCATGCTTAGAGATATTCAGCATGCATGAAATAGTTGATATCATTCCCATTGCCCTACATAATTGAATACGAATATTGTACTTATACATGTGCAGGCTGTTAAAAAAAAGGCACTCTTGTCTTGCTAACGTTACCCAGCATGGGTTGCATTTGAACATGTTGTGAGGGGAGAGGCAGCTTCTTCATAGCGGCATGATAGTTTCTTCAGAGAAGGCACTTTTTGTTTTAAAATTGTCGTCGTTTGATCTTTCCTCGCAACTAAAACTGCTGCCACGAAATAGCGTTCGCTTGCTTCCCCCCGCCCAAACGCCACCAGTTGCCACTTGTCCCATCCCCTCCGCCTGCAGTTCCTCAAACCTAGCACCCAAACGCCCAGGCGACGCCTCCAAGAAGAGTACGACACACGCAGTGCCGCCGCCGCCCAATCTAAGGAGATTTAGGGTTTTCAACCGGGCATGGGGTCGGGGTGGAGGGCAGGGACCTCGACGGCGCCTGCAAGGAGAACGGCGACCGTTGCCACTGTCGGGATGGACGAGTCATCTAGAGTTTCCTCTGGTACAATGTCACCTCTACCAGCCCCCGCGAACGCACCGAGACCGACGACCGTGATCGTAAACCACCAAGTGCAGCGGGATAGAGCCTGCAGCGCGAAGGAGATCCACCGGCGACTCACCACCCACGCGGTGAAGACGCCGTCCATCCAACCCCCGCGAACGTCCCCGGCTGAGGGCGCCGTCGCCATGCCTAATGGGGCCGCCGCTCCTGGTCCAGGTCCCTCCACGGAGGCCGGAGTGGCGAGATCCGCCACGAGCGACGAGATCCGGCACCGCGCGGCCGCCGCCATCGCCCAAGCCCGCCGTCGACCGACCCCGCAGCCGTCGTTAGCCCGCTCGCTGCCGGGAGTCCCACACCCGTGCACCGTCGTGAGTCCAACGCCACCGGGATCCGCCACACCGTCGGCTGGGCAGCACCCCGCGGATCATGACGCCCACGCCGCCGCGGTTCCGGGAACGGGACGAGAGACCCTCCGCCGGCGCCGTCGCACGCACGGGCTTGGCCCGGCGCCGACTATCGGCATTGGCAGAGGGGGAGAAGGGTGCTGGAGGGACTAGGCGGCGGCGGATGAGCCCTCCCGAGTCGCCCGCGGGGAGGCGACGCGAGAGGGACGCGAGTAATATCATGGATATGTCCCCCATAAAAGCTAGCATGATCAGTACTAAGAAATTAGGTATCACAACTTTGCAAGATGTGTCACCATCTCTTATCTTTCCTTTGCTTTCATCTAATACTTCATATTCCCTTCATTTGCAAAGGGTAAATATACCAAGATAAGCATGCTTAGAGATATTCAGCATGCATGAAATAGTTGATATCATTCCCATTGCCCTACATAATTGAATACGAATATTGTACTTATACATGTGCAGGCTGTTAAAAAAAAGGCACTCTTGTCTTGCTAACGTTACCCAGCATGGGTTGCATTTGAACATGTTGTGAGGGGAGAGGCAGCTTCTTCATAGCGGCATGATAGTTTCTTCAGAGAAGGCACTTTTTGTTTTAAAATTGTCGTCGTTTGATCTTTCCTCGCAACTAAAACTGCTGCCACGAAATAGCGTTCGCTTGCTTCCCCCCGCCCAAACGCCACCAGTTGCCACTTGTCCCATCCCCTCCGCCTGCAGTTCCTCAAACCTAGCACCCAAACGCCCCAGGCGACGCCTCCAAGAAGAGTACAACACACGCAGTGCCGCCGCCGCCCAATCTAAGGAGATTTAGGGTTTTCAACCGGGCATGGGGTCGGGGTGGAGGGCAGGGACCTCGACGGCGCCTGCAAGGAGAACGGCGACCGTTGCCACCGTCGGGATGGACGAGTCATCTAGAGTTTCCTCCGGTACAATGTCACCTCTACCAGCCCCCGCGAACGCACCGAGACCGACGACCGTGATCGTAAACCACCAAGTGCAGCGGGATAGAGCCTGCAGCGCGAAGGAGATCCACCGGCGACTCACCGCCCACGCGGTGAAGACGCCGTCCATCCAACCCCCGCGAACGTCCCCGGCTGAGGGCGCCGTCGCCATGCCTAATGGGGCCGCCGCTCCTGGTCCAGGTCCCTCCACGGAGGCCGGAGTGGCGAGATCCGCCACGAGCGACGAGATCCGGCACCGCGCGGCCGCCGCCATCGCCCAAGCCCGCCGTCGACCGATCCCGCAGCCGTCGGGAGCCCGCTCGCTGCCGGGAGTCCCACACCCGTGCACCGTCGTGAGTCCAACGCCACCGGGATCCGCCACACCGTCGGCTGGGCAGCACCCCGCGGATCATGACGCCCACGCCGCCGCGGTTCCGGGAACGGGACGAGAGACCCTCCGCCGGCGCCGTCGCACGCACGGGCTTGGCCCGGCGCCGACTATCGGCATTGGCAGAGGGGGAGAAGGGTGCTGGAGGGACTAGGCGGCGGCGGATGAGCCCTCCCGAGTCGCCCGCGGGGAGGCGACGCGAGAGGGACGCGAGTAATATCATGGATATGTCCCCCATAAAAGCTAGCATGATCAGTACTAAGAAATTAGGTATCACAACTTTGCAAGATGTGTCACCATCTCTTATCTTTCCTTTGCTTTCATCTAATACTTCATATTCCCTTCATTTGCAAAGGGTAAATATACCAAGATAAGCATGCTTAGAGATATTCAGCATGCATGAAATAGTTGATATCATTCCTATTGCCCTACATAATTGAATACGAATAATGTACTTATACATGTGCAGGCTGTTAAAAAAAAGGCACTCTTGTCTTGCTAACGTTACCCAGCATGGGTGGCATTTGAACATGTTGTGAGGGGATAGGCAGCTTCTTCATAGCGGCATGATAGTTTCTTCAGAGAAGGCACTTTTTGTTTTAAAATTGTCGTCGTTTGATCTTTCCTCGCAACTAAAACTGCTGCCACGACGGGGTGCTGGCTAGCTAGGGTTGGAGAGCACAGGAGCTGCGCTTTGTTTCTGTACCGAGCGAGCTGCTCTTCGGGCCAACAGGCTAGGCTTTGAGCGAGGGAAACGTTTCGCTCGGTGGCACTTTAGGGTGGCATTCCTACCGTAACTTCGTGGAAGTCCGATTTTAGGAAGTTAGCTCCTGGAGAGCTTCCGAAACGGGGCCTAACTGCCTAACGAACAACCCAAAACCTAAGAGCTTTTTTAGGGTACCCTATACTGCCTGGGGTGAGGGAACCAGTATAACTAAATCCTACCATTAATTTCATGTGGGCAGTAATAGACATTTTCTGTTATTAAAAAGCAATGTGAATCTTTTCTTCAGTACGTGAAGGCCTAAACGGGATTATGTATGAGCCAAGATGCCAGCCCATTTCGCTTGCTCTTTTCCATGGCCGCCATGCTCCAGCTGACCTTGCTGCCGCGTGCCGCATACTGTGACCCGATGCGCTCGTCCACCTTGGCGTCGTGTCCCCATTTCTCCATCTGCGTCGCCCAACCCTATCACAGACATACATGGAACAAGACATGGTTGCCACAGCTCAGTCAGCGCGCTCCTCCGTCCTGCCCGGGCGCCATGGCCGGGACGGCGAACTTCTGTCCACGGCAAGTCTCTGCGCGGATGGACAACGGGGCCAAGTTGTTTCGTCACCACCGTTGTGAACCAGGACAAAACAAGATCAGTATGAGGTATGTTCACCATGGGAGGGGTGCAGGCGAATGCCTCATGGCCGTCGGACCTATTAGAGAAGAAAAGCACGGTCCACGCTGAAGCCTACGCCATGCTGTCAAGCGCCGGATCCATGCACGGGGAAGGAAAAGGATTCAAACTTGCAAGGGAGCAAAGACGGGCCGGGGAAGGAAGAGAAGGCACAGCGGTGGCCACCAGAACCCTACCGCCGTCGATGGACAAGAACAACGGCCGGGGTGGGTCGGGGATGGGCTGAACTGCAGAACATGTATACTGGTGGTCGAGAACAACGACCGGTGCTACCTATACTGCTCGCCATCCGGTTGGCCTGATTGCAGCGGTATAGAACAGTCATGGCCGTTGGATTTCGCAGATGGATGGTCTATATTCACTACTGGGTACCATAAAAGAGCTCAAACCTAATGCACTTCGGAGGGGAAGTACAACATTAACTTTTTTTTTAGTTTCTCAAATAAAGGCCTATACTTAGCCTTGATACAATAATTTAACAAGTTCGGCCAGAACTAAGTCCATTACGCAACCTAACTGTGATCTACGTTTATTTTGGAGACTCCTGGCACTTCCTCGGAGATGTTCAAATTAGCACCGAAGTTGAAACTGCATAAGCTTTTTGTTTCTTATTTACACATCTTAACACTTAATTCTCAGAACATATACTCCCGCTAATCATTTTTAATAACCTAAGTATAACTATATGTTACTGCAGAGGTAAGATGAGATGATTTGTTTTGATTTGCTCAAATCTCTGGCTCTCATTTCAATTTGAACATTTTTTTTTGCCATGGCCATGGAAGATGACGGCGGATCTGGCGACGACCATGCTTGCGTGCCGTTTTCTTTCTGGAGGCATTATTTTTTATGCGCTTTTCCAACAGTTTATATGTTATCTAGGAAGGAAGCGTCATGGTGCCAAGGATTTGTTGAAGAATGGATGTAATAACCACACGAGTCGATAACCCTGAAATAGGTAAATAGCCACCTAAGGCGAAAAGTGTAACAAAACGATGTCATGGAAAAACAACGCCCAAATTCAAAAGCGGGTCGTAATCATAGATGGATGGAAAAAAGGCAAGTCCAACTACCTAAGGAACAACTTAAAACCTAATGCACTTCGTAGGGGAAATACAGCATCAGCTTTTTGCGAGTTCCGAGACAACATCTCAATTAGAGGCCTACAGTTTGCCTTCATATAATAATTTAACAAGTTCAGCCACAAGTAAGTACATTACGGAAACTATATGTAAGAATTTTATTGTATTTCTGTGACAAGGAGGTTAAAACCTCCGGGCTCTGCATTAATTGATGCATGCAACCATCTGTCACAAGAACTTACATCAAGCCACCAGAAACCACCACTGACATCTACAAACTCGATAATGTTGAGTGCTCTCACTCCCCATATCAAAAGGCGGTGTCGTTGCCGATCCATCCACATAACGTGCGGAACTTATAGTCGATGCAACAAATCTAAAGCGTAAATCACATGCACACGTTTTAGAAGCCACCATCATCATCAAGCCGTTGATCCGTCTTCAGGAAAGAGTTCCGCATCATTCTTGCCAGTCCGGACATCTGTCGAGGCCACCACGGCGTCCAACGACACCAGCTCTTTGCGGGCAAACTGTTGAGCACGTCGCGATCGCCGCTGGTACACCGCAGCACCATGTTGCCACGTACCACCCGCCGACACGGCTTGAAGTTTCTGGAAGATCTGTCGTGCATAGCACCTGCCGAACAGGCATGACACAGCGTAGCACCTATCGACGAGGCATGACTTGACATCTCCATAGAAGCTCCATGCAAGACGAAGCCGCTCGACCTGCTGCCTCTGTCTTCCAGCGCGTCTTCACAAACGATGCACCTAAGAGAGAAACGACACCGCAGTACCGTCATCGTCCGATCTGGAAGACTAGATCCTAGGGTTTCCCTCCGAGCAGCACGAGTGGGTCCATAGTAGTTACACGATGTCTTCATCAAGGTAATGGTGTAGACCGCCGCCATCGCCTGCCGTCGGCTCGGTTTTGAACGGCAACTATATGTGAGATGTAGGTTTACTTTTGAGACTCCTGCCACTTCCTCGGTAAATTATATAAGGTTATTGGTTCTAATTTACACCCTCGACACTTAATTCTGTCAACCAACTCAGGCTGGCTGCCATGTGCGTACAAATATGTACACCATTAGGTAATATGATCAGCGATTATAGACAACGATTGGTCTTAAAAGCATGGACTGGTCGATACTCCACACACAAACACACACACGAGCCTCAGCTTAACACACTATGTGGACGGCAGACGGCAGAGTTTATATGGTTGTGTGTATTGGGTGCAGCTTTGTCACTATCGAGTAGCTAGTGCCACACTTGTACACAGGGATCTGGTTCGAGTCCTACGATGTGTGAGGGCTCACACGCTGCACCCCAAGATTGTGGAGTGGCCATCTTTCTTATACGACATACGACGTTGAGAAACCAGTGCATCTAGCACCGCATGTCCATTCAATTCGTGGCTGCTGATGGGCTTCATCGCAAGACCCGCCAATAGATCATGGAGTAATTTTAACGTGCTCCCTCTTATCCGTTCTTGTCACATGAGAGGTAAAAAGATAAGAGTTAATCGAAGCACTACTTTATCAATTCAATGGCTCGGATACATTATGTACTCTTACCACTCATGTGAAAAGGAGAGGTAAGAGGGACCATGCTAAAATTTGCCTACATCGTGGGTGACACCGGTACAAGGCATACCGCTCATTGGATGCATCGCATTAGGTGAAACCTGTTTGCTAGCATGTTGGTATCATCCAATCTCTCATCTAAACAATCTGAATTTGCTAGTACTCCACAAAGCACAAAATTTTGGCTGCTAGCTAGCAAAATGTATTTGTGGGTCTGGCGATGTGGGTTTAAACCCCGTGAGTAGCATTACAATCATGTTCTCCACTAAGGCCGACATGATCAGTTATAGATTTGCAGCATAGGCGCCATTCTCTCTCTGTCTGATTCCCTTTTACTTTCATCGAATTGATGTTTTATTCCCGGTGCAAAGAAGCCAGATAAGAATACACTGATCACTGCTTTGGTATTGAGGAACATAACCGGCTAAGGGCGAGTGATGAGTTGGCTTCAGGGCAAACCATCACTGATTTGATGAAACTACAAGGGTTGTTTCGTGAATGTGCCAGCAGGATCCCTCGTAGGTGCACCAGGTCCCTTCCTTGGCCCACGAGCTGTTTGAGTATTTGGTCCACCATATCGCTAGGTGCACATGACACATTCTCCAAGTCCTAGCTGATGTGTCAGGAGCCTCGCCAACATCTTGCCCCTATAGGTACATGTCACGTCATGTATACTGTGTCGCAGAAGAAAATGTAGCAGCACCTTGTGCTGGTTGTGGCACAGTGGGAGAAGCTATCCCACTAATATGTTGGCTTGCTCCAATGTCCCATTTAAACATTAGAAATGTACTACTATTAATAAATAGCGTCATTCTAGATAATTAAGCACAAACATTGGTTGCAATCTAACTAGTGCTAATTGGCATGCAATCTACTAACAAATAAAACCAGTGAGGGGTATATATAGAAGCTTCCTCCCTACCACAATGGATGGTAGTATACACATAACCATGATCCGATAAAAACTTAAGGTGCATAGAGCATTATAAAGCCTAAATAGCATGACTACATCGATCATAAGATTTTCCTCCACACAAAAGGCAACATGATCATTTCGGAGAAATTATTCATCATAACTTTCTAGCAATTCTATTACCCTCTCCTATTTTGTTGCTAGCATTCAGTTCATGTGTCAACCCAAGAGAAAAGTCACAAGATAAGCATGCGTAGACATATCATGCACAATGCATGACAGTAAAAATAATAGATCTCATACTGCATTGGCCTAAACAATTGAAATATCTATCATTAATATTATATGGTACACCGTATAAGTTGGAAATATAAGAGATCCATTACAAATGAAAAGCATAACAATTGTGGTTGGAAGTTCCTTTCATTTCCATTTAAAATATGCACATCCAGGAGGAAAAAATAGTTAGTGTTAGAGTTCGCCCGACACGACTGGCACCACACCAGATCGTCTACCATGATCAGCAGCTCTAGAGCGATGTGGGGGAGCATCTTGACGTGCAAGTCCATCGTGTCTGACCGACAATGAGGTTGCGCACCCGCCCTCACCTTTCATGACAGAAACGCAGCCGGCTTCCCCTGTGTCAATGTTCCGGCAGGCACTGGAGGACCAAAGGTACAACCTCTGGCTCCTCAAGAGACACCGCCTCGTGGAGGGGAAAAGGACCAGCGAGCAAGTGAACGACAATATTGTTTTTCTAAAATATACGGACTCTTTCAAGTAACGCTTATTTTACTTGTTGTAACTAATCTTGCTTGCATATAATTTGAAAACCTTACTTCAGTGTATCCCCGAAAATGGTGCCATGGTAGCATAATGTGCCCGTGTGGCTCCAAAATTCTGCCATGGCGCCATGGTGGGCTACCAAATGTAACTAGTAGAATGCCCGTGCGTTGCCACGGGCTTCTGAAATAGTTTGCTAAAGACTGAAGTCATATAAAGATAATGCATGCTAAATTTCACAGGTAGAGACAATATAACACGGTCACAATTGCATAATAATTGAACTCCACTTCACTCACAACGTAAAACTGATCACAATATAGCAAATTAACAATGTATACATATAAACTGATGATCCAACTAAAAATCTATTACAAATTATTGAGATCTACTTGATGCGCTTAAGAAATAATATGTTATTTATAAATAATATGTCATTTGACAAACCTCTTAAAAAAAGAAGTTACATTTCTTCGGAGCAAACAACCAACTATAATGTTGATATATAAATAATATTGCATCTGAAATTTCTTAAATCATTTTTTTATATTTTTTGAGAATTTTTAATTTATTTATATAGGGTAAGGAAATTTGTCCGACAAAAGATAAAAACATGAAAGCGGTCCAACATAAATCAAGTATATTCGGTTTCTTCTCTCCAGATTTTGATTTTTTTGTAATACTCTAAAAATATCTAATAAGTATAAAAAATACATACTTTAATATTTTTTTCCTTCTAAGACCAGAAACCAAACGTCATTGATGCAATCCAAGGCCCAAATCGGCTATCCAGCACGGTAGCACCCAAGCTAACCCG
>LR880972.1:950241226-950251549 GCA_904067115.1 Aegilops sharonensis | reverse complement strand
TGCCGGATTGCAAAACGGACAACGGGGAAAATGCTCGGATGCATGAGACGAACACATATGCAAAATGAAATGCACATGGTGACATGATATGAAAAGCATATGATGACATGGCAAAGTGCAACACGCAAGCACATGACATGGCAAAGTCGACGAATAACTAGCAGACACCTGGCGCATCGGATCCGGGGCGTTACAACACTCCTCCACTAACAAGAGATCTCGTCCCGAGATCTTAGGACCGAGACGGAAGGGAAAAGGGATGAGGTGAAACAAGAACTCAATAGAAGAAGCAAAGAATCGAGAGCACTCGAGAAGAAGAGAGGAACGACGAGAATGACGAGAATCGAAAGCTCACGAAATCAAATAGACTATGAAACCACTCGTTCTAACCGGAGTGGCTAGAATGAGAAAAGAGACGGATAAGACTGAAACGATTTAGGCAGCACTCTGGCTAAAACTCAGCCGGGAAACCATCCGGCCCCGGTGCCTTGTTACACTTCATCTTTGAAATAGCCTCAAAAACCTCCTTTTCCGAGAAAGGGGCAGTTAATACATCGTTCTCCACATCAGTGAGTTGAGGGATATCGTGTACCCTCGACTCATCCAGGGACACACAGTTCTCCTCTGGTGGTCCGAACAACCGTTTGTAGTACTCAGTAATGTAGAGCTTCAGGTTGTCCTGACCGACTATTGTACCCTCATCTTGTTCTAGTTGGAAGATTCTCTTCTTCCGGTGCTTGCCATTGGCTATCATGTGGAAGAACTGAGTGTTCGCATCCCCCTGGACAACTTTTCTCACCTTTGCCCGCAGTGCCCACTTTAATTCTTCTTCACGGAGTAACTCTTTCAGCCTCATCTCAGCCTCATGCTTGATATGAAGCTCGGTGGCTAACAGAATCGTAGATTCTGCTTTTATATCTAAGGTTTGAATAAGGGAAAGGAGTCGTTCCTTCTCCACCTTATACACTCCACCTAGATGTTTAGCCCACCCACGAAGGGAACTTCTGAGATGCCTAATCTTGTTCTGCCAGCGTTCAAGGGCATTCCTACCTCCTGCATCTTTAGCCCATTCTCTGGCTACAAGATCCAAGAATCCTTCTCTTTCAAACCACGCAAGCTCAAAAGAGAATAAATTCTTGTTGCCCGAATAGGTAGCCCCACGAGAATCAAGCAACAGAGGTGTGTGATCAGAAATCCCGCGAGACAGAGCCTGAACAGTTACAAAGGGAAACTTCTGTTCCCAAGCAACACTAGCCAGAACCCGATCCAACTTCTCGAAAGTTGGATTTGGCAACGCGTTAGCCCAGGTGAACTTCCTACCTGAATGCTCAATCTCTCTCAAATCCAAGCTTTCAATAATAGTATTAAACATAAATGACCATCTCCCATCAAAATTGTCATTATTCTTTTCCTCGCGTCTTCTAATAATATTAAAATCACCCCCATCCAGAATTGGAAGCTGCTCAGACCCGCAGACTCTAACAAGATCAGCCAAAAAGTCAGGTTTGAACTCTGCCTGCGCTGCCCCGTACACCGCCACCAAAGCCCAGTCGAAACCATCATCTTTGGACCGCACCCTGAACTTAACAGCAAAATCCGCCATGACCACACTGCGAACTTCGAGAGAATCACATCTAACAGCAAGTAAGATTCCACCCAACCTTCCTCTCGGCGGAAGACAATGCCAGTCAAACTCAATACCCCCCGACAACGTATTGAGAAATTGAGGTGAGAAATTTGCTCTTCCCATTTCCGATAAGGCAATAAAGTCCAATCTATGCTCAATGGATGCCTCCGCAAGGAACCTCCTTTTAGCCAAGTCCTTAAGACCTCTGCTATTCCAAAAGATTCCTCTCATATCTCATCATGAAATTTTTTAGCGGTGCGGATCCTAGCGCTCCTACGGACTGCAGACGTCGGGTAAATTTTGCGCTTCCACTTGCGCTTAGGGCTAGTCGGGCCCACCCGGTCCAAACTGCCCGAAACTGGGGATCTAACTACTTCCAAACCGACATTCTCGTCCTCCTCCTCCGGCTCCTGGAGGGGCGGTGCGAGATCATCACAAAAATTATCAAGTATTCGAACTCCCAAGGCATCAATCTCAGAATCGTTCATCGGTTTGACAGCAGCTAAGTTACGAATCATTTCTAAAGCCCTCTCGGCTTTTAGATCCAGTAAATCGTTAACATAATTAGTAACTTCACCCTCATTACTATCAAGTGAAATTCCTAATTGGTTTGCCTTATCCACAATTTGATTATTCGAAAAATGCAAAATAGTATTGGAAGTATTCACGGACATACCAGTAGTGACCTGGACGTCACGAAGCTTTGCCGCCCGCACGGCACAGTGCTGCTGCATGTCGTCAACCTCCGGATAACCCTGAAGCCGACGACTCATGCGTCGGCCCTCAGATGCCTGGTCCGGGATCCCGCCAAACAGAATAACCTCCTCCCTCGAGAATTTATCCGGAGAGCGACCGCCTGTCACTCCCCGAACATCCACTCGGCCGCCAGGACCAGGTGAGAGCGCCGAGTCAGCTACTGGGGAGGCAAAGGCCACCTGCCTCCGCCCCCCATCCCCTCCGGACCGCCTATCAGGAGTGCACGTCGATGTCGCGAACGGGGCGCTCCCCTCGGGCACCGAAGGTGAAGAGAGCCTTGAGGCCGCCTGCCCCAAGCCCTCTCGCGGAACCTGTCCGGCCGCCTGCAGAGGATAGGTGTTTGGTAAGACTAAAACATATGGCAGTATTTTTTTTGTGAAATAACATATGGCAGTATTGGTTGACCATGTCCGGGATGTTATTTATTGTACGCAGAGTTTATCATTTTCATCATTTGGCAAGCGTCTTGATTTTTGTACACTAATCGTCGAACCATGCATCCGCACGAGCTAGTCATTTGGTGAACACATGAAGATATTAATATGTTATCCGATACACATATATCTACATATTAAAATATATAAAATTCTGAAATTCCCCTATTAAATATTAGTAATGAAATAATTGAACAAATTGATTAACATATAGCAAAATGTCTATAATTTGTTATCTAGGAGAAGTACATAAGTCATAGACAGAATTCGAGAAAATAATCCAACTTTGACATACACTACATCAAATATTTATTTGTCATGCTCCAAACTGTAAGACGGAAAATGCATTCTCGTCTACAGTGCAAAGAAGCATAAATATATTGGCAAAGAATTTCACTATCTCTGATGTGAACTCCTGCGCTCTCCAATGTCTTGCAACAGTCTTAAATAATTCCTCTTTCTTTTACTTAAACTGATTAGGTAGGAAAAAAATTGTTGGTCATATTAATAGTAGCATGAATCCCCAAGATGCAAAGCAAAACGAACATAATTTATAAACAGCTACTAGATCATAATAAATAAGATTTGAAAGAAATATTTGGCATTTAAACAAAATCAAGCGATAACTTGGAAAATTTTGATCACATGATTCTTAACACATACACCTCATTTATTTTGTTATCTTTTCAATTACAAATGAACACTGAGAACCTAATAAAAAGGCACTATGATGAAACCATCTTTACCAAACTCCATTAATTATTAATTACAAATCACCTAAAAATTAGCCACAGCAACAGGAGAGTCACCACAATAAGAGAATTACCGGGTGACTCCACATGTTCCTTTGTTTACAAATGGAAGTATATAAAATATAACAATATCTATAGAAAATAAAAGCAAACATTAGCTTATACAACAAAACTCAAAAGACAACTATGCACCAATAGCATCCAGATGTTCATAGCCCATGGAGCATTTTTAAACAATTAAATTATATTTGGAAGTATGTTAGATAATTTTACTCGTTAGATACTTCGAAACTCAAACAGTTTGACTGGTTCTTATCATAAAGTAAAATATTCTCCAATGGTATTTATAAAAATAGTTCATCAGTGCAAACAGAATTTGAAAGGGCAATCTCTAAAAAGGAAATGGAATAAGTGCGTACCATTAACAATGCAATAGAATTACAAACCATCTTCTGAAAAAATAGTACACCACAGATAAGTACCCACAATGAATTAGTATGTGGCATAAACTAATATACCTATGGTCAGATCGATTGACAAAAAAATATCATTGTATTAATGTTTCAGTAAACCCAACCATGGAATAGAATAGAAGCCACATGAACAATTTTTAATTTGTAGTACGTGGATAAACATAGTTGCAGTTTTGTAATCAAAAGGTAACATTTTATTTAAATGAGAACAAAAAACATGATAAATGTCGGCAACTACTAATTAGCAAGAAAAAAAAACAAAACAGATAATAATCCGACCAAACTCCTAGCAAGTGTTTGCCAACATGCTAGCCTTAGCATCAGATAGCACAGCTTCGGCAGGGAGTTCATTTCTCTGTCCAGCACATAGATATTGCCATGTACCTGTTTATATATAGCCCCTCATCTGAGAACCATGTGAGCTGATTCCCTTATCAGTCATGATAGTCCAATGGTATCATAACAAAGCTAGGGATTTGTTAAATTCAACTCACAAAAGGAAAATTAGTATATTCTATAAGTTGGAGTCTCATCCGGTTTATTTGAACAACTTATTAAGGAGGTAATATATGCATGCACTGGAAATAGAAATCAATCTCAAGGCAGAAGGATCTGCTCCTGACTTGAGTACATTGTACGTTTTTGGATGAGGACGACTGGGCGGGCGACAGGGTGGACGCCCGTGCTAGCGACCGCGACGGCGCCGTCCGCCGCCGATGATCGCCGGTGCGTCGGCGGGCGGTTCTGGGCTCTCGCCGAGTCCGACGAGGACGACGCGGACGACGATGGGGATGTATCCCCGGCGGAGTCGCCGTCCTCACCGACACCTTCGGATCTCATTTGTGAATTTTTTCCATTTAGGTTATAACGAAGATGAAGTGGCAACGACGATCGATCGTGTTCTGCCATCGGACGATCCGGCGCGAATCGGTCTTCACGCGGGCGAGAAGAAAGAGATGATCCGACGCGTTGTTCATCGGAGGATGGCGGCGTCGGCGCTCAGACCTTGGAAGGGTCCCCTACCTAAGGTGAGTCTTTCGAATTTTACGCTTTTCGATATGATTAGGCCAGAGTGGTGGATTACTGTTAAGAAGAGGAAGCATGCGAGGCGGATCGACGTTCGTCAGGCACCGGCGGAGCCCGTGATGGCCGTGCCGGCGACCGGGATCTCGGAGATGAGATCGCTGCGTTTGGAACGCTTACTGGGCTGTGCTGGGCCGGCTCGGAGGGAGCCGGGTCCGCGAGGAGATGGGCCAGGGTCAGATGGGTATGAGGGCCATGCTGTACCGGACCATAATCCTGCCCGTATCGCTATCCCATGCACGTACGCGGGTGATCGATCTTCTATCCATCGTGCGCCGTCTCCTGCTGGTCCTAGGGTTCACATGCACGAGACCCAATGTTTCCCGGTGTCTGGTGCTCGTCGGGCGAGGAGGATCCAGCCTCTCCTGTACATGGCCGGCCGCGGGGCTGCTGTAACGACCTCGATGCGGCTATATCTCCCACGTGTCGAAGCACGACTTAGAGGCATAACCGCATTGAAAGCAATGTCGCAAGTGAGGTAATCTTCACACAACCCATGTAATACATAAGGGAAAGAGATACATAGTTGGCTTACAATCGCCACTTCACACAATACATGAGTAAAACATTACATCATACAGATACAATCAAGGTCCGTCTACGGAACCAAAATAAAAGAAGACTACCCCAAATGCTACACAGATCCCCGATCGTCCCAACTGGGCTCCACTACTGATCAACTGAAACGAAACAACACAATGAACAAGATCTTCATCGAGCTCCTCCTTGAGCTCGGATGCGTCACCTGCACGGTTTCATCGGCACCTGCAAACTGGTTTTGGAAGTATCTGTGAGTCACGGGGACTCAGCAATCTCACACCCGCGAGATCAAGACTATTTAAGCTTATGGGTAGGAGAAGGTAGTGAGGTGGAGCTCCAACAAGCGACTAGCATAACTGGTGTCTAACATACGCAAATGGGAGCGAGAAGGGAAGGCAAAAGCACGGTCGAACAACTATGATCAAGAAGTGATCCTAGAACAACCTACGTCAAACATAACTCCAACACCGTGTTCACTTCCCGGACTCCGCCGAGAAGAGACCATCACGGTTACACACGCGGTTGATGTATTTTAATTAAGATCAACTTCGGGTTTTCTACAACCGGACATTAACAAATTCCCATCTGCCTCATAACCGCGGGCACGGCTTTCGAAAGATAATACCCTGCAGGGGTGTCCCAACTTAGCCCATGATAAGCTCTCGCGATCAACGAAGGATATTCCTTCTCCCCGGGAAGACCCGATCAGTATCGGAATCCTGGCTACAAGACATTTCGACAGCAATAAAACAAGACCAGCAAAGCCGCCCGATGTGCCGACAAATCCCGATAGGAGTCGCACGTACCTCGTTCTCAGGGCACACCGGATAAGTCAAGCTACGAGTAAAACCAAGCCTCGAGTTTCCCCGTGGTGGCCCCGCAGGCTGCTCGGTTCGGACCAACACTCGGAGGAGCACTGGCTCGGGGGGGCTAAAATAAAGATGACCCTTGAGTCTGCAGAACCCAAGGGAAGGGGTATATGTGGTAGGTAGTCAAATGGTAAAACCAAGGCTGGGCCATGCTGGAGGAGTCTTATTCAAAGCGAACTGTCAAGGGGGTCCCATAAATCACCCAACCGCGATAGGGACGCAAAATCCGGGAACATAATACCGATATGACGGAAACTAGGGCGGCAAGAGTGGAACAAAACACCAGGCATAAGGCCGAGCCTTCCACCCTTTACCAAGTATATAGATGCATTAATTAAATAAGATATATTGTGATATCCCAACAAGTAAACATGTTCCAACAAGGAACAACATCTCCATGTTCCAACAAGGAACAAACTTCACCTTCACCTGCAACTAGCAACGCTATAAGAGGGGCCGAGCAAAGCGGTAACATAGCCAATCAACGGTTTGCTAGGAAAGGATGGTTAGAGGCTTGACATGGCAATGTGGGTGGCATGATTTAGCAAGTGGTAGGTAACGCAGCATAGGCATAGCAAAAGAGCGAGCATCTAGCAAGCAAAGATAGAAGTGATTTCGAGGGTATGGTCATCTTGCCTGAAATCCCGCAAGGAAGAAGAACGAATCCATGAAGAAGACAAACGGACGTAGTCGAACGAATCCTCACAACTCCGGTACGAAACCGAAGCTAACAAGAGAAGCAACCCGGAAAGAAGCAAACAACATAGTAAATAACCATCCCATACACATGGCATGATGCACAACCAAGTATGATGCATGTCCGGTTTAAATAGCATGGCATGATAATATGCACAAACAAAACTACAAGTTAAATGCAGCCCAATATGCAACGAGTTGCATATTGACGAAACACCACATCAATTATTTAGTTCACTCTTGTTTAGGTTACCCAATAATATTAAATGTTATTAAACATGGCAAGGGGGTGAAGCATATGAAACTAACTATTTAGGCAAGATTAAATGAGGCCGGAAACAACAACAACAATTCCGGAAAAATCGTCATATGCATATTTCGAATTTGCTACTGTTGTGCCCTAAACACAATTTTAATGTTGTTAAACATGCAAAACAAGTACACCATGTTAAACTAGGAATTTTTCTACCCCATTTACATATATAATTTATTTAAATCCGAGCTACGGTTATTTAGATATGAAATGTTAAACATTTTTAACCTGGATGAAAATTGGATATTATGAAACTAGATGAATTTCTAAGCACTTTTCATATATAAATTATTTACATATGATGCATGATTAAAAAGTTATTATATGCATGATGAACAGGGGGTTTTCTGCAAAACAGTAATTTACTGGATAATAGACAAATTCGCAGATCTGGAAAAAGACAACACTGGGCCAAATCCACACATGCTGGGCCAACAGGAGGGGGCTGCTCACCACGGCACTTGGGCCGGCTCGGTGGTGCGGCCCACGCGGGCGCTGGCGCGGAGCTGGGTCGAAGTCAGACTGGGCCTTGGGCGCTGGAGGGGAGGCAGCCCAGGCGCGCGCTCTCTGTTCGACAGAAAACAGAGGAGCAGCGGCGCTGGAGCTCGCGACAGGAAGCAGGGGGCGGCGACGCAGGAACTTGGCGCGGCGGCGAGGAGCTTGGCGGACGGCGGCGAGGTCACCGGTGGCCGGGGACGGGTCTGCAGGGCCGTGACGGCACGGGGACGCCCGGATCCAAGCATGGGGAGGCGAGGCAGGGGACCATGCGTGCGGGCGCAACGCCCTGAAGGAGACGGCGTCGATGGCAGGGGGCGGCCGGGAACAAGGGTCTCCGGCCCGGATCTGGTCGACCTCGTCCCGTTCCAAGGGTGTAGAGACGGAGCACGGGACGACGGGGTCCAAGGTGGCGGCGACGAGCTCCTTCATCGGCCATGGCGTTGGGGCGGAGCTCCTGCGGCACTGGAGCGGCGAGGCGGCGCGAGGGGATGAGGCCGAGCTCCTGCTCGGGGCCTCAGGCAGCTTCATGACCCATTCGGGATCGAGGGGAGAGGAGGTGGGCTTCGGGCGCGTGGGGAAGAAACAGAGGAGGAGCTCGGGGTCGAGGCTCTTGCTCGATCTGAAGGTGGCGCGAGGAAATCCTGGACGGCGACGAAGCAGAGGAACGACAACATAGCGCGGCAGTGAGGAAGAGCTAGGCGTCGGGGAGGGGATGGATTTGGTTGGCTGGACTGAAATCGAGGAGGAGGGGATCAGGAGCTTCTCGTGTTGGCTCGGGTTCGATCCCGAGGAAGGAGGAGGCTGGTCGGTGGATGGATTGGGCAGGAGATGAAAACGAGGAGGTGGCGGCGGATGGGACGGATAGAATGGATGGGACGGATAGAGCTAGGGTTTGACTGCTTAAATAGCTAGGTGGGTTAGTTTAGGGGCAAAACGGACCCTCCGATCAAAATCGAACGGTCGAGAAAAATAGGTTAGGGAGGTCCAAATATGAAAACCGAGATGTTTTGTAGATATTTGGGGATGATCCGGATCCATCGGTAACGACAGACCGGTTCGGGTTCGGGTAAGTTTACGGACGCGCGCGAGGGGGCTGCGAGCTGACAAGAGAGGTTAGGTGGTCACGGTCAACGAAAGCAAGGATGGGGACGCGGCAACTACGAACGGGCACGGGTTTTATGAAAACATGCGGATGCAATGCGGATGATGCAATGATGAAATGCATGACATGGTGCAATGCAAAAATAAAAAGGGCAGGCACAAATGAAACACACGGCGAAACCCGGAATATATGGAAGTCTTCTCGAGCATCAGTCTCGGGGCGTTACAACACTCCACCACTAGGAGAGGATCTCGTCCCGAGATCTAGGATGGCGCCGGAGAGAAGCGGAAGAGAAAGAGATAAGACACAGTTGCTTCTTTGACAAACGAGTGAAACCAATGAACCTCGAGAGGTTGAAAACTTGAAAGAATAACACAATAGAGTTGAACGAAATTGAGAGCATTCCAGTAGAAAATAGAAACAAGGAACACCATGTGAACCTTGGGTGTTGCAAAGCTATGAATGACGAGTACAATGGACAAGAAGGAATTGGAACCACTCTGGTTGAAAGGAGATAAGAATGAATAAGAATGATATAATTTTGGCAGCACTCCGACTATAAATGGAAGGAATTGAACATGATCTTGACAAGATGAGAGGATACTTGATGAAAGAAAAGAGGATACTTGATGAAAGAAAAGAGGATAGTTGATGAAATCAACAAACACTGCCTCTGGAACTATTGAAAAAATGGCACAAGGGATAAGAAAGATTTCAGACCGCACTTAGGTTGAAAAGGGAGGCAAAACTTGATATATGAAAGAGCTTGAGCAGAGGACATAACACTCCTGTTAAATGGATAATGCAAGAAAAGAACATGATCTTGACAAAACAAGATGATGGGTCGAAGAGAGCAACATCACAATGCCTCCGGAAGAAAGAATAGAAGATAGATCATTGGAATAACAGGATGGTGAAGAAAATGATAACTTCTACCACAAATGAGTTTGGAAAGCACCCTTAAAAAGAAGGATAGAACGGAGTTGTTGGATTATCAACAACGAAAAGAATAACCTTGTAGTGGACTTATGGAAACATCTCAACATTATGAGGTGAGCTTCTGCCACCAACGGAAACAAACAATTGGATTGATATCAACAAGGAGACGAGAAACTTATTTCACCGAGAGGACAAATGAAGAACTTGGGTCATTTATAAGCACCATAAATAGCAACAATCC
>LR880972.1:950212812-950241009 GCA_904067115.1 Aegilops sharonensis | reverse complement strand
TGGAAAACCAACAACGAAAAGAATAACCTTGTAGTGGACTTATGGAAACATCTCAACATTATGAGGTGAGCTTCTGCCACCAACGGAAACAAACAATTGGATTGATATCAACAAGGAGACGAGAAACTTATTTCACCGAGAGGACAAATGAAGAACTTGGGTCATTTATAAGCACCATAATTAGCAACAATCCTTAGGGAAAGCTTTAGGTGAAATATAGCCCAAGATAACTCCAATGAAGAGATTGATGGATTTAAAATACCTCATTCTTGACAACATGTGAATCATGAAGCATGAAGGAAAATTGTCAAGAATGACATAACACCATCTCAAGAGATAAGGTAGAAAGAATTGCACTTCGGAATGGAAGATGAAGAATGCTTGAACTCCTCAAAACAAAACATGTGTTGGGCACCATGTTTATTTTAGAGTATAGCTTGGGGATCTTAACTCCGAGAGAAATCTTGATGAACATTTGAAGAATGAAAAGAATCCTTGACGAAGCACCATGTAGAGCCTCCATGAAGAACTCCGGTAAAGAAAGGACGATAGAAAGAAAGAGAAGTTGACAACACAAGGTGAAGCCTTGCAGTGATAAGATGAAGCTTTGAAATGATATAACCGAGAAAACTTTGAACTCCGGAAAGAAGAGATGAAGCATCTCGGACCGAGAATGTGATATGATGAACAAACTCCGGAAAGAAGAGATGAACAACTTAGAACTGAGAAATTCATACCATTACGAACTCCGGAAGAATGAATCAATCACTTGGATGAAACAAGAACAAGAATTATGTTATGCGTATCCTTCACCAATTTAGATTGATGACAAGCAACGGATTAGGCATACTACTTATTCTCGTTGAAAAAGGATTGAAGAGAGATATTGCTCAACTTGGGAAGGTCTTCAACGATCCGCCGGTAGGATTTGGGAATAACGAATGAATCTATATGATAACGAAGGAAGAGAACTCTTGAACGAACCACCGTAAGAATTGAGAATGAACGAAGAAAAAGAACGAATCGCCGTAAGGAATTAGAAATGAACGAAGATGCTTGAGAGAATTTAGATATAAGAGATTGAAGAGATGACAAGCTGACTAGAGAATACTTGAACGATGCACCGATAAGATTTGGGGAACAAGAGCTAAAAGCTGGATTGAATAATTCTGAGATGATGGGCTCAGAAGAATCAAACTGAAAAGACCCCTGAATTGCTCCGGATGGGTGAAAAGAATTCTCACAATCGAAAACAATTATGAGGATGGCACGAAGCTAGAACCATGAATCTTGAAGAGAATGGAGCAAGATTAAAGAGAAACTCTTCTTCGGTCTTCAAAATTCGAGAATGACGACGAGAAACACCACCATGACTTGTTGAGGCACTCCGGAATGAAAATTGGAAAGGTTGAACCAACAATGAAAAGAATTTGAAAGATCTAGGAGAAAGCCATGACTGATGATAATTCATCCTTCCATCAAACTTTGCAAAGAATTTGAGAATAACTCCGGAAAATAAGAAGAGTCAGGTAAGATACTGGAAAAAGACCTATGGGTTAGGGCCCACTCAAAAGAAACACCGTTGAACGATTTAAAGAGAGATTGCGCCGGTTGAATTAAATGGCTTGAATGAGATAATTATCTCCAGATAGCTTGAACGGATTGGGAATGGAAATGCGAATCTTCTGAGATATCTTCAACACTCCGGAACAATTGAATAATAAGAACTGAAAGATTATGAGGTGCACCGGTATGGGAAAACATTTCAAACTGGGAAAAGGATATGATCGACAAAGCTTGAATTGATTCCACCGGGGAAGATAAGAGAACAAAGAATGATAAACTTGGAGCTTCCTTTAGCATCTTCATGAGAATCACCGGATAATAACATTGAAGCAAAATAATGAAGAGACTTCACAGCAATAAAATGGATGCTTGATTAAGATATATGAGTCCTTGAATAAAAGGGTGGGAGGGCGGGAAAACAAAGGCAACTTGGGACGGATGAAACAAACACCGTTGAGAAAACTTAGAATTGATCTCGCGAATGTTGCAATGATCGGATCCACTTGAACAGAAGCACGTCGGTTGGAAAGGAATTAACATGGCAATCTCGATGATCAAAAGGATTAGTAATCCCATAGAAATATGAGAACACCGTTTAGGGAAGGTATGGATTCAACATTTGACTTCGAAGCAACTCGAATACTACAAATAAAACAAAACAAAGGATTTGGCTTGCAGAATAAGCCGGAAACAAACATATGATAGATCCCATATCGTATCATGTGTGTGTTGGAAAGATATCCTACGAGATACTTGAATTCCCACTTATAAACTCCCGAAACTTTCTGGTTATGCAATCAGGTGTTGGGGATACAGGGGACACAAAATATATCACCCAAACTAACAATACCTAGATCCAGCTGTATCCATCCTTCAACACATAACCAAGAAACCTTCAAAAATCGTTTACCTCGACCTTCGAAAAGCATCCGTTATACGAGTCATGGCAATACTCTCGAGCTCGCCCCAGTACTGGGTTATCGAGGTTATCTCACCAACAACTGCATAAAAGAGATTTTCGATGTCGCCAAAACTCAGGTATTCCAGAACTGCAACGATAAAATTGTGACGACAACACCTCGGAGCTCAACTCCCCGGGACACTGCCACAACCCCTAAATGTCAGGAGGCACCAAGAACAATGTTCTCGTCACAAAACCATCGGAACAATTCCAAGATACCCGCGTGATCCTAAAAAAATTTTTAGTGAAACTTGAGAAGAGAAAGAGTCAAAACTCTACGTCAGGAGACCGCACCAGAGCGACGAAGGGACTGAGGAGTAGAAAGAATCCTACTCTCCGATATATATAATCCTAAGACTCAAAACATTTTTTTCTAGACTCAACAAAGTCAGCGATTCAATCAAGCAGGGGGCTCCTAAGTCGGGGATGGCTCTGATTACCAACTTGTAACGCCCTCGATGCGGCTATATCTCCCACGTGTTGAAGCACGACTTAGAGGCATAACCGCATTGAAAGCAATGTCGCAAGTGAGGTAATCTTCACACAACCCATGTAATACATAAGGGAAAGAGATACATAGTTGGCTTACAATCGCCACTTCACACAATACATGAGTAAAACATTACATCATACAGATACAATCAAGGTCCGACTACGGAACCAAAATAAAAGAAGACTACCCCAAATGCTACACAGATCCCCGATCGTCCCAACTGGGCTCCACTACTGATAAACTGAAACAAAACAACACAATGAACAAGATCTTCATCGAGCTCCTCCTTGAGCTCGGATGCGTCACCTGCACGGTTTCATCGGCACCTGCAAACTGGTTTTGGAAGTATCTGTGAGTCACGGGGACTCAGCAATCTCACACCCGCGAGATCAAGACTATTTAAGCTTATGGGTAGGAGAAGGTAGTGAGGTGGAGCTGTAGCAAGCGACTAGCATAACTGGTGTCTAACATACGCAAATGGGAGCGAGAAGGGAAGGCAAAAGCACGGTCGAACAACTATGATCAAGAAGTGATCCTAGAACAACCTGCGTCAAACATAACTCCAACACCGCGTTCACTTCCCGGACTCCGCCGAGAAGAGACCATCAAGGTTACACACGCGGTTGATGTATTTTAATTAAGATCAACTTCGGGTTTTCTACAACCGGACATTAACAAATTCCCATCTGCCTCATAACCGCGGGGTGTCCCAACTTAGCCCATGATAAGCTCTCGCGATCAAGGAAGGATATTCCTTCTCCCCGGAAAGACCCGATCAGTCTCGGAATCCCGGCTGCAAGACATTTCGACAGCAATAAAACAAGACCAGCAAAGCCACCCGATGTGCCGACAAATCCCGATAGGAGTCGCACGTACCTCGTTCTTAGGGCACACCAGATAAGTCAAGCTACGAGTAAAACCAAGCCTCGAGTTTCCCCGTGGTGGCCCCGCAGGCTGCTCGGTTCGGACCAACACTCGGAGGAGCACTGGCCCGGGGGGGCTAAAATAAAGATCACCCTTGAGTCTGCTGAACCCAAGGGAAGCGGTATATGTGGTAGGTAGTCAAATGGTAAAACCAAGGTTGGGCCTTGCTGGAGGAGTCTTATTCAAAGCGAACTGTCAAGGGGGTCCCATAAATCACCCAACCGCGTTAGGGACGCAAAATCCGGGAACATAATACCGATATGACGGAAACTAGGGCGGCAAGAGTGGAACAAAACACCAGGCATAAGGACGAGCCTTCCACCCTTTACCAAGTATATAGATGCATTAATTAAATAAGATATATTGTGATATCCCAACAAGTAAACATGTTCCAACAAGGAACAACATCTCCATGTTCCAACAAGGAACAAACTTCACCTTCACCTGCAACTAGCAACGCTATAAGAGGGGCTGAGCAAAGCGGTAACATAGCCAATCAACGGTTTGCTAGGAAAGGATGGTTAGAGGCTTGACATGGCAATGTGGGTGGCATGATTTAGCAAGTGGTAGGTAACGCAGCATAGGCATAGCAAAAGAGCGAGCATCTAGCAAGCAAAGATACAAGTGATTTCGAGGGTATGGTCATCTTGCCTGAAATCCCGCAAGGAAGAAGAACGAATCCATGAAGAAGACAAACGGACGTAGTCAAACGAATCCTCACAACTCCGGAACGAAACCGAAGCTAACAAGAGAAGTAACCCGGAAAGAAGCAAACAACATAGTAAATAACCATCCCATACACATGGCATGATGCACAACCAAGTATGATGCTTGTCCGGTTTAAATAGCATGGCATGATAATATGCACAAACAAAACTACAAGTTAAATGGAGCCCAATATGCAACGAGTTGCATATTGACGAAACACCACATCAATTATTTAGTTCACGCTTGTTTAGGTTACCCAACAATATTAAATGTTATTAAACATGGCAAGAGGGTGAAGCATATGAAACTAACTATTTAGGCAAGATTAAATGAGGCTGGAAACAACAACAACAATTCCGGAAAAATCCTCATATGCATATTTCGAATTTGCTACTGTTCTGCCCTAAACACAATTTTAATATTGTTAAACATGCAAAACAAGTACACCATGTTAAACTAGGCATTTTCCTACCCCATTTACATATATAATTTATTTAAATCCGAGCTACGGTTATTTAGATATGAAATAAATCATTTTAGCATGGCAATTATGCAAAATAATGCAAACAGCAATGTTAAACATTTTTAACCTGGATGAAAATTGGATATTATGAAACTAGATGAATTTCTAAGCACTTTTCATATATAAATTATTTACATATGATGCATGATTAAAAAGTTATTATATGCATGATGAACAGGGGGTTTTCTGCAAAACAGTAATTTACTGGATAATAGACAAATTCGCAGATCTGGAAAAAAACAACACTGGGCCGAATCCACACATGCTGGGCCAACAGGAGGGGGCTGCTCACCACGGCACTTGGGCCGGCTCGGTGGTGCGGCCCACGCGGGCGCTGGCACGGAGCTGGGTCGAAGTCAGACTGGGCCTTGGGTGCTGGAGGGGAGGCAGCCCAGGCGCGCGCTCTCTGTTCGACAGAAAACAGAGGAGCAGCGGCGCTGGAGGTCGCGACAGGAAGCAGGGGGCGGCGACGCAGGAACTTGGCGAAGCGGCGAGGAGCTTGGCGGACGGCGGCGCGGTCACCGGTGGCCGGGGACGGGTCTGCAGGGCCGTGACGGCACGAGGACGCCCGGATCTAAGCATGGGGCGGCGAGGCAGGGGACCTGGCGTGCGGGCGCAACGCCCTGAAGGAGACGGCGTCGATGGCAGGGGGCGGCCGGGAACAAGGGTCTCCGGCCCGGATCTGGTCGACCTCGTCCCGTTCCAAGGGTGTAGAGACGGAGCACGGGAAGACGGGGTCCAAGGTGGCGGCGACGAGCTCCTTCATCGGCCATGGCGTTGGGGCGGAGCTCCTGCGGCACTGGAGCGGCGAGGCGGCGCGAGGGGATGAGGCCGAGCTCCTGCTCGGGGTCTCAGGCAGCTTCATGACCCATTCGGGATCGAGGGGAGAGGAGGTGGGCTTCGGGCGCGTGGGGAAGAAACAGAGGAGGAGCTCGGGGTCGAGGCTCCTGCTCGATCTGAAGGTGGCTTGAGGAAATCCTGGACGGCGACGAAGCAGAGGAACGACAGCATAGCGCGGTAGCGAGGAAGAGCTAGGCGTCGGGGAGGGGATGGATTTGGTTGGCTGGACTGAAATCGAGGAGGAGGGGATCAGGAGCTTTGCGTGTTGGCTCGGGTTCGATCCCGAGGAAGGAGGAGGCTGGTCGGTGGATGGATTGGGCAGGAGATGAAAACGAGGAGGTGGCGGCGGATGGGACGGATAGAATGGATGGGACGGATAGAGCTAGGGTTTGACTGCTTAAAAAGCTAGGTGGGTTAGTTTAGGGGCAGAACGGACCCTCCGATCAAAATCGAACGGTCGAGAAAAATAGGTTAGGGAGGTCCAAATAAGAAAGCCGAGATGTTTTGTAGATATTTGGGGATGATCCGGATCCATCGGTAACGACAGACCGGTTCGGGTTTGGGTAAGTTTACGGACGCGCGCGAGGGGGCTGCGAGCTGACAAGTGAGGTTAGGTGGTCACGGTCAACGAAAGCAAGGATGGGGATGCGGCAACTACGAACGGGCACGGGTTTTATGAAAACATGCGGATGCAATGCGGATGATGCAATGATGAAATGCATGACATGATGCAATGCAAAAATAAAAAGGGCAGGCACAAATGAAACACATGGCGAAACCCGGAATATATGGAAATCTTCTCGAGCATCGGTCTCGGGGCGTTACAGCTGCGCCGCCGCCAGCCAAGAAGATTGCCTCATCTGCTCCAGCAGGACGGGGCGGGGCGGCTCCGCCACCGGCGGCGGCTGCCGGGCGTGGAGCCCTGGCGCCGCTTGGCCAGAGCCCGCCGGCGGGCGGGGGTGTTCCTCTGTGTAACCCGGGCCGTGGCATTGGCCACTTGGGCGTGCGGCCGCGGGGCAAGTGCCCATGCAAACTGCGGCTGGAAGGGGCGGGTTGAGGCCTCCAGCGCCGGGTGCGGCGCCCGTTGCTCGGCCGACCGCGGGTCGTGGTGGGCTTCGTCCTCAAGCGTCGGGCGTGGCCGGTGTGGCTGCTGCTGGCCGGGGTGGTGCTGCCCTTGGGGTTGTGCCGACGCCTACGGCCGGTCAGCCTCGTGCCGCGCCTTCGCCTCACGTCGTCACGAGGCCATCTCAGAACAGGTCGGGACCGTCACAGACGAGGCAGAATTCTAACACTAGAGAGTCCCATGATCCGCCCCGAGGCCAGTGGGGGGACGATAGGTATGATGCGTATGGAGATGGACAACATCGTGGTTCCTCTTCCACGGGAGGAGGTCGTGGTTATGCCTGGCAGAGTGACAGGTCTACTGAGAGACCGTTTCTCGGCCCTCCAGGTGGATTTGTCGAGGGAGCCTCAGGTCCGGACCACCACTAGAGAGGTGGCTACCGTGGACATCATGGTGGTCGGGGTGGTGGCCGTGGGAGGTATCGCCGACAGCCTCCGCCTCTGGCAGTTGTTGACCATGTGGCGTCAGCAGCGGAGACCGATCACGCTCAGTCCACGGATCTCCCTACCTAGGCGATGGATGTGGTGACAGCCTTGGCCAATGTCGAGGTTCCTGCGACTGGGACTGTGGTTGAGGCTACCGATAGGTCTGGTGCAGAGAGGGCGTCCAAGTGGGCGCGTAAGATGGAAAGGATGCTTTGCTACCGTTGTGGTGAGAAGGGCCACTTCATTGCTGAGTGCATGGCGGAGCTGTGTGAGTCATGTGGCAAGCCACCACATGCCTCGGGGGATTGCCCGTTATTGCGTGACCAGGCTCCGGATCTGACAATGTATGGAGTATATTGTGCTGAGCTAATGTTCTTTGAGTCCCCGGCCGCGAGAGAGATTCCGGAGGAGACACTGAGCTTGACCACCGGGGTTGTGAAAGCTACCCAGGGTGCGGTAACTGAGGCCCAGATTATGCGGAGGCTTCAAGAGCTGGCACGAGGGGACTTCCAATGGGAGCTGGTTGCTCTCGAGGCCAATGTTTTTAAGGTTGATTTCCCCACTGTGGATGATTTGCAGAGACTGCTGAGCTTTGGCTTGTGTAGAGTTCCTGGCACTAAGTGCATTCTGGAGTTTCATGAGTGGAAGAAGGTGGAGCCTAAGGGAAAGCCACTTACGCAGGTCTGGTTGAGGTTTTCGGGGGCTCCATCTAAGCCTTTGCAGGATGTTCGAGTTGTGGCCAGTATGGAGTGGATATGGCTTTTACCCGTACTTATGGAGTGGCCCGGATTGTAGTGATCGTTCTGGATATTGAGTTCGTGCCTGATGTGGTCAATTGGACTTATACGGGAGAGGTGTTTCTGCTTGAGATCGAGTTTGAGGACACTGATCTGTTTGCTGAGGCGATTAATGGGAATGATGTTGATATGTAAGAGGGTGACGACAGTGCGGGTGCCAAGGGGCGCCGACTGATGAGTCGACACGGGAGGGGTCTAACGGCTCTCGCCCTGATGCTCAGTTGCCCGGGGTTGGGACCGGGGTTGAGCCGGCACCCTCACCATCAGTGCCTATGACTTCGTTGCGTTTTGGGTCCTTTGAGCCAGCCTCTGCCTCTCCCAGACTTTGGAGTGATCGGGTAGATTCTGATGATGTGTTTGAACATACGCTCCCTTTGTTGGAGTTCGAGGTTGCTGGCGGATCCTTGGCTGGACGCTTGGTGAGGGCATCATCGGCGAGGACTTTGGATGGAGTTGGGGAGGTGCAGCCGGTGGATGCTTCTATTTCCCTTGCTTCACCCGTGGTCGAGGCTCCGGAGATGACGACTGCGTCCGAGGTGGGGCTTGGGGGAGGGGGTTCGGGGCAGCTGGCCTCGACTTCTCTCCTCCCTATCCCGACGCCGGCGACGCCGGTCACGATGATGTCGGCTGGTGCTGGGAGAGGTGCCCCGAGGAAGGCAGCCTCGACACTTTCTCCTCCGGTCGTGGCGACGCCGCCTGCGCTTCGAGTGGCGCTGGGGGGGGGGGGGTCTGGGGCAGGTGGCCCTGGCTCCTCCTTCCTCTTCGGCGATCAGGAGGACCGCGTCTCCGTCCACGATGGAGCTCCACTCTGTGCCGAGGGGTGGGGCGGGAGGAGGGCTCGGGCAGGCGGCCCCTGCCATCCTCTCTCCCGACGTGCCCGTGGCCCTGGGCCTCGGTGTGGGGCACTTGTCCGAGGGGCATGGGAGCCCTCTGCCGCCTCCTCCGGTAACCTCGGTTGACCCTTTGCGGGATTCCGCACGAGGCTTTACTAGGGAGGAGGTTATTGCTTTTGGTGGGATCCCTGACCCGGTCTCGACGGGGAGACGGATGAGTGCTCACATTCAGGAGCTTCCGGAGGTTGATGACATGCAACAGAGGTGCGCTATGAGGGCGGTCAAGCTTCATGATGCTGAGATCTCTACTGGTATGTCCGTCAACATATCTAATTATTTATTGCATTTTTCTAATGAGGAGATTATAAATAATGCAAACCTATTAGGAGTTTCACTAGGGGCTACTGATAGTGAGATTTCCAATTCAGTGAGTGATCTGTTAGATCTGGAGGCGGAGCGTGCCTTAGAGACTATTCGTAATCTCGCAGCGGTAAAACCCATGAATGATGATGATATTGATGCGTTCGGGGTTAGAATGCTCGATAATCTGTGTCCGGATCTAGCACCCTCCAATCATGAGTTTGAGGACGATGATGTGCCCCTAGATAATGCAGTTGTTAGTACCGCTGAGCCTGGTTATGAGGACCGGGAGACAGAACCTAGTAAACCAAAGAGCAAGTGGAAACGGAAGATCTATCCCGACTCTGCAGTTCGTAGGGGTGCTAGGATTCGGACTACTAAAAAATTTCATGATGAATTATGAAAGGAATCTTTTGGAATAGCAGAGGTCCGAAAGACTTGGCTAAAAGAAGGTTTCTTGCTGAGGCATCTCTGGAGCATCGTTTAGATTTTATTGCTCTATCGGAAACTGGTAGAGATAACTCTGCGCACCAGTTTCTTTCCTCTCTTGCGGGTGGTGTTGATTTCGATTGGCATTGCCTCCCTCCGCGAGGAAGATCGGGTGGTATCTTGCTGGGTGTGACATGTGATTCGATTGAAGTCCGAAGTGTAGTGATGGGCGACTTCGCGGTTAAGTTTCGAGTCAGGTCTAAAGTTGATGGTTTCAACTGGGCTTTGGTGGCGGTTTATGGTGCCGCATAGCCCGAGCTTAAACCGGAGTTTCTGGCGGACCTTGTTCGAATCTGTGGGTCCGAGCAGCTTCCAATTTTAGTTGGGGGTGATTTCAATATCATTAGGAGGAGAGAGGAGAAGAATAATGATAACTTTGATGGCAGGTGGTCGTTTATGTTCAATACCATTATTGAAAACTTGGATCTGAGGGAGATAGAGCTTTCTGTTATAAAGTTTACCTGGGCTAATGTTATGCCAAACCCGACTTACGAAAAGCTTGATCGAGTTCTCGCGAGCGTGGAGTGGGAACAGAAGTTCCCTCTTGTTACGGTTCAAGCTCTCTCGCGGGGCATATCCGATCACACACCCTTGTTCGTGGACTCAGGGGCGCTGAACCACGTGGGAAACAAAAACACCTTTTCATTCGAGATGGCCTGGTTCGAACGCGAAGGGTTCTTGGACCTGATTGCCAGGGAATGGGCTAAGGTGCAGGAGGTAGGACTGCGGTCGAGCGTTGGCAGAATAAGATTAGGAATTTGAGAAGTTTCTTACGGGGTTGGGCTAAGCACCTTAGTGGGGTGTATAAGATTGAAAAGGATAAGCTCCTTTCTCTTATACAGACCCTAGACATAAAGGCCGAATCCACGATTTTGTTGCCAGCTGAGCTTCAGGTTAAAACTGAGGCAGAGAAGAGGTTGAAAGAACTTCTCCGCGAAGAAGAATTGAAGTGGGCATTGAGGGCTAAGCTCCGCAAAGTGGTCCAAAGGGGACGCGAATACTCAATTCTTTCACTTGATTGCTAATGGTAAGCACTGAAACAAGAGAATCTTTCAACTTGAACAAGATGAGGGCACTATTTTAGGACAGGACAACCTAAAAACCTATATAACCGAGTATTATAGGCAGTTATTTGGACCTCCGGAGGATAATTGTGTGTCCCTCGATGAGTCCAGGACTGAGGATGTGCCGCAACTATCGGCTGCTGATAATGATATTCTGGTTTCCCCGTTCTCAGAGAAGGAGGTGTTTGATGCTATTGACCAGATGAAAAACAATAAGGCTCCCGGACCGGATGGATTCCCAGTCGAGTTCTACAAAAAGTGCTGGCACATTATTAAGGGGGCTTTGCTACCTATGTTTCATGATCTGTTCTCTGGACAACTTCAATTATTTCACTTGAATTTTGGAACTATCACACTGCTTCCTAAGAAAACGGATGCTGTGAGAATTGAGCAATTCAGGCCGATCTGCCTTCTCAATGTTAGTTTCAAAATCTTCACCAAGGTCGGGACTAATAGGCTCACACAGATTGCGCATTCTGTGGTGCAACAATCCCAAACTGCTTTCATGTCGGACAGAAACATCCTTGAAGGGGTGGTCGTCCTTCATGAAACGCTCCATGAAATCCATTCCAAAAAAATTAGATGGAGTAATTTTTAAGGTGGATTTCGAGAAAGCGTACGTCAAATGGCCTTTCCTCCAACAGGCATTGCGTATGAAAGGTTTTGATGAAGCCTGGCGCCGCCAAGTTGAATCATTTACGCAAAAAGGGAGTGTGGGAATTAAAGTGAATGACGATATTGGTCATTTCTTCCAGACACATAAAGGCCTAAGACAAGGAGATCCGATGTCCCCTATCCTGTTTAACATTGTGGTTGATATGCTAGCAATTTTGATAGGAAGGCTAAGGAGAATGGTCAAGTAGGTGGCTTGGTACCTCATCTTATTGATGGAGGTGTATCCATCCTTCAGTACGCTGATGATACAATCATCTTTATGGAGCATGACTTGGCCATGGCGAGAAATATGAAGCTGGTGTTATGCCTTTTCGAACAATTGACCGGGTTAAAGATTAACTTTCATAAAAGTGAGTTGTTCTGCTTTGGTAGAGCCAAAGACGAACAGGAGGCTTATAGGCAATTGTTTGGGCGCGAGTTGGGGGATTTACCTTTCTCTTACCTAGGTATTACAATCCACCATCGTAAGCTGACAAACAGAGAATGGAAGTGCATCGAAGACCGATTTGAGAAGAAACTGAGTTGCTGGAAGGGCAAGCTCATGTCATACGGAGGCCGATTAATTCTGATAAATTCGGTGCTCACGAGTATGCCTATGTTTCTCTTATCGTTCTTTGAAGTCCCAGTTGGTGTCAAGAAAAGACTAGACTTTTATCGATCGCGTTTCTTTTGGCAGGGTGATGAACTAAAAAGAAAATACCGGTTTGCTAAATGGGATATCATCTGTAGACCGAAAGACCAAGGGGGTCTTGGTATTGAGAATCTTGAAGTAAAGAAGAGATGCCTTCTCAGTAAGTGGTTGTGGAAGCTGTCATCTGAGACTGATGCCACGTGGGCGCAAATCCTTCGCAGCAAGTACCTATAGATAAAATCCTTTTCCCAAGTCACAGTCAGGCCGACTGACTCCCTTTCTGGAAAGGACTGATGAAAGTCAAACAATCCTTTTTTAATAGGACAAAGTTTGTTATTGGCAACGGCGCTAGTACACGTTTCTGGGAGGATACTTGGCTCGGCGAGACACCCTTGGCCATTCAATGTCCGTCTTTATATCGTATTGTTCAAGGACGTGAGGTGTTTGTTGCAACGGTATTTCAATCTATCCCCCTTAATATTCAGTTCAGACGGTCGTTAGCGGGCAATCGTTGGGAAGAATGGCTCCGTCTAGTTAGGAGACTGATGGGGGTTCAGCTTTCTCAACAACCCAATGAATTACGCTGGAAACTGACTAGGTCTGGAGTATTCACAGTTAAATCAATGTATATTGATGCTATTAATTCGAACTCCATTCCTACCTCCAAGCATGTTTGGGCTGTCAAAGTTCCATTGAAAATAAAAGTGTTTATGTGGTTTGTCCATAAACAAGTTATTTTAACCCAAGACAACTTGATAAAGCGTAATTGGACAGGACCTACTAGGTGTAGTTTCTGTGATCGGGATGAGACGATCAAACACCTCTTTCTTGATTGCCCGTTGGCCAAAGTCCTTTGGCGGACGGTCCACATTGCTTTTAATATTACTCCATCGGATTCTGTCAACACGTTATTTGGGACATGGCTTAATGGGATTGAGCCTGACTTAGCGAGACATATTCGTGTTGGAGTTTGCGCTTTGTTGTGGACTATCTGGAATTGCAGAAATTATTTGGTTTTTAACGGAACATCACGTATTCACTTTTTGCAGGTTATTTTCCGAGCCACGGCAGTGATCCGTTCGTGATCGCTACTCACTCCGATGGAGGCCAGGGAGCATTTGGTTACTGGATCTATCCGCTGGGAGATGGTAGCTCGGGATATCTTCAACCGGTTTGGAATGCGGTCATGTAATAGGATAGGCAATTAGTTTACTTATCTATCTTTAGCCAGCCGGTTGTGGCGTCTTTTCTTGGCTAGTTTGTGTTTCTAGCCCATTTTGGCTCTGTGTGAGCGTTCTTTTCAGTTTTTATAGTTGGAGACTTTGGAACCTTGTTGGAACCTTTTTATTTGGTTAATAAGATGGCCGTATGCATCACTCTGATGCAGAGGCCGGGGAGACCCCCCTTTTTGAAAAAAAAATATGTTTGCATCAGATAAAATCCAGTGTAAGCATATCACATCATTGTTCCAGGTAAGAACACATCTTAAACTCTAACGGCTACTGCTCAACTAAACGTTCAGTGTTGTTTAGAAATTTAGTACTATCATGTCGCTTCCAAGTACGCTTTGGCATGTCGACATGGGGATAATAATACAACGGTAAATGTGAAAACAGTGTAATCGTTGCTTTAATATTTCCTTACCTTTTAGTAAATCAGTAACAATTCACCATATTCTTGCATTTAAAGTTATTGGATAAGCTGCGCAGACTGGTCCAATTCATCTGCATAAGTGATGACAAAGCGAGTAAAAGGTAAGATGAAGAGAACCAAATAAAGCAATAGTCAGTAGATGCTAACTGGAAGAAAAGAAAATCTCTGTGTTTTCGACCAATGTGATCATTCTTAGAGTGGTTTGAAGTCTACAAATGTCTCAATGCAGCATGAGAAAATCAAATCAATGAATCTAAAATGTGTGCCTCTCCCACAACCTAAAAGAAAGTACAACTCTTGTATCAATTAGTTTATATATATAGATGAAGTCAGTGCTAAGCTGCTGAAAATAAATACCTTTTAACCTAAAAGAGGGTTGACATAACGAACTAAATTCTGATTTTAGCATTGTTGTAAATTAAATTATTCAAATCTCTGTTGACTGAACAGAGCATAACAGTAAATCTAATCCGGTATTTAGCCAAAGATACTTATTTTTTTTTCAGATTTACTTCTATACAAAGGATCAATGTATGCACGACACATACCTATTAGACTTTACGGAAGAACGAAATAACCAAAAGGAGAGAAGATGAGGGTGAATATATAGAATCAACATAGCAAACAGTCACTTGGCTGCCCTACACATTCGCTGCTGATGCTCCTTCTTTATAGTGGAAATAATCCATCTGCATGCTTGCACATCCGGCTTGTATATACATGTACATGTGCGTATTGCTGCTGACTGAAGCACCTGCCATCAACTAATATTGTATACCTGTTCAAGTTGTGCAGCCGGCAAGTAGTAGTAGCCCTAGCTTGATCCTCGTTGGATAGTAATCACCAAGGGCAACAATATATGCTCAAGTGAGCTAGGCGGCTGCACTAAACTGTCTCCATTGGGGTTGAGACATGTATACGGTTACTGCTCAACTAAACAATCTTGCTTTGATGGAGAATCCATCGGTACAGCAATGGTGAATCCATGGCATGGAGCAGGGAGGCTAAAGTAAATCTTACTTCCTTGACGGATGGAAGCATCCTGATGAGTGATGTGTACGCCAGCGAATGGACATAGGGTAAACAATCCTGCTTTGATGAAGAGCCTAACGGCGCTGCGGTGGAAAGAGGAGAACAGCGGCGGCTAGACCCACGCCATGAATCGGAGAACCTAAGGGCTTTACAAAGGAAAGATGCAGGATACCTCACGACTTCACATGGATCGTATGGGACTCTTTTTCCTTTTTGAAGCTACGGGACTCTTTTTTATATAGATTTTTTTATAGATATAATCGCATGGCATTTTTTTTTACAGAAATTACAGAAAACGAAGAAAGTGAAACTTTTATATAACAGATAAAAGGAACATGAATTTTGAAGATTATTCAAGGCGCAAATCAAAAAGTAAGGAGTACGAAAATTGAATCAAATCTTGGTTTTCCTGTTACTGTAAGCAATACAAACTGCATGCATACTCTCACAACATGATTCAAAAACGGTACAGAAAATCGATAGAAAATAATTGGACAGATGATGTTTCGCTAATCCGAATCCAATGGTAAAGTTGTGATGGATTCAAGTATAAATCAGGAAAAGAATAAAATATCTGAACTTATTTTTTTTAACCCATGGTTGCGACAGGCATGGCATGATAAAGAGCCATATCATTGCCTCTCTCATCTCACACATTACACACTCAGTTTTCTTCCATGTCACCAAAAGGGGAATAATCTTTTTGTCAGTAAGATTGATCATAATCAATTGTATTCATTTTATTGATGACAGAAAGGCCTATTACAACCTTCTAGCGAACAAACAACTACGGTAACCACGACTGGGTATAATTTAAGAACCATAAGAAGTCAGAATAAGAAAAACTTATGCAAACAGGGAGAAAGAAGTACACACTTGGGTAGAATTGGAGAGGAGCGGTACAGAGCACTTGTGAAGTTTGCTTAAAGTGTTGAAGCCTGTACTCTTGGATCTCCCCAAATGCGAATACTGATCCGTTGAATGCTTATAAAATGATTCACGTGTTGGTCCGGACTGGGCTCTTGTTTAACTGAGATGATCCGTCGAGTTGCGATGTACTTTATGGTGAAAGAGATATGTAAAAACTGGCTCCATTTGCTCCCTGTTGCGATGTTGCCTAAATCGATCCCCAAGTATACAGCTAACTGGTGAAAAAGAAATTAATTAACCTGCAATAACACACGCCAAAATACATAATGCCAGAATCTATCTATGGCCGATAACAAATAACGATATGTGTACAAGCATGCACTGTACGTGAATCAATCAGCTAGCTGCCATGTACTTGCCTGCTTTCGGCATCCAGTCAGTTCAAAAAGTAGTCGAATTAGCTTCCATAGGTGCATGATCGCTGGAAAGAACGCTGCTTGTTGCATTGGCTAGGTCGGGCTGTGCCACCAGGACATCAGTCAGAATTTGGAATCCTTCTTCGTCAACCAAAGACATCCCGGAAAGCGGTAGACATGTTAGACGTTGATGGGGAGATTCGATCGGAGGCCTCCAACAAATCTTGGTATGATTGAACGGTTTAGAACCAACATGAGGATCGCATCAATGCATCCATGTATGGAAAACCTATAAGTAGCCATCTATGTACTCCTAGTCTGTCAGATGTTCTAGATCAAAGCAGCGCATGATTTGACTTTGAAGAGGAGAGCATGGTTACCTGAGATCAGCGATATTTGTGTCGGAGTGGAGTAAAGGGGAAAGAAAGAAATAGCTGCAGAACAAACTGTGGGATCTCCATGTAGTGTGTCCGTTCTAGATGAGGAACTCAAGTTTGAGGCAGTAAGGTGTTGATCAATTAGATCGATGCCGCCAAACTCGTTTTCTTCAAGTTGGAGAGAGATGATACTTTCCTCTTTCATCAAGAAAGAGAGAGAGAGATTGGAGAGAGGAAGGGCTGGTGGAGAGAAACATGCGGGGGAGAGAGAGAACAAAGAGAGAGGAGCATACGGGAAGAGAGAATACTGATAATTAAAGAAACGTGAGAGAACGGAGAGATAAAGGAACGTGTGTTTCCATGGGAAGTGGGAGAATTAAGGAATATGGAGGGCTGCGTATGTTGTTAGGATTTTATTCTATTTAACAGAAAGGTTCGTGGGCCTTTTAATAGTTTTTTTGAGAATTATACAATAGAGATTTTTTTAATGCAGTATTTGATGAGTCGATCTACACCGTAATAATTTGGTCCCACCAAATTAACGGCTCATAAATTCTAATTATTATGGGAATTTCTAGGGAGTCACAAATTAGTATAGGTATAGATAGATAGATAGATAGATAGATAGACAGATAGATAGAATTATACAATAGATATTTTTTTAATGCTGTATTTGATGAGTCGATCTACACCGTAATAATTTGGTCCCACCAGATTAACGGCTCGTAAATTCCAATTATTATGGGAATTTTTAGGGAGTCACAAATTAGTATCGGTATATATATATAGATAGATAGATAGATAGATAGATAGATAGATAGATGTTTAAACTTTAAATGGCAACACACATACCACCATATTATTGTATTCTTACACAGTCTATTACAATCGTGCCAGCCTGACAAGCCGTATTTAACGAAAAAGGGTTCCCCACTTTAGATTATAAAGCAACCACCACAACAGCATTCGACAACAAAGGCCACCACAGAGGTCCAGCCAAAGAAAAAGAAAACAAGTTGCCACAAGGGCAACAAGGGCAATACAATCTCAAAGTACAACATAGTACGAGAAAGCTGGGGGTGAGGGAGTCCTGTATTAGGGGGTCCCCGGGCGACCGGGCTAAGTGGTATGGGCCGGACTGATGGGTCGTGAAGATACAAGATAGAAGGCCTTCCCACGTGTCCGGATGGGACTCTCCTTTGCGTAGGTGGCAAGCTTGGCGTTGGGATATGAAGATTCCTTTCTCTGTAAACCGACTCTGTACAACCCTAGGCCCCTCCGGTGTTTATATAAACCGGAGGGTTTAGTCCTGAGAGGCAATCACAATCATACNTTAACGGCTCGTAAATTCCAATTATTATGGGAATTTTTAGGGAGTCACAAATTAGTATCGGTATATATATATAGATAGATAGATAGATAGATAGATAGATAGATAGATGTTTAAACTTTAAATGGCAACACACATACCACCATATTATTGTATTCTTACACAGTCTATTACAATCGTGCCAGCCTGACAAGCCGTATTTAACGAAAAAGGGTTCCCCACTTTAGATTATAAAGCAACCACCACAACAGCATTCGACAACAAAGGCCACCACAGAGGTCCAGCCAAAGAAAAAGAAAACAAGTTGCCACAAGGGCAACAAGGGCAATACAATCTCAAAGTACAACATAGTACGAGAAAGCTGGGGGTGAGGGAGTCCTGTATTAGGGGGTCCCCGGGCGACCGGGCTAAGTGGTATGGGCCGGACTGATGGGTCGTGAAGATACAAGATAGAAGGCCTTCCCACGTGTCCGGATGGGACTCTCCTTTGCGTAGGTGGCAAGCTTGGCGTTGGGATATGAAGATTCCTTTCTCTGTAAACCGACTCTGTACAACCCTAGGCCCCTCCGGTGTTTATATAAACCGGAGGGTTTAGTCCTGAGAGGCAATCACAATCATACAGGCCAGACATCTAGGGTTTAGCCATTACGATCTCGAGGTAGATCAACTTTTGTAACCCCCATACTCATCAAAGTCAATCAAACAGGAAGTAGGGTATTACCTCCATCAAGAGGGCCCGAACCTGGGTAAACATCGTGCCCCCCGCCTCCTATAACCTTCGATCCTCAGACGCACAGTGCGGGACCCCCTACCCGAGATCGGCCTGTTTTGAAACCGACGTTGGTGCTTTCATTGAGAGTTCCACTATGTCTTCGATAGAAGGTTCGATGGCTCGTTCGATCATCTACAATGATGATGTTTCGCGGGAGACTTTCCTCCCCGGTCAAATTTTTTATTCGGCGGCTTCGCACTGTGTGCCAACTCGATTGGCCACCTTGAGCAGATTGACAGCTACGCCCCTGGTCATCAGATCAGTTTTGGGAACCTAATTATGTCACTGATATTCGAGGAGACTTGATCTTAGTAGGGTTCGCGGCCACGATCGCTGCTCTGGCCTTAGATCCAGAGCAGACTACCAGGTCTGAAGACAAGTGTTTAGAGCCCGCCGGACTCCCTGCAACTATGGAACTTGCTACCAGAGATCGGGAGGGGATGGCATCATCGGCATGCCCAAAGACGAACCGAGCTCCTCTTGTCGCTAAAGTGCCGGACTCTCCCTCAGACTCTCAATCCGAACTCTCGAGGTATGCGTCGAGCGGGCGCGGCCACGAGGCTGTCACCCCGGTCAGCCCTGTGGACTCTTACTTCTCTATCCAAACCTCGCTCCTAAACAAGGCTCTGGACTTAATGCGATCCCTCGCCATTACAGAGGAATCACTTCCGAACTACGCCTAGCCCGGACTAGGGGCTGAGAGCGGGGAAATTTACATCCCACCCACCACCCACTTCATAGCCACTGTCAGAGATTTAACTGACATGCTGGACTACGCCTCCAAAGACATCGCCGACATGGACGATGATGCCGGAGACGAACAAGGCCAAGACCTGCAGGTTACCGGACGTTGGACGACCACCTGCACATATGACGTGTATATGGTGGACACACCCAAAGAGGGTGACAAAGACGGCAAGAAGGATCCGGTGGAGGACATGCCTGCTGACACACCTCCAAAGCGTCGGCGTCAGCGGCGCCGATCATAATCGCGTCGTGGCAAAGACAATAATACCGGCACCGGAGACAACAATACTCCCGATAACGCCAAAGACCCCGAAGCCCCCGTCGAACCCACATCCGAACCAGATGATGTGGAGGAGGGGCAAGTTAACCCCGACGATCCAGTCAGTAACGAAGACTCATCGTGCCAGAGGAACCCACGGCGAGAAGCCTAAAAAAGCAGCAGCAGCGGCTCCAAGCCGAACAAGACACGCTCAATGACAGATGGACTAAAGTCCTGGCAGCCAAGGAATACAGCCTCGAGCGCCCAATCAAGAGCTACCTGAAGCACAAGCTACTACCACAATCTGATGACGAGGCCCTTGAGCCAATACCACCAAAGCATAAAACTGCTGACGAAACCGACCGACCACCACGTGGATGGGACAGGCCAGCGATTCATGCCGAACACCAGCCCGTGCCACCCTGCCGTCGAGGCAAGGAGGAAACGGCCCCGGGCTATACCTATGACCTACGCAAGGACCTAGACAATTGAGCCGGTCAGACAAGATCAATCTATGGATAGAGGAGGCATGCTCCAACGCGAGAGGACGACCATCAGGCCTGGCGTGACAGGCACAACCTCACCCGGGCCGAAAACCGCATACGGACTTCATCCGAACTGCGCCATGACATCGCTCGGTATAGAGGTGCCGCACACCCCTTATGCTTCACCGATGAAATGATGGAACATCAGTTCCTAGAAGGGTTTAAACCTGTGAAAATTGAATCATACGATGGTACGACGGATCCCGCAGTATGGATCAAAGATTTTCTTCTCCACATTCACATTGCCCGCAGTGATGATCTCCATGCCATCAAGTACCTCCCGCTAAAATTAAAGGGACCAGCTCGACACTGGTTAAGCAGCCTCCCAGAAAACTCTATTGGTAGTTGAGAAGATTTGGAAGATGCCTTCAGAAACAACTTCCAAGGTACCTATGTTCGGCCTCCAGACGCCGATGAACTTAGTCACATAGTCCAGCAACCCGGAGAATCAGCCCGGAAGCTCTGGACCAGGTTCTTAATTAAAAAGAACCAAACTGTGGATTTTCCGGATGCCGAAGCCCTCTCGGCCTTTAAACATAGCGACCGGGACGAGTGGCTCGCCCGACACCTCGGCCAAGAAACACCGAAGTCCATGGCAGCCCTTACCACCCTTATGACCCACTATTGCGTGGGAGAAGACAGCTCGCTAGCTCGTAGAAGCAATACCACCAGCGACCCTGGCACCTCCGAGGCCAGGGATGGCAGTGTAAGCCACGAGGCAACAAACACAAGCATCGAAACAACAATGAAGATACTGAAGACACGGCGGTCAACGCCGGATTCAGCGGATCTAAATCTGGTCAGCGTAAGAAGCCATTCAAAGGAAACAAAGATGGTCCATCCAGTTTGGACAGAATACTTGATAGGTCTTGCCAGATTCACGGCACCCCTGACAAACCTGCTAATCATACCAATAGAAATTGTTGGGTCTTTAAGCAGGCCGGTAAGCTAAACACCGAGCACAAGGGGAAAGGGCCGCCTAGCGAGGACGATGATGAAGAACCTCGCCCACCGAACACAGGGGGACAGAAGAAATTTCCTCCGGAGGTCAAAACAGTGAATATGATCTGCGTCACTCATATCCCTAAACGGGATCACAAGCGGGCATTAAGGGACGTCTACGCCATAAAGCCAGCTGCCCCAAAATTTAATCCGTGGTCAGCTTGTCCGATCGCCTTTGATCGCAGAGACCATCCGACTAGTATCCGTCATGGGGGTTCGGCTGCTTTGGTCCTTGATCCAATTATTGACAGATTCCACCTCACGCGAGTCCTTATGGACGGCGACAGTCTTAACCTGCTTTATCAGGACACTGTCCGTAAAATGGGTATTGATCCGTCAAGGATCAAGCCCACCAAAACCAACTTTAAAGGAGTTATACTCGGCATAGAGGCATGTTGCACATGATCCATAACGCAGGAAGTCGTCTTCGGCTCACCGGATAACTTCCGAAGCAAAGACTTGATCTTCGACATCGTCCCCTTCCGCAGTGGCTATCACGCACTACTCGGACGAACCGCTTTCGCCCGTTTCAATGCGGTCCCGCACTATGCTTATCTAAAGCACAAGATGCGTGGACCATGTGGCATTATAACAGTCAATGGAAACATGGAGCGCTCCCTCCATACTGAGGAGCATACCGCGGCCCTCATAGCCGAAGTATAGGGTAGCCTCATTAAACCGAATACTACATCGGCCGTCAAGGCCCCGGACACTGTCAAACGAGCGCGGCCTACCCTACAGAATGGAAGTCTGGCTCGTTCAGAGATAGACTAGCAATTCAGCCTCCGTCAAGGCCTCAACCTAACAGAGGCATACGTACCACGCGTACATCACTATGCACTAAAGATACCATCGGCAAGGACAGAGGCCTACCAAAAATAAGGTCCACAATACGGTTTGACCCTATCCGGACCCTCATATTTTTCTCTTCCCTCTTTTTCTTTGTTTTTCAGGTTCTTTACAACCCATATCACCTTTCGATGGTACCAAGGGCCCTTCCTCCAGGCCCTTATGAATACTCAATCATTGATACTCTCAAAGGATCACACACCAAGGCGAAAAGCAGCGCAGATGTGTGACAGCGTGTCCAACGGATCCTGAAGATCGTCTTTTTAGGGCCTGTCTACAGCTTTCCCTTGTCCTCGGCATGTAAAATAGCCGTGATGATACCGCATCTTCAGTAAAAATACATTTTGACGTACCAATCATACTATAACGGAAAGAGTGTCGCCCAACCCTGTTGGGTATTGGCTTATCTTTTAACCTGTTTTTCCACTTGATGTCTGAATTGGCATATACACCTTCGTACGACTTAAATCGCCAGGGTCTCTATTCAAGCCATATATATATATATTTTCCACAATATAAAGTCCAAACACTCTCATAGTACACTTCGGCGTCCCGAATATTGCATATATGCATCGGCTCCGAATCATGTCTTTGGTCAATAGTTGGGTTGCCCAGCTCCTGTGCTTGCTACCTTACGTTCTGTTTTCGGCTAAGGTAGTAAAGGGAGAACTACTTGTGTTTCCAGCTGGCCTGATCAAACACCTCAGTAGAGAAAGCCGAAACCTGATTGTCGTGATGCGGCGAGAGCTGGTCAGCAATTCGGCAACCTACTAAATCTCTAGCGATTTCTTCCATATTACATGAAGGGCTGCTTTTTTTCAGTCACGCGTCTAAAGGTATCTAAGTTCGATAGCCGCATATGCATGAGGGGCTATTTTACAACCCCATTGTCAAACTCCTATGGCTAAGTGAGAATGATAAGGCCGCATAGTCCGATTGCCTGGTTCACCGCACTAACACCTCGTTCACGGACCAAGACGTTGGGTCAAGTGTGGTTATGTGCCATCCCGAACACCCCTTGTAGTATCTACGAGGGGGCTGAATCCGACGACTGGCAAAGTCTCAATAATAAAAATGGCCGCACAGGAGGAAAAACACTTTAACATAAACAACATAAATATATTACAAAACTTTGGTTTATACAACACCCGGGCAGTTCGGACGCATTCACTCGAATAAAATGTCCTTTGAGCACTGGTCCTCTATCAAGCGGGCACCTTCCAGGACGTCTCCAAAATAGCGCTCCGGCGTACGGTGGTCCTTGCCTCTGGGCGGACCTTCAACGGCCACGGTGGCGGCCTTCATCTTGGCCTAGTGCATCTTGACTCGGGCAAAGGCCAGCTGCGCACCTTCTGTACAGGACGACCGCTTGATCGCGTCAATACGGGGTAGTGCGTCAACAAGTCACCGCGCTAGGCCAAAATAGCCGCTCGGAACGGGTTCAGTTGGCCAAAGCCGGACTATGACGTCCCTCATGGCCGATCCGGACATCCTATGCAGCTCGGCCAACTGCGCCATCTGGTCATTCAGCAGCGCGGGGCGCTCACGTGCTACGAACTGGGACCAGAATTGCTCCTCTGTCGCATGCCCCTCATGGGCCTGGAAGAACCGCGCTCTTAGGAAGATCCGCAAAGACATTTGGATCATCCCACAGTTGCGTGAGTAAAACAAATGACTGATTGCCGAATTTACTCTATAATAGAAAGGGCTTACTGGCCGCTATTTGTCCGGCTTGCTTAATCTCCGCGCGTGCTGCTTGGGATTCAGCCCGCGCTGCCTCGACCTCTTTAAGGGCCTTGGCAAGGTCGGCCGCCTGGGATTTATTCTTCTCCTCTAGGGACTTGTACTTGTCGGCGGCGTCCTTGAGCGCCTGCTCTACTTCGGTCACCCGCTCATCAAAATCGAACTTATGTACAACATCTTTGGATACATACGATTCGGCAAGGGGCTTTGGCCTGAGGTGCCACTTGGGGGTGACCTCGGTTCCCGAATCTGAGCCATCCGGGAAGGATGTTTTTCCCCTTTTGGGCGCCTCCGCCTCTGGATCTTCGGAGGTCGCCCTCTTCTTCTTCCCCTTCGTGGAAAGGTTGCTGTCGGCCTCCTCCTCCTCTTTGTCTTCATCCTCCTCGGAGGAGTGGGTTTCGGTCGCTTCGGACACCGTATCCGAAGTACCTTTGCGACGAGGGCCATCTTTGGCTTCCTTGTCCTTCTTCCAGGCCTTTTTCTTCGGCACTTGATAGGGCGCTGAGACCAGCATCCTCATTAAAAGAGGATCTGCTGGGTTTTCGGGCAATGGAGCTGGGCATCTGATACGTTCTGCCTTCTTTGTCCAGCCCTGTTTTGCAGGATGGAATTCTCAGTGCACTTCCTCTTTTGATTAATGAACTATGTTATGTTCGGAAAAGTAGCACTTACTAGGGAGGCTGGATTAATTATTGCAGTCGAGGCCGATGTCTTCGGACATCCCTGGCCACGAGTTTTGAGTCTTGAAAAGTAGCTTCCAAATCGCTTTGTGCGTCGTGCCAAAGAATCACTTCAGGGTCCGTCGCCCTTTCGGATTGAACTCCCACATGCAGAGAGGCCGGCGTTGGGAGGGAAGGGACCGACGAATGTGAAGGAAATATGCCCTAGAGGCAATAATAAAGTTTTCATATATATATTCCTTATATCATGATAAATGTTTATTATTCATCCTAGAATTGTATTAACCGGAAACTTAGTACATGTGTGAATACATAGACAAACACAGTGTCACTAGTGTGCCTCTACTTGACTAGCTCGTTGAATCAAAGGTGGTTAAGTTTACTAGCCATAAACATGAGTTATCATTTGATTAACGGGATCACATCATTAGAGAATGATGTGATTGACATGACCCATTCCGTTAGCTTAGCACTTGATCGTTTAGTATATTGCTATTGCTTTCTTCATGACTTATACATGTTCCTATGACTATGAGATTATGTAACTCCCGAATACCGGAGGAACACTTTGTGTGCTACCAAACGTCACAACGTAACTGGGTGATTATAAAGGTGCTCTGTAGGTGTCTCCGATGGTACTTGTTGAGTTGGCATAGATCAAGATTAGGATTTGTCACTCCGATTTCGGAGAGGTATCTCTAGGCCCTCTCGGTAATGCACATCACTATAAGCCTTGCAAGCAATGTGATTAATGAGTTAGTTGCGGGACGATGCATTACGGAACGAGTAAAGAGACTTGCCGGTAACAAGATTGAGCTAGGTATTGAGATACCGACGATCGAATCTTGGGCAAGTAACATACCAATGACAATGGGAACAACGTATGTTTTTATGCGGTTTGACCGATAAAGATCTTCGTAGATTATGTAGGAGCCAATATGAGCATCCAGGTTCCACTATTGGTTATTGACCGGAGACGTGTCTCGGTCATGTCTACATAGTTCTCGAACCCGTAGGGTCCGCACACTTAACGTTCAGTGGCGTTCGGTAATATGAGTTTATGTGTTTTGATGTACCTAAGGTAGTTCGGAGTCCTGAATGAGAACACGGACATGACTAGGAGTCTCTAAATGGCCGAGACATAAAGATTGATATATTGGAAGGCTATATTCGGACATCGAAACGGTTCCGAGTGGTTCGGGCATTTTTCCAGAGTACCGGGAGGTTACTGGAACCCTCCGGGAGAAGTTATGGGCCTTATGGGCCATAAGAAGGAAGCACACCAGCCCACAAGGGGCTGGTGCGCCCCCTTGGGCAGGAGGCCGAATTGGAATAGGTTTGGGGGGTGGCGGCCCCCCTTTCCTTCTCTCCTACTCCTCCTTCCCTTCCTCTCCTACTCCAACTAGGGAAGGGGGGAATCCTACTCCCGGTGGGAGTAGGACTCCCCTAGGGCGCGCCATAGAGAGGGCCGGCCCCTCCCCTCCTCCACTCCTTTATATACGGGGGAGGGGGCACCCCATAGACACACAAGTTGATCAGTTGATCTTTTAGCCGTGTGCGGTGCCCCCCTCCACCGTAATCCACCTCGGTCATATCGTAGCGGTTGTTAGGCGAAGCCCTACGTCGGTAGCATCATCAAAACCGTCATCACACCATCGTGCTGACGGAACTCTCCCTCGAAGCTCTGCTTGATCGTGAGTTCGTGGGACGTCACCAAGCTGAACGTGTGCTGAACTCGGAGGTGCCGTGTGTTCGGTACTTGGATCGGTCAGATCGTGAAGACGTACGACTACATCAACCGCGTTATCTTAACGCTTCCGCTTACGGTCTACGAGGGTATGTGGACGACACTCTATCCTCTCGTTGCTATGCATCACCATTATCTTGCGTGTGCGTAGGAATTGTTTTGAAATTACTACGTTCCCCAACAGTGGCATCCGAGCCAGGTTTATGCGTAGATGTGATATGCACGAGTAGAACACCAGCATGTCATACTTTGATTCGGCGGTATTGTTGGATGAAGCGGCCTGGACCGACATTACGCGTACGCTTAAGCGAGACTGGTTCTACCGATGTGCTTCGCACACAAGTGGGTGGCGGGTGTCAGTTTCTCCAACTTTAGTTGAATCGAGTGTGGCTACGCCCGGTCCTTGTGAAGGTTAAAACAACACATACTTGGCGAAATATCGTTGTGGTTTTGATGCGTAGGTAAGAACGGTTCTTGCTCAGCCCGTAGCAGCCATGTAAAACTTGCAACAACAAAGTAGAGGACGTCTAACTTGTTTTTGCAGGGCATGTTGTGATGTGATATGGTCAAGAAATGATGCTAAATTTTATTGTATGAGATGATCATGTTTTGTAACCGAGTTATCGGCAACTGTCAGGAGCCATATGGTTGTCGCTTTATTGTATGAAATGCAATCGCCATCTAATTGCTTTACTTTATCACTAAGCGGTAGTGATAGTCGTAGAACCAATAGTTGGCGAGACAAAAACGATGCTACGATGGAGATCAAGGTGTCGCGCCGGTGACGATGGTGATCATGACGGTGCTTTGGAGATGGAGATCAAAGGCACAAGATGATGATGGCCATATCATATCACTTATATTGATTGCATGTGATGTTTATCTTTTATGCATCTTATTTTGCTTAGATCGACGGTAGCATTATAAGATGATCTCTCACTAAATTTCAAGGTATAAGTGTTCTCCCTGAGTATGCACCGTTGCGAAAGTTCGTCGTGCTGAGACACCACGTGATGATCGGTGTGATAAGCTCTACGTTCACATACAACGGGTGCAAGCTAGTTATACGCACGCAGAATACTCGGGTTAAACTTGACGATCCTAGCATATGCAGATATGGCCTCACAACACCGAGACCGAAAGGTCAAGCGTGAATCATATAGTAGATGTGATCAACATAGTGATGTTCGCCACTGAAAACTACTCCATCTCACGTGATGATCGAACATGGTTTAGTTGATATGGATCACGTGATCACTTAGATGATTAGAGGGATGTCTGTCTAAGTGGGAGTTCTTAAGTAGTTTGATTAATTGAACTTTAATTTATCATGAACTTAGTCCTGGAAGTATTAGCATATCTATGTTGTAGATTAATAGCTCGTGTTTAGCTCCCCTGTTTTATTTTTGATATGTTCCTAGAGAAAACTAAGTTGAAAGAGGTTAGTAGCAACAATGCGGATTTGATTCGTGATCTGAGGATTATCCTCATTGTTGACAGAAGAATTATGTCCTTGATGCACCGCTAGGTGACAGAACGATTGCAGGAGCAAATGCAGGCGTTATGAACGTTTGGCAAGCTCGATATGATGACTACTTGATATTTTAGTGCACCATGCTTTACGGCTTAGAATCGGGGCTTGAAAGAAGTTTTTGAAACGCCACGGAGCATATGAGATGTTCCAAGAGTTGAAGTTAGTATTTCAGACTCATGCCCATGTCGAAAGGTATGAGACCTTTGACAAGTACTTTGCCTACAAGATG
>LR880972.1:950165792-950196299 GCA_904067115.1 Aegilops sharonensis | reverse complement strand
TCTCATATGTATAATGTGTTTATCACATTATGTATGGTGCCCCGCCCCCTACGCCTACAAGTATTTAGATGTGAGTTGCAAACACCACACATTACCACAAATTCAAATAAAATGTGAGAATGTTCGATATATAGTATTGTTTAGATTGTTTGATATTTAGTTGTAAGCTGCAAACGCCACACATTATCACAAATTCAAATAAAATGTGAGATTGTTTGATGTATAGTATGGTTTAGATTGTTCGGCATTTAGTTGTGAGTTGCAAACGCCATGCATTATCACATTATGGTATAACATGTGCACAACACGTGTATCACCGCTATATTCATGCATGCAATGTTTAAAACACTATGATCTCCTGTTCAAATATATGATTCCGCTTTCATATCAAATTATGATTTTTGTTAGTCTCTTACACCCACATAATCCTCTAACCTTTGTAGCTACCACTAACTTTCTCTCGTGCATGCACACGCCCTCGTCGCCCTCCCCCTCCATCGGCATTCTATCCATCGGGCACATTCATTTTTTTTTCTTTAGGTCGTTCTCCTAGAGTCTCCACAACTCCTTTCCGACACACACCGATCGATAAACCTCTCCAGCGATGCCTGCCTACAACATACACACACACCTTCAATCTCCTCCTTTATGTGTCCTTTCCTCGTGTCTCTCATACGGTCAGACACACGTGTAAACTCTCGCCCCTCTTTTCATCGATCTCACAACCGCACACTCCTCCCCCTATCTAGCTAGTAGTTGGGCCTCTCGCACCACCTCCTAGCTCCATTCGCTCTGTCTATCCGCCTCGCTGGGCCTTATTTGCCTCTAACAAATGGACGTACACCGACTGGTCTCTCGCTATACATATAGCTAGCTAGGTCCTTATAACTCGTTTTTACCCACACGTCAATCGATCTACCTCATTAGTTGTGTCTCTCCTTCCTCCGACAGACAACAATTGATCTACCGATCTAGTTAGGTTTGCTTACCAAACACATGGTTCCCCTTCATCATCCATGGATGCGTCCCGACAGATCTATCACGCACAGGCACACACAGAAACACATTCCCACACTTATTGATAACATTGCAGTTCCACCCTCAGTTTGTCTAGTAGGCCTCTCCCACCATCTCCGAGAAGCAACTCCATCACCCATCCAGCACTCTACCCCTCTCCCTCCCTCTCCCTCCCTCTCTCTCTCCTCTCTCTCTCTGTCCCATCATATTCCCCATCCTTCAGTTATGTATGGATGTCGACCGATCTCCCTCAAGACATAGCTGGGTCTCTCCTGCTCAACACATATACGAGTCGTTCTACCTCTATAGTTAGGCCTCTCCCTACCCCTCCCCCCACACCCTCCCCACCCCACACACACACACACCGATACATCGAGCGCTCTAGTCATGTCTCCCTGCCACACACAAACTTGACATGTGCCCTCTAACGTTCCGGTAGGCCAGTCGCCCTATATCTTTGACTTGCACACACATACAATTTTGATGGCTCTCTTCATCGATCTCGCACCCACCCACTTGATCCTCTCTTCGACTCTATCGATAGCTATGACCCCTCCCTCTCTTCTCGTGGATTTCCCAACCCTCTATGTATGATATGGATAGGCCTCCATTTCACACACATTGCATGCAAAATTTTGTTTGAGATGTCATCGACACATATTCCCACAAATAATTCATGAAATCAACCCCCACCCCACCCCCACCCCCACCCCAAAACAAAAAACACTCACGAACGCAGTTTGTATCTCTCACACACACCCACGTAGGTGGGGGACGTGCAGGAAGAGAAGAGGTGCATGCACGGCGCACGTACTCCCATCTCTTTCCCAACCACACCCGAGCGGGTACACGGTGGAGCTCAATTCTGTACGAAAAAGGCAGCCCACGTGGTAATTTGGCACGTGTACTGGTTGTCCACTTGGTGGAGGGAGGATAGTCTACCATGGGTGAACAAACAAATTGCGACTTGACGTGTTACGTTAAAAAAAGAGGCAAACCATGTGGGGCCTACCTTAGAGGCAAGACTTTTGATGTGTCCCGTCAACTCGTAGAACAAGGGGAAGCTTGCTTAGTACGCCGTCTCCCCCGCCCACGGGCACGGTGGCTTGCAGGACGAGGAGAAAAATTTACTACTCCCTCCGTTTACTCCTCGTCCCTACTACCTTGGTTATAGAGATTATATCATATTGTTTGGAATATATATGTCCTTTAATAGATTTCAATATGAACTACTAGTACATACTCCAAACACTGATGTATATAGACCTATTTTAGAGTGTAGATTCACTCATTTTGTTCCGTATGTAGCACTCTCCCTCGCCCCTCGACCCTCGCCCACGTGGTGGACGTGCAGCAATTCATTTGGTCTCATATAGCTAGAACGATAGATACTGCACTACCATTATTGCTCGACTTCCCGAAGAGGCGAAGAGCCAATTGCAAGGTTAATATTTTGGAGATGCCAAGCGCAAGGTTATAGGAGAACGAGTAGTAGGTGCCGCGTCATTTATAAATAAAGTTTTTTTCCTCAGTGGCACGTACGCAATATAATAGGTTCATATGGAGAGAAAAGGAAACCACTCCACTATATAGATAGTCAGGACGGGCCAGCCTACACGGTTGCTTGTTGGGGTTGCTGTCTTCACACTCTCTCGCACAAAACGACTGTGGCCACATCTCTAACATCCCAGTGGATCACGTCCGCTTGGGGAAGGGGTGGATGCTTAGTGTAGATGCGGTGGCCGTCGCCGATGGCGAAAACTCACTGTCGGCACGTCCCGATCAGGGGTCCCCGCCGTTCTCTCTCACAAAGCCGGTGAGGTTGCCTTCGTCCCTTGCTCACTGCCGCGACGTGGGCAGTTGCCGCCTCCCGCCACCCTCCTCAAGGTTTAGCTACGTCCCTCGGGTACAACTCCCTTTACAGCCGGCCTGCACCACTGCTCCAGCTGCCCACATCACTCCCTGTGGATATATCTCTACTTCTTTACCCAGCACATACCTCTACTGGCTTCTACATACTGTATTTGTGATGAGTTTATGTCTCATCAACTAGTCCCAGTAATCTTATTCTAATCACGCTTCTTCAATTTCTTTGCCACAGGATGCTCATCTCGATTTTGGTGGTCAAAAGGTTGCAAACTTCATTTATTAGGAAGCTCAAACGTTGCCAGCAAATTGAAACCTGGTCAGGGTTCACGGTTCAAGGGCTAGGGACTGCATGGATCGTTTTTTTCTTTAGCTGCCTCTGTTCGAAAATAAGTGTCAACTTTAGTAGTAGTACAACTTTGTACTAAAGTTTGCACAAAGTTGAGACACTTATTTTGGAACGGAGGTAGTACATATTTGCTATGATCTGTCAATCATTGAGATGCAATAGCATGCATGTTAGTCTCCTTTGTATTTGATCAAATGTTGCAACGGGCAACCTTGGACGCAAGATACATGTAACAGAAGCTGGAAGCTTCATAGCATTGTACAAATTTATCTCGCTGATAAATTACATTACGTACTATACTAGTACTTCCTCCGTTCCTAAATATAAGTCTTTGTAGAGATTTCACCATGAACCACATGCGGATGTATATAGATGCATCTTAAGTGTAGATTCATTCATTTTGTTCCGTATGTAGTTCACCTAGTGGAATCTCTACAAAGACTTATCTACTAGTAATAGCTAGCCCCCACTACTAGGAATTCTCTATCCTCTCCTTGAGCCACATCATCAAAATTGATGTAGCCATTAGATGAAGTAAATCAGTCCATAATAGCCGTCTGATCTAGACGTTGAGAGGCTCCGCACTAAGCCACATGCAAGCATGCAGAAATACCGTGGCACATGCATGTGAGTGGGTTTTAAATCACATCAACATGTCTGCATGCAAGCATGCACCAGTAGCATGCATGTAAGTGAGCTTTTATGTCCCATTAACATGTCAAAAAGAAAATTATAATCCCATTATGCAGTAGGAGTTGGCTGATCTTTTTTCCTTACGTGGGATGATCTAAATGATGATGGGAGTTCATTTAGTTTGGCTACCACATTTGTCATGCGGTTATAGATTTTTGTTTTTAGTTCTATGAAATCGATAATTTTGCACCGAGAGATATACCGTTGTTTCGCGGCAACGCGCGGGGACTCATCTAGTAATATTTAGGAACGGAGGGAGTACTATGTAAAGAGTTAGGTGTCGCACGGTGATAGTGTGAGGTGGGCCATGTAATCACTCAGCCTGCGTTTTCACTGCTCTTGCACTCCTCCGCTGTAAGAATGGACAAAATTGTAATCTAGTAGTAGTAGTACCTCCTTTCGCCGAAAGCGTGGGACATCCAGCAGTCCTACCACCTCAGTAATAAAGACCAATGAGCTGTCAAATCACATAGACCCAGCAGTAAGTTGGACGGACGAAGCAACCATAACTCTTGCGCCAGTGAGAGGTCGCATCCGCTCTGCCCGGGCATGAATGCGGCACCGATTCTTTGGAGCGGCGCTGACCGTTTCAGGCGGGAAGCGCGCGCCGGCGATGGAGGGGCTTTCGGTGGGCCAGGCTGGTCAGGAGCGGGCGTGGCAGCTGTCTGCATGTCCCTACCGGACACGCCCGGAAACGAGAGGATGCACCAACTCTCGTGGGTAAAATCGTACACTACACACCATCTCTCTGTAGGAGTAGGTCGATCTGTCGCACTCTCTAACATACACATGTTGTTAAACACACGCACGCACACGCACGCACCTTGGTCCCATTGCACCTTATAACATGACTTATTACACCTAGATGGAGGGAGTAGTAAGTATACGAGATACGGTGGCACACTGACTTAAGTCGAATACAAGTGCCCAAAATTTGTGTGCATGTTATAATAAGGATTCACTTAAAATAGTACTTGAGCGAACAGAGGGATCAATTGGACAGTGTTCCCGAGCTGTAGCGAGATGTGTGAGGTAAGATACACCACTGGCGCTCTTAATTTTTCTTATTAATTTGTTTATTTCACCCTCTTACTGGTGGGATTCAACGTACTATGTGGAGAGAGGTAAGGTGACTAAGGCTGCATTATTTCTGCACCACTGTGGATAGTCTTACCACCAAAGCCACATGACACGATTATGATTGAAATCCCAATGACTCCCACACACACACAAAAACATGGCATGCTTGTCACACAAATGCAGGAATGTATAAAAGGTTATTTTCCTCTCGTTGAACATAACGTGAGGGTTGTGTAGCTGGTTAGCCTGTTCGCTCATCAAACTTGAGGTCTCGGGTTCGATAACTACACTTGAGCATAATTTTTGCCAGGAGGATTCTTTGACTCGTCAAAATGTTTTCTAGGGTTTGCACGCTTCACACTCTCTCTCCAGTATATAAATACACGCTGGAGCCTGAGCGCTTGTAGTTGCTCTCTTCACACTCTCTCGCCCTCTCCCGCTGGAGCCTCAGCGCTTATAGTTGCTCTCTTCACACTCTCTCGCCCTCGGCAGATCTAAACAAGACTTCGTTGGCCTCTCTCTCTCCCCTCACTGCTGCTCAAAGAGCCGGCAGGATCCGTCCGCCGGGAAGGGAATGAGGCCTAACGCTGTCGCTGTCGGCGAGGGAGGGAATCCACTACCGGCGCAGCTGTTCACTTTCCACCAAGCTGCGGCGCGGGAGGGCCTCCGACCCCTTCTTCTTTGCCGCCATCCCGTCGACCACCGAACCACGCCCCAAGAACCATAAGGTATAATTTACTTACTCCACATGCATTGCTCTAGATGCATGTATACCATGAATCTAGGACGTGATTCAAAGACGAAAGGAGTGGGGGAAAGTAGTGGGAAAAGTTGTACTCCCTACGTTCCTAAATATAAGTCTTTGTAGAGATTTTACTAGGACTACATATGGAGCAAAATGAATGAATCTACACTCTAAAATGCATCTATATACATCTGTATGTGGTTCATAGTGGAATCTTTACAAAGACTTATATTTAGGAACGGAGGAAGTATATAGCATGAATCTAGGACGTGGTTCAAAGAGGAAATGAAGGGGGAAAGTTGTATAGCATGAATCTAGGACGTGGTTCAAAGAGGAAAGGAAGGGGCAAAAGTACTAGTTCAAAAAGGAAAGGAAGGGACAAGGCTATAGAGTTTGAGCAGGGCTAGATTTGCTGCGCTCACATAGGGAAAGGTGTCTAAAGATAACAAAACTTGGACCAACACAAATATGCTTCTTGGTTGTTTGTTCTTTGTTGCAACAGACTGTGCATGACCACAGTACATCGGTAGATGCACATGGTGCTGCTGCGTCCACTGTTCCGTGCAACTCATTAGCTGTTGTTAATCTAAGGCCTTGTTTGGTTAAAAACTCCCTAGTCCCTACCTTCTTGGTTCCAGGGACTAAACATGGACTAGAGGTTATTAAATGACATGCAAAAAGACCATGTTACCCCTAGTAATGAACTAATAGAAACAAGGTGCGACGCGTGGCAGGGCAACTGTTGGAAAAATTCCCAAAAAGACTCCCTCGGGGTCTTCTTTCTTTAGTCCCAAATGCCCATTTTTAGTCCCTAAAAGTCCCTCCTGTTTGGTTTAGATGGGACTGACATGGAGTTTTTTTAGTCCCTACACCAAAATGTCCCTGTAACAAACACCCTCTAATAATGCCGCTGGAAAATTGATGCAATGCCACAATTAAAGCAAATTACATGTTTAACGAATTTTATTATTAATATAATCTCTATGTTAATATTAACCGATGCCCCTGTTTGAGAAATGCTACTGTCTTGCTTTCTTTCTCATTTAGATAAGGTAGATGCTTCTTTTTGTTGGCTTCTGTGTCATCCACCGCTATTGACCACTAATTGTTTCCTTTGCACCTCTGTGTAAACAGGGTTATCTACTTCACCTCGTTGCCATTGTGACCTTTTGTTGCACTGCACAAAACACTTTTGTTTTAAGAGTGTTTTGTGCAGTTGAACCAAAATGTGACACCTACAACGTTGCTTGATTGCTTGATCTTAGTGGAACTACACAAGAGGAGATCTTACTTCCTATCCGTTAAGGCGAATTTGGTTCAGATCTTCTTCTTGTGAGTTGTTTGAATTCCACATCATGAGAGGTCAGTACTAGCCTTCTTTCACATGATTCTGCAGTGTGCTTTCATATGTTGTGCTACTTGTATGATAATGTTGCTTGATTTTAGTGAACTGCACAAATGGAGACAAGACTTCCAATCTGTATCTGCACCGTAATATCCCATTGAGGTAAGATAAGGATATTTCACAACTGCTGGCCTGTATTTTGCCACTTTCATCAGAAAATTAAGTTTAGTACTATACTTGTGCTCCCTAATTGACATGCCAAATCTTACATTGAAGGCGAACCTTGTCTGTTATTGTACCAAGTGATGAAGGGGAAGAACAAGCGGAAGAAAAACAAAAATCAACTCCCGGTGCTGTAGTGAAGCACTGGAACTGTGATGACACAAGTAATGATATAGTTATGCATCTTAATTCATTGCTATGGCTGGAACGAGCAATTGTTGTGCCACTGATTTGCTGCCATACATAATTATCTCTACTTGTGCAAACAGGGATCTTCTTTGACCCTTCCCTCCCGCCTCCGGCGCCCATAGCCCCGAGCTCTCGGCCCCCTCCGTCGCCTGCCTTCCCCGTCCCCTTCCCAGCCACCACATGGGCTTCTTCGCTGGCCTGAGTCCCCGCCGACGCCGGTGAGCATATCCCAGATCCCCTAACCCCCATTGCTTCAAGCCTTCCCCGGTGCCGCGGCCGCCAACAACTCCGTCCGCCGGGACCATCACCGACCACTACTAGCCCTCACGAAGAACCATGTCAGCGTCCTCCTCTTCCTTCTCTCAGGAAAGGATCTCTTCTCCAACAAGCTCGGCCACACCTCCACCAATGGATCTATTTGTCAGTCAAATATGCCTAGTTTGTTGTATCTATTTGTTTGATCAGGAAAGCACTAGTCTGTTATATGATGTTTTATTTCATTGAAAATGCTATGGATCTGGAAAAAAAATGTTACTCTATTATGGGTGTGGTGTAACTCTAATGCTGATGAAATATTGTTCTCATTGCAGACTATTCATGCATTTATATCTCTGTGAAAATGGTTATGAGTTCTCTGTGAAAATGGTTACTATTTGTCTATAAAGATGCTTCTTACTTCCCTGTAGTGCCGCCATATAAGTTATAACCCCAGACTGAGCTGAGCTACCTCCACACCAAGGCCTTCCATGATCTTCTCTGTATCTCAACTTTGCTACCCATCCTACTTGCCACATTTTCAAGCACCTCAATTTTCTGGATCAACTTAAATCAACATAAGTGTGTCACGAGGTCTCGTGCATACAAGTTTCATGCAGTTATATGTAAATTCCACATCTGAGACTGACAATTTCCAGTGAACTTTTTCTACAGTACATGGTATGGAGTTTGGGTATGAAGCCCATGAATATCCGACCAACGGAGTGTTCCAAGTAGAACCGAAAAGCTATTCCATTTTTTATCTTCAGTCGCTCTGTTTGCAATGGTGCCACCAATATGTCCCGTGCTGAAGTTTGCACCACTTTCCTAGATGATCTTGCAGAGGATTACCATGGGGACACTTATCACTTGATTGCGAGGAACTGTAACCATTTCACAGCTGGCGTCTGCAAGCACTTCACGGGAAAGCCAACTCCTGGATGGGTGAATCGACTTGCCATATTAGGTTAGAAAAATACATCTTAACAATTTCATGATCAATTGCTCCTGGGCTATGTAGATTCTAAACTGTTTCTTCCTTTACATTTGCAGCGCTATGTTCCATTCGCAACTCTGTGCTGACTGAAGACATCAAGGTTTCAGCGGTTAGAGGTGAAACTGCACACCTTGAATTCTCTGGTAAATTTGCCTTCCCTCTCTCTCTACATGTTTTTGTACGCACTCGAGCGCTGCTTTGTATGGAAACATTTGGTGTGGTTATGTTACTTTCCTGTACAGATCCATTTTTACACTGCTTACTTGCTTAGATGCTATCTACATTGATGCTGCTTCCAGTCCTTACGAAAGGTTTTGTTTATTGACGTTAATTGACCATTTCAATCTATGTTGTTACACTTAGCTTGTGCTACTTTGGAATGGAATGGCAATTGTGAACCAAACTAGAATTATCAGGATATTATGTAATTATGTTTACCCTTTTCTACCAAGTTGAAATACTGTGGACATCTGAGGTGCTAACTGTAATCTCCAACCTGAATCATGAGATGTTCTATCTACTTGATTTTCTGTGTACATTTGAGAAATTGTACTGTTAAAATTGGAGTGTGCGCGATAGTGAATTGTCAACATACATTGCTTGTCTAGCCAGGATCCCTGAAGCTCACCACCACTGCATCAACCATATAACTAAATAACTTGTATGGTTCACTTTAGTGCTCAGAGGACTTGTTGAATCCTGACTGCTATCTGAGCATAAGATAGTTTATTAAGATACAACAGGGCAACAGCTGGTGTAGTCTCCTGTCTTGTAGTCCCTTATTTTCTCAGTTCTGTACTTATGAACATTTTGCACATTTAAGCATGAACTTTTGAACTTGCACAATATATGCTTAGTCATGTACTTTTTATGCTTAAATTCAGTGTTCCACCTTGATATGCCTATGCCAACTGCACATAGTTAAAGTAAAAACTAGATGCAACTAGTGCAGTTAAATACAGTTGTCATCATTCCAATGCCAGTCAGTGAGAAGCCAGTTACTAACCCATCTAGTCTTGCCGATAATAGCCGAGAACCACAACCACCAGCATGCAGCTCAGGCAATGGGCGGAGAACGGATGATTGCCTACTTCACATAAAGCGAATGGTGGATGGAGGGCTACCTCACAGGGAACCAGGGCCACGACTTGCAGTGGGCAACCGGTGGCGATTGGAGGGCTTCCTCGCCGGATACCTCAACTATTAGGTACATTTTTTTATTTCAGTAGTAATTAGCTCACATGCTATTGCATAAGAACAGTTTCTAAAATGTCGCTTTACAAGGTTGCTGTCCTATGTGTTTCACTAAATTTCCTGTGTACATGTGTTGTAGTTTCCTTTTTTTATCCATGCTTATGTAGCTCTTAATCATGAAAAATTGAGGGAGGTTGGGAAATGCGTTGTCTTTTCTTTAGCAAATTCTTATGTAACAGTCTATAAAATAAGCTACTGGGTTGTAGGATCTTTGTTTCAAATGGTCAATGCATTCATTGTTGATAAGACTGCAAGCACTGGAATATAGTTCTATATAATAGCATGTGAGCTAATTGTAACATTTGTACAGACTATATTGTTAACTATGATATCATGAGAATTATTGATCAAATCTGTGTTAATCAACATATGAGATTTGAACAACTTGCGCCGACTCCACTTTCCTGACAAATTTGTGCAAACTGTTTTCAAGTACTTACCCAACTGGTCCACATGGATGTAATGACTTTACAGCATTTATGGACCAACCAACCTGTAATCATGGATATTACGTGTGTTGTAGACCATTTGGTGTTTTAGAGCTTGCACTTTGTGAATGTAGATACAGACTTCTGTGTTCCGGACCATCCTAGTTGAAGTCTCTCATACTAGCAAATAGTCCCCATCTTTTTGTAACTTGTGTGTTTCGAGTGATTGTCAAGATGGCCAAAACTATGCTTTGTCAAGATTGATGTGTTTTTCTACCTGTCTTCAATGTATATGCATGATTCTGAACATATTTTCATTGCGGTGCAGTATGTGTTCATCTTGAACCTGCTTCTGGGTGAGGATAATAATTGAATATGTATTGTTTTGAGTGCATATCAGTTTAGCAACAATTTATCTATTGGCAAAAGAAATAACTGTCGGTGTAGGTAGGGTGTACGTTGATAGAATATCTGTTGGGGTAGATAGGGTGTACATGGCTAATAAAGTGTCGGCAAAGGTAGGGTGTATGTTGACATGCTATCTGTTGGCATAGGTAGGGTGTATGTTGTCTGATAAAGTGTCGGCGTAGGTAGGGTGTATGTGGACATACCATCTGTCGGCGTAGGTAGGGTATATGCCAACTGAAAAAGTGTCGGGAAGTAAACAACTGTCGGCAATACCTTTGCCCACAACAATTCCTCTGACTCTTTCATCTTCTGTCAGCATTGGTGTTAGCTACAACTTATCTGTCGGCAAAGGTACCCTATGCCAACACATAGGTGTGTCACGTAAGCTGTACTGTGGTGTAGTGTTAACTGCAGGTGCAGTTGCGTAACTGACATGTGGCCTTTTGGGCCCACGTGTCAGTCAGCCAACTACACCAACAGTTAAGTAGAAGTAGCGTTCATCTCCAGCGCAGCTCTCCGACTCCACATCGCCGCCAAGAAGCTAACCGACCGTCAATGGTCAACCCGCCTAGCTTGTCTTCAACCGGAGGGTAGCAGTGGTGGCCTTACTTGGACCCGAGCGGCGGCGACCTACCGTGTTCTACTCTTCCTCATTTTCTGTGTGGCGCGGCCTCGTTGGCAGCGGGGAGGGGCCTTGGCTGAGCAGGCGAGGTCCTCTGTCTCGTTGCCGGCGTGCGCCGCCTCAGCGGAGCGGTGGAAATCCTCCCCCACGTTGCCGGCAGGGTGGGGCCTCGGCTGAGCCGGCGATGTCCTCTGCCTCATTGTTGGCGGGGTGGGGCCTCGGAGGAGCCGGCGGTGTCCTCTGCCTCGTTGTTGGCGCCGCGAGGCCTCGGCGGAGCAGGGCCTCGTCGACGCCAGTAGAGCGGGGACTCGTCGGAGCCAGCATTGTCCTCTGCCTCGTCCTCGGTCTCGCCAAACAGCGCCTCGCACTACTAGGGAAAACCTTATACACAGAAATTTAGCAACAGCGCGGGTCAAAAAAGGGCGCTAGTGCTAGATAGCAGTAGCGACTGTAGAAAAACCGCACTACAGATACAACTTTAGCAGTAGCGCGTGTAGTGGCAAAAGCGCTACTACTAATATTTCCATTGCTAGAATGATAGGCTACGCATAGCAGTAGCGGGCTTGTAGGAAACGCGCTACTGCTAGGGAATAAGTAGCAGCGCGTTTCCTAGGAAGAGCGCTACTACTAACGGAAATAAAATAAGATGAAAAACAAATAGAAAAGTAAATGAAAATGAAAGAAATAGAAAAGGGAGAAAGGAAAGAAATAAAATGTAAAGCAAAATAAATGAAAAAGCGAAAAAACGGAGGAAGGCATAGCAGCAGCGTGTGTTTGTAAGAGGCGCTATAGCTAACGTAGCTGCAGCGCGTGTCCTAGACCCCCGCTATTGAAATAGAAAAGGAAATTAAAAATGGAAGAAAATTACATAGCTAGAGCAGCAACGCATTTTGTAAAAACCGCTATAGCTATCTTAGCTATAGCGCGTTTTACCAAACACGCTACCGCTAAGTTTGACTTAACCAAAAAACCATTTCCCCCCGGCCACCACTTCTCCCCCAAATCCCTCAACCCACCCCACGCGCCGCCGTCTCCCCGATTCGCCGTCGCCCCACTTCGCCGCCGTCTCCTGCCGACGTCGACGCCACCAGAGCCGTGCGCCGTCGACGCCACCGCAGCCGCCCCCAACGCCACGGAGCCGCGCGGCCTCGTCAACGCCACCGGAGCCGCCGTCGACGCCACCGGAGCCTTCCTCGCCACAACTGCCTCCCTCGCCGTCACCGGAGACGCCCCTACCTCCGTCGCCATCACCGGAGACGCCCCTGCCTCCCTCGCCACCACTGCCTCCGTCGCCACCACCGGAGCCATCCTCTGTAAGCCCCCACCCCTCCTCTCTCTCTCATGCATAGGTTAGCTAGTTTAATTAGGTTAATTATCTAGGTTAGGGCAAAAATTTAGTTAGGGCTTTGACAGAGAAGTAGTTAGGTTAACTAGTTTATTTAGGTTAATTATCTAGGTTAGTGCAAAAATTTAGTTAGGGCTTTGACAGAGAACTAGTCCGGCTAACTAGTTTAATTAGATTAATTATCTATGTTAATTAGTGCAAAATTTATTTTGGGCTTTTGACAGAGAACTAGCTGCGTTAACTTGTTTAATTAGGGTTAATTATCTAGGTAAACTAGATTAACTAACTAGGTTAAATAGGTAGGTTAATTAGGTTCGTTGGATTAACAAGCTAGGTTAAGTAGGTTGGCTAGGTTAGAGGAAAATTTTATTTTAGAGCATTAGGTCAGAAGGGTTAGAGAAATGGAGTTCCTTTGCAATTTAATTTGGTTCTGTCCTAGGCAGAGAAGGGTTAGAGATAATAATGTGTGTTTGTGTGAGAGAGAGGAATAGCTAGATCAACATAATTTGGGTTCTGTTCCTAGGCAGAGAAGTGTTTAGTGAGGTCATTTTGAAAGGTTTTTGATTTTTGAAAAGACCACTATTTTTCAAGGAAAAGAATTTAGGCAAATTTTATTTTTCATTGAAGTGGTCATGTTATATCTTCTCATTGAAGTTGTTCGATTGTGCCCAAGTGGCTTTGTTGTTTCCAGGGAATGATGCTGAGTGGCCTATGTTTTGCCGGAATGTTGATTCATTTCTGTTCCGGCAAATTTCAGGTTCTCGATTTGTCCACTTTTTAGCAAAGTCATGACGAAATTTTCCGTGAATTTCGGCATGGCTTGTGCTACAAACTAGGACATATCGAGTGCCCGGGATTTGCCGCACCAGGAAGGAGTCAACATTCCTGCAAAACAATAGTCCTTTTTTATGCATTATTCATTATATTAGGTCTAGAATTAATTGACTAGATTTAATCATAGGAAACATGGCTAGCAACGATGAAGGATAGGGTTCTGGTGATTGCGACGACGTCTACCTGGCGGCAGACGAATATTTTAGCCGTACCGACGATCAACCGATGTTGTTGCTGGGCCCACCGATGGCATCGGGGTCTGAGACCGACACGGAGACCGGTGCTGAGACTGAGACCGGCGCTAAGATTCAGACCGGCATCGAGACCGGCGCTGAGACCGGTGCTGCCTCGGGGAGCGGAGCCGGTGTAGAATCGAAAGCAAAGAGGCAACGGGTTCCTAACAAACTCAGGACTACTAGACTGGTGGTCACGGAGGTGGACGACGGCAATTTTGAGCCAAAGGCGCCCGAGGAAGCGCGCGCGTGCTACGGCAATCAAATTGGCTGCATCGTACGGACAACCGCCACCATCAATGATGAGAAACTACAGAAGATAGAAAATATGAGGAGCTCCCTCCTAAAGAAGTTTCACCAGATATTCTTGTTCCCAGGCCGGAATGAGAAGGATTATGAAGATCCAGACGAGGACCCGACAATGAACAAGATAAACAAACACGCCATGACCAAGTTTAGCGACGCGTTGGCCGCCTGGAAAAATCAAGTGAAAGCAAAGATCAACGACGGGGAACCCTACTCCGAGATTGTAAAGGTTAATCCGACAATCACGGAAGAGCAGTTTCTAATATTCAAGGAGGCTTGCGAGGCCGAAGCTGCCCAAAAAAGTCTAAGTACATGAAGGGGCTTCAAAAGAGGAACATTGGGAGCCACCACCTCGGAAGCCGTGGTTACGGCGGAAAGAGGTCCAAATGGGACAAGGAGGACGCGAAAGCCGCTAGTCTGGGCATCCCAGACCCCTTGGCAGATTTCACCGTCCCGCAGGAGCGTGACGTCCTCAGGGCCCGGCACCGTTGGGACCCACTGAAGAAGGTTTACGAGACAATACCGGTCATTACGGAGTTCATGAGACTGCTGGTAATTTTAGTTTCTGATCAATTCGACTGCACACGTTAGTCATATTTGTAAACGATCCTTGTGCCTTTTGCAGAGAGAGCAACACCAGATTGCGGCAGAAAGCGACTCGCCGTCTGAGGCATTGGCGAGGCCCAAGTGGGACAATCCATTCAACCGGGCGTTGAACATATTGAAACGACAACCGGTGGATAATCGACCGTCGTATGGACGCGTGCACGGTGTCGGAGACGGCGCCACGTGGAAGAAGTACTACTGTGAGACCACGGAGGAGAGAAAGGAAAGACGGAGGTTAACTGAAGAAAACATCGACAAGAAGGTTGAGATTGCGGTTGAGAAGAAATCATCTCAGACAGTCGCAACAGCGGTAGCTGCCGCAAAACAGGTGGTTGCAGATTTGTCTACTTCCTTGGTGACGGGCGTTATCACTTGGACAAGGAAAAATCCAGAAAAAAATGCAGAGGACATTCCCCTTGCTGACTTCTTGGGAGCACCTGCTCCCGCACCGGCTCCCGCACCTGCTCCCGCATCTGCTCCTGCACCGGCTCCCGCACCTCCTCCCGCACCGGCTACCGCACCTGCTCCCGCACCGGACGTGCTCGGCGGTGCTTCGTCTTTGGCTGAGCTCGACGCCCTCACGGTATCTGTCACAGCGGCCCCCATCAATATAAATGTATAATCTCCCGTTTTCGTTGCCTTCCGGATGTCTCACGTCGCAGACTTTTCTTTGCAGGCCGACGAAACCCCGTGCACCATATTGTACACCATCGGCGACCAGAAGGTGGCCGTGGGGAAGGCGACGATAATGAAGCCGAAGGAACCATTGTTCCACAGCCGGCCGATCCCCCCGAACGTCTTCAAGGTTTCCATGGCCAGTGTCGAACCGGCCACGAGAATTTGCCTCCTCCAACACTACTGGTGGATGACGAGGAGACACCGCGGCGGCTTGGTGATTGTTGCAATGGGTGGGTCCTGTTGTGGCCAAAGACTCTGCTTCGTCTGGAGGCGGCCAGGAGCACACCCACGAGCACGCAGCCTCAACAAGGTATGAACATCAACACCCCACCTACCCAATTAGCGTCGGGTGTCGGGTTGGGTGATAGCGGACTGGGTAAGGAGGAGGCTCCATTAGTCACTGATGATGTTGCCATGGATGAGGATGAGGATGACGATGGCGCTGAACAGTATGTCTATACTGGCGCCTCCTTAGGGTTTGAGCGTCATGAGTCGGTGCCTGAATTACTGTCTCAACGTATTATTGACGACCTTCCGGTAGTAAAGAAGTCTAGGAAGAGAGCGAGGAAAGGCAAAAAAGCTGATTCTATGATCCAGCCGCCTCAGCAGCCTCGGCTTCAGGACCGTATAGATATCACCGATGCGGATAAATGGCATATCCCCGGTCAACCAATCCTACCTGCAACAGCGCTACGGGCCAGATTCGGCGACCTAAGGAGACTTCATGACGATGTGCTGCGGGTAGAGAAATGTCTCATCGCATCGAAAGATCCAGGATACCCACTGTACGTGGTTAACGTTCCGCGCAAATGTCGTACGTCGACAGCTTCCCTGCGGATAAGTTCTTCCTTCGATTCGATTACATATTCGACATGTTTCACGTGAAGAAGCTGGATTTTACGTTTGTCCGCCTTTATGCCTTGCACATGACCTACATCATTGGGGTTGAGCAGATACGTCATATCTATGTCGCTGACCCGTACTACATGCACGAGAGCTTCTTGGGAGTCTGTGCAGAGCAGCGTGAATACGCGAGGGATTACATCGTCAGTTTCATGCTTGCCAATAAGGACAAGGAGGCGATTCTCATGCCTTATCATCCCGTGTAAGTCATCCGCGCTGCTATCCTTCCTTCGATTTCAATAATTCATTTGCGCGGTGGAGGCTAATTAATTTGAGGTGTACTTATTTTGCGCAGCGGCGGGCGCGCCGTCCTCGTCATCCTCTACCCCCGATTCTCCCATGCTCTTTACTTGGACTCGTCGAAGAACATTCACAAAAAGGATTACACCCACATCAAAGATGTTCTCGACAGTGCTATGTTTTAATACCAAGCAAGGGGTGGAGAGGTTAGGGACAAGAAGAGAAGGGGCAGCAGGGCCGCCTTCGGCCATAAGACCGACTTCTGCTGCATCCAGCAACCGAACGATTCTCTTAATGATGGATTCTAGGTCCTACACCACATGCTGGAGTACAGACGGGATCACCAGAACCTTCAAATGTCACTTACATCTGGCGATGCCCATATTCTGCAATGGGCAAAGGACATAGGAGATATCGAGGATCATCGACTTCGAGCTGAGTTTTATAACATCCAGCGCGAACTTGCCCAAATCATCATGAAAGAGGTCGTCAGAAAAACAGGGATGTTCTACGGAGAAGGACAAATGTCGCGGGAAGACGTCCGAACATGGATAGCCTCTCAGCGTCTCGATATGAAGCCTTTCACTAAACTCGGGGACTATCTCCCTAACCTCAATGGATGGCACGGCATGTTGGAGTGATTGTCGATATATGACAATGTGTTTGTTTAGTCCATACTTTCCGTATGACAAAACTTTGAGTTATGCGCAATGAAACTTTATTTGTGATGTAATTAAACCGTCCTCCTCCTCGACTACCGAAGATCACTCTAGTTAGGGCATTTTGGGTACGATGAACTTTGTTATTTATGCTTATGATATGTTGTTTCAATTCTTGTCAAGTCTGTCTCTTTCTGTTGCTCAACTATATATGTTGCATATCATCGACTCATGTGACGATGCAGGTGCATAGATCATCGATGGCGAAGAAGTGCTACACCAGGAGTATATATACGATGAGTGGCCGGAGTGTCAGGCCCAGGTGTTGCCGGTTTCCGGTTTCCGAGCGACAGGCAGTAGTTAGTTTAGGTTCACGCTAATGCGAGAGAGGGATACGAACTCATGTACTCAAAGTTGTAGCTCTTCTCGCGTATACCATTGTTTAGATGGATGACGATGTATTTGCAAGTAATCAAGGACTTGTATCGCTATTTTCAAGATGATGACGAGAGACCACTTTGTGTTGGATGATGATTATGATGAGACTATTTGTATGTATATGCTATGATTATATTCGTGGTCTCGCAGGCATTTGTATGTGTATCATGATGACATTTCTATGTGCTAAAGATTCTTCTATAAAGCCTGTTCAAATACAAAACAAATATGCCCAAAAAAACAAAAAACCTGTTAAATTAGTAGTAGCAAGTGTATAGAAGTTAGCAGCAGCGCCGCTATAGCAGTAGCGCGTTGCTGCAATGGGCGCTACAGCTACTAGCAGTAGCGTGCTCCCAGTAACCGCGCTGCTGCTACACTTGTGTAGCAGTAGCGCCGGTGACCACGCGCTACTGCTATATGTTAGCTGTAGCGCCTTATTAGTAGCGCCCCACCCCGCGCTACTGAAACACCTAAAACCCGCGCTGCTGCTAGCCTTTTCCCTAGTAGTATCGCCCGCTTCATCGCCCTCTTTGCTAGCCTCTTTGTAGGTAGCCGCAGCCTCCGCCACCCGCATGCGGTACCGCCAGCGCTCGAGGCGGCCCTTGCGGGCGGAGCGGTACGAGTCGAGCAGCGCCTCCTGCTCCGCCCGCTCCGCAGCGATCTGCTCCTCCGCCTGCAGGTGCTCCTGGAGGAGATGGTGGTTGTAGGCGGCGTCAGCCTGCGCCTCCCGGAACCGCTCCTCACGCATCTGCCTCACCATGTCCATATATTGGGCACGGGCATCGCCGATGGTGATGGTGCAATGCACCGGCGAGGATGGCGCAGAGGAGGGGGTTGGTGCTGGATCGTCGACTACCATGTTCTCCGTTGGGACGTCTCGTCCTCCGGCTGCTTGCCGGCCAGCCGGTCGGCAGCAATGGCTGCCATCTCCTTGTGGTCTGTCGTCCGCCCGTCTCGAAGAGCGCTGGAGCGCGAGGAAGCCATGGTGGGCAGTAGTGGTGTGGACAGGAGAAAGGGAACGGATGCGGATGAATGCAGCTATAGCCGGCGCAACAGTTTATATAGCAATGGTGGGCGGGTGGAGGGACGGACGTGTGGCGCCGAAGTAGCCGCCTCGGCAACCGTGTGTCATTAATGTGGGTGGCAGATGGACGGACGGACGGCACTTGTGTCGTTTGAAGGTGGAGCAATCGCCTGCACCGGGAAGCGGGGCGGGCGGCGCTGACTGTTTCGGGCGGAAAGCGCGCGCGGGCGAGGAGATGAGTTTACTTGGAGAGGATGACAATGGGGACACACCAGGTCCATAGCCTCACGTACACAAGTGCCTCCTTATTTTATATATTTATATATATATATAACTATAATTTATTTTGCTTCCTCCTGGTTTCCTGACATCTCGGTCCCACACCATTGTCAACCTCCTGGAGTAGTCAATAAACGAGAGAATTGCACAAGAAGCAGCCGACAGCTGGGACCAAGCAGCTCGAGCAGTATTTGTGCAGTGTTTTTTGATGTTTAGCCCAGATATCAATTTTTCTCCTGTGAACAACAACGAAAACATCGCTGCCTCCAGCCCAGCTATGAATTTTTTTCAAGCTGAAAAGGGCTGGCCCAGCTATACTTTTTTTAGGAAAACCCAGGCAAGGTCAAGTTGTTATTCTCCGCCCCGCTGGGCTGCAAATCTTTCCTAGGAGGGATGCATTAGGCTTAACAAGAAAATGGGCTTTAAGAAATAATAAATGGGATGTAATTGTAAAAACTGGGCAGTAACTATAAAAAAATGCACCAAACATGTGATTACTTTATAAATTATTATTTTTGGTATTGAAAATTTTAATTTCATTAATTGTTGCGAGCGAAATGTTTCGTTGGATTTTTACGTAATATAAATTTATATTGAAATTGTATTTAATCTGACTAGAAATTTTGGGATAAAAATATTTCGGATCCCATCAAAATGTGGGAAATTCCATTAGAATTCAAAAATGGGCTACACATTCATACAAATCTCAAATGGGCTATAAGTTCTCTGCCACACACTTCTGGCCTTACTAAGTTGACGCGTCCCCTAAAAAAACATAGTTGACGCGTATGCAAGGCTTTGTCAACTTATAGTCAACACACGGTTCTAGCAGCAGTGGCCGTTGGATGTCCATCCAACGGATGTCGTGCTTCTTCTTCAATCTCGGATATTCTAGCTTCACCCGCCCAAAAAATGATTCCTCCCCCAGACATCAGGGGCGCACCGTTTCGGAAGCTGACATGTGGGCCTACTAAGTTGACGTACCAAGGGATTTGTCAACTTAGTCAATATAAACGATTCTAGCTGCAGTGACCGTACGATGTCCATCCATCGGCCGTCGTGCTTCTTCAACCTCCGGTATTCTTGCTCCAACCGCCCAAAGCAGCGCCGGTCGTGTCACCTGCTCCTGCCTCCCGTGGCCGACTGTGCTACCGCGGAGTCCTCACCGCCCCTACTACTCCCACTGCTGGCCAGACCATCCCTCCAATCATCCACACCCCCTGTTATTCTGCGGTGACGGCAGCGCAGCCGAACCAGTGAACCCTCGTACTCCTATCCACATGTGCATCCACTGCCGCGTCTTCCCCGGCTCCGCGTCGTCCGCTTCCTAGGCCTCGCCGTGGTGCTCTCGGCGCGGCGTGGTCAACGTGGTCAAGGAACGACTTCCATCGGACGTGGACTGTACGTGGAGAGGCTGACAGCTGGGTCCACGGCAGCCGCAAGGAANGTATGCAAGGCTTTGTCAACTTATAGTCAACACACGGTTCTAGCAGCAGTGGCCGTTGGATGTCCATCCAACGGATGTCGTGCTTCTTCTTCAATCTCGGATATTCTAGCTTCACCCGCCCAAAAAATGATTCCTCCCCCAGACATCAGGGGCGCACCGTTTCGGAAGCTGACATGTGGGCCTACTAAGTTGACGTACCAAGGGATTTGTCAACTTAGTCAATATAAACGATTCTAGCTGCAGTGACCGTACGATGTCCATCCATCGGCCGTCGTGCTTCTTCAACCTCCGGTATTCTTGCTCCAACCGCCCAAAGCAGCGCCGGTCGTGTCACCTGCTCCTGCCTCCCGTGGCCGACTGTGCTACCGCGGAGTCCTCACCGCCCCTACTACTCCCACTGCTGGCCAGACCATCCCTCCAATCATCCACACCCCCTGTTATTCTGCGGTGACGGCAGCGCAGCCGAACCAGTGAACCCTCGTACTCCTATCCACATGTGCATCCACTGCCGCGTCTTCCCCGGCTCCGCGTCGTCCGCTTCCTAGGCCTCGCCGTGGTGCTCTCGGCGCGGCGTGGTCAACGTGGTCAAGGAACGACTTCCATCGGACGTGGACTGTACGTGGAGAGGCTGACAGCTGGGTCCACGGCAGCCGCAAGGAAGTGCCTCCTTATTACGCGCAAAATAATTATTCCTCCACCTGACAGCGGGGACCCACCGGACTGGCCACCGTATTTCGCGAAAAAAACGATTCGCCCCCTGACTGCTGGGACCCACGAGCTACATCTTCGCACGCAAGGAAGTGCATCCGGGAAAAAAACGATTCGCCCCCCTAACTGCTGGGACCCACCAACTACATCTTCGCACGCAAGGAAGTGCGTTCGAAAAAAACGATTCACCCCCCGACTGTCGGGACCCACCTGCTACACCATCGCACGCAAGGAAGTGCGTCCGGGCAAAAAAAACGATTCGCCCCCTGACTGCCGGGACCCAGCAGCTACACCTTCGCACGCAAGGAAGTGCGTCCGGGCAAAAAAAAAAACAAAACGATTCGCCCCCTGACTGCTGGGACCCACCAGCTACTTCCTCGCACGCAAGGAAGTGCGTCCGGGCAAAAAAAACGATTCGCCCCTCTGACTGCTGGGACCCACCGGCTACATCTTCGCACGCAAGGAAGTGCGTGCGGGCAAAAAAAACGATTCGCCCCCCTGACTGCTGGGACCCACCAACTACATCTTCGCACGCAAGGAAGTGCCTGACAGTCGGGACCCACCTGGTCGAAGCATACGTAGCGTTGTCATTCTGGTCGCGAACGTGTACGTAAATATATACTGGTCGATGTAGAGGCGCGCACGTGTCGTAGTAGAGGCGCGTACGTGTCATACTACAGGCGCGCACGTAGCATGTACACGTACATACAGCGGCCAGGGTGCAAGAAAGAAAATACGGCCACGTATGTGTACATACGGGCGGGTTCTCGAACGCCTACTCACGCATACGTACGGCGAGGGCTCGTGTACATGGCTGGGTCGCAACGGAGAAACAGCGTCGTCGTCGTGTTCATGGGGAGGCAACGGAATGCGTCTTGTTCATGGGGAGGCAACGGAATGCTCGTGTTCATCGGGAGGCAACGGAATGCGTCGTGTTCATCAGGAGGCAACGGAACGCGTGGGAGCCAACCGACTTGGACGGAACAGGTGATGGAAACGAGGCCTGGCGTACTGCACAACGGAGGAAACGACCTTGTGTTCGACCGGCCACGTTCGAAACGGGTTCCTGTTGATCGGGAGGGGTGTGGCGTACCGCAAAACGGAGGAAACGGACCTCCTACGGTCGAAACGGGGGTCCTGTTGATCGGGAGGGGTGTGGCGTACCGCAAAACGGAGGAAACAGACCTGCTACGGTCGAAACGGGGGTCCTGTTGATCGTGAGGGGTGTGGCATACCGCAAAACGGACGAAACGGACCTCTTACAGTCGAAACGGGGGTCCTGTTCATCCGGAGGGGTGTGGCGTACCGCAAAACGGGACTCCACGGGATACTGTTCATCTCCACCGTCGACCTCCTCCAGCCTCCACGGGCTCCTATTCATCCAGCCTCCACCGCGTGCTACTCCACCGGCTACTGTTCAACCACCCCTCCACGGGCACCCCTCCACCGTCTACTGTTCATCCAGCCCTCCACACCACGGGGTCCTGTTCAACCACCCCTCCACGGGCACCCCTCCACCGTCTACTGTTCATCCAACACTCCACACCACAGGGTCCTGTTCAACCACCCCTCCACGGGCTCCCCTCCACCGTCTACTGTTCCTCCAGCCCTCCACCCCACGGGGGCCTGTTCAACCACCCCTCCACGGGCTCCCCTCCACCGTCTACTGTTCCTCCAGCCCTCCACCCCACGGGGGCCTGTTCAACCACCCCTCCACGGGCTCCCCTCCACCGTCTACTGTTCCTCCAGCCCTCCACCCCACGGGGGCCTGTTCAACCACCCCTCCACGGGCTCCCCTCCACCGTCTACTGTTCCTCCAGCCCTCCACCCCACGGGGGCCTGTTCAACCACCCCTCCACGGGCTCCCCTCCACCGTCTACTGTTCCTCCAGCCCTCCACCCCACGGGGGCCTGTTCAACCACCCCTCCACGGGCTCCCCTCCACCGTCTACTGTTCCTCCAGCCCTCCACCCCACGGGGGCCTGTTCAACCACCCCTCCACGGGCTCCCCTCCACCGTCTACTGTTCCTCCAGCCCTCCACCCCACGGGGGCCTGTTCAACCACCCCTCCACGGGCTCCCCTCCACCGTCTACTGTTCACCCAACACTCCACACCCCAGGGTCCTGTTAATCCAGAGGGAAACGCCACTGCTCACTGTTCATCCGGGGGGCGGGCGGCCGGCCCCCCCCCCCCCCCCCCCCCGCAACGCTCACTGTTCCTCCCAGAGGCAGCATCGATCGGCTTCAGTTAGCAGCAGTTTCGCTCGATCGGGTTCAGTTAACAGCCATCGATCGATCGCTCGGGTTCAGTAACGCATAGCCTGCAGTGCAATCGCTCGTGTTCAGTTAGAGCCCAACGCCTCGCTCGGATTCAGTTAGAGCCAAAGCCTCGCACACACGCGCGTACGTGTACGAGAGAAACGTGCATCGCTTGGCCCCCGACCTCCCACCGTAACCGGGAACTCCCCAAGATTTTCATCCCCCTCGCTTCTACCACGGTTTTTCCGTCATGGACGGCCCAAAGAATGTCATGCAGCTGCGTCTCCGGCCCGCCCAGGACGAAAAGCCCATTTTCTGTCATGATTTTTTGTCATAGAAGTAGGAGCCCACCACATCTATGATGATACTAGGTTTTATCACAATTATCATCATAGAAGTGTCATATGTATGACAGAAAAAAATTTCGTTCGGCCCAAAATGTCACGGATGTGTCTTTTTTTTGTAGTGCATGACGATCGAGATCAGGTGGGCGCTAGCGCGCGCAGTGTCCTTGTTTCCCCTTTGGTGCTAAGGGAGCGAGAGCAGGCGCAGAGTACCGAGGCGTCAAGCAAAGGTTTCCATATCGGTGCAATGAGACCAAGACCAGCAGGGCGGCAAGACGGAGGTCACTATGGAGCCCAAGGCGGCGTCACCACCAGAGCCTTTGCAGGCAAAGACCACTTTTATCAGGATAAGCTGTACTAGTTGTTGCCCTTCAAATCTGGCCGTTGTGGGATCCCTTCCCGCTCAATATTTGGGAAGAGGACCAGGGCCTATATAAATAGGACTAGCCACCATAGTAGGAGGAGATCGATTCCACCTTCCATTCTCACATCCACAAGCTCGCAGAGCACAAGAACACCTCAACCTGAGGAAGTTGTTCTTCCACTTGTACTATTCATCATTAGCCCAAGAGGCAATCCACATCGCCACCACACTGGAGTAGGGTATTACACCACAACGGTGCCCCGAACCAGTATAAATCTTGTGTCCTTTGTGTTGTGAGTTCGTTGAGTTCGTCCGTGAGATCTTAGCAAACCTAGGGCATGGATCGGTGGGGAGGAAAGAACTTCGCGCCCACCCCAGAGTTCGAACCTTAAGAGTTTTGCCGGAACCCGTGATCCGACATTTGGCGCGCCAGGTAGGGGTGTGCCAGAGTCTCTTCCCCGCCAGTCGATCCGCCGATGCTCTGCGGTTCCGATGTCCGGCGACCCGAGGGCCGACTCCGACTGCTGGGCAGCCTGGCCCGCCCGGGCGGCGCCACCTGCCCATGAAGATCTCAACCCCGCGCTCCAGGCGGCACAGGCGCCACCTAATGCTGCTGGGCGCGGGCGGCGCGGCTAGGCGTCGTCCGCCTCACTACACGACAAGCGCGGGGCCCGCGGGGGCCGCAAGCCACGCCGCAGCAATGGGGACACACACCCGGCGGGAGCAGGCGAACATGCGGGCCGCACTCACCGTGGCGCGGGAGCTGCTGCGATGCTGACTGATATAGAGCGGCCGGGATGCACTACTGGAACGTGTCGCCGAGCTGCTGGATGCGGCGGCTTCAGGAGCGCCGCCCTTCGGCTATCTGCTCCCTTCTCAGGCCGCTACTGGATCTCACGGCGGGCCTCGCCGCAACCACGCGCCATCGGGTATGCCTGGGGGCTTCGTCGACACCAGCACGGCCGGCGGCGCTGGGGGCCTCGTTGCCCCCACGCCACCTCCGATGAGCATGGTGATACGTCTCCAACGTATCTATAATTTTTTATTGTTCCACGAAATTTTATATTCTGTTTTAGACTTTAATGGGCTTTATTATACACTTTTATATTCTGTTTTATATTTTATTGCATTCTTGGGATCTTTTCCGGAGCTCCACCGGAGGAGGCATCGATCACGGAGGGCTTCTACATCAACACCATAGCCTCTCCGATGATGTGTGACTACTTTACCTCAGACCTTCGGGTCCATAGTTATTAGCTAGATGGCTTCTTCTCTCTTTTTGGATCTCAATACAATGTTCTCCCCCTCTCTTGTGGAGATCTATTCGATGTAATCTTCTTTTGCGGTGTGTTTGTTGAGACCGATGAATTGTGGGTTTATGATCAAGTTTATCTATGAACAATATTTGAATCTTCTCTGAATTCTTTTATGTATGATTGGTTATCTTTGCAAGTCTCTTCGAATTATTAGTTTGGTTTGGCCTACTAGATTGATCTTTTTTGCAATGGGAGAAGTGCTTAGCTTTGGGTTCAATCTTGCGGTGTCCTTTCGCAGTGACAGTAGGGGCAGCAAGGCACGTATTGTATTGTTGCCATCGAGGATAACAAGATGGGGTTTATCTCATATTGCATGAGTTTATCCCTCTACATCATGTCATCTTGCTTAAAGTGTTACTCTGTTCTTATGAACTTAATACTCTAGATGCATGCTGGATAGCGGTCGATGTGTGGAGTAATAGTAGTAGATGCTGGCAGGAGTCAGTCTACTTGTCTCGGACGTGATGCCTATATACATGATCATACCTAGATATTCTCATAACTATGCTCAATTCTGTCAATTGCTCAACAGTAATTTGTTGACCCACCGTAATACTTATGCTCTCGAGAGAAGCCTCTTATCAAACCTATGGCCCCCGGGTCTATTTTATATCATATTTAATCTCCCGACAACAAGCTATTTCTGGCACCATTTTTATTTTACTTTATTTAATTTGCATCTTTATCATAAGTGACCGTGAAGGGATTGACAACCCCTTTATTGTGTTGGTTGCGAGGATTTATGTGTTTGTGTAGGCGCAAGGAACTCGTGCGTGGCCTCCTACTGGATTGATACCTTGGTTATCAAAAACTGGGGGAAATACTTACGCTAGTTTGCTGCATCACCCTTTCCTCTTCAAGGGAAAACCAACGCAGTGCTCAAGAGGTAGCAAGAAGGATTTCTGGCGCCATTGCCGGGGAGTCTACGCAAAAGTTAACATACCAAGTACCCATCACAAACCCTTATCTCCTGCATTACATTATTTTCCATTTTCCTCTCCCCCATTTCACCCTTGCCGTTTTGTTTGCCCTCTCTTTTTCGGTCGCCTTCTTCCCGTAGGTATCTTTGTTTGTGTTTCCATGTGCCACTACAAGAAATTTGTTAATACATGACGGATTTCTCGTGACAAATACGGAAAATGTCACGGATGACCTAGTAAAGCCCGCAAGCCCACAAAAGCCCGCCCAAACCCATCCTTGTATAAAACCTAACCCTAAGACACTTCTTCCCCAATCTCTCTCCCCTCTGCCGCCGCCCTTCTTCTTGTCACTCCTCCTAGATCGGCTCCTCTCCCCTCCTCGATCCCCATCTAGATTCGCTCATCTCTGCCTCCCCCTGATCCATTCGCTCCCCTCTCCCTCGTCATCGATGCCGTTTTTTTAGAGCAGCAGATTTGATCGATGGTGACCGCATGAGCTTGCCGCCGCCGCATGGAATCGCCTTGCCGCTGCGTGGAGTCGCTTTGTCGCCGCCGCCCGTTGCCACTTGCCAGCAAGGTAACTTCTTCCCAACCCCTGCTCTCCTCCAGGTCCTCTCGTGCTGCTGCTTGTTGTGGTCGTCTTGTCCGCTGGACGCTTGCATCCTACTGACATACTACGTGTGTGCTTGCTGCTGCCGTAGTACATACGTGCTTGCTGGGTGATGGGCTGCGTGCTTGCGTGATTGATTTCCTTCATCTTGCAGGTGCACACACGCACCTAACATCCAGGGAAGTCCAGCATCTGAACCACCACGACCATCCCTCTTGGCCAGCACAAGCAGCGCCATCGGCACTTCGGCAGTGAAGGCAAGCAGCCAAGAACTGTAGAAAATCCTGAATTTGTGTAAGTGTTTTCTTATTGATACAATTTTTTTATTTGTATTTGTAGTATATATGGTTCAAAAACACTAAAATAAAACATATCTAGTTAAAAGATATGTCTGCAGAAGAAGACAAGTTATGTGGTAGTTCACGTTTAGTCCCTAACAAAAAATTAGACCATGCCATTGATGAATAAAGCATATTAGTGTTCTTCTCCTTTCTGTTGTTATAAATCTGGCATATCTCTATATTTTTTATATTTTTTACCACTTTACTCCCTGGCATAGTTGCAAACTAATAATTGACGTTGTGTATGTCCTTCACTGAGAAGTGGTTGTTTGGTACAATATACCAGTGTGCATTTTTATATGCAGCAGAACTTTGTTGCTATTAGGATCAAATATCAATGCTTAGATTCAGTTAAAAAAAATCTCCTTCGGCTTTAGTGTATTGTTAAGGTTCTGATAAGTTGAGACATACTACCTCCATTTCAAAATATAAGGCGTTTTTTGTAGGCTAAACTGAGGTAGTACTTCTTAGTTCTGACAATGTCTCGCTTAATACTGATAGGTAATCATGAATTTGTTTTCCTGCATATATCCGTACATGTTCCTATCTGAATTAATGCTGGACATTTTTTGGTGTGTGCGTGTGACATTCAAGTCACATTTTCGCAATATATGTTGGTATATGGTCTTGTGTGAAACTTATGCAATTCGACATACCACAACAAGCTTTAGAAGTAACTTCCTTTCATCTACAAAAGCTGAGAGGCAGAGTGAGAGGCACACAATTTTACTACCCCTGAATAAGCTGCTTCCCGAGCTAGAGGGGGAGGCACAAGATTCGCCACTGAATAAGCTAATCCATTAAACATGATTGAGGCTCTAAAATGAAATAATGAAAGTGTAGCAATCTACAGCTTTGGAGATTTAGAGGCACACAGAGATAATGAGAGTGTAATAATCTGCAGCTTCAAAAATTTTGATTTTTGTTTGCAGCAAATAACAATATTGGTGTTGTCATTGCATTTTGGCCTCCAATGAAATTCTTCTTTCTGTTAATAATAATTCTCAGTCAAAAGTTTTAGTTTAACAGTATACTAAGTTTTGTCAGTTGCTTTGCCCAGGTCCATCTCATGGACACCCAGGTTGATATACAGTTTTCTCAACACCCAGATTTGTGGAGCCTGATGTTGGACAATTAGGATGGGACTGCAGATCTTTAGATTTTGGTGCTGAGATTTGTGTGCCCCTCGCTACATGGAAGCCACTTTTATGATGTTGATCCTTCTGCTATGGATTGTAGTTGGGTTCCACTCCTAGCGCCTTGAAGACTAAGGATGGTGTTGTCCTGGCTGTGAGAAACGTATCACCACACCGCTGCTGGTACTTTTGCATCTCCACTTATTACTTTATTATCGTTCCTGTCGAATACTAATTCTTCAGCTGTATACTTAAATGTTGATGATCTCTTGTGGCTGCAAGAGAAATGTATCCTTGGGCAAAATGACAACATTCTTAGATAGGTCAATTGTTGTCTCCTTCGTAGCCTTTTGATTTTACTTTTACTATATTTTTTTTGTTCTAAATTTCAACTGTCAAGTCTCAAAAAAGATGTGGACATTATTCTTCAGGACAGGGTAGATTTTGTGGTTGCTTAACCTAATTTATGAAAATAGGTGGTACCCAATGGCGCCATTCTACCAAGTATTGAAAAGTTGATCCATGCCTACTCACTGGACTGGAAAAATAATGTACAACTAGACAACTCTAGATGTATGTAGCTGTTTGTCGCTGTTTCTCTTCTCAACGCATAACTATCCCTTCTTGTATCTTCATAACATATCATCAAGGATCATTGGACATATGACAATTGAATGAATATTGTGCACTGCATTATGTATTGTCCCCCTTTGTCAGACAAGTGTTTTTCTATTTCTTGTCTGGACGATATGCAAAGTAGTTAGCATTTCATTGTTTACTAATAACTTGGTTGTCTTAACTAAAACATATCTACATGAAACTTATATGTAGCAAATACTATGCTATTCTTGTTTGCAGCAGTGTAAGATTTACGAATTTTGGACAACATGTGATTTATTTTTTAAATTTGTTGCACTTCTCTTACATTTATCTATTCATATCTACGAATATCTAATGGTCTTGTAAATATGCTAGGTATGATTGCATAGCGGGCTACTTGGTGCTACCCATCACAATCTGCACGACGTGATAAATAGCGTCCATCAGGAGTGCCGACGGCAAGAACATGAATAACTACTTTAATAGTTTAAATGTACAGTTTGTGTGAATTGGATTGTACTATTTCTTAATTTTTTGAGTGATATTTTGTTAATCTGTGTTGTAAAATTATCATTTCTTGGAGGTTTTTTGTAAACTTCTATATTCTACATACCTCTTGTTGGTTGAATGAAACTTCGGAAATACTTTGTCTTGCGCCAAAGTTAGCATTATTGTTTCTGTAACGTATTATGCTTAAAAATGTACTAGTGAACATTAGGCCGAATTAAATAGACTAATGGGCTGAACTAGATTTTAATTTTTCTTAACTCCATGACGATTTCTATGACGAAAAATAGATGTCCACGTAGGTAGCCACGTCAATCCAGTCGGTTAATTGAAGATCCTACGTGGCATCATTGCATGATGGTTTATTCCGTCACAATGGTTTGGGCCTTGGGCAGGCCTGGGGCCGATCCATGACGGCCAAGATCTGTCATGGTCAGCACGATGTCAAATTATGACGCGATATACATGACGGATTTCAGGTCCGTCATGGGTGGGCACCCATGACAGTTTTCTCTTGGTCTGTGACGGATTATGACCGTCATGTATTAACAGATTTCTTGTAGTGTGCCTTCTATATGCTTGCATCTTCTCTTGCTGAAAATCTATTGAAATCCACTTAAAGTGTTCTACTTGGATCATCTTCGATCCTTATGCGCTCGTGCTGAAATCCCAACTAGCCTAGTTGATTGGAAATCTTTAGATGAGCATGCTCATTTTGTGCGTCATCGTTTGTCTGAAAAAGGGAAGCTCTTATGATATCATATAAATAGTTTGCTATGCTATGCTTGGAACCTTTGTGAAATTTGTGATTTTACTTGTTGCTCTAAGAACCCTAAAAAACACCTTCCCTACCTATGTGAGTTCAATGATAATCAAATCTTATCTTCTTATGCAAAGGGTGTTTATAGCTACTACAATATCGAACAAATTGAAGAATTTGT
>LR880972.1:950151235-950163650 GCA_904067115.1 Aegilops sharonensis | reverse complement strand
GAAATATCCCTTGATGAACATGATGCTTGCTATTCTTGTGGCCATGATGCCAATATTTATGAAGACGAATTTGCTATAGTTCCTTATGATAAAAATGAGATTGTTGCTATTTCACCCATGCTTGATAGTTCCCTCGATGAAAAGCATGATTTCAATGATTTTACTCTAAATTCTCTTGATGTCAATTGTGCTAATAATATGCAAAACCCTATGCTTGGGGATGCTAGTTTTGCTATTTCTACTACTTGTTGCAATGATCCTGATTGGGTTTATTCTTCTTATGATCTTGAAATTTTGTTTAATCCCCATGATGAATATGAGATTGATAATATTGTTTGCAATAATAATAAAAGTGGGTTTGGAGAGGTCATGACTTTAGTTAATGTTAATCCCACTATTTCGGAAGAGTGTCAACTTTGCATGCATGTGGATCGTGTTGAAAATATTTTATGTGATAGCTATTTTGTTGAATTTGCTTATGATCCCACATGTAATTATTATGAGAGAGGAAAATATGGTCGTAGAAATTTTCATGATAATAAATTACCTCTCGCTATGTTAAGATTGCTATTGTTTCTTTCCGCTTCCTTGCATATGCTAGTTTTTCCTTGCTATGATAATTTGTTTGCCTATAAGATACCTATGCATAGGAAGTATGTTAGACTAAGATGTGTTTTTTCACGTGTTTCATGATGCTCTATTTGTGCTTCAATTCTTGTCTCTCATGCGAGCATCATTAAAGTTATCTATGCCTAGCTAGGGGCGTTAAACGATAGCACTTGTTGGGAGGGAACCCAATTTTATTTTTAGTTTTTTGCTTTTTGCTTCTGTTTAGGAATAAATATTTGTTCTAGCCTCTGGTTAGATGTGTTTTTATGTTATAATTAGTGTTTGTGCCAAGTTTAACCTATAGGAAACTCTTGGATGATACTTATTTGATCTTGCTGAAAATTGCAGAAACTTTCTGTTCACGAAAATAATTGTTAAAAATCACCAGAACGTGATCAAATATTGATTCCAATTGCTGCTGATCAATAAAAAAAAATTCTAGGTCGTCCTATTTTTTTTGAATTTTTGGTGTTTCAGAAGTTTGTGTTAGTTACAGATTACTACAGACTGTTCTGTTTTTGACAGATTCTGTTTTTCGTGTGTTGTTTGCTTATTTTGATGAATCTATGGCTGGTAAAATAGTTTATAAACCATAGATAAGTTGGAATACAGTAGGTTTAACACCAATATAAATAAAGAATGAGTTCATTACAGTACCTTAAAGTGGTGTTTTGTTTTCTTTCGCTAACGGAGCTCACGAGATTTTCTGTTAAGTTTTGTGTTGTGAAGTTTTCAAGTTTTGGGTAAAAGATTTGATGGATTATGGAACAAGGAGTGGCAATAGCCTAAGCTTGGGGATGCCCATGGCACCCCAAGATAATCTAAGGACACCAAAAAGCCAAAGCTTGGGGATGCCCCGGAAGGCATCCCCTCTTTCATCTATTTCCATCGGTAACTTTACTTGGAGCTATATTTTTATTCACCACATGATATGTGTTTTTCCTGGAGCGTCGTGTATTATTTGAGTCTTTGCCTTTTAGTTTACCACAATCATCTTTGCTGTACACACATTTTGAGAGAGACACACAAGATTCGGAAATTGTTAGAATACTCTATGTGCTTCACTTATATCTTTTGACTTATATAGTTTTTGCTCTAGTACTTCACTTATATCTTTTAGAGCATGGTGGTGGATTTGTTTTATAGAAAATATTGTTCTCTCATGCTTCACTTAGATTATTTTGAGAGTCCTACAAAACAGCTTGGTAATTTGCTTTAATTATGATAGGCATTCAGGATTAGTAAATATTTCTTATGAGTGTGTTGAATATTATGAGAAGTTTGATACTAGATAATTGTTTTGAGATATGAAGAAGGTGATATTATAGTAATGCTAGTTGAGTAGTTGTGAATTTGAGAAATTCTTGTGTTAAAGTTTGTGATTCCCGTAGCATGCACGTATGGTGAACCATTATGTGATAAAGTCGGAGCATGATTTATTTATTGATTGTCTTCCTTATGAGTGGCAGTCGGGGACGAGCGTTGGTCTTTTCCTACCAATCTATCCCCCTAGGAGCATGCGCGTAATAATTTGCTCTTGTAGATTTTTGCAATACGTATATGAGTTCTTTATGACTAATGTTGAGTCCATGGATTATACGCATTTTTCCTCCTTCCACCATTGCTAGCCTCTCTAATACCGCGCACTTTTCACCATATACCTACCTCAAAACAGCCACGATACTGATACGTCCATTTTGCATCATTCTTTTATATCAATATTTATTGCATTATGGGCTGTTATTACACGTTATGTCACAATACTTATGCCTATTCTCTCTTATTTTACAATGTTTACATAAGGAGGGAGAATGCCGGCAGCTGGAATTCTGGGCTGTAAAAGGAGCAAATATTAGAGACATATTCTGCACAACTCCAAAAGTCATGAAACTCCACGAAAGTTATTTTTGGAAATAATAAAAAATTTTGAGCGGAAGAAATAGGTCAAGGGGGCCACCACCTGCCCACAAGGGTGGGGGGCGCTCCCTACCCCCCATGGCGCGCCCCCCTGCCTCGTGGGCCCGCTGTTGGCTCTCCGGTGGCCATCTTCTGCTATATGAAGTCTTTCGCCCAGGGAAAAATCATAATCAACCTTTCGGGACGAGACTCCGCCGCCACGAGGCGGAACCAATCTAGGGCTCCGGCAGAGCTGTTCTGCCGGGGATACTTCCCTCCGGGAGGGGGAAATCATCGCCATCGTCATTACCAACACTCCTCTCAACGGGAGAGGGCAATCTCCATCAACATCTTCACCAGCACCATCTCCTCTCAAACCCTAGTTCATCTCTTGTATCAAATTCTTGTCTCTAAGTCCGTGATTGGTACTAGTAGGTTGCTAGTAGTGTTGATTACTCCTTGTAGTCGTTGCTATTTGGTTTATTTGGTAGAAGACCATATGTTAAGATCCTATATGCATATTAATACCCCTCTGATTAGGAACATGAATATGCTTTGTGAGTAGTTACGTTTGTTACTGAGGACATGGGAGAAGTCTTGCTATTAGTAGTCATGTGAATTTGGTATTCGTTCGATATTTTGATGAGATGTATGTTGTCTATCCTCTAGTGGTGTTATGTGAACGTCGAATACATAACACTTCACCATTATTTGGGCCTAGAGGAAGGAATTGGGAAGTAATAAGTAGATGATGGGTTGCTAGAGTGACAGAAGCTTAAACCCTAGTTTATGCGTTGCTTCGTAAGGGGCTGATTTGCATCCATATGTTTCATGCTATGGTTAGGTTTACCTTAATACTTTTGTTGTAGTTGCGGATGCTTGCAATAGAGGTTAATCATAAGTGGGACGCTTGTTCAAGTAAGAACAGCACCCAAGCACCGGTCCACCCACATATCAAATTATCAAAGTACCGAACGCGAATCATATGAACGTGATGAAAACTAGCTTGACGATAATTCCCATGTGTCCTCGGGAGCACTTTTCTCCATATAAGAGTTTGTCCAGGCTTGTCCTTTGCTACAAAAAGTATTGGGCCACCTTGCTGCACTTTATTTACTTTTATTACTTGTTGCTCGTTACCAATTATCTTACCACAAAACTATCTGTTACCTATTATTTCAGTGCTTGCAGAGAATACCTTGCTGAAAACCGCTTATCATTTCTTCCTGCTCCTCGTTGGGTTCGACACTCTTACTTATCGAAAGAACTACGATAGATCCCCTATACTTGTGGGTCATCAAGACTCTTTTCTGGCGCCGTTACCGGGGAGTGAAGCGCCTTTGGTAGGTGGAACTTGGTAAGGAAAAATTTATATAGTGTGCTGGAATTTACTGTCACTTGTTACTATGGAAAGTAATCCTCTGAGGGGCTTGTTAGGGGTATCTTCACCCCGACCAGTAGAGCAAAGAGTTGCTCCTCAACCTACTGAACCTACTGAAAATGAAAATGTTCCCTTTGAAGTTCCTTCGGGTATGTTAGAAAAACTGATAGCTAATCCTTTTGCAGGAGATGGAACAAAGCATCCTGATGAGCACCTAATATATGTGGATGAAGTTTGTGGATTATTTAAGCTTGCAGGTATACCCGATGATATTGTTAAGAAGAAGGTCTTCCCTTTATCTTTGAAGGGATATGCATCGACATGGTATAGGCTATGTGATGATACGGGATCATGGAACTACAAACGATTGAAATTGGAATTTCATCAGAAATTTTATCCTACGCATCTTGTTCATCGTGATCGCAATTATATATGTAATTTTTGGCCTCGCGAAGGAGAAAGCATCGCTCAAGCTTGGGGGAGGCTTAAATGAATGTTATATTCATTCCCCAATCATGAGCTCCCAAGAGAAATAATTATTCAATTTTTTTATGCTCGGCTTTCTGATAACAATCGCACCATGCTCAATACTTCTTGTGCTGGCTCTTTTATGATGAAGACTATTGAATTCAAATGGAACTTATTGGATAGAATTAAACGCAACTCTGAAGATTGGGATCTCGACAAAGGTAAGGAGTCAGGTATGACACCTAAGTTTGATTGTGTTAAATCTTTTATGGATACCGATGTTTTCCGTAAGTTTAGCACTAAATATGGACTTGACTCTGAGATAGTAGCTTCTTTTTGTAAATCTTTTGCTACTTATGTTGATCTCCCCAAGGAGAAGTGGTTTAAATATCATCCTCCCATAGAAGTAAAAGTAGCTGCACCTGTTAAAGTTGAAGAAAAGACTATCACTTATAATGATCCTATTGTTCCTACTTATGTTGAGAAACCACCTTTCCCTGTTAGGATAAAGGATCATGCTAAAGCTTCAACTGTGGTTCGTAAAAGTAATATTAGAACTTATACACCTCTTGAGCAAGTTAAAGTTGAACCTAATATTGCAATTGTTAAAGATCTCTTAGCTGATAATATTGATGGGCATGTTATTTATTACTGTGGTGAAACTGCTAGAATTGCCAAACCTTGTGCAAAAGATAAACATAGACCTGTGGTATGCATGCCTGTTATTTCTGTTAAAATAGGAGATCATTGTTATCGTGGCTTGTGTGATATGGGTGCTAGTGCTAGTGCAATACCTATTGACTTATACAAAGAAATTATGCTTGAAATTGCACCTGCTGAGATAGAAGGTATTGATGTCACCATCAAACTTGCCAATAGAGATACTATTTCACCAATGGGAATCGTTAGATATGTTGAAGTCTTGTGTGGGAAAACTAAATATCCTGCTGATTTTCTTGTTTGGTTCCCCACAAGATAGCTTTTGTCCCATTATATTTGGTAGACCCTTCTTGAACACAGTTAATGCTAGGATAGACTGCGAAAAGAATGTTGTTACTATTGGTTTGGGTGATATGTCTCATGAGTCTAATTTCTCTAAATTTAGTAGACAACACTGTGAAGAGGAATTACCTAGTAAGGATGAAATTATTGGCCTTGCTTCTATTGTCGTGCCTCCTAGTGATCCTTTAGAACAATATTTGCTAGACCACGAAAATGATATGTTTATGAATGAAAGAAGGGAAATAGATGAAGTATTCTTTAAACAGGAACCCATCCTGAAACACAATTTGCCTGTTGAAATCCTAGGGGATCCTCCTCCACCCAAGGGTGATCCCGTGTTTGAGCTTAAACCGTTGCCTGATACTCTTAAATATGCATATCTTGATGAAAAGAAGACATATCATGTTATTATTAGTGCTAACCTTTCAGAGAATGAAGAAGAGAGATTATTGAAAACTCTGAAGAAGCACCGTGCTGCTATTGGATATACTCTTAGGATCTTAAGGGCACTAGTCCCACTCTATGTCAACATAAAATAAATTTGGAGGAAGATGCCAAACCAGTTCGTGATCATCAACGACGGTTGAATCCTAAGATGAAAGAAGTGGTAAGAAAGTAAATACTAAAGCTACTTGAGGCATGTATAATTTATCCCGTTGCTGATAGTCAGTGGGTAAGTCCTGTCCATTGCGTCCCTAAGAAAGGAGGTATTACCGTCGTTCCTAATGATAAACATGAATTGATACCACAAAGAATCATTATAGGTTACAGGATGGTAATTGATTTCTGCAAATTAAATAAAGCTACTAAAAAGGATCATTACCCCTTACCTTTTATCGATCAAATGCTAAAAAAGATTAGGCAAACATACACATTTTTGCTTTCTAGATGGATATTATGGTTTCTCTCAAATACCTGTGTCAACCAATGATCAATCAAAGACTACTTTTACTTGCCCTTTTGGTACTTTTGCTTATAGACGTATGCCTTTTGGTTTATGTAATGCACCTGCTACCTTTCAAAGATGCATGATGGCTATATTCTCTGACTTCTGTGAAAAGATTTGTGAGGTTTTCATGGACAATTTCTCCGTCTATGGATCCTCTTTTGATGATTGCTTGAGCAACCTTGATAGAGTCTTGCAGAGATGTGAAGAAACTAATCTTGTCTTGAATTGGTAAAAGTGCCACTTTATGGTTAATGAAGGTATTGTCTTGGGGCATAAAGTTTCTGAAAGAGGTATTGAAGTTGATAAAGCCAAGGTTGATGCTATAGAAAAGATGCCATGTCCCAAGGACATCAACGGTATAAGAAGCTTCCTTGGTCACGCCAGTTTTTATAGGAGGTTCATTAAGGACTTCTCCAAAATTTCTCGGCCACTAACTAATTTATTACAATAAGATATACCATTTGTCTTTGATGATGACTGTGTATAAGCATTTGAAATACTTAAGAAAGCATTGTTCTCTGCACCTATTGTTCAGCCACCTGATTGGAATTTACCCTTTGAAATTATGTGTGATGCTAGTGATTATGCTGTAGGTGCTATTCTAGCGCAAAGAGTTGATAAGAATTAAATGTTATTCAATATGCTAGTAAAACTGTAGATAATGCTCAAAGAAATTATGCTACTAAGAATCCTTAGCAATTGTATTTGCTTGTGATAAGTTCAGACCTTATATTGTTGATTCTAAAGTAACTATTCACACGGATCATGTTGCTATGAAATATCTTATGGAAAAGAAAGATGCTAAGCCTAGACTTATTAGATGGGTTCTCTTGCTAAAAGAATTTGATTTGCATATTGTTGATAGAAAGGGAGCTGAGAACCCCGTTGCAGACAACTTGTGTAGGTTAGAAAATGTTCTTGATGACCCACTACCTATTGATGATAGCTTTCCTGATGAGCAATTAAATGTCATAAATGCCTCTCGTGGTACTCCGTGGTATGCTGATTATGCTAATTATATCGTTGCTAAATTTATACCACCTAGTTTCACATACCAGCAAAAGAAAAAGTTTTTCTATGATTTGACACATTACTTTTGGGATGACCCACATCTTTATAAAGAAGGAGTAGATGGTGTTATTAGACGTTGTGTACCTAAGCATGAACAGGAACCGATCCTACACAAGTGGCACTCCGATGCTTATGGAGGACACCACGCTGGAGATAGAACTGCACATAAGGTTTTGCAATCCGCTTTTTATTGGCCTACTCTCTTCAAGGATGCCCGTAAGTTTTTCCTACCTTGTGATGAATGTCAAACAATTGGTAATATTAGTACACGTCAAGAAATGCCTATGAATTATTCACTTGTTATTGAACCGTTTGACGTCTAGGGCTTTGATTATATGGGACCTTTTCCTGCCTCTAATGGATATACACATATTTTAGTTGGTGTTGATTACGTTACTAAGTGGGTAGAAGCTATTCCAACTAGTAGTGATGATCATAAAACATCTATTAAAATGCTTAAAGAAGTTATTTTTCCGAGGTTTGGAGTCCCTAGATATTTAATGACTGATGGTGGTTCACATTTTATTCATGGTGCTTTCCGAAAAATGCTTGCTAAATATGATGTTAACCATAGAATTGCATTTCCTTATCACCCGCAGTCTAGTGGTCAAGTAGAATTGAGTAATAGGGAACTCAAATTAATTTTGTAAAAGACTGTTAATAGATCTAGATAGAATTGGTCCAAGAAACTTGATGATGCATTATGGGCCTAGAGAATTGCATATAAAAATCCTATGGGTATGTCTCCATATAAAATGGTTTATGGAAAAGCATGTCACTTACCTCTCGAAGTAGAACATAAGGCTTATTGGGCTATTAAAGAGCTCAATTATGATTTCAAACTTGCTGGTGAGAAGAGGTTATTTGATATTAGCTCACTTGATGAATGGAGAACCCAAGCTTATGAAAATGCCAAATTGTTTAAAGAAAATGTTATAAGATGGCATGACAAAAGGATACAAAAGCATGAGTTTAATGTAGGTGATTATGTATTGTTATACAACTCTCGTTTAAGATTTTTTGCAGGAAAACCTCTCTCTAAATGGGAAGGCCCTTACGTTATGGAGGAGGTCTATCGTTCCGGTGCCATAATAATTAACAAGTTCGAAGGCACAAATCCGAAGGTGGTGAACGGTCAAAGAATCAAACATTATATCTCAGGTAATCCTATAAATGTTGAAACCAATGTTATTGAAACCATAAACCCGGAGGAATACATAAGGGACACCTTCCGGAACTTTTCAGACTCCGAAAAGGAATAGGTATGCGGTACGGTAAGTAAACCGACTCCAAAACAGTTTTTAAGGCAATATTTCTCTGTTTTGGAATATTTAGAAAATTAGAAAAATAAGAAGCAATCCGGGAAGGACATGAGGGCTCCACGAGGGTGGAGGGCGCGCCCTGCCCCCTGGGCGTGCCCCCTACCTCGTGGGCACCTCGTGTACTCTCCGGACTCCATTTTCCTACGCGATACGTATTTTGGTCGGTAAAAATTCATTATATATTCTCCCGAAGGTTTTGACTCCCGTATCACGCAAATATCCTCTGTTTTCTTTTCGAGCTGTCCCGCTGCAGATAAGAGCAACATGTCTTCCCAGGATTCTGAAGGAGAAAGCTATGTGGCTGATTACCTTGCAAATCCTAAGGTCTATGGAGATGTGGAGCATTGTGGTTGGACTACGTAAGAAGAAGAAGACTATGAACCCAAGAGAAGGGAGGAGACGAGCTNAAGATGGCATGACAAAAGGATACAAAAGCATGAGTTTAATGTAGGTGATTATGTATTGTTATACAACTCTCGTTTAAGATTTTTTGCAGGAAAACCTCTCTCTAAATGGGAAGGCCCTTACGTTATGGAGGAGGTCTATCGTTCCGGTGCCATAATAATTAACAAGTTCGAAGGCACAAATCCGAAGGTGGTGAACGGTCAAAGAATCAAACATTATATCTCAGGTAATCCTATAAATGTTGAAACCAATGTTATTGAAACCATAAACCCGGAGGAATACATAAGGGACACCTTCCGGAACTTTTCAGACTCCGAAAAGGAATAGGTATGCGGTACGGTAAGTAAACCGACTCCAAAACAGTTTTTAAGGCAATATTTCTCTGTTTTGGAATATTTAGAAAATTAGAAAAATAAGAAGCAATCCGGGAAGGACATGAGGGCTCCACGAGGGTGGAGGGCGCGCCCTGCCCCCTGGGCGTGCCCCCTACCTCGTGGGCACCTCGTGTACTCTCCGGACTCCATTTTCCTACGCGATACGTATTTTGGTCGGTAAAAATTCATTATATATTCTCCCGAAGGTTTTGACTCCCGTATCACGCAAATATCCTCTGTTTTCTTTTCGAGCTGTCCCGCTGCAGATAAGAGCAACATGTCTTCCCAGGATTCTGAAGGAGAAAGCTATGTGGCTGATTACCTTGCAAATCCTAAGGTCTATGGAGATGTGGAGCATTGTGGTTGGACTACGTAAGAAGAAGAAGACTATGAACCCAAGAGAAGGGAGGAGACGAGCTCGGATGAAGATGAAGTCCCATTACCTCAACCTGGGGACATGCATGTGGAGTTCAAGAAGTCAAGCCTCCCTGATAGAGCAAAGAAACTTAAGATCGAGTTTATCCCTTTTCGTCTCTTGCAGGAAAACAAGCAGGAACTATGCAAAAAGATATTAAACATGGAGCGGGAGATTGATGACCTGAGGGATCAAAATTCTGTCCTCAAGCGCAAATTAAGGATGAAGCCTACGCCATCAACTAAACCATCATCTCCACCATCCCCGAAAAAGGAGATATAATCACATGGGTATGGGCACTCCCCTTGGCAACTGCCAAGCTTGGGAGAGATGCCCCGGTATCGTATCACCATCACACTCCTATCTTTACCGTTTTTCTTAGTTCGATCCTATTAGTAGTATCTTGATCTAGTAGAATAAAAGTTTATGGCATGATCTAGTTTTGAGTTTTGCTTTATGATCTGTCTATGTAATCGAGTCTGTGAGCTATATAATAAAGATTAGTGTTGATTCAAGGGCTTGATTATTTTACTATGATCTTGAGTGAATAAAAGAAAATAGAAAAAGAATAAAAAGAAATAAAAATATCACATTGATCTTATTGAGAGTAATGACTTCACATAGAAAGAGTATGATGATTAAAAGTTGTTGAGAGTTGACTAACATAGTTTTGGTCATCATTGCAATTAATAGGAAGTAATAAAGAAAGAGAGGTTTCACATATAAATATACTATCTTGGACATCTTTTATGATTGGGAGCACTCATTAAAATATGACTTGCTAAAGAGTTGATGTTGGACAAGGAAGACAACGTAATGGGTTATGTTTTCTTATATTCGAGATAAAGTATGTTGTCATGGATCATCCAACATGTTGAGCTTGCCTTTCCCCCTCATGCTAGCCAAATTCTTAGCACCAAGTAGAGATACTACTTGTGCTTCCAAATACCCTTAAACCAGTTTTGCCATGAGAGTCCACCATATCTACCTATGGATTGAGTAAGATCCTTCAAGTAAGTTGTCATCAGTGCAAGCAATAAAAATTGCTCTCTAAATATGTATGATTGATTGGTGTGGAGGAAATAATCTTTGTATGATATTGTGATGTGGAAGAAATAAAAGCGACGGACTGCATAATAAATGTTCATATCACAAGTGGCAATATAAAGTGACGTTCTTTCGCATTAAGATTTTGTGCATCCAACCATAAAAGTGCATGGAACCTCTGCTTCCCCCTGTGAAGGGCCTATCTTTTACTATTATCTTCTACCTTATGCAAGAGTCATGGTGATCTTCACCTTTCCTTTTTATTTTATCCTTTGGCAAGCACAGGGTGTTGGAAAGATCCTGATAGATATATCTAATTGGATATGGGTTAGCATGAACTATTATTGTTGACATTAACCTTGAGGTAAAAGGTTGGGAGGCGAAACTATAAGCCCCTATCTTTCTCTGTGTCCGATTAAAACTCTGTAACCAAAAATATTGCGTGAGGGTTAGCAATTATGAAAGACTAAATGATAGTTGAGTATGTGGACTTGCTAGAAAGCTCTGACATAGACTCTTTCTGATGTTATGATAAATTGCAATTGCTTCAATGACTGAGATTATAGTTTGTTAGTTCTCAATAAAGTTTCGGATTCATACTTTCATTGTGAATAGATTATAACTTGAATATAAGAAATCATATGAAAATATCCATCTATGTTGTTGTTATAAGAATAATCATGATGCCCTCATGTCCGTATTTTCTTTTATCGACACCTCTACCTCTAAACATGTGGACATATTTATCGTTATCGGCTTCCGCTTCAGGACAAGCGAGGTCTAAGCTTGGGGGAGTTGATACGTCCATTTTGCATCATGCTTTTATATCGATATTTATTGCATTATGGGCTATTATTACACGTTATGTCACAATACTTATGCCTATTCTCTCTTATTTTACAAGGTTTACACAAGGAGGGAGAATGCCGGCAGCTGGAATTCTGGGCTGGAAAAGGAGCAAATATTAGAGACCTATTCTGCACAACTCCAAAAGTCCTGAAACTCCATGAAAGTTATTTTTGGAAATAATAAAAAATATTAAGAGGACATCAGCGGGCGACCACCTGCCCACTAGGGTGGGGGCCGCGCCCTACCCCCCAGGGCGGGCCCCCTGCTTCGTGGGCCCCCTGTTGGCTCTCCAGTGGCCATCTTCTGCTATATGAAGTCTTTCGTCCAGGGAAAAATCATAAGCAACCTTTCGGGACGAGTCCGGGATTGGTACTAGTAGGTTGCTAGTAGTGTTGATTACTCCTTGTAGTTGATGCTAGTTGGTTTATTTGGTGGAAGATCATATGTTCATATCCTATATGCATATTAATACCCCTCTGATTATGAACATGAATATGCTTTGTGAGTAGTTACGTTTGTTCCTGAGGACATGGGAGAAGTCTTGCTATTAGTAGTCATGTGAATTTGGTATTCGTTCGATATTTTGATGAGATGTATGGTGTCTATCCTCTAGTGGTGTTATGTGAA
>LR880972.1:950109762-950139611 GCA_904067115.1 Aegilops sharonensis | reverse complement strand
AACTCACGCTTCTTCATCTGCATGGCTCCAGTTGAGACATGGGCCGTGCGAAAAGCTTGTTGGAACTGGTCCCAAGTGATATTGGCTATAGGAAAAGTAGCCGTGTAATTCTCCCACCATGCGGCTGCTTGTCCATCCAATTGATGTGCGGTAAAGCGCACCTTCTTAGCATCCGTGCATCCTGAGGTGGTTAACTCCTTTCCAATATGGCGTAGCCAATCATCAGCAACTATTGGCTCGGTGCTACTGGAAAACACCGGCGGTTGTAACCTCAGAAAACGGGCTAAATTGTCCACTGGCGGCGGGTTGTTGTTGTTGTTGTTGTTGTTGTTGTTGTTGTTGTTGTTGTTGTTGTTGTTGTTGTTGTTGTTGTTGGCATTGCCCTGGTTCTGAACTAGCAATTGCATCAAGGCATTCTGCTGCTGGATCAACTGGGTGAGCTTCGGTGGGAAAACAAAACCGGGGTCACGTCTCGGAGGCATCTGGTGGGTTTAGATGGAAGATATTAGAATAGAAAGAGGTCTAGTGAGAAAACACTACCCATATGCACATGAGGAAAACACAAACATTTATTCAATCAATCAAGCAAGGGCATACAGACGGTCTAGGACTATCGCAAAAGTGATCAACTGTTACTAGTTACATGGGGGAATACTACTATTATATGGTGGTCATCTAGAAATTTTGATCGGTGGAAGACTCCATGATGTCTGCTCCAGCTTCGTCTTCATAGTCATCATCACTTGGTTCGTAATCGGTGTCGTCGATGATGATGTAGTTGTCCGGACAAGTGGGATCTTCTTCTTCCTCTTCCGGTGCTAATCCTCCCATGAAGACTCCGATCTTCTTCACTAGGTCGTCATTCTTCTCCAGTAGTGTCTTGATTTCCTCCTCATATCCATCACGCGTAAAGTTGAGTTCTTCCTCCAGCTCGATGATCCTAGTTTTCGCCTTCTTCAAATCCATCATGTCTGCGCACATCTGGTTCTCCTGACGTCGAATGTGCTGGTTTAGCTCCTGGATGTAAGCTGCAATGGACCTATCCTTCTTGGTGCTGATTACTTCCCATTGCTCGTCTCGGCGCCCACATATTTGGTATATGATGTCTTTAAGCTCCCTATTGTAGACTTCACCAATGCGTCCGATGGTAATGTGAGCTGCCATACTCTTGCCAAGGCTCTAGGCGGGTGCTTCGAAAGAAAACTCTATGGGCTTAGAGGTTGGCGAGAACGTCCTTCCTAGAACTTGTACTTGAATCATCCAGCGCTCTTCTGCAGGTAAAGTGGCGTTGTACGTCCCGGTGAAGCTTGGTATTCCAATGTTGAAGTACCTAGTGACTTCCTTCAAGTGGCGTCCAAAAGGTGTGTCTTCATCCGGTTGTGCAAACTTGTTTTTCATCTCCGTCATCCTAAAGAGTGGAAAAATGGAGAGGAGTCAGAAATGAGTAGAGAAGAGGGACCTATGGTTTATCTTAGTGGTCGTGTCCTACACTCAGCGTGTGCTCTGATACCATCTTGTAGTGACCCGACCTCAGATTGTCAAGTCTCTGTGTTTCAGTGTCATCCCTGGATCAGTAATGCTGACACACACAGTACTCGAAGGATTTATAATAGAGTAGTAATCACACACTTATTACATCGAATGTCTCAAAAGAGAACTTATTACAATAATATGTCTTAAGGCCATCTAATACGATAATAGGGGAAGGCTTGGAAGATAAAGTGAGTCCATCAACTCCAACGGCATAGTTGAGCTACACGACAACGACCTATCAAACCTTACTCCTCGTCTGAAAAGTCTGCAACATAATACGTTGCAGCCCGAGAACGGGTCAGCACATGGAATATTCTGGCAATGTAAGACAATAGAACAATAAGAGAATAATGCTACCACTACATGCATATTTGGCTGGTGGAAAGCTCTATGGTTATAGTTTTTGCGAAAAGCCAATTTTTCCCTACAACAAAGGAATAAATTTTAATTTAACTATCATGGTGGTTGAAACATCATTGAGAAGGTATAACCACAACTCAATCCCAATTAAGGTAATTAACATCCCAACAATATTAGTTAAGAGTGATGAGATACATGTGAAAACTCAAGTACTAAATACTCAGAATTGTCCATGAACGGGGACACGGCTAACCATGATTAGATTGTACACTCTGCAGAGGTTTGCGCACTTTTCCCCACAAGACTCGATCGCCTCCGTTGATTTCTCGCACTACATGGTGTTTGAGAAACGGATGACCGAGACACACTCTTTCAGAAACATTAACTCTCTACTCAGGGTAGACCATACCAAACCTACAAAACCCACTACCTGCTGATCTACCTCTTCAAGAGCTTCACGTAACTTACTCAACTATGCTAGAGCCCATAATAGCTTGTGGCTGCACACGGAAGTTTCTAGCATGAATAATCTCAGTTCCCTTTGAGCCTGGGTGGCGGTCCATAGGAAGATCACACGGGTACCCCAGGATTTCCAAAAAAACAGACAACACTGGGTTCCCCAGGTGCCTCAATCCACCCAGATGTGTATTAAAGTTGCCACCTTAAAGTAAACCATTAATTAACAATCTCACATCTGTCATGGATTCACTCAAACCCAAACCACGTCTACGAGCATAGCATGGCAAGATAAGCAATACGTAGAAGTAACTCCCAAGGGTTTGAATGTAACGGGGCAATAGGTTCCTACCTCATCAACTACTTCCCAACCCACAAAATAATGACATCCTAAACATGCAATGTTTGAGGGTTGAAGCTAATGCATAAAAACTGGGTATGGAAAGAGTATGATCAAAGTGTTAATTGCCTTGCTGACGATCCGTGAATCCTAGAGACTCATAGTAACACGCTTCGCACTACGGGAATTCTATCGCAAGCAAACAATACATACATAAGCAACTTCAACTGAAAGAGGCCGACCAGAAAGTTCAAATTAAGAACTCCGGTTCGCAAAAAGAATCAAACCAAACGGAGCAACGAAACTCAAACGACGAAAGAAATAAGATCCGTTTACTAATATGAACTAGGGTCAAATTTTACAGAGACAAAAACTTATTTGAGTTGACTGTTTGGAAAGAGGGTTTCGAGATGAAACTCCAGGCGCTTGAATCGCCTGATTCCGATAAACGAGCGAAAAGTTAAACTAGAACGAAAATCGGATCAGAAATCGCGATTAGGAAAATCGCGGAATAAATCCGATAAAAAGAAAAACGACGAACGGCTTAATGAACGAACGTTCGTTAGCAGAAATTAAACGATGAACACGTTCGTTAAACGAACGAACGAGCGAACGCTCGCTAAGTAAATAAACCAGAAAATAAAACCGATCTATATATAAAAAAACAAACTAGGGTTTTTCTAAAAAACCGAAGGTGTTTTTCTTAAAAAAAAACCGGGCGGCGGGTGGCTACCTCCGGCGAGGTCGTCTGGCGGGACGGGCGGCTCCGGCGGGGCTCTGCGAGGGGCGGCGGGCTCGGCGGGGTGCGGGGTGGTGGCGGGAGGGGCGGCGGCGGCGAGAGGCGGCGGCGGCGACTCGGCGGCGGCGGCTCTGGGCGGCTCCAGGCTCCGGTTGTGGTGGTGGTTAGAGGGGGGCGGCGGCTATTTAAAGGGGGCGGGGGCGGCTACTTGGAGGAGGCACGCAGGAGGCAGCGGCGGCGGGCGGCTGGGCCGGCCTGCTCGGCTGGGCCCTAGGCCCAGTCGGGCGCGGTCTCTTTTTTTTAAAACGTTCCGCCGAAACTTAGAAAAATCCTAGAAAAATAAATAAAAATCTAAAAATACCAAAACAAGTTTTCTCCGTCTAAATAAAATATTTAGAACAAGATGAACTTTTCTTGGCTCCTAAAATGCTATTTTAAAAACATGCAAATTTTTCTAGGGCAAATAAAATTCCAACTAATATCAAATAAAATCCAAATAATGATTTTAACATTTTTCCTCCGATATTTCTATTATGTTGGAGAAGTCATATTATCTCCTCTCATTTATTATTTCAAAATGAAATATTTTCTGGAGAGAAAATAATTAAAATCAAAATCCTCGTCTTCATTATTTGATAAAATTCAAATATGAAAATTGGAAAAATCCCCAACTCTCTCCGAGGGTCCTTGAGTTGCTTAGGATTTCGAGGATTGCAAACGAAAATGCAATAAAATATGATATACATGGATGACCTATGTATAACATTCCAAATTGAAAATTTGGGATGTTACAGTCTCCAACGTATCTATAATTTGTTATTGTTCCATGCTATATTATATTCTATTTTGGACACTAAGGGGCTTTATTATACACTTTTATATTATTTTTGGTACTAACCTATTAACCGGAGGCCCAACCCAGAATTGCTGTTTTTTGCCAATTTCAGAGTTTCGCAGAAAAAGAATATCAAACGGAGTCCAAACGGAATGAAACCTTCGGGAATGTGATTTTCGGAACGAACGTGATCCAGAGGACTTGGACCCTACGTCAAGACATCAACCAGGAGGGTAAGAGGTAGGGGGGCGCGCCTACCCCCCTGGGCGCGCCCTCCACCCTCGTGGGCCCCATGTTGCTCCACCGACGTACTTCTTCCTCCTATATATACCTACGTACCCCCAAACTACCAGATACGGAGCCAAAAACCTAATTCCACCGCCGCAACCTTCTGTACCCATGAGATCCCATCTTGGGATCTTTTCCTGAACTCCACCGGAGGAGGCATCGATCACGGAGGGCTTCTACATCAACACCATAGCCTCTCCGATGATGTGTGACTACTTTACCTCAGACCTTCGGGTCCATAGTTATTAGCTAGATGGCTTCTTCTCTCTTTTTGGATCTCAATACAATGTTCTCCCCCTCTCTTGTGGAGATCTATTCGATGTAATCTTCTTTTGCGATGTGTTTGTTGAGACCGATGAATTGTGGGTTTATGATCAAGTTTATCTATGAACAATATTTGAATCTTCTCTGAATTCTTTTATGTATGATTGGTTATCTTTGCAAGTCTCTTCGAATTATTAGTTTGGTTTGGCCTACTAGATTGATCTTTCTTGCAATGGGAGAAGTGCTTAGCTTTGGGTTCAATCTTGCGGTGTCCTTTCGCAGTGACAGTAGGGGCAGCAAGGCACGTATTGTATTGTTGCCATCGAGGATAACAAGATGGGGTTTATATCATATTGCATGAGTTTATCCCTCTACATCATGTCATCTTGCTTAAAGTGTTACTCTGTTCTTATGAACTTAATACTCTAGATGCATGCTGGATAGCGGTCGATATTTGGATTAATAGTAGTAGATGCAGTCAGTAGTCGGTCTACTTTTCTTCGACGTGATGCCTATATACATGATCATACCTAGATATTCTCATAACTATGCTCAATTCTGTCAATTGCTCAACAATAGTTTGTTCATCCACTGTAATACTTATGCTCTCGAGAGAAGCCTCTAGTGAAACCTATGGCCCCCGGGTCTATTTTCCATCATATTTAATCTCCCGACAACAAGCTATTTCTGGCGCCATTTTTATTTTACTTTCTTTACTTTGCATCTTTATCATGAAAATACCAAAAATATTTATGGCGCTACTTTGCTGCATCACCCTTTCCTCTTCAAGGGAAAACCAACGTAGTGCTCAAGAGGTAGCACATGGGCACGAGCGTTGCCTCCCTTGGTCCCAAAGAGACGTCGCGCTATCATCCTCAGGACGCCGTGCTGGTCCGGGCAACGTGGAGTGTGGGGCACTATGGCGAGGTGTTCGGGATAACAACCCCGGAAGCCTACGTGCCCCGCATGATGGACCTAGAGTACACGCCGGAGGACGACCCCGGCTCATTCCTCGGGCCAGTTTGGGAGGAGGAGGCGTTAGGAGCTGAAGCCTTCTAGGAGCCGCCAGAGAGCCCCGCCAACCGCGCCGTCGACAATAGATACATGGTACCACTAATCCCTTAGGAGCAAGATTACACTAACCATGAGTCACAGGGAGATCTGGTCACCACAGTGGCTGGCGGCCCCAGCTCGGCAGCCTCCCTTCCGTCAGGGGGATCGGTCTGGGGGCTGCAGGAGAGGGGTCGGGAGCCAGATCCCTCCCCGCGTCGCACGGAGCAAGGCGTCACCCGGAGGTAGGCCCTCTGTCGGGGAGGCACCGGCGAGCCTTCCCCCGGCAGAGGACTCATGGTCGCCGAGGGCGCCGCTGGCGTCCCCTTTCCCCCCTTTTGTGTCATCCTGGTTGCCGGTCGGCTCAAAGGTGCTTGAGGGTGGCGCAAGGCGGGCCCCTCGCCTGGTGATATGAAGCAAGGCCAGTACCTATGAAGAAGGCCCAGTGCCTGTGAAGATCGCCGCCCGTGACACTCTCACGTAATAATGAGTGGGGCTGTACACGCCCCGGAGTCTCTAGAGAGCCGCGCTCGGGCCTCGGGGGCTCCCTCCCATGCCTAGTGGCAGCACTTAGCTCGGCGCTGGGGAGAAGACTCGAAGACCGGAAGACTAGACTAGGCGCCGGATGCGGCCATTTGCTTTGGATCTCTTTTTTGTAGCCTTGCCTTCTGCATTTGGAATTAAGTTGAAGTTGAATTTTCATTGATGCGCGTGGGGGGTGCCTTTTCTTGTACAAGCGATTCTTTTTTGCTATCTAGTTCTTGCTTTACCCTGAGCCTTACGACCGCTGCCTCCCCCTCGCGGGCCCCTCGCGAGCGGGGCAGGGCGCAGCACACGGGCCGCGCGCGTCGGCACCACGATCAGCGCCGGATTCTTGCGAAGCCTTCTCGGGCGAGCTAGCAGCCCCCTAGGAGTTCCTCGGGAGCTCACGATTTCACGACCCATCATGGGGGCTTACTTCGCTAAGGTAACCTGCAACAGCAAAACTTGCCGCCGGGCTCATGGTTCCACGAAGGCGCACACTCGGCTTGACGTAGGAGATTAAAAATTGCGATTTGTTTACATGAGGGGCTCCCCCTCTCAAAATGCTCTCACAATCTTCAGGGGCAACGCCCAAGTTTTTGCATACAGGGTAAAACAGGAAGGGAACATGGCATCAGCCAGATATGTCGCTCGCGGTGTCCTCCACATCATCTCCAGATGCACCGCTGATGTTGTTGTCACCGTCGTTGGCGTCGCCTCCACCTTCACCGACACCGGCATCGCCATCGTCAACCACGTCGCCTTCGTCTGCAGCGACCACCACCACGTCATCTTCAGAAGCGAAGGCTCTAACCAGCGCATCCATGTTGTCCTCCACCCACTGCGCCAGGTCGCCACGGATGGCCTGCGGTACAGAGGAAATGGTGGCGTCGAAGTCGAAGTTGGGGAAGGTGTTCCGAAGATGGCTGACGAAACGAGAGAACGCGCGCCCGAGCAGGCCTCGGCTTCTCTCTTCCACAAGCTGGCAAGCTCTATCAGGCCGGGCTTCCAGGCGCGTCACCACGTCGGCAAAGAAGCGTAGGTGACTGGCATAGTCATACGAGTGTGGGTGCGGAGCATTCTCGTCGCAGACGTGGCCCAGCGCCGCGTTGGCCTGATCCTGAGGTCCTAGAGGATGGGGGCGTGCTCACGCTCCAGCGTCCGCCGCTGAAGCACTTCCTCCCTATTCAGCCGCGCAACAGACTCGGCGTCATCAACCCGCTTCTGAAGGGAGAGCAGCTCGGCGCGGGCCGAGGCCACCTCCACCTGCGCTGTGACCAGGGCGGCTGCCGTGGCCCCCTCGCGCTTCTCCACTTCGGCCAGCTTGGGCCTGAGGGCAGCGTCCCTACCCGCATCCTCCGTCCCCGCAAGCTTCAACCTCAAGTCATACCTATCGTCAAGATCCACGCGAGCCTCGGCCACCCGGCAATCAACCTCCTCCTGAGCCCTGGCCTCGCACGCATCGACGATGTCCTCCGCTTGGATGACCTGGCGCTCCCTCGTCTCCAACCGCTCTAGCTCGAGGCTGCATTCCACAGCTTCCAACGCCATCGCCTCCTCAAGCTTCCGGACCTCTTCCTCCTCGGCAGGTGCCCCCTCAATGACGCAAGGGCGGCTTTGCGCGCCTCCACCTGCTGCTCCAGGGACGCGCGCCAGGCCTGGAGCTTCCACGCGCGCTTCTCTACGGCCTCACGATGGCGGTCAGCCTCACGAGCCTCCTCCAATGCTCGGGAGCAAGCTTCGCGGGAAGTCTTGAGGGACGCCTCGGCCTTCGCATTATCAAGATCACGCTGGTAAAGGCCAAGGTTGATGGCCACCTTCAGCTTACGTCGTTTCTCCGCCAGCCGAAGACCCTCAGCCTTGAGGCGCGCGTCGACATCCACAAGTTCACCACCGAGTCGGTTCATCGCGCCCATCGCCTCCTAGAAGAGCTCAGGACGAACAACGCTCCGCTCGTGCTCAAACTCAAGCGCACGGCCCATCTCGTCCTCCTCCGCGGGGGCCATGGGAAAAGCCTGGAGCGGTGCGCCCCCTCTCAGTAGTGGGCTAGGGGCTGGCTCTGCCCCAGGCGCCAGGCGGACCTCGCGAGGGGACCGAATTAGACGGGGCCCGCTGCCTGAAAAGGAACCAAAGATCGAAGCCCGACAGCTCCTGTCCATGACCAGAGAAGGGGCCCTGGGCACACCTGCCAAGCTCCACGCCAGACCGTGGAGAAAGGACGACGAGACCCCAGATTCAAAGCGTCGTGGGGGCAAATGTGCCTCTCCAACCGAACCTGCTCCAGGGACAGCATGCAGACTCGGGGCGCTCCAGGCCAGCGTGGGAGTCGGGGAAAGAGGAGGTTGCAACTCAGGAGATGCAACGGTCTTGGCGGAAGGGACCCTGAAGGACCACCGTCAGGAAGGAAAGCAGCACTCAAGAAATCACTAAGGTACAATGCTTACTCGTCGACGGCGATGTACTTCCTTCGCTTCAGCGGCAAGAAGATACCGCTACTACTCGGGGATCCTTTCCTCTTGCAGAGCTCCTCGAAGTCCACGCAGAGCCGACCGAAGCACTGGACGTGGCGGCCGGCACGGTGTGCTGCCGGAGAAGCGCTCGAGGGGACGGCTTCAGGGGTGACGGGCTGCGGAGAGCAATCGGGCGCCATCCCACCGCGACCTCCCGAGGCCTCCGTATATTCGGCCTCGGGAGCCACGTGCTGCATCGTCTCTACGACCAGCACCCCAGAGGGAGAATCATGAGTTCCTGAGGACGACGCCCCAGGAGCCCCAGGCTGCATCTGCACCTCAGCAGTCGAGCCGCCAGCCTACGGTGATGCTCGCCCCCTGCATCCACATTCAGGGCGAGCTCGGGAGGCGGAGTCCCACTCGAACTCCGGTCCGAGTGCGGCGGCGGCGGCGCGCACGCGCGCAGGAGGAGGCGGCGGCGGGCGGCTGGGCCGGCCTGCTCGGCTGGGCCCTAGGCCCAGTCGGGCGCGGTCTCTTTTTTTTTAAACATTCCGCCGAAACTTAGAAAAATTCTAGAAAAATAAATAAAAATCTAAAAATACCAAAACAAGTTTTCTCCGTCTAAATAAAATATTTAGAACAAGATGAACTTTTCTTGGCTCCTAAAATGCAATTTTTAGAACATGCAAATTTTTCTAGGGCAAATAAAATTCCAACTAAAATCAAATAAAATCCAAATAATGATTTAAACATTTTTCCTCCGATATTTCAATTATTTTGGAGAAGTCATATTATCTCCTCTCATTTATTATTTCAAAATGAAATATTTTCTGGAGAGAAAATAATTAAAATCAATATCCCCGTCTTCATTATTTGATAAAATTCAAATATGAAAATTGCAAAATCCCCAACTCTCTCCGAGGGTCCTTGAGTTGCTTAGGATTTCAAGGATTGCAAACGAAAATGCAATAAAATATGATATGCATGGATGACCTATGTATAACATTCCAAATTGAAAATTTGGGATGTTACAAACCTACCCCCGTTAAGATGAATCTCGCCCTCGAGATTCGGGTGGGCTAGAAAATAGGTGCGGGTGGTCCTTGCGAATATCATCTTCTCGTTCCCAGGTGGCTTCCTCCTCTGTACGGTGGCTCCACTGAACTTTGCAAAACTTGATAACCTTGCTGCGGGTGACTCGGCTGCCAAAGTCAAGAATCTTTACTGGCTTTTCCTCATAAGTCAAATTACTGTCCAACTGTATCGCCTCTAGGGGCACTGTATCATTTAACGGTATGTCAGCCATCTCAGCATGGCACTTCTTCAGCTGTGATACGTGGAACACATCGTGCACTCCTGACAATCCTTCAGGTAACTCCAGCTTGTAGGCAACTTCTCCCATCCGTTCCAAAATATGATACGGTCCTATAAATCTTGGGGCTAACTTTCCCTGAACTCCAAAACGTTTCACTCCCCTCAAGGGTGATACTCGCAGATAGGCTCTTTCTCCAATTTCATAGGTTACTTCCTTGCGTTTTGAATCTGCATAACTCTTATGTCTGGACTGAGCAATCTTTAGTCTTTCTTTGATCAGTTTAACCTTCTCCTCTGATTCCTTGATCAAATCTGGTCCAAACAACTGACGGTCTCCTACCTCATCGCACATCAATGGTGTTCTACGTCTGCGTCCATACAGAGCTTCAAATGGTGCCATCTTCAAACTGGCCTGGTAGTTGTTGTTATATGAGAACTCTGTGTACGGCAAAATGTCATCCCAACTAGATCCATAATCTAGAGCGCAGGCTCTCAACATGTTTTCCAGAATCTGATTGACTCTGTCGGTCTGTCCATCCGTCTGTGGGTGAAAAGTGGTACTGAACTCCAATCTGGTACCCAAGGTCTGGTGTAATTGATGCCAAAACTTTGAAGTAAACTGCGTTCCTCTATCTGATACGATGCTCCTCGGAACTCCATGTAAACATACGATCCTGGACATATATATCTTGGCCAACTTGGCACTTGTATAAGTTGTTTTCACTGGGATGAAGTGAGCTACTTTGGTCAAACGATCCACAACTACCCATATTGAATCGTATCCTGCCTTGGTTCTGGGTAATCCGGTGATAAAATCCATGCCAAGTTTATCCCACTTCCATTCAGGTATCGGCATAGGCTGTAACAGTCCTGCTGGCTTCTGATGCTCTGCCTTTACTCTCTGACATACATCACATACGGCTACGTACTCGGCAATATCCTTCTTCATACCAGTCCACCAGAAACGTTCCTTGAAATCCAAATACATCTTGATGTTTCCGGGGTGAATCGAGTATGGTGAGTCATGGGCCTCCTGAAGTATTAACTTCCTGACCTCCGACTTGTTGGGCACATAAATTCGGTCCTCAAACCACAAGGTATCGTGCTCATCCTCGCGAAAACCTTGGCTTTACCTTCGCCCATCTTCTCTCTTATTTTAGCAATTTCTTTGTCCTCCTTCTGAGCTTCTGGAATCTTGTCCAACAATGTCGACTGAACCTCCAGGGTTGCAATAAAACCTCTTGGAAAAATTTCCAACCGAAGTTCCATGATCTCCTCAGCTAACTCCTTCGGCAATCCTTTACTTTCAAGGATATTAGCATAACTTTTCCGGCTCAAAGCGTCCGCTACGACGTTGGCCTTTCCTGGATGATAGTGTAGCTTCATATCGTAATCCTTTATAAGCTCCAGCCATCTCCTCTGCCTGAGATTCAACTCCTTCTGTGTGAAAATGTACTTCAAACTCTTATGATCCGTGTACACATCACAACGGTTTCCAATGAGATAATGTCTCCAGGTCTTTAATGCATGCACTACGGCTGCTAACTCCAAATCATGCATGGCATAGTTCAACTCATGAGGTTTTAGTTGTCGTGAGGCATACGAAACAACTTTTTCTGTCCTGCATAAGCACACATCCAAGTCCCAAGTGTGAGGCATCACAATACACTTGAAACTCCTTATGTATATCTGGCAATGTCAGCACTGGGGCTGTAGTCAACCGTTTCTTCAACTCTTGAAAACTGGCCTCACAATCCTCTGTCCATGTGAACTTAGTATCCTTCTTTAGCAATTCAGTCATTGGCTTAGCAATCTTGGAAAAATTCTCAATGAATCTCCGATAATATCCTGCCAGTCCAAGGAAACTGCGGATCTCGCCAACTAAAGTGGGTGCCAACCATTCAGTGACTGACTGAACCTTACTGGGATCTACTGCTATACCCTCTCCTGATATAACATGCCCAAGAAATCCAACTTCCTTCAACCAAAACTCGCACTTGCTGAATTTGGCGTATAACTGGTGTTCCCTGAGTTTCTCGAGAACCAAACGCAAGTGTTCCGCGTGCTCCTCTTCGTTCTTCGAGTATACCATAATATCATCAATAAACACCACAACAAACTTGTCCAAATACTCCATGAACACCTTGTTCATCATACTCATGAAATAGGCAGGAGCGTTAGTCAGTCCAAATGAAATGACCGTATACTCATATAATCCATACCGTGTGGTAAATGCTGTTTTTGGTATATCCTTCTCTCGGATCTTCAACTGATGGTATCCTGATCGTAAATCAATCTTCAAAAACACCTTAGCTCCTTGCAACTGATCGAACAGATCATTAATCATTAGTAATGGATACTTGTTCTTTATCGTTACTTGATTCAGAGCTCGGTAATCAACAACCATCCTCAGGGATTTATCCTTCTTCTCCACCAAATGTACTGGTGCTCCCCAAGGTGATGAACTCCTTCGAATATAACCTTTCTCCAATAACTCCTTGATCTGCTTTTTAATTTCCTTCAGATCATTTGCGGGCATCCTATAGGGTCTCTTGGATATTGGCCCTATACCTGGCAATAGTTCCATCAAGAACTCGATGTCTCTATCCGGTGGCATGCCTGGTAACTCTTCTGGGAAAACATCCGGAAAATCTTTCACTACAGGTACTTCCTCCTGTACAACTCCCATGAGGGTATTCACTTGGCTCCTCCTAAGCACATGACTAGATACATACTTAATCCTTTTTCCCTCCGGGGTGGTAAGATGACTTGACTTGCTAGCACAGTCAATACTTCCTCCATACTTCGACATCTAGTCCATACCTAATATCACATCCAATCCTTGCGACTCCAAGATAATTAGGTCAGACGGAAAAACATGCGTGCCAATGATTAGGGGTATCTGGGTGCACCATCTGCTAGCCATGTACTCTGCTCCAGGCAAGCTCACTAAAAGAGGGGTCCTAAGGGTTTGGGTTGGTAACTTAAACTTATCCACAAATCCCCTTGATATGTATGAATGCGATGCACCCGTATCGAAAAGAACAAGAGCAGTAAATGACTGAACCAAAAACTTACCTATTACCGCGTGCGGCTGCTCTTCAACCTCCACCACGTTAACGTGGTTCACTTGTCCTTTGTTGAATGGATTGGGCTTCTTCCCAGCACTCCCATTTCCGTTTCCATTCCTTCCTTCAGGGCAGTCATTGGCATAGTGCCCTCTCTTCCCGCACTTAAAGCAAATAACTTGGCTTAAGTCCCTCTTGGCAGGTGTAGATGGGTTAGAGCGATTCTGATTATTGTTGGCTCCATTCCCATTCCCATTCTTCGCACCATTTTGATTATGCGATCCACCTCCATTATGGTTATGACCTCCATGGTTATGAACAAGTCCTCCCGAGTTCGGGGTTAAGCGAGGCTTCTGGTGAGCTCCTGAATTGTACTTCCCTTGTCCATATTTCCTCTTGCGGCTCTCAATTTGCTGCTGCTTTCCTTCAATCATTAGAGCCTTATCCACCAACTCCTGGTAATTGTTGAAAGTTGCCACCATCAACTGCATGCTCATCTCATCATTCAGCCCTTCCATAAACTTCTCCTGCTTCGCGGCATCTGTGGCCACATCATCAGGGGCATAGCGTGATAACTTGCTAAACTCATCCACGTACTGGGCCACAATGCAGTTCCCCTGGCGTAAGTTGCGAAACTCACGCTTCTTCATCTGCATGGCTCCAGTTGAGACATGGGCCGTGCGAAAATCTTGTTGGAACTGGTGCCAAGTGACATTGGCTATAGGAAAAGTAGTCGTGTAATTCTCTCACCATGCGGCTGCTGGTCCATCCAATTGATGTGCGGTAAAGCGCACCTTCTTAGCATCCGTGCATCCTGAGGTGGTTAACTCCTTTCAAATACGGCGTAGCCAATCATCAGAAACTATTGGCTCGGTGCTACTGGAAAACACCGGCGGTTGTAACCTCAGAAAACGGGCTAAATTGTCCACTGGCGGCGGGTTGTTGTTGTTGTTGTTGTTGTTGGCATTGCCCTGGTTCTGAACTAGCAATTGCATCAAGGCATTCTGCTGCTGGATCAACTGGGTGAGCTCCGGTGGGAAAACAAAACTGGGGTCACGTCTCGGAGGCATCTGGTGGGTTTAGATGGAAGATATTAGAATAGAAAGAGGTCTAGTGAGAAAACACTACCCATATGCACATGAGGCAAACGCAAACATTTATTCAATCAATCAAGCAAGGGCATACAGACGGTCTAGGACTATCGCAAAAGTGATCAACTATTACTAGTTACATGGGGGAATAATACTATTATATGGTGGTCATCTAGAAATTTTGATCGGTGGAAGACTCCATGATGTCTGCTCCAGCTTCGTCTTCATAGTCATCATCACTTGGTTCGTTATCGGTGTCGTCGACGATGATGTAGTTGTCCGGACAAGTGGGATCTTCTTCTTCCTCTTCCGGTGCTAATCCTCCCATAAAGACTCCGATCTTCTTGACTAGGTCGTCATTCTTCTCCAGTAGTGTCTTGATTTCCTCCTCATATCCATCGCGCGTAAAGTTGAGTTCTTCCTCCAGCTCGATGATCCTAGTTTTCGCCTTCTTCAAATCCATCATGTCTGCGCACATCTGGTTCTCCTGACGTCGAATGTGCTGGTTTAGCTCCTGGATGTAAGCTGCAATGGACCTATCCTTCTTGGTGCTGATTACTTCCCATTGCTCGTCTCGGCGCCCACATATTTGGTATATGGTGTCTTTAAGCTCCGTATTGTAGACTTCACCAATGCGTCCGATGGTAATGTGAGCTGCCATGCTCTTGCCAAGGCTCTAGGTGGGTGCTTCGAAAGAAAACTCTATGGGCTTAGAGGTTGGCGAGAACGTCCTTCCTAGAACTTGTACTTGAATCATTCAGCACTCTACTTCAGGTAAAGTGGCGTTGTACGTCCCGGTGAAGCTTGGTATTCCAATGTTGAAGTACATAGTGACTTCCTTCAAGTGGCGTCCAAAAGGTGTGTCTTCATCCAGTTGTGCAAACTTGTTTTTCATCTCTGTCATCCTAAAGAGTGGAAAAATGGAGAGGAGTCAGAAATGAGTAGAGAAGAGGGACCTATGGTTTATCTTAGTGGTCGTGTCCTACACTCAGCGTGTGCTCTGATACCGTCTTGTAGCGACCCGACCTCAGATTGTCAAGTCTCTGTGTTTCAGTGTCATCCCTGGATCAGTAATGCTGACACACACAGTACTCGAAGGATTTATAACAGAGTAGTAATCACACACTTATTACATCGAATGTCTCAAAAGAGAACTTATTACAATAATATGGCTTAAGACCATCTAATACGATAACAGCGGAAGGCTTGGAAGATAAAGTGAGTCCATCAACTCCAACGGCATAGTTGAGCTGCACGGCAACGACCTATCAAACCTTACTCCTCGTCTGAAAAGTCTGCAACATAATACGTTGCAGCCCGAGAACGGGTCAGCACATGGAATATGCTGGCAATGTAACACAATAGAACAATAAGAGAATAATGCTACCACTACATGCATATTTGGCTGGTGGAAAGCTCTATGGTTATAGTTTTTGCGAAAAGCCAATTTTTCCCTACAACAAAGGAATAAATTTTAATTTAACTATCATGGTGGTTGAAACATCATTGAGAAGGTATAACCACAACTCAATCCCAATTAAGGTAATTAACATCCCAACAATATTAGTTAAGAGTGATGAGATACATGTGAAAACTCAAGTACTAAATACTCAGAATTGTCCATAATCGGGGACACGGCTAACCATGATTAGATTGTACACTCTGCAGAGGTTTGCGCACTTTTCCCCACAAGACTCGATCGCCTCCGTTGATTTCTCGCACTACATAGTGTTTGAGAAACGGATGAACGAGACACAGTCTTTCAGAAACATTAACTCTCTACTCAGGGTAGACCATAACAAACCTACAAAACCCACTACCTGCTGATCTACCTCTTCAAGAGCTTCACGTAACTTACTCAACTATGCTAGAGCCCATAATAGCTTGTGGCTGCACACGGAAGTTTCTAGCATGAATAATCTCAGTTCCCTTTGATCCTGGGTGGCGGTCCATAGGAAGATCACACGGGTACCCCAGGATTTCCAAAAAAACAGACAACACTGGGTTCCCCAGGTGCCTCAATCCACCCAGATGTGTATTAAAGGTGCCACCTTAAAGTAAACCATTAATTAACAATCTCACATCTGTCATGGATTCACTCAAACCCAAACCACGTCTACGAGCATAGCATGGCAAGATAAGCAATACGTAGAAGTAACTCCCAAGGGTTTGAATGTAACGGGGCAATAGGTTCCTACCTCATCAACTACTTCCGAACCCACAAAATAATGACATCCTAAACATGCAATATTTGAGGGTTTAAGCTAATGCATAAAAACTGGGTATGGAAAGAGTATGATCAAAGTGTTACTTGCCTTGCTGACGATCCGTGAATCCTAGAGACTCGTAGTAACACGCTTCGCACTCCGGGAATTCTATCGCAAGCAAACAATACATACATAAGCAACAAGAAAATATGCACAAAACGAAACTTCAACTGAAAGAGGCCGACCAGAAAGTTCAAATTAAGAACCCCGGTTCGCAAAAAGAATCAAACCAAACGGAGCAACGAAACTCAAACGACGAAAGAAATAAGATCCGTTTACTAATCTGAACTAGGGTCAAATTTTACACAGACAAAAACTTATTTGAGTTGACTATTTGGAAAGAGGGTTTCGAGATGAAACTCCAGGCGCTTGAATCGCCTGATTCCGATAAACGAGCGAAAAGTTAAACTAGAACGAAAATCGGATCAGAAATCGCGATAAGGAAAATCGCGGAATAAATCCGATAAAAAGAAAAATGACGAACGGCTTAACGAATGAACGTTCGTTAGCAGAAACTAAACGATGAACACGTTCGTTAAAACGAACGAACGAGCGAACGCTCGCTAAGTAAATAAACCAGAAAATAAAACCGATCTATATATAAAAAAACAAACTAGGGTTTTTCTAAAAAAACCGAAGGGGTTTTTCTTAAAAAAAACCGGGCGGCGGGTGGCTACCTTCGGCGAGGTCGTCCGGCGAGGCGGGCGGCTCCGGCGGGGCTCGGCGAGGGGCGGCGGGCTCGGCGGGGTGCGGGGTGGTGGCGGGAGGGGCGGCGGCGGCGAGAGGCGGCAGCGGCGACTCGTCGGCGGCGGCTCGGGGCTCGGGGCTCGGGGCGGCTCCAGGCTCTGGTGGTGGTGGTGGTTAGAGGGGGGGGCGGCGGCTATTTAAAGGGGGCGGGTGCGGCTACTTGGAGGAGGCGCGCAGGAGGCGGCGGCGGCGCGCGCGCGCAGGAGGCGGCTGCAGCGGGCGGCTGGGCCGGCCTGCTCGGCTGGGCCATAGGCCCAGTCGGGCGCGGTCTCTTTTTTTTTAAACGTTCCGCCGAAACTTAGAAAAATCCTAGAAAAATAAATAAAAGTCTAAAAATACCAAAACAAGTTTTCTCCGTCTAAATAAAATATTTAGAACAAGATGAACTTTTCTTGGCTCCTAAAATGCAATTTTTAAAACATGCAAATTTTTCTAGGGCAAATAAAATTCCAACTAAAATCAAATAAAATCCAAATAATGATTTTAACATTTTTCCTCTGATATTTCAATTATTTTGGAGAAGTCATATTATCTCCTCTCATTTATTATTTCAAAATGAAATATTTTCCAGAGAGAAAATAATTAAAATCAAAATCCTCGTCTTCATTATTTGATAAAATTCAAATATGAAAATTGGAAAAATCCCCAACTCTCTCCGAGGGTCCTTGAGTTGCTTAGGATTTCGAGGATTGCAAACGAAAATGCAATAAAATATGATATGCATGGATGACCTATGTATAACATTCCAAATTGAAAATTTGGAATGTTACAGTCTCCAACGTATCTATAATTTGTTATTGTTCCATGCTATATTATATTCTGTTTTGGACACTAATGGGCTTTATTATACACTTTTATATTATTTTTGGTACTAACCTATTAACCGGAGGCCCAGCCCAGAATTACTGTTTTTTGCCAATTTCAGAGTTTCGCAGAAAAAGAATATCAAACGGAGTCAAAACGGAATGAAACCTTCGGGAATGTGATTTTCGGAACGAACGTGATCCAGAGGACTTGGACCCTACGTCAAGACATCAACCAGGAGGGTAAGAGGTAGGGGGGCGCGCCTACCCCCCTGGGCGCGCCCTCCACCCTCGTGGGCCCCATGTTGCTCCACCGACGTACTTCTTCCTCCTATATATACCTACGTACCCCCAAACTACCAGATACGGAGCCAAAAACCTAATTCCACCGCCGCAACCTTCTGTACCCATGAGATCCCATCTTGGGGTCTTTTCCTGAACTCCACCGGAGGAGGCATCGATCACGGAGGGCTTCTACATCAACACCATAGCCTCTCCGATGATGTGTGACTACTTTACCTCAGACCTTCGGGTCCATAGTTATTAGCTAGATGGCTTCTTCTCTCTTTTTGGATCTCAATACAATGTTCTCCCCCTCTCTTGTGGAGATCTATTCGATGTAGTCTTCTTTTGCGGTGTGTTTGTTGAGACCGATGAATTGTGGGTTTATGATCAAGTTTATCTATGAACAATATTTGAATCTTCTCTGAATTCTTTTATGTATGATTGGTTATCTTTGCAAGTCTCTTCGAATTATTAGTTTGGTTTGGCCTACTAGATTGATCTTTCTTGCAATGGGAGACGTGCTTAGCTTTGGGTTCAATCTTGTGGTGTCCTTTCGCAGTGACAGTAGGGGCAGCAAGGCACGTATTGTATTGTTGCCATCGAGGATAACAAGATGGGGTTTATATCATATTGCATGAGTTTATCCCACTACATCATGTCATCTTGCTTAAAGTGTTACTCTGTTCTTATGAACTTAATACTCTAGATGCATGCTGGATAGGGGTCGATATTTGGATTAATAGTAGTAGATGCAGTCAGTAGTCGGTCTACTTTTCTTCGACGTGATGCCTATATACACGATCATACCTAGATATTCTCATAACTATGCTCAATTCTGTCAATTGCTCAACAATAGTTTGTTCATCCACTGTAATACTTATGCTCTCGAGAGAAGCCTCTAGTGAAACCTATGGCCCCCGGGTCTATTTTCCATCATATTTAATCTCCCGACAACAAGCTATTTCTGGCGCCATTTTTATTTTACTTTCTTTACTTTGCATCTTTATCATGAAAATACCAAAAATATTTCTGGCGCTACTTTGCTGCATCACCCTTTCCTCTTCAAGGGAAAACCAACGTAGTGCTCAAGAGGTAGCACATGGGCACGAGCGTTGCCTCCCTTGGTCCCAAAGAGACGTCGCGCTATCATCCTCAGGACGCCGTGCTGGTCCGGGCAACGTGGAGTGTGGGGCACTATGGCGAGGTGTTCGGGATAACAACCCCGGAAGTCTACGTGCCCCGCATGATGGACCTAGAGTACACGCCGGAGGACGACCCCGGCTCATTCCTCGGGCCAGTTTGGGAGGAGGAGGCGTTAGGAGCTGAAGCCTTCTAGGAGCCGCCAGAGAGCCCCGCCAACCGCGCCGTCGACAATAGATACAGGGTACCACTAATCCCTTAGGAGCAAGATTACACTAACCATGAGTCACAGGGAGATCTGGTCACCACAGTGGCTGGCGGCCCCAGCTCGGCAGCCTCCCTTCCGTCAGGGGGATCGGTCTGGGGGCTGCAGGAGAGGGGTCGGGAGCCAGATCCCTCCCCGTGTCGCACGGAGCAAGGCGTCACCCGGAGGTAGGCCCTCTGTCGGGGAGGCACCGGCGAGCCTTCCCCCGGCAGAGGACTCATGGTCGCCGAGGGCGCCGCTGGCGTCCCCTTTCCCCCCTTTTGTGTCATCCTGGTTGCCGGTCGGCTCAAAGGTGCTTGAGGGTGGCGCAAGGCGGGCCCCTCGCCTGGTGATATGAAGCAAGGCCGGTACCTATGAAGAAGGCCCAGTGCCTGTGAAGATCGCCGCCCATGACACTCTCACGTAATAATGAGTGGGGCTGTACACGCCCCGGATTCTCTGGAGAGCCGCGCTCGGGCCTCGGGGGCTCCCTCCCATGCCTAGTGGCAGCACTTAGCTCGGCGCTGGGGAGAAGACTCGAAGACCGGAAGACTAGACTAGGCGCCGGATGCGGCCATTTGCTTTGGATCTCTTTTTTGTAGCCTTGCCTTCTGCATTTGGAATTAAGTTGAAGTTGAATTTTCATTGATGCGCGTGGGGGGTGCCTTTTCTTGTACAAGCGATTCTTTTTTGCTATCTGGTTCTTGCTTTACCCTGAGCCTTACGACCGCTGCCTCCCCCTCGCGGGCCCCTCGCGAGCGGGGCAGGGCGCAGCACACGCGCCGCGCGCGTCGGCACCACGATCAGCGCCGGATTCTTGCGAAGCCTTCTCGGGCGAGCTAGCAGCCCCCTAGGAGTTCCTCGGGAGCTCACGATTTCACGACCCATCACGGGGGCTTAGTTCGCTAAGGTAACCTGCAACAGCAAAACTTGCCGCCAGGCTCATGGTTCCACGAAGGCGCACACTCGGCTTGGCGTAGGAGATTAAAAATTGCAATTTGTTTACATGAGGGGCTCCCCCTCTCAAAATGCTCTCACAATCTTCAGGGGCAACGCCCAAGTTTTTGCATACAGGGTAAAACAGGAAGGGAACATGGCATCAGCCAGATATGTCGCTCGCCGCGTCCTCCACATCATCTCCAGATGCACCGCTGATGTTGTTGTCACCGTCGTTGGCGTCGCCTCCACCTTCACCGACACCGGCATCGCCATCGTCAACCACGTCGCCTTCGTCTGCAGCGACCACCACCACGTCATCTTCAGAAGCGAAGGCTCTAACCAGCGCATCCATGTTGTCCTCCACCCACCGCGCCAGGTCGCCACGGATGGCCTGCGGTACAGAGGAAATGGTGGCGTCGAAGTCGAAGTTGGGGAAGGTGTTCCGAAGATGGCTGACGAAACGAGAGAACGCGCGCCCGAGCAGGCCTCGGCTTCTCTCTTCCACAAGCTGGCAAGCTCTATCAGGCCGGGCTTCTAGGCGCGTCACCACGTTGGCAAAGAAGCGTAGGTGACTGGCATAGTCATACGAGTGTGGGTACGGAGCATTCTCGTCGCAGACGTGGCCCAGCGCCGCGTTGGCCTGATCCTGAGGTCCTAGAGGATGGGGGCGTGCTCACGCTCCAGCGTCCGCCGCTGAAGCACTTCCTCCCTATTCAGCCGCGCAACAGACTCGGCGTCATCAACCCGCTTCTGAAGGGAGAGCAGCTCGGCGCGGGCGGAGGCCACCTCCACCTGCGTTGTGACCAGGGCGGCTGCCGTGGCCCCCTCGCGCTTCTCCACTTCGGCCAGCTTGGGCCTGAGGGCAGCGTCCCTACCCGCATCCTCCGTCCCCGCAAGCTTCAACCTCAAGTCATACCTACCCTCAAGATCCACGCGAGCCTCGGCCACCCGGCAATCAACCTCCTCCTGAGCCCTGGCCTCGCACGCATCGACGATGTCCTCCGCTTGGACGACCTGGTGCTCCCTCGTCTCCAACCGCTCTAGCTCGAGGCTGCATTCCACAGCTTCCAACGCCATCGCCTCCTCAAGCTTCCGGACCTCTTCCTCCTCGGCAGGTGCCCCCCTCAATGACGCAAGGGCGGCTTTGCGCGCCTCCACCTGCTGCTCCAGGGACGCGCGCCAGGCCTGGAGCTTCCACGCGTGCTTCTCTACGGCCTCACGATGGCGGTCAGCCTCACGAGCCTCCTCCAATGCTCGGGAGCAAGCTTCGCGGGAAGTCTTGAGGGACGCCTCGGCCTTCGCATTATCAAGATCACGCTGGTAAAGGCCAAGGTTGATGGCCACCTTCAGCTTACGTTGTTTCTCCGCCAGCCGAAGACCCTCAGCCTTGAGGCGCGCGTCGACATCCACAAGTTCACCACCGAGCCGGTTCATCGCGCCCATCGCCTCCTAGAAGAGCTCAGGACGAACAACGCTCCGCTCGTGCTCAAACTCAAGCGCACGGCCCATCTCGTCCTCCTCCGCGGGGGCCATGGGAAAAGCCTGGAGCGGTGCGCCCCCTCTCAGTAGTGGGCTAGGGGCTGGCTCTGCCCCAGGCGCCAGGCGGACCTCACGAGGGGACCGAATTAGACGGGGCCCGCTGCCTGAAAAGGAACCAAAGATCGAAGCCCGACAGCTCCTGTCCATGACCAGAGGAGGGGCCCTGGGCACACCTGCCAAGCTCCACGCCAGACCGTGGAGAAAGGACGACGAGACCCCAGATTCAAAGCGCCGTGGGGGCAAATGTGCCTCTCCAACCGAACCTGCTCCAGGGACAGCATGCAGGCTCGAGGCGCTCCAGGCCAGCGTGGGAGTCGGGGAAAGAGGAGGTTGCAACTCAGGAGATGCAACGGTCTTGGCGGAAGGGACCCTGAAGGACCACCGTCAGGAAGGAAAGCAGCACTCAAGAAATCACTAAGGTACAATGCTTACTTTTCGACGGTGATGTACTTCCTTCGCTTCAGCGGCAAGAAGATACTGCTACTACTCGGGGATCCTTTCCTCTTGCAGAGCTCCTTGAAGTCCGCGCAGAGCCGACCGAAGCACTGGACGTGGCGGCCGGCACGGTGTGCTGCCGGAGAAGCGCTCGAGGGGACGGCTTCAGGGGTGACGGGCTGCGGAGAGCAATCGGGCGCCATCCCACCGCGACCTCCCGAGGCCTCCGTATATTCGGCCTCGGGAGCCACGTGCTGCATCGTCTCTGCGACCAGCACCCCAGAGGGAGAATCATGAGTTCCTGAGGACGACGCCCCAGGAGCCCCAGGCTGCATCTGCACCTCAGCACTCGAGCCGCTAGCCTACGGTGATGCTCGCCCCCCTGCATCCACATTCAGGGCGAGCTCGGCACTGGCGACGAAGAAGGGAACCACGTCTACAGGGTTCTCACAGGGGCCCACCAGGCCGCTCGGGTGTAGCCCGCACTCATCAAAGGAAGGCATGCCCTGTACAAATTCAACTTTGTTCGTGCAGCGGTAGAGCAGACAGCTCTTCCCAGGCATGCCGTCCGATGAAGGGACACCCGTCAGGACCTCAAGCACTGTTTGACGCGTCTTAAGAGGAAGCCCCGACTCCTGAAACCTCATATGGTCCTGACTGCTAAGCAAAGCCCACATCGGGCGAGAATGACGCTGAAGCGGAGCGACTCAGCGCCTGACAAACTCCTTCACCACCATAGGCATGGTCACGTCGCGGTCCTTCAACCTCCTCAGCCTGAGCCAGACAGGGACGAGACAGGGGCTCGCGAGCCTCTCGTGGACCCAACCGGAGTTGGGAACGGCAGGTCCTGACGGAGATTGGAGCAGAGGGCTGAGCACCCCGGCATCGACGAACAACAACCGTGTCCGAAACTCGCTCGTGGATGGAGGAAGCTCGAAGTCGATCCCCACGCCTGCCGTCGCGGCCACAGCCTGGAAGCTCATGCACCCCGAGCTTTGCCGAGGATCCATCAGATGAATGAGAAGAAATGACGAAGAAGGGCCACGGAGGGGGCAATGCCCACCATGGCCTCACGCACGAAGGCGAAGACGGCAAGGAGACTCACGGATTGGGGGTCAAGATGCAGCATGTGGATCTGGTATAATGTTCAAGCACCGCGTTGAAGAAGGCGGAGAAAGGGGGAATCAGGCCGGCCCAAAGGGCATCGATGAAGATTGGGACCTCGGTGGCTACCCGGACAATGCGAGCGCGAGACGCAGGCCAAGCCACCGTTTCCCCCACTCATTGAAGCTGGTGGCAAGCATGGGACGCACCTTGCCCATGGCCTCGTCGTTGAGCACCAGGGATCGACCGACTGCAGGCTCGGCGGCCAGAGGCGCACTTGGCGAAGACAAAGGCTTCTTCCCCTTGTCTGCTTGTTTTGGCGCCATGGTGATGAAGCGGGCAGAGTGCAAGTCAGATTGGAGAGGAGGAGCAGAGTTTCGAGGAAGCGGAGGGATTGGGGAAGTAAGGCGTGGGCGATGGAAGAATAACTGTGTAGTTAGTGGGGGCCGCATAGCCAGGCGGACTCCAAGGCACCATGGGGAAGCGAAGACGCCCACGTCCAATCAACCGCCATGCGTCGACCGAGGCTGCAGGCTTTTGGGGCCCGCGAAGCTCCGCACTTGACCTTTGGCTTCACCTCGAAGCCAAGCCCGAGCGCGCCTTGGGCCCCAGGGCTACTGTCGGCGTTCTGGGAACGGGGGTCCCCAGACTTGTCTGCCTGCGGCCCATGGTGTGGCTGTCCTAGCAGGCCTGTACTGCCCATCTTCATCAACAAGGCATCCAAGACCCTCGTGAGGGGCCAAGCCTCGCGAGGTGGACAACACAAGACCTCCTCAGGAGCGGCCTCACCAGGTTGGCTCGTGAGGAGCGGAGAGATCAAGGAGGGGAAAACCTCATGAGGTTCTTGTGACGTTAGCCATGACGATCGAGATCATACGTGCGCCAGGCGGGCGCCAGCGCGCGCAGTGTCCTTGTTTCCTCTTTAGTGCTAAGGGAGTGAGCGCAGGCGCAAAGTACCGAGGCGTCAAGCAAAGGTTTCCATATCGGTGCAACGAGATCAAGAGCAGCAGGACGGCAAGACGGAGGTCACCATGGAGCCCAAGGCGGTGTCACCACCAGAGCCTTTGCAGGCGAAGACCACTTTTGTCAGGATAAGCTGCACTAGATGTTCATAAAGGTTTTCTCGATCCTAAAGGTAATAACAAAATGTGCGAGCTCCAACGATCCATCTATGGACGGGTGCAAGCATCTCGGACTTGGAATATATGCTTTGATGAGTTGATCAAAGCATATAGTTTTATACAGACTTGTGGTGAAGCCTGTATTTACAAGAAAGTGAGTGGGAGCACTACAACATTTCTGATAAATATATGTGAATGACATATTGTTAATCGGAAATAATATAGAATTTTCTGGAAAGCATAAAGGAGTATTTGAAAGGAGATTTTAAAAGAAAGACCTCGGTGAAGCTGCTTACATATTGAGCATCAAGATCTATAGAGACAGATCAAGACGCTTGATAAGTTTTTTCAATGAGTATGTACCTTGACAAGATTTTGATGTAGTTCAAAATGAAATAGTCAAAGAAAGAGTTCTTGCCTATGTTACATGGTGTGAAATTGAGTAAGAATCAAAGCCCGACCACAGCAGAAGATAGAAAGAGAATGAAAGTCATTCCCTATGCCTCAGCCATAGGTTCTATAAAGTATGTCGTGTTGTGTACCAGATCTATTGTATACCCTACACTGAGTTTGACAAGGGAGTACAATAAAGATCTAGGATTAGATCACTGAACAGCGGTCAAAATTATCCTTAGTGGAATAAGGATATGTTTCTCGATTATGGAGGTGACAAAAGGTTCATCGTAAAGGGTTACGTCGATGCAAGTTTTGACACTGATCCAGATGACTCTAAGTCTCAATCTGGATACATATTGAAAGTGGGAGCAATTAGCTAAAGTAGCTCCGTGCAGAGCATTGTAGACATAGAAATTTGCAAAATACATACGGATCTGAATTTGGCAGACCCGTTGACTAAACTTATCTCAAAAGCAAAACATGATCACACCTTAGTACTCTTTGGGTGTTAATCACATGGCGATGTGAACTAGATTACTAACTCCAGTAGACCCTATGAGTGTTGGCCACATGGCGATGTGAACTATGGATATTAATCACATGGTGATGTGAACTATTGGTGTCAAATCACATGGCGACCTGAACTAGATTATTGACTCTAGTGCAAGTGGGAGACTGAAGGAAATATGCCCTAGAGGCAATAATAAAGTTGTTATTTATATTTCCTTATATCATGATAAATGTTTATTATTCATGCTAGAATTGTATTAACCGGAAACTTAGTACATGTGTGAATACATAGACAAACAGAGTGTCACTAGTATGCCTCTACTTGACTAGCTCGTTGAATCAAAGATGGTTAAGTTTCCTAGCAATAGACATGATTTGTCATTTTATTAATGGGATCACATCATTAGAGAATGATGTGATTGACTTGACCCATTCCGTTAGCTTAGCACTTGATCGTTTAGTATATTGGTATTGCTTTCTTCATGACTTATACATGTTCCTATGACTATGAGATTATGCAACTCCCGAATACCGGAGGAACACTTTGTGTGCTACCAAACGTCACAACGTAACTGGGTGATTATAAAGGTGCTCTACAGGTGTCTCCGATGGTACTTGTTGAGTTGGCATAGATCAAGATTAGGATTAGTCACTCCGATTGTCGGAGAGGTGTCTCTGGGGCCTCTCGGTAATGCACTTCACTATAAGCCTTGCAAGCAATGTGACTAATGAGTTCATTGCGGGATGATGTATTACGGAACGAGTAAAGAGACTTGCGAGTAACGAGATTGAACTAGGTATTGATATACCGACGGTCGAATCTCGGGCAAGTAACATACCGATGACAAAGGGAACAACGTATGTTGTTATGCGGTTTGACCGATAAAGATCTTCATAGGATATGTAGGAGCCAATATGAGCATCCAGGTTCCGGTATTGGTTATTGACTGGAGACGTGTCTCGGTCATGTCTACATAGTTCTCGAACCCGTAGGGTCCGCACGCTTAACGTTCGGTGACGATCGGTAATATGAGTTTATGTGTTTTGATGTACCGAAGGTAGTTCGGAGTCCCGGATGAGATCACGGACATGGCGAGGAGTCTCGAAATGGTTGAGACGTAGAGATTGATATATTGGAAGGCTATATTCGGACATCGGAAAGGTTCCGAGTGGTTTGGGCATTTTTCCGGAGTACCGGGAGGTTACCGGAACCCCCCGGGAGAAGTTATGGGCCTTATGGGCCATAAGAAGGAAGCACACCATCCCACAAGGGGCTGGTGCGCCCCCATTGGGCAGGAGGCTGAATTGGTATAGGTTTGGGGGGTGGCGGCCCCCTTTTCCTTCTCTTCTACTCCTCCTTTCCTTCCTCTCTTACTCCAAATAGGGAAGGGGGGAATCCTACTCCCGGTGGGAGTAGGACTCCCCTAGGGCTCGCCATAGAGAGGGCCGGCCCCTCCCCTCCTCCACTCCTTTATATACGGGGGAGGGGGCACCCCATAGACACACAAGTTGATCTGTTGATCGTTTAGCCGTGTGCGGTGCCCCCCTCCACCATAATCCACCTCGGTCATATCGTAGCGGTTGTTAGGTGAAGCCCTGCGTCAGTAGCATCATTAACACCGTCAGCATGCCGTCGTGCTGACGGAACTCTCCCTCGAAGCTCTGCTGGATCATGAGTTCGTGGGACGTCACCGAGCTGAACGTGTGCTGAACTCGGAGGTGTCGTGTGTTCGGTACTTGGATCGGTCGGATCGTGAAGACGTACGACTACATCAACCGCGTTATCATAATGCTTCTGCTTACGGTCTACGAGGGTACGTGGACGTCACTCTCCCCTCTCATTGCTATGCATCACCATGATCTTGCGTGTGCGTAGGAATTTTTTTTGAAATTACTACGTTCCCCAACAGAATGAGCATCACCTGGATCACATCTGTCAGGCCGGTGTTCTTCTCTATGATGTTTTTTATGCGCTTCTTCAGCATCAGCACCTCGTCGGATGATCCCCAATCCATACCCTTGTTGGTCCATGACGCAAGCCGCAGCGGGGGTCCGGATCTAAATGCAGGGGCGGCCGCCCACTTGGTGCCGCGGGGCTCAGTGATGTAAAACCACTCCTGCTGCCATATCTTGACGGTCTCCACAAAGGCCCCTTTGGGCCAGATGACTTTGGGCAGCTTGCTTACCATGGTGCCGCCACAATCCGCGTGTTTCCCGTCTACCACCTTCGGCTTCACATTGAAAATTCTGAGCCATAGGCCGAAGTGTGGAGGGATGCGGAGGAATGCTTCACACACGACGATAAACGCCGAGATGTGGAGGAAGGAATTCAGGGCCAGATCATGAAAATCCATCCCGTAATAGAACATGAGACCTTGGACAAAAGGGTGTAGGGGAAACCCTAGTCCGCGGAGAAAGTGCGGGAGTAATACAACCCTCTCGCCGGGCTCTGGAGTGGGGATAAGTTGATCTTTAGCTCGAAGTCTCTGTCTGATTTCCGATGTCAAATGCCTCGCTTCCCGAAGCTCCTTGATGTCCTTCTCCGTCACGGAGGAGGCCATCCACATGCCCTGCGAGCCGGACCCAAACATGGCTGGAGTAGTTGGGGGCGAAGGGAAAGCTTGAAACTTGGGCGCTGGAGCTCGAGGGCGGATGGGCTGAGGAAGAAGAAGGTGTGGGATAAAAAGATGGACCCTTATCTTCTTATAAAGGCAGTGAATATCGAGCGTCCCCCCACGAGCCTTAAACCTCGCCTATTCCCAAGGGGTCGTGCAAACGGCACGGTCGGGATACTTGATACATCTCCAACATATCTATAATTTTTTATTGTTCCATGCTATATTATATTCTGTTTTGGATGTTTAAGGGCTTTATTATACACTTTTATATTATTTTTGGGACTAACCTATTAACTGGAGGCCCAGCCCAAATTGTTGTTTTTTTGCCTATTTCAGAGTTTCACAGAAAAAGAATATCAAATGGAGTCCAAACGGAATGAAACCTTCGGGAACGTGATTTTTGGAACGAACGTGATCCAGAGGACTTCGACCCTACGTCAAGAAAGCAACCAGGAGGGCACGAGGTAGGGGTGCGCGCCTACCCCCTCCCCCCCTGGGCGCGCCCTCCACCCTCGTGGGGCCCATGTTGCTCCACTGACGTACTTCTTCCTTCTATATATACCTACGTACCCCCAAACCAACAGAGGCATCCACAAAAACCTAATTCCACCGCCACAACCTTCTGTACCCGTGAGATCCAATCTTGGGGCCTTTTCCGGCGTCCTGCCGGAGGTGGCATTGATCATGGAGGGCTTCTACATCAACAACATAGCCCCTCCGATGATGTGTGAGTAGTTTACCTCAGACCTTCGGGTCCATAGTTATTATCTGGATGGCTTCTTCTCTCTCTTTGGATCTCAATAAAAAGTTCTCCATGACTCTTGTGTAGATCTATTCATTGTAATCTTCTTTTGTGGTGTGTTTGTTGAACCCGATGAATTGTGGGTTTATGATCAAGTTTATCTATGAACAATATTTGAATCTTCTCTGAATTCTTTTATGTATGATTGGTTATCTTTGCAAGTCTCTTCGAATTATCAGTTTGGTTTGCCCTACTAGATTGATCTTTCCTGCAATGGGAGAAGTGCTTAGCTTTGGGTTCAATCTTGCGGTGTCCTTTCCCAGTGACAACAGGGGCAGCAAGGCACGTATTGTATTGTTGCCATCGAGGATAAAAAGATGGGGTTTATATCATATTGCATGAGTTTATCCCTCTACAACATGTCATCTTACTTAAAGCGTTACTCTGTTCTTATGAACTTAATACTCTAGATGCATGCTGGATAGCGGTCGATGTGTGGAGTAATAGTAGTAGATGCAGGCAGGAGTCGGTCTACTTGTCACGGACGTGATGCCTATATACATGATCATACCTAGATATTCTCATAACTATGCTCAATTCTATCAATTGCTCAACAGTAATTTGTTCACCCACCGTAATACTTATGCTC
>LR880972.1:950079826-950097026 GCA_904067115.1 Aegilops sharonensis | reverse complement strand
ATATATACCCATCGTCGGCAATCAGAGGACTCCATAGTTCTCTGTTTTTTGCTGGCCGGCGAGGGGGAGGGCATTGGGTGCTCTAGCTCACCTCCTATGCACATGAGGTGTTCGATGAAATGCCCGAGCCACACTAGTTAAGCTTTCTCCTCTCGAAGCTCGACCTCCGAGCTCCATTTTTCCCGAGATTTGTCTAGGTTTATATTAGCGGTCCGTCACGCCCCGTCCTCGTCTTCACTGTCGTCGATCGCCCGCGCCAATCTCGTCGCCGGGACCACCGTGGTGAGCCTCTTGTTCTTATCTTCTTTCGGGAAAAAAAATTCTTACGTTACATAGATACTTGTCTAATTTTCTTACTTTTGACACACGTAATTATATATAATGCACGCAGATGAACCGGCAATGGATGTACGGTGACAGACACACCTCCGAGTACATTAAGGGCGTGCATAATTTTCTCGAAGTGGCTGAGGCAAACAAGCAGAATGGTTTTATGTGTTGTCCATGCCCTAGCTGTGGGAATACGAGGTCTTACTCTGACTCGAAAACCCTTCACACCCACCTGCTTTATAAGGGTTTCATGCCACACTATAATGTTTGGACCAAGCATGGAGAAATAGGGGTTATGATGGAAGACAGCGAAGAAGAAGAGGACGATGACAACTATGTGCCCCCTGAATACGGTGATGCTGCAACGGTGGAAGCTGCTGAAGATCAAGAGGAACCAGACAATGTGCCCAATGATGATCGCCGCCGGGTCGTTGTTGATGCAAGGGAAAAGTGCGAAAGTGAAAAGGAGAAACTGAAGTTCGATCACATGTTAGAGGATCACAAAAAAGGGTTGTACCCCAATTGCGAAGATGGCAACACAAAGCTCTGTACCGTACTGGAATTGCTGCAGTGGAAGGCAGAGAATGCTGTGCCTGACAAAGGATTTGAGAAGCTACCGAAAATATTGAAGAAGAAGCTTCCAAAGGATAATGAATTGCCCGACAGTATGTACGCAGCAAAGAAGGTCGTATGCCCTCTAGGATTGGAGGTGGAGAAGATACATGCATGCCCTAATGACTGCATTCCTCTACCGTGGTGCGTACAAGGATTTGAATGCATGCCCGCTATGCGGTGAATTGCGGTATAAGATCAGACGAGATGACCCTAGTGATGTTGACGGCGAGCCCCACAGGAAGAGGGTTCCTGCGAAGGTGATGTGGTATGCTCCTATAATACCACGGTTGAAACGACTATTCATAAACAAAGAGCATGCCAAGTTGATGCGATGGCACAGTGAGGACCGTAAGAAAGACGGGAAGTTGAGAGCACCCGCTGACGGGTCGCAGTGGAGAAAAATTGAGAGATAGTACTCACTGTGACCCAAGCCAAGGAACATATTTCCGGTTGCATTGAGGGGTCTTCTACCGGAATACATCCGATTAGCCATTGTGAAGCTATGTGCATTCCTCAATTCAATCTCTCAGAAGGTGATCGATCCAGAAATCATACCAAGGCTAAGTAGTGATGTCGTGCAATGTCATGTCAGTTTCGAGCTGGCGTTCTCACCATCCATCTTCAATATCATGACGCATGTCCTAGTTCATCTAGTTAACGAGATTGTCATTCTGGGCCCCGTATTTCTACACAATATGTTCCCCTTTGAGAGGTTCATGGGAGTCCTAAAGAAATATGTCTGTAACCGTGCTAGGCCAGAAGGAAGCATCTCCATGGGCCATCAAACAGAGGATGTCATTGGGTTTTGTATTGACTTCATTCTTGGCCTTAAGAAGATAGGTCTCCCTAAATCGCGGTATGACGAGAGACTGGCTGGAAAAGGTACGCTAGGAGCAGACTCAATAATATGCAGGGATGGGCATTCTTGGTCTCAAGCACACTACACAGTTCTACAGAACTCTACCTTGGTGACCCCGTATGTCGATGAACACAAGAACAGTCTGCGCTCCAAACACCCAGAGCAGTGTGACGAATGGATTACATGTGAACACATCAGGACTTTCAGCAGTTGGTTGGAAACACATCTCAGAGGTGACAACACTGTTTGTGATGAGTTGTACTCGTTGTCTAGGGGACCATCATCGACTGTATTAACTTACAAAGGATACGAGATAAATGGTAATAAATTTTACACGATCGCCCAAGATCAAAAGAGCACCAACCAAAACAATGGTGTCCGCTTTAATGCAGCAACTGAGAGGGGAAAGGACACATATTATGGTTACATAGTGGACATATGGGAACTTGACTACAAACATGATTTTAAGGTCCCTTTGTTTAAGTGCAAATGGGCCAATCTATCAGGAGGCGGGGTACAGGTAGACCCACATTACGGAATGACAACAGTGGATCTGAATAATCTTGGGTACACTGACGAACCGTTCATCCTAGCCAATGATGTGGCACAGGTTATCTATGTGAAGGACATGTCTACCAAACCGAGAAAAAAAAGAGAAGGTAGCGAATACATCATATGATGAGCCAAAGCACCACATAGTTCTTTCAGAAAAAAGGGACATCGTGGGAGTGGAGGGCAAGACAGACATGTTTGAAGATTATGAAAAGTTTCATGAAATTCCTCCCTTCAAAGTCAAGGCTGACCCAGGCATCCTGATAAATGATGAAGATTATCCATGGTTATAGCACAATAAGCAAAGCACACAAGCGGAAAAAAAGTGAAGACTTTCTCTCCACAACTATTATATGGAGACGAGATGAGATGTTTGTGGAATTTTTTTTGTTCATAAAATTTACTAAGTTAAAACTCATATTAAAATTGTGTATGATCAAAGTCTTTTATGTATATGTTCATATTTAGAAGAAAAAGAAGAGGAAAAAGAAGAAGAAAATGAAGAGGAAAAAGAAGAGGAAAAAGAAGGAAAAAAAGAGGAGAAGAATATTCTATTTTTTCTTCTTCTCCTCTATTCCTTCTTCTTCTCTTATTTTTTTTCTTCTTTTTTTTTCTTTCTTTCTTCTTTTCCTTCTTCTTCCTCTTCTTATTTTTAGTAAGTACTACTTTATTTTATTTATAGTAAGTGCTTAATTTGTAGTTGAACTAGTTGATTTAATAAAACTACTTTATTTTACTATATATAGAAATAGTTTATTTTTAGTAAGTACTATTTTATTTTATTTATAGTAAGTGGTTAGTAGTTGAACTAGTTGATTTAATAAAACTACTTTATTTTACTATATATAGAAGTAGTCTATTTTTAGTAAGTACTACTTTATTTTATTTAAAGTAATTAAGTGCTTAGTAGTAGTTGAACTAGTTGATTTAAGAAAACTACTTTATTTTACTATATATAGAAGTAGTTTATTTTTAGCAAGAAAATTAATATAACTAGTTTATTTTTTATAGTTCAAGCAATTATTCCCGCATCGACGTCGACGATGCCTATCCCGCATCCTCGTCGTTGACTCGGCGGAGGATGCCGGCTTGATCAGAGGGGCCATGTCTGGGACTGCGCTCTGCCAGGCTGGTATTGGGAGGTGCTACCTTCCGGGGGGCGTAGGTTGGTGAGGAGCCAGCCCGTCGTTGACCCGATCCTTGTTTGGTGGCAGTCGCGTGGGCCTGTGACGGTGCCGAGGCTTCCGGACACCGCGGAGGTGGTACGTCACCGTGTCAGCGAGGAGGACGAGCACGTCCGTCGCTACATGGTTGCGTTGGAGGGCAGGTTCGACAATACATGGTAGCTTCTTCAGGGATCTCACTGGAGCTATGATCCTCTGATGGTTTCTTCTCTTTGGGTGTCCACCACCCGCGCCGATACCCGTCGGGCGCTACGGTTCTAGCTGTAATAGCGATGCTATATGTATGATAGTATTCGAGGTGTATTAGTGATAACGATGTACGGACGCAAGAGATGATGTAGTTTTTCTTATAATTGAATGCATCCTAATATGAATACTACTTTGTTTTGCGATTTGATTTTGCTTATTGAATGCTAAAATTGGAGAGCACTATGCAAGGCGTATGCATATGATTAGTTGATAGCTTATAGGGTTTTTGTTGTCGCAGAAATCTAGGAGCCCCCCTCCATCATCCCCGCCGTCGTCCCCGTCACCAACCCCCTCCGACCTCGAGGTGAGACCAGCCAAATCCTTTTTTAGAAAGATAATTAAACGATATTTCAGGTTGACTTTAAGTCTGTCGAGTCTCCACCATATATGAGAGGACGAAGAATCCCGACTGTTGTCGTGGGGGTCGCTTCTCCTTTGTTCCCGTGTGCTAGACATTTTGGTGCAATGCACTCGGGGACGAATGGAGGAGCGAAAATCACCAACGGTCGAATGTATACACCACGTGAGCTGAGAGTATTCAAGAAAAGACTCGACAAACCGATAGTCAACACATGATGAATAATAATGATCTAATTTAGTTTTTGTATTGCATATATTTAATTGTACACATTTAATCTTTGAATTATGACTCCCGGGGGAGTGCGGCTGGTGCCACGACGATCGAGGTCTGTGCGACAGGCCTCACCTGGACGATGATCGGCGCTTCAGCATTAAGCTCGAGGAGACCTTCAATGTTGAAACGGTACGCAACGACGACAAATGTTTTTTTCGTAATTAAGCATGACTTCAACTATTCCAACGTGTAATTTTCATCTTTTACAATTTGAGTATAGCTTATCCCATACCATGTAAGACACTATGTCTTGGAGATGATGGATTTTGAAGACCATAAAAATTTTGAAACGAAGAAAATTCACCTAAGGACCCATCATGATGTGGATTTTGTAGTAAATCTATATAATGCTAAGAGCGTAACCCATTTGGTTACAAAAATTGGGAAGCATTTTGCAAGATGTATGGTTTTGATGAGGGTATGCTTGTCACCATGGATCTTGGTGATCCTGACATCGACCAAGATAATATGGACATTTTGGTCCTAGTTGATACGCCTCCAGTTCTACCGCTATGCGAGTTTCTCAAACATAATTAATAATTAACTAATTTATATTGTTCATTTCAAAATAGTTGACAGCTTATTTTCATTGACATCTTATTTTGATTGTTCAAAGAATGTGCGGAAGATGGTAGACAGAACCTACTACACCGATGGCTCTGAGTTAACTTATAAGGAGAAAAATCATCTGGTCAGATTTTGTACTGGTCTTGATAATTACAATATCTATTGTAAAACTCCTCAATATTATGGTCAATACGTGCCACTAGTGCACGTGTTGAACTACAGTAACTACTATAGAGATACCCTGGTAATAAGATTATCTACTATTACGAGATTCGTGCATCTTTTGCATACTTCTAAAACTAGTACATCATTGCTAACTATGAAGTTGTTAATTTGTTTTTCAACAGAGAATCCCGACGGATTGCATGCCTCATTTGATGTATGAGTATGGTAGTCTTCATGTTTTGAACATACAACCAGGTCATCCTACGAATCTCAACTATCCATACCGGATTTCTAAAAGAAGTGGAGACATGCTAATTAGAGAATGAAAAAAATGTATGGACAGTCGTAAGGAGGTTCTTGCAAGCAAAAGGAAGCGCCGCGCAAGAATTGGAGACATGATGATCTCCATTCTCCATAATGGAGAGTCAGGGTCTATATTGTTTTATGCTATTTTACCTTAAATAGGGTATTTAGGTCCTGCCTGATACTGAAGATCATGTGCTAAGAACAATTAAGTAGGGTCGGTTCGATGACTATCAGGATGATGATCGTATGACTTGTTATTAATAACGAGTAGAAGTTGTATGATGATGATTAGTAGGACTTGTTATTATGATGATGCATGATGCGAGCATGAAGAGTTATTATATATCTGTGGGTGAAATGAACATGGATTCGACTGAAGTGAAGCGAACATGCATGTGGTGCATGTCGAAAGTAGTACAATCCAAACTAGATCAAGTTAGGATTAGTATTACTTTCGACATGCACGACATGTTGCCTCACTTCAATCTAAGTCATGTTTAGACATAGCAGTAGCAGTAGCACGGAGGTAAGAGAGGACACATATCTCTATTAGCTACCTATAACAACCTAAATTAACCCCCAAAACCTCTAAACCACCTCCTTTAAAAAAACAGCCCCTGAAATGCTGACGCGTGAAAACTTATTGGTCCCGTTTGGTGCGACCAACCGGGACCAAAGGCCCTCCTGCCTGGGCTCGCCGGAGCGGCCACGTTGAGGCCCATCTGTCCCGGTTCGTATAAGAACCCGGGACTAAAGGCCTAGGGCATTAGTAACGACACTTTAGTCCCGGTTCCCCAACCGGGACAGATGGGCCTGATGAACCGGGACAAATGGCCCTTTTTATACTAGTGATGTATCTCCACTATAACGAAAAAGCAGAGTCCTTGCAATTGCTGGTCTACATTTTATGATGCACGGTACACGTTAAATAAATGATGTGATGAACGAAAGGCGGCGAACTTTGTTGTGGTTAGAAGTTGTTGTAGTTCAATATATGATATGTATATGTAGGAGGAAAGACTAGTTAGATCAGTTGCATGTCGAGGCGTTAACCTGATAGGGTATATGGAAGGTTACTAGAAAGCAAACAAGGCCGAACCAGATTTGGGAAGGGCACGAGATTGTTATTGACGGGCCTGAGGCTCGATCCAAACTAAGCATGTTCGTGCTCAGGGACTTTGTCAGAGACTCAGATAGTAGAGCAAACACAGTTTGGTCTTGGCGTTGAGCGTCAGATAGTTGTGCAAACACAGTGTAATACATTTGGGGACTGGTCAGGGCATGTCTGCTGTTTGTGTAAGTTTGGTGGCCGCGTTGGTGTATAGGAGGCAACATCCGGGAGCGACTACAATAGAAAAGCAGGTTGTGCTGCAAAAATAGAAAAACGAATCTGGGCCACCGGATCCATTGTAGATGGTACAGATTCAAGTGAAGGGATTCCATGCCACTTAATGTGTATTTTATGAAAACCCCCCTGCTAGTAGTTAGATGTCAAATAGACTTTTACACTAACCACCTCCATTTTTCGTGTGCAAACGTTTGGTTCTTAGTAAATAGTGTTATCATATCTCCAGTGTTCATTCCTGCTCTCTCCCTTTGCGCATACATATTGGATGTCAAAGATATTTGAGTAAATGACAAAATTAAACCAGCCGGGCAAACTGGACTATCACAGCTCACATGCACTAATATGTGAGTATGTTTAAGCTGAAGCATCTCAGGAACAGAAAATTGGGTATACATGTTAAAATGGACCATTCTAGGCACATATTGCTTTACTGCATGTCAAACTGGTCTATCCACAGCACTTCTTTTAGTACATGTCAAACTGGAACATACCGGGCATAACACAAGAAGACATTCATATCGAGCTGTCAATAACCTGACAAGATCAACAAGAATTGCGAGCGAAAATTGCTTCAACTTTCGTACATGACAGGCTATGCTAAGTCTGCAGGACTATGATAATCATCGCTGAGCAAGCATTGCCATTAAGAACTAGATCGACATTGCTATCTTGATGGCACACAATAGTTGCCTCTAGATGAAGTGCTTCTTCTTCATTGAGCTTCTTGTCCAGGGAGAGATCATACGTAACAAGTATGATTTAGTTAGTGCAAGTCCATGTATGTGCCATACATTCATACTTAAAACTTTGTAATCATGAGCTGAGCAAATAAATATGCATGAACAAGACCACCTGACGGTGTGTTGCACTTGCACATACCAGACGGAACGAAAAAAAGAGAAGAATGTTTCTTTACTGCAATTGGCAGACAAGCCAAATGTTTTGTGGACAATCCTAACTTACCAATAATGAAAAATTTATATAAATAGTACTTGTACAGGAAAAACCACTCTAATGCATTATAGAGATTCGCAACAACCGGCTGAATTAGGGGATACGGTTATTTACATAATTATCCTATTAGAAATCCATCCTTTATAAAACATGGCATTTTCAAATAGCCTATCGTATGTACAAATAAAAAAACATATCGTATGATAAAATTATGTGTCAAACCCTCGAAGCCATTGGACATTTTAATCACTCAAAACTGGTCATTAGTTTGACAAGAACAATTTTAGCAGTGCGACTCCCTAATATAACCAGCGAATCATGTACCTAGTATAATAATAGACATATAAAAATCTCTATTCTTGACATTGTGAAGCATGAACAAATCTGTAGCTTCACATAGTCATTTCTACACTTACCATAACATCATCACTATAGGCACAGCCTACAACAACAGTTCTTCTATAGTTTCGCCAAGAAAAGGAATAGTACTTAACCGGTTTGCAACTTGTGCATCAGAATACTCGTGGTCAACAATTGGTTAGGAGTTATAGAATCTATGATGATCAATCTGTCTTAGTGAGAACTGACATTAAAGACTAACAACAATAAATCAATTGTCACGGCTCATGGAGCCCGAGATCGTCTATCTTTCAAACAAAACAAAAAGCAAGAACCTTGCTTTTCTGGTGACTCACAACTCATAATAAGGTCTCAAAACCGCAGGAAAATGTGAAATGTAGGTCCAAGTACAACTGATGATTTCTATCTCAGTTGGGTTTTTGGGATTATTGTGTGTACTGGTATATACAAATAAATCTCCAAACAAAAACTCGGTTTGACCACATTGAATGCAACGAATGCATATGGGAAATAAAATGGAACAACCACATAAACTTAAATTTTTAGTAAAATGCCCTAAACTTCAAATCACAGATTATCTACCCGCCATCAACCTACCAACTTGGTTCTCCAGAGTACTTAATAGTGAAACAGAATAAGCAAAATAGACTTTCAAACCACCACAAACAGTAGCAATACATAATGAAATGAAGTTACTAATATGCATCATTCACACATGAGCAGGTTTGACATGAACAAGCACAAAAAAATAGAACTGTAGAGATGCGGCAAAAATCAACTAGCTAATAAAATTAAGATCAAGCACCAATGTACTACCTAAATCAAGTTGCATCTATTTACCAGAGAAATTAACCATCGTGTTGACGCCTTGTAGATTTGCACCACGTCACCCAGGTCGGTTCAGAAGGAGCCGAGGAGCCCACCATCTATGGCAACAGTCTTTGTGTCAGAATATATACTAGGACACTTCCAATTGTTGACTCTTAGTATTCGATGCACAAATTGTTGACCCTCAATGTCACCATCTTTGGGAATCGCAATTCAGATATTCTAGGACACTTCCTCTTATTCTCTGTTAAATTGGAGCAATTTCAGCGATGAATCATATATACGTGAATCGGGATTTTGATATGCTGATAATTATACAAATTTCATTTTACTTTTTGCCTAGCAGAATCAATTTACTTTCTTTCCAACTTTTCATGCTATTGACTTTGGCTGTGTTCGGCAACCCTCTGCTCCTTCGCTACGGAGCAGAGTGCGCGGAGCACCCTGCTAGCAGCTCGCCGAAATATAGCTGCATCCCGCTCCGCTCCGCTGCGGAGCGATCCCGAACAGCTCCTTTGTATACAGAACTGCGTGCATTAATCTTTTTTGTGAATTATATGCTAAACTGCAAGACGCTGAAATTAGCTGACTGCATTCAATCTTCCAACTTGATTCTCCATATTACTTATGAGTGAAACAAAACATCCAAATTAGAGTACCAAAACGCTAGTACAGTAGCAATACACCATTAAATCAAAGTTATTGTGCATCATTCACTGAGAAGATTTGACATGAACAAAAAATAGAACTAGAGAGATGCAACATAAATCTACTTGATAGTAAAATTGGGATGTAGCACAAATTCACTAGCAAATACGTAAAAGTTAGCATCTCTTTACCAGGAAAATGAACCACCTGGTCGCACGGGCTGGAGGGGAAGGAGCCGAGGACACCACCACCGGCTTGCCGCCGACGAGGGGGAAGAGGGCACTAGCTGTTACTGGAGAGAGGAGGCGACGAACCCACCGATGTCGGAAGCTTCAGAAGGGAATCTGCGACGGAAGCTGTGGGGCGGAGGTTAGTTGGTGATGAGCTCCGATCTGGTCCGCCTCAAACTGAGCCGTCGGCCACAAAACGGCAAGGAAACATTGGGAGAAGGAGCATCACCTCTACCAGGAGTGCACACCCAACTTGGAGCAGGGATCTGCGCGGCGGCCGCTGTCGCCCTCGGAGAAGATTTGATTCGAGCGCTGCCTCCATAGGATTTGGGTCAACGAGGAGGGGCATCGGGACGAAATTAGCTATCAGGGAGGGACTCTTTTGCAAATTTCACACACAAACCGCCCCACCCGAATCTGAGCCATCAATCTCCCATCCAATGGAACAGATCATTTTTTTTCTATTTTTGCACCACAACCTGCTTTTCTATTGTAGTCGCTCCCGCAACATCCTACCGTGGCATGCAAGAGAGAGTACAATCCTGCAATCTGTTACAAGAGATCAGGGAGAGAAGGTACAGCGGGAGAGACTTTTCGACAAAGGGTGTTTTTATCGACTCATAATGTAGCATCAACGGGAAATAGAACACAATAAGAACACACTCGGCCTTTGCATAACTAGGATGCACACAACCAATACTAACACACACACACACACACAAAGGATCACACTGGCAAAAGCAAAGTCATACAAGACCGATGCTATACCTAGGTGCAGGGAAAAAAGACTATCAACACCAATCTTCTCTAGACAACACGAGCCCTAGGAGAAAGTTCTCCAAAAGTAACACATTCAGGAAGGAAACAACGCGCAAGCGCTTCCGTCACGGGATCCGACAATTGAATGTCAGATCATGAGTTTTCACCGTAAAGATCATCTCCAGGCAAATTCCAAGCAATGCCTTCAACAACGTAACAATGCAAAAACACCACAATTGCCAGGTATGACCAACTAGGATCAGACCTAGGGTATTCAAGCCGGAGCTCGAAACCAGATACTTGAAAAACACCATCAATCGAAGTCATCAATACTGCTGCCTCCACTTTCCACCATCCCAAGAGTGTCATATACGGGGTGACATTATTAATGAGGGAGCAAGGGCACCGGCACTGCCAAAATCCCAGATCAGGACGCTCCGGCAGCCTCACGACGTCCTAGCAAGTGAATGCAGGTGGCAGGTCTGCGAACGACACCACCATGCATCGCCTCTTTCTATGGCATCCTTATCAATAGCGGGAGAGATAGATTACAATGAGTTTAAACTGATCTGGATCCTATCTCTATGGCTAGCTAACTGTCTAACAGCTTCTGGCAGTCATGCCATGCATATACATCGCACCGGTCTCTTGGAAACAAACTGGGGCTGGCTCACTAACCTGCATCATGTACGTACGTACCAACACGCGAATGCATGTCCACATATATAATGTATTTACACACAGTGGGTTTGACCATCTAACAAAGTAATATAATCATCAATCTTTGGAACTAGACATGCGAAAACATAAATGGGCTGGCACTCCAACTCAATTGTCTCCAACAGCCTCGGCCAATCACAATCCAGACATGCGAAAACAGTGGGAGAAGCCCGCTCACTAGCATGTTGGTTTCCTCCAATCTCTCACCTAAACTTTACAGATATACTGGCATTAATGAATAGAACCATTCTGAGAAATTAAGCACAAAGATTGATTTGCTAGCTTAGCTACCTAATTGACATACAATAAGATGGCATGAATTCCGTTCGGAATTTATATATAATCCTCCGTCAATGCAGCAATGAACGGTAACACACACACACACACACACACACACACTGAATTTATATAGTAACCCTCCGTGCATGCAACATTGAACAGTAACTCACACACACACACACACACACACACACACACACAAGCATGAGCATGAGCAGCTAGGAACCCAAGGTGGATAGAGCATGATAAAGTCTGAACTGCATGTGTACATCACAGAACTGTTCACTGCTAAAACCAGCATGATCAGTCACCATGGAGTTAGTCGTCGTAACTTTTTAGCATGTTTATCGCCCTTAACCCTTTCTACTTCTTCTTTGCTATCATCCAATCCATGTTCCAACTTCCAACACAAGAGAAAAGGCACCCAATAAGCATGCCTAGACATATGCACAAAGAATGAGAGAACAAAATAATTGATCTCGTTCTACACTAGCCTAAACAATTGAAATATTTAGCATGATCCGGTATAAATCGAATGGAGAAACTTACTGTGGTTGGAAGTTCGTGTAGTTCCGTATAAGATACGCACATGCAAGAGCAACGACTAGTCTGCTCTCTTGCTGTGCCAAGCAGTTAGACCCATGGAACACGCAGATTAATTCCTTTTATGGTACATCAAACCATTCTAGGTTGTTTATATCTGTGATTGAATGGCCCAGATGCGGCTATGCTACACCAGAATTGGTGTAGTATATTAAGGCGTCGGTGGTATTTTGGGTAGTTCACTTACTTAGACTGAATTTAAGTTTTTCGATAGAGTTTTTCCCATGCCGGTATTGACATGTAATATCCTGGTTGGCCACCAAATAGTTTTTCAGGAAGCTCCTCCACTCCAGTTGACAAAGATGCCAACCTCGGTGATGCTGGCCAGGGTGAGCTCGTCCTGTGGTTATCCTTCCCTGCTGGCACTGTCATTGGAACCACTCCTAACCGACGTCCCTATAGATGTTGGTGAGGTCCATGTGCATCCCTCAGTCATGCCCTGGAACGGCCGCCCATCAACATAAGGGAAGGCATTCTACAAAGAACTGTGGAAGGCAGACATGGCGTGAGCCACGTTGAGCAAGTCTTAGGGCAGGTCGATGAAGACGGCTTTGAGCCGACGTGTATGCAGCGTTTGATCGACCACATCGTCCGTTCTCCAACACCAGGCTACAGAGGCCCGTCCGTCCAAGAATGCTAGCCACGTCAATGATCACCTCCTCATGTCCTATTGCATCCATTCATCGTCAGCAGATGCGACGGACCTGCATGTACGTTCAAAACGCATGCATGTCCACATAATTAATGTACTTACACAGTGGGGTTTCAATGCGGCCTGAGGGCATCTCCGACCTCTAAAAAAGACACACTATTCGTCCGCGGACAACATTCGGACATGTCCGCAAACACGATATGGGAGTCAAACATTCAACTATTTACTTCATATGTCAACCTTATCGCAACAGCTTTTTGTTAAACAGCAACAACCTTCTGCCCTAGCAACGGTCAGATTCTACAAGGATATAAAAGCACTTGAAAAAAAATTGAAACAACATACATGCAAAATCACCTTCCGCCAAACAAATCAACATGCATTGCATGCATACAAAATCACTTTCCACCAAACAACCTTCCACCAAAGCAAGGCATAATCACCTTCCGCCAAGTCAAATACCAGCTCGACATCTAGAAGGAGAGGAGATGAGACGTGGTGGCATTTGATTGGCCAGACGGGTGTCCGGACACCCGAAAAAGTCCCGCAGGTTTGTTTTCGGTTTGCGCAATTTTGGACAAGTGGACGCGTCCGCGGCATATACAGGTCCGCGTTGGATGACAAGATGCATTCGTACGGCTTGGTCCAGAAGCTTGCTAGAGGTTTGACGATTCGCATTGGAGATGCTTTGAGGTCATCTAATATTGAACGGGGACTCCAGTTTTGATTGCAGGTCGTGAACTTCAAGCAACCACCTTGCTTTATGCCATACGATGACGATAATCATCTCTGCTCACATTAAGCTTCATCGCCATCAAACTCCCATCCGATGAACAGGCTCTTGTACATTGGGAGACTCACCAACACCTTGCCTATAGGTTCATGACACCTGGTAACTACTCGGTCATAGAAGAAAACACAGCGGCACACTGTGCACTGGTTGTATCGAACTGGGTGAAGCCTGCTCACTAACATGTTGGTTTCCTTCAATCTCTCACACCTAAACGTTGCAAATATACTAGTGCTAATGAATAGCACCATTCCGAGAAATTAAGCACGGAGATTGATTTGCTAGCTAGCTAATTGACATACGATCAGTTGGCAAATGCAATCCGTCCGGAATATATATGGTACCCCCATGTCCCTGCAACAATGAATGGTAAGTCAGTACACACGTATAAGCATGAGCAGATAGGAACTCAAGGTGCATAGAGCATGATAAAGCCTCAACTGCATGTGTACACCACAAAAGTGTTCTGTGTAAAAACAAGCTTTGCAAAGTTAACTAGAAGCTTTCAACCCATTCTGGTTGATGCTAACGACACAGGACCTGTGAGTTCTCTGTTTATCTGATGTGTTTAAATCATGATGAGATGTCTGGTTTGATAGAGATAGTCCCTCCCCTCAAGGCATCCAACGCATGAAAGCATGCACATCTAGCTCGAGGAGCCCAGCATGCCCGGTATTTTTCATCATTTATTTTTCCATATTTTCTGGATTTTGTTTCTTATATGCAGTTCGTCGACTGAAGTCTAGAGGCTTTCATACAAGCAACAATCAATGGGAAACTCACATATAAGCATGAGCACACTGGAACGTGAGGCGCATATATAGGGCATGATAAATTTTAAATTGCATGAATAGCAAGATCACGAGAGATTAGCAATCATAACAAACTTTGCAGAGCATGTGTACATATATTACATCTTCTTTTCTTTCATCCGGTTCATGTTTCAATCCGAGCAAAAAGACATTGGAGGGCCATGGGTAGACATAGGCACCGATAATACTAGACACATGGCAACAAACAGTGAACTATGGACAGCAGTGCGTGGCCTCCTATAATCCACCCCCCCCCCCCCCAACCCGAATTTCATTGGTGGGCCCGCATTACTTAATCAAATCTCAGTCAATCATTCCTAACCAGCCCGTAAATCCCCCGTAAACTCCCCGTGTGTCTAGCATTACTCCATATGCACAATGCAAGAGAGAACAAAATAATTGATCCCGTTCTACCTTAGTCTAAAAAACTGACATATCTCACATGAATATTGTATGATGTGGTCCGCAAATTCTATGTGGCAGGTCACTGCGCCTGGCAACGTCGACTAGAACCTATGGAAGGAGAGGCACCAGCGAATAGTCAAAGGGAAGAGGGCCCCACCTAAGACGGTGCGCTAGCGAGAGGTGAGATAAAACAAATTGGGGAGGCAAGAACCTAGTGTGTATTCTTTTTTTTTTAGTTGTTGTGTTTTTTAGGACTTTTGTATCGGTACTTATTAAATTGTAACTTGTTTTTATCTCCACTTTAATGAAGAAGCATAGCCTCTACTATTACTTGTCTATATTTTATGATACACAGTGCAAGCGAGAAAAAAGATGTGACGATCGGAAGGCAAAATTTGTTGTGGTTGGAAGTTGTTGTTTTTCGCGAATACGCAAAGCTTGCGTATCATTCCATTGATAGAAGGAATAGAATGAGTACATCAAGGGATACAACAAATGACACAAACGCAGACAGGTGTAAACATGGTGCCCAGAGCAGAGAGACAAGGGATGCTAGGCCCAAAATTTGTTGTGGTTGAAAGTTGTTGTAGTTTCATCGGAAAAAAGAAGCTGTTGTAGTTACATATAAGATATGTTCATATGTACATGCATGAGGGAAGACTAGTTAGCTCTCTTTCATATCAACCAGGTAAGCTGATGGGGTATATATGGGAGGTTACTACAAAGCAAACAAGGACGAGGCAGAATTGGAAAGGGTTCCGAAAAAGGCTTTCGCCGCGCTTTATATATAAAGCAATGATCAACAGCACCTGATACAAGCGCACACCCTCACAACACATGCACACACGCACCCAAGGTAGGATACATAAGCACTGAGCGCAGCAACACCAACCCAAGCACTACACTAAGAGGTGAAGCCGCATATGAAGAACCGTGGGCTCCAAGGCAGCGCCTTCAGGAAGGGAACAACACCGGAGCGCCGCCATCGCCCGATCCGAGGATTAGAGTTTCCCCTAGAGCAACACGACGGGCAATGAGAGCCGCGACGACGCCTTCAAGAAGGGAATGAGTTTCGCCGCCGCCAGTTCGTCCGAACATAGAGCAGGTTTTCATCCCGGCCACCACTCACCGCCACCGAACGCCACACCCCGGCTACCATGCCGCCCACACGGCCGTGGCAACCGGGCAGTACCAAGCCACGGGCTCTCCCATGAGCACCGCGGAACCACCACCAGGACCGCCGCCCCGGCATCCAAGACCTAGACACCACCTCACCCGAGATCCGCCGCTACACCCAACCAAAGCACATGGATGCCCCAGTGCCGAGACCCAATAGGCCGGCCGAACTTGGCCTTTATCGACCCGTTCTGCGGCACCAGGTGCGAGACGAGCTTGGTCCTGCTGTCGGGCGCGAGACGAGCTCGGTCCTGCTGTCGGGCGTGAAACGAGGTCAGTCCTGCTGCCTGGCACGAGACGAGCTCGGTCCTGCTGCCAGGTGCGAGACGAGTGATGGACTGGAGTGGGGAGGGCCAGCCCTTTGACGAAGATAGCGGCCGGACGCTGCAAAGATGGCTCGAAGGTCGAACCAGGCCGCCTACAAACGAACTGACCCAGAAATCCAGCCGCCGCCGCAGGCAACCGGCCGAGCCACCATGGTGCCGGCGCGACGAATGGAAGCCTCCAACAGAGGGCTGAGCCACCTCGCCACCACCGCCCACAGTCGGAGCAGCAGCCACGCCGGCCAGTGCCCCAACCCGCGCCGCCCACTGGAAATCGCCAGATCCGGCCGGCACGCTCCGCCACCACCGCCACCAAGCCGCTGTTGCGCCGGTCGCCTCGCTGTCAGCAACTGCCGCCCGACGCCCAGGGCCGCCCTCGCCGCAGGAGCCCCATCACGGCAGATCCGCCGCCACGGTTGGGCCCCGTGCGACCTGCCGGAAAGGGTCGGACACGAGGCTGTCCATTAATGGGCCTGAGGCTCTAACCAAACCACAGACGTTCGAGCTCAGGAACTGCGTCAGATACTCAGATAGTTGAGCAAACAGTGTACTAGTACATTTGGGGGCTGGTCAGGGCATGTGTCACTGGTGGAAAAACAGGCTTCCGTCCAGCCCCATAAGTCGCGAAGCTGTAGGAACCGCGACTAATGGGACCTTTAGTCGCGGTTCTGGAGGTGAACCGCGACCAAAGGCCTGGGCCCAGGGCGCTCGGTGGCCAGCTGGCGCACGTGAGGGTCTTTAGTCGCGGTTGGCCAGGACAACCGCGACTAAAGGCCTTCGGGCACCTTTAGTCACGGTTTGCCAGGCCAACCGCAACTAAAGCCCCTCCCCTATATATACCCATCCAGCAGC
>LR880972.1:950039559-950057965 GCA_904067115.1 Aegilops sharonensis | reverse complement strand
AGTTCAACTATACTAAGCACTTATTACTATAAATAAATAAAGTAGTACTTACTAAAAACAAAGTAGCACTTACTATATAGTACTTACTAAAAATAAACTAGTATTTTTCTAACTAACTCATATTTTTCTAACTAATTATATTACCAAAAAAATCTAAATAAAATAGTAATTATATTTTTCTAACTAGCTAGTTCAATTATAGTACTTACTAATTCAACTAATTAAGCACTTATTAATTTTCTTACTAATTTAACTAAGCACTTACTAATTCGTCTAACATTAATATATCTAATTCATCTATAATAAAAAATATAAAAAACTAACTCATCTAATTAGCATTAATTAATATCTAGCTAATTCATCTAACATTTGACATTAATATCTAATTTTTCTATCTAATTTATCTAACAGAAAACGGATAACGGGAAATACACGGGGCCGGAGCCGACGACGGGCCGGGGGCGTACGGGGCGGCGACGTATGGTGCGGAGGCGCGAGAAGGCGGTGACGGGGACGTCGACGACGGGACGGGGTGTCGAGGGGGACAGCGACGGCGCGTGGCAGGGGCGGCGACGGGCGACGGCGCAGGACGGGGCGGCGACGGGGACGTGGGCGACACGTATAAGCATGAGTAGACTGGAACACAAGGTGTATAAAGCATGATAAAACCTAAACTGCATGTGTACATCACAAAAGTGTTCTCTGCAGAATCACTGGTTTGTTTCAACCCATGTCCCTACAAATAAATTGTTTCTACTGTATGGAGAGGTTGGCATTAAACCTTAATGCATTACGTAAAAGGGTTTCTACTATTCACAGGAAGAAGAGATGGTTAATTTGCATGGCCTCTGTTTGTTTTGGTTGCTATGTAATGCATGCATAGCATATAGGTTTCTACTCTCCTAAAGAAACTCAGCCAGGCTCGCCGGCCTGCATGTACGTACGCATGCATGTGCATGTATATACAAGATAACATGATCATCAACCTTTGGAACTATATATGATTGGCCTGCAAAAAGATAAATGTGTTTGCACGACCAAATTGTCTCATGCGGCCTCAGTCGAACACTAAACATGATACTTTGTACAAATATTGCTTGATGTAAAGGCTACCTCTATTGATACGTGCCAAAAAAAAAAAAAGAATTTGCCCTAGCTAAACAAATGCATACATCGGCTATATATGTCAGGTGACTGTCAATCGGCATCTCCTTTTTTGGTGTCCTGCGAAGATCAGGTTGGAGTCCTCCTACCTGCTTCTGCATGTTTGCGTAAGACGGAACGAGAGCTCCTTCTCCGATTGCAGGGTGTCAACTTGTGCGACTACCTTGCTTACATCGTACGCAGAACTGCTCACAACAACCTCCACAACAATCAAACTCCTAGGCGATGGACCGGCTGTTGTATCCCGAGCCTCGCCAACATCTTGCACCTATAGGTCCATGTCACCTAATAGATACTGCATTGTAGATGGACTCACAGCCACACAACCTGCGCTGGTTGTGCCACGGTAGGAGAAGCCCGCTCACTAGCATGTTGGTTTCCTCCAATCTCTCACCTAAACGTTTCAAATATACTGGCACTAATGAATAGCATCATTCTGAGAAATTAAGCACAAAGATTGATTTGCTAGCTTACAATCAGAGTCAGGTGGCAAATGAAATCCGTCTGGAATTTGTATAATACCCTCGGTCCATGCAACAATGAACGGTAACTCATATACACACATATAACCATGAGAAACTAGGAACTCAATGTGCATAGAGCATGATAAAGTCTAAACTGCGTGTGTACATCACAAAAGTGTTTTCTGCCAAAACCAGCATGATCAGTTCCAAGGAGTTAGTCATGGTAACTTTTTAGCAAGTGTATCGCACTCAACCCTTTCTACTTCTTCTTTGCTATCATCCAATTAATGTTCCAAATTCCACCCCAAGAAAAAACGTGCCAAGTAAGCATGCCTAGGCATATGCACAATGCATGAAAGAATAAAATGGTTGATCACATTCTACATTGGCCTACCAATTGAAGTATCTGACATGAATAATGTGTGATACACAGTACAATCTCGAAAATAAAATGTGATAATCCAATACAAATCGAAAGGAGAAATTTGTTGTGGCTGGAAGTTCATGTAGTTCCATATAAGATACACACATGCAAGAGGAACGACTAGTTCACTCTCTTGCGTGTCAAGCAGTTAGACCCATGGAGTACAAAGATTTCCTCAAGAAAAATATTGATTAAAATCTGAGCGATGGGACGAAACCAGAACAAGAACTCTCCAATTTGTTGATCTTTTGCATTAGACTGGATACGCGAGATATTCAAACCCCATAGCAAAACCTCTCATAAAAAGCACCATTCAAGAAAGTGGGTGCAGATTGAGATGAGCCGTTCGGATCAAGGGACCATCATCAGGTGGGCCCTGACTACAGCCACAGCAGAAAAGGATACGTCCATAGTAGAAACATGTGATATGCTTGACACTGCTTGTAGCTAATTTTTACTGATTAATGTTACTTAGTTGTAGTGTTGAACTTTGTTGGATTTGTTTAGTAATAGCAAGTAATTGTGTATCAAGAATGATAAGTTCATGCTTCTAGAAATGTAAGCTTTTGAAAACATCTGAATCGACATGCCAAATTATATAGTCAGTTATAAAATCTCCTGACTATGGCTACAACGATAATATGCGCGCGCGCGCACACACACACACACACAAACAGTCCATGGGAATTATTATTTTTTACGAAATGCTGACGGCGCAGCTTGTCATTGCAATAGAAGGAGAGAACAAATACAAACAAGGACGACTAAACTGCTGTTGGAAAGCATCTAACAACAGGAATTAATGTTATTATCAATGAAATATATCAACAAACAAGTTCCTCCAACGCCAAGCAACAATATTCAGCCCCGCTCGGCTACTCGGCCTTCTTCAAAGTGCTCATCATTGAAACTGAGATATATAACCCGACACATAACCTCCACAAGTTCACCTCCAGAGAGGCAAGTTGGAGCAGGCCCTGTAAGCTAAAATTTGCAAATAAGGAGAGGAGCAGTTGCTTTGCTCTGATGCACCCGCATGCCGTTGTGTGGCGTGGCACAGCACACCAGCTCACTCGATACTCCACAAGTCACGGCTTGCGCTTGCATATATACCATTGAAATGGACGCCGAGACATGTGGCATCTCAATAACCCCAGCCGGACACATGAAAAATCTAAGTTCTGATGATCCACAACTTATTGTCGCTGCCGATGGGAAGCTCTTGTTCGTGCAAAGGCAAAGCTACCAACTAGAGATATGGACGAGGCAAGAGGATGGTAGTCCTGGAATGTGGCTCCGCACTATGGTGGTGATGCTAGAATCACCTAGGGGAACTATGACGCACTTGACTATTTGGGGAGAGAAGGGAGGCATGTTGCCCGTCAAGAACAATCACAGCCCACAGGAACGTGTACACTCTGCATCTTGAGGCAGGGGTGACGGAGAAGTTGACGTACTTGGACAATATTACCGTAGGAAGGTTGTGCCCCTTAGATGGATTGACCAACATTCTTCTTCTCTCGTCTCGGGGCACGTAAATTTTCCTCCAAGAAACTATTCACGCGATTGTTTTTTGTTGAACTATTACTTGGTAAATTATTGTCTATTTTTTGGACAGACTCCCACGACAGGGCGATTTTTCTCAAAATAAACATCATTAATTGTGTTTTTTGTTAAAAATATGTGCCTAATATTATCCGTACGAGTGGTGCGACAGTTGGACTTGAAATTAGCAGAGGGTCAGGTGTTTGAGTTGGTAACCGAGACCCATTTATTAGCTATATACACAAGGTGGTTGTACAAATATCACCTGCCTTTGGCAGTGCCACACGTTTTTATGTCCTGGCTAAAGGCTCGCAAGGCTATGTTGTGTCGCAGAAGGTGCTTGTCAATCGCAGCCACCTCTTCTTTTGTCCGGCAAGGATCGGGCTGGAGTACTCCTGCCAATCGAGTGTGGCTCCCTGGTGACGAAGTTCATCTAGTACTGAACACGAACTCCCGTTCTGATTGCAGTTCTGATTACGTAGCATCGACTTCATAGAGCGTCCACATTGGTTTATGCCGTACGACGTCTATAATTAGATATGCTGATAGCAACCTCCATTTACATCAAACTCCCACGCGATGGATAGGCTGTTCCATCGAGATCCTTGCTAATACCTTGCACCTTTAGGTTTATGTAACCTCGTGACTACTGCATCGTAGAAGGAAATAGAGCAACACACCATGCGCTGGTTGCATTGCAGTGGGAGAAGCCTGCCCACTAACATGTTGGTTTCCTCCAATGTCTCATCTAAATGTTGGACATATACTAGCACTAATGAATAGCACCATTTCGATAAATTAAGCACGAAGATTGATTTGCTAGCTAGCTAGCTAATTGACATACAATCAGGTGGCAAATGAAATCCGTACGGAATTTATATAGTAACCCTCCGTCCATGCAACAACGTAGGGTAACTCATATACACATATAAGCATGAGCAACTAGGAACTCAAGGTGCATAGAGCATGATAAAGTCTAAACTGCATGTGTACATCACAAAAGTGTTCTCTGCAAAAACCAGAATGATCAGGTCCATGGAGTTAGTCGTTGCAACTTTGTAGCATGTGTATCACCCTCAACCCTTTCTTACTTCTTTGATATCATCCAGTCCATGTTCCAACTTCCAACCCAAGAGAAAGTGCGCTACATAAGCATGCCTAGACATATGCACAATGCCTGAGAGAATAAAACAATTGATCTCACTCTACAGTGGCGCAAACAATTGAAATATCTTCCATGAATATTGTATAATACACAGTACAATTTTTTAAAATAAGATGTGATAATCCGGTACAAATAGAAAGGAGAAATTTGTTGTGGTTGGAAGTTCATGTAGCTCCATATAAGGTACACACATGCAAGAGGACGACTAGTTCACTCTCTTGCGTGTCAAACAGTTAGGCCCATGGAGTACAAGGATTTTCTCAAGAAAAATATTGATTTTAATCTGAGAGATGTGAGGAAACCAGAACAAGAACTCTCCAATTTGTACATCTTATACATTAGGCTGGCCACGTGCAACACCCAAAACCCATAGCAAAACCTCTCATAAAAAGCACCATTTAAGAAACTGGGCGCAGATTGAGATGAGCCATTCGGATCAAGGGACCATCATCAGGTCGGCCCTGACTACAGCCACAGTAGAAAAGGAGACGTCCATAGTAGAAAACATGGTGATATGCTTGACATCGCTTGTAGCTAATTTTTGCTGATTAATGTTGCTTACCTGTAGTGTGGAACTTTGTTCAATTTGTTTAATAGTTGTAGCTAGCAGCAAGTAATTGCAGATCGAGAATGATAAGTTCATGCTTCTAGAAATGTAAGCTTTAGAAAACTTCCAAATCGACATGCCAAATTATATAGTCGGTTATGAAATTACCTGACTACAACTAGTACCACACACACACACACACACACACACACACACACACACACACACACACACACAAAAGCAGTCCAGACGAATTAATTATTATTTTTTTGCAAAATGTTCACAGCTCAGCTTTTCAATGCAATAGAAGGAGAGAACCAGTACAAACAAGGACGGCTAAACTGCTGTTAGGAAGTGGCTAAGAACATAAATTAATGTTATTATCAATTAAATATATCAACAAACATGTCCAATAGTATCGCTACAAACTTTGCTCCATCGAAATTAGAGGCTATCTGAAACAAGAGAGCAGTTTCTTAGAGCTTCTCCACAGCGGAGCTCATGTTTTTTAGGGGAAACATTGTCACTTTATTGATCTATTGTATAAGGTACAATATTAGAGTCCCATGGCTGTAAAAGCCAAGTATAACAACCATGCTCGAGGGAAAGAGCACCCTTTACAAGATTGTGACTTCAATATCCGGCGCTCTCCCCTCATAACGAAGTTCCACTAGTAGAAAAAGGGTCTATTATCCCCTCATAACGAAGTTCCACTAGTAGAAAAAGGGTCTATTGTCCTCGACTTCCACCGATCCTGAGTAGCCAGCTACTCTATAAATTGGGCTAACAATTGGCATCACAGCCTCAGGTTATGCCGAAGCATATGCCGAAAGGAGGCGTCGCCGACGACGGTTCCAAGACCGCCGAGCAGAGCTCGGCTGAGGACACCCGTGCGGCGGACGCGCTCGCGCTGCGAGGCGGGCCGGGAGGTGAGCTGGGTGCGCCACGCTCCGTGCGAGACGTGGGCATGTCCAGCACCTCCTTCCCTCTCCTCAGCGGACCAACTACCCCAGTTGGTTGGTCATGATGAAAGTCATCATGGAGGCGCGGCATATGTGGAAAGCCGTGGAAACCGGCGGTGTCGAGTACGAGGAGGACCGGCTGGCGATGGAGGCAATCTTGCGCTCCGTCCTAGAGGAGATGGTGCTCACCCTTGGCACCAAGGAGACGGCCAAGGAAGCATGGGAAACCATCAAGACTCTGCACATCGGCATGGAGCGCGTACGGGAGTCGAAGGCCCAGACCTTGCGCCTCCAGTACGAGGAGATCCGGTTCAAGGTCGGTGAACAAGTCGACGACTTCGCCTTGCGGCTGCAAGGTCTCGTCAATGAGCTCGCAACGCTCGGAGATCACATCGACAACAAGATGGTGATTCTCAAGTTCCTCCGCGTCGTCCCCAGGCAGTATAAGCAACTGGTCTGGTCCATCGAGAGCTTGGTGGATCTCTCCACCATGACGATCGAGGAGCTGGTAGGGCGGCTGAAGGTCGTCGAGGAGCGCGGCAACGAAGCCGACAACCGTGCTGGCGGCGAATTACTGCTCACCAGGGAGCAGTGGGACGCGCAGCTTCAGCAGCGCGGCCGCGGCGGCTCTTCCGGCAGTGGGAGTGGCGCCCCCACGGGAAGCAGAGGTCGCGGCAGAGGCGGAGGCCGCGCCCAGAGCGGCGGCGGCAACCGCGGTCGCAAGCCAAGCCAGGCAGGGCGAGGCACTGGCAACGGTGGCAAGTGCCGCTACTGCAACATGCCGGGTCACTGGATCCAGGATTGCTGCAGGAGGAAAGCCGACGAGGCAGCCGCGGCAATGACAAACCTCGTCCAGGCTGACGTGGACGGCGGGCCGACAATGATGCTGGCAACAATCGAGCCCGTGCAGGAGAGCTCAGCATCTCTCGCGACCACGGCTCCGACAACCACCCATTCCGTGCAGGAGGCACGGAACCCGTCCACAGGAATCATCACTCCGGTGACAGGCCACACCTCGACAACAACGTTCTCGGGGCCTATCGACTGGGAGGCGATGAAGGCCCGGGTGTGGGGGAGCCACACCCCGACGACGGCGTCCCCGACAACCTCGGGACCCGACAAGGTCGCGCAAGTTGGTGCGGCAATGACGCATATGGCGGACCATGCTCCGACCATGATGCTGGCGACCATCGACTCCGTGCAGGAGCGCATGGAGACTCAGGTCATCCACACCCCAACGCCGAAGTGTTTGGGGTCCACCGTGATGATGGGAGATGGCTCCCCGACAACGGTGTGTGCGTGCGGCTACGTCTTCCTCAACGAGGAGAGAGCCGTGACCACACCCACGCTTGCAGGCGGCAAGCAAAGTGAGGGTTGGTTCCTCGACACCGGCGCCACGAACCACATGACTGGTTCGGTCGACGCGTTCGCGGAGCTGGACCGCTCAATCACCGGGAAGGTGCGGTTCACGGACGTCTACTTCATCCCGGCGCTCAAGAGCAGCGTCATGAGTGTTGGACAGCTCGATGAGGGCTGGTTCGACATCGGTATCCGGCGCGGTGTTCTCACCGTGCGCGACCAGCAGAAGAGGCTGCTCATCAAGGTAACCCGCTCGGCAAACCGCCTCTACAAGCTCTTCTTTCTACCCGTGCATCCTGTGTGCCTTGCCGTGGGCCATGTCTCCGACGCGTGGCGTTGGCATGCCCGGCTAGAACACCAGCACTTCGACGGGTTGCGGAAGATGGCGCGAGGCAACCTCGTTCATGGGCTACCTCACATCGAGCACGCCGACGAGTTGTGCGATGCGTGTCTTACCGGGAAGCAGCGGCGCCTGCCCTTTCCTGAAAAGGCACGCTATCGGGCGCAGGAACCCCTGGAGCTGGTTCATGGGTACCTCTGCGGCCCAATCACCCCGGCAACGCCAGGAGGGCGTCGCTACATCCTGCTGCTCGTCGACGACTATAGCAGGTTCATGCGGGTGCTGCTCCTCGCCTTCAAGGACGAGGCGGAGCAAGCCATTGTCAAGCAGCAAGCGGCAGCAGAGGTGGAGTGCAGCCACAAGCTGCGCGCACGTGCTGCGCACGGACCGTGGCGGCGAGTTCACGTCAGCCACGTTCTACAAGCACTGCGACGAGAAAGGGGTGCAACGTCACCTCACAGCCCCTTACTCGCCACAGCAGAACGGCGTCGTCGAGCGAAGGAACCAGACGGTGCTTGGGATGGCACGCTGCATGCTCAAGGCAAAGCAGGTGCCGAGCACGTATTGGGGGAAAGCCGTGCTCACGGCCGTCTTCATCCTCAACCGCTCCTTCACAAGGAGCGTCGATGGCAAGACGCCTTATGAGGCATGGTATGGAAGGAAGCCCGATGTATGCTTCCTCCGCACCTTTGGCTGCGTCGGGCATGTCAAGACGGCGCGCCCACAGCTGAAGAAGCTCGACGACAGGAGCACCCCGATGGTGTTCATGGGCTACGAGACGGGCTCTAAGGCGTACAAGATGTACGACCCCGTCTCAAAGCGTGTGCATGTCTCGCGTGACGTCATCTTCGACGAAGATGCGCGACGGACTTGGGAGACGTCGGGGGAGTCCCCGGCAAGTAGCTCCTTCACCGTAGAGTACCCGATGTACTCTACAACCCCTGGAATCAAGACCTCGGGAATTGCCACGCCGGGAAGCCCGGGAGGTGTGGATCCGGGAACCGCAACCCCGAGAACACCGTCCCCGGGTATGGTGTCCCCGGACACCCCGACATCAAGCAAGGTGGTTCCTGGGAGGCTGTTCGCGACCCCGCCAACAACAAGGTCGGAGTTGTTCGACGCCGACAACAGTGTTGGGGCCCCCCACAGGTTTCGGCGCATAGGGGGTCTCCTCGGCGAGGCTGCGGCAACACCGCAACATCCCGAGGAAGAGGACGTTGATGACGACGACGTATTGCATCTGATGGCCGGCGAGGAGCCGACCACGTTCACGGAGGCCGAGCAAGAGGATTGATGGCGCCACGCGATGTTGGACGAGCATGCGTCGATCAACGACAACGCCACTTGGACACTCACCACACTACCTGCTGGGCACCGAGCCATCGGGCTCAAGTGGGTGTTCAAGGTGAAGAAGGACGAGCACGGCGCCATTGTCAAGCACAAGGCGCGCCTCGTCGCAAAGGGCTACGTGCAGTGTGAGGGAGTGGACTTCGAGGAAGTCTTCGCTCCGGTGGCAAGGCTGGAGTCGGTGCGGCTCATCCTTGGCGTGGCCGCTCACCATGGGTGGGAGGTACACCACATGGACGTCAAGTCGGCGTTTCTCAACGGCGACCTTAACGAGGAGGTGTACGTCTCCCAGCCACCCGGGTTCGTTGCCAAGGGCCACGAGCAGGGCGTGTATCGACTACACAAGGCCCTGTATGGTCTCAGGCAAGCCCCAAGGGTGTGGAACGCCAAGCTTGATGCAAGCCTCGCATCCCTTGGGTTCTCACGCAGCGCCTCTGAGCATGGTGTGTACTCGCGTGGCACCGCGAACACGCTGCTCATCGTCGGCATCTATGTCGACGACTTGGTCATCGCCAGGGCAGAGCCTGCAGAGGTTCAACGCTTCAAGGGAGAAATGCATCGTCTCTTCAGTATGAGCGACCTCGGACTGTTCCGGTACTACCTTGGGCTGGAGGTGAACCAGGAGGGTGGTCGCATCACGATCACGGAGACGGCCTACGCCACCAAGATGCTCGAGCGAGCAGGCATGAAGGACTGCCATGCCGTGCACGCTCCAATGGAGGCACGACTGAAGCTCAGCAAGGATAGCTCCGAGAAGGCGGTGGATGCTACGCTCTACCGCAGCATCATCGGGAGCCTCGGGTACCTCGTGCACACCCGACCGGACATCATGTTTGTTGTCAGGTACCTGAGTAGGTTCATGGAAGCTCTGGCAAGCGATCACCTGGCTGCCGTCAAGCACCTGCTCCGGTACATCGCGGGTACGCTCACGCATGGATGCGTGTATCGTCGTGGCGACGGCGAGAGCTTGGTCGGGTACAGCGACTCCGACCACGATGGTGATGTGGACTCCCGGAAGAGCACCTCGGGCATACTATTCCTTCTCGGAAATAGTCCCGTCAGCTGGCAGTCGGTGAGGCAGAAGGTTGTCGCCGTATCTTCGTGCAAGGTGGAGTACATCGCGGCAGCTACAACGGCCTGTCAAGGCATTTGGCTTGCTCGCCTTCTCGGTGAGATGCTGAATAAGGACACCGCCCCTGCGCTCATCTTCGTTGACAACAAGTCGGCGATTTCCCTCTGCAAGAATCCAGTGCTTCATGACCGCAGCAAGCACATCGATCTCCGCTATCACTTCATACGTGACTGCGTCGAGAAAGGCACAGTGATCGTGGAGTTCATCAGGACTGGTGAGCAGAAGGCGGACATCCTGACAAAGTCACTTGGTCGCGTCCGGTTCCAAGAACTGCGCGACAAAGTCGGGCTCATGGATATCAAGCTCCTTCAACAAGGTTGAGGGGGTTGCATGCACGCAGCAGCAGTAGCTTCCTTGGCTTGAAAGGAAGTGGTATTTACCTAGTAGTTTCCTGGTAGTTCACTTAGCATTGCAGGGAAGTTGACTAGGAGTAGACTAGAGCTGTACATACAAGTACTTGGTAATTTCCTAGTAGTAGTCGCGAAATGGCCTTGCATGGCCATGGTAGTAGCCTGGTAATTTCTAGCGTGTGTGTGAGCTGTGCACATCACGGCCTATAAAAGGACCCCAGGTCCTTCAGTTGTAATCAGGCCGTTCCAGTGAAAATAACAACCAGCCTCAAGAGCTCTCCCACGTGTGTGTGTAAGCAGCACTTGCGAGCGTGTTTTGCCATTCTGCTTGTTGCTTCGGTAGTATACTTGAGTGCAAGTAGTAGTACGCTAGTACCACACAGCCGCTACTCTGTGTAGTTCATCTCTTCCTCGACTTCCTCCGATCCTGAGTAGCCAGCTACTCTGTAGTTTGGGCTAACAATAATGCCCTGGCCCTTTAGTCCCGGTTCAATCCAGAACCGGGACAGATGGGCCACCACGTGGCCTGTGCACTAAGCCCAGGCAGGAGGGCCTTTGATCCCGGTTGGTGGCACCAACCAGGACCAATAGGCATCCAAGCGTCAGCATTTCAGTGGCTGGGGTTTTTGTTTTTTTTAAAGGGGGGTTTGGGGGTTTTGAGGGGTTAATTTAGGTGTTTCATATATTGTGTTAGCTAGCTAATTAATAGAGAGAAGTGTCCTCTCTTTTGTCCGTGCTTGGTCGACGCTACATACTATATATACGTATAGAGAGGACTAGCTAGACACGCTAGCTAGCTAGTAAGAAAACGAAGGAAACAGAAGATCGTCATGAACATATATGCATACAGAGAGAAGTGATATCGACCACCTCTCCTTCTCCGAGAGATTGGTCGAACAACAAGTTCTCGTATATCTATCCGACACTATCGACTACATATATACAATAATTATCTTTTACAAATATAATCTCCTAACATATGGTCGCGTGGTCCACATAGTATTCTCCGTCTTCAGCGATCACGTGGTCAAGAAAGAATGCCGTCAATTCCTCTTGAATTGCTCGCATGCGATCTGGTGCTAGGAGTTCATCCGGCATCCGAAACATCTAATTTTAAGAAGGGGGTCAATACATATATATATGAATGAATGAAACTCAACACAAATGATGGTAATAAAATAAAATTGTGAATATAGTTATTTACGCACTTCATATTGTTTGTCAGAGTAGCCCCGCTCACAGGTCGTGTGGCGGATGGACTCGCAAATGTAGTATCCACAGAAATCATTCCCTTGTTCCTGCCACAACCACTTTACAAGAAATAGAGGTCAATCAAACTGATAATTAGCAAGCATGCTAAATGATATTGATGAAACTAGCGCTTGAATCACTAGGAGATGCGTGGAATATGCTACTATAGTACTTACTTTCGGGTGTCTAAATTGCAGCTTCTTCGGCAGTCCCGGAGCTTTTTTGGTGAATTTTCTCCAAACCCTGTCATACAAAGAAAACAATTACTTGATATCAGAAATGAACAAAGTTGCTGATATGGTGGATAATGATCGATTTAACTTACTTCTCGAGCATTTCAGTCATGTCCGCATACTCCTGGGGATCTTTTCGTCTCGAGTCTAAGACAGTTACTACTCCCTGCTCAAGCTTAATCTCTAGGAGAATATAGTGGAAGCTGCGCACACATGCATAACTCATCAATATTACATTACTATAACCTGGACTAATAAAGGGAAACCAAATATGCCACAAGACAGTAACACTCACTTGAAGTTGTAAGGAAATAGTATTATATCTTTGTGTTCATTTATTACCAACGATTGTAGCAAGTTGGCCTCGGTATTTTTAGCATGAAATTCAACCTCAGTTGGATCTATGAGATGTGTGTTAATGAACCCAATATCACCCACTTGTCTTTTCTTCAATTCGGCGATCTTCAATCTGCATAATATAGTGAGGATAATTATAAATACATGCAATGAAAGAGCTGAGTTATATAGAGAGACTTAATGACAGAAGTAGTACTACTTACAGACAGTAGCAGGTGATCGTTGCTTTATCGAGGGCCAATTGATTGAAAAACTGATAAAACTCCTCAAATGGAATATGCAACAGTTCAATTCCAACGAGGTCATGCTCCTTTTTAACTCTCACATACAAATTACGCCTCCCCTCAGACTCTCTGCGGGTTTTCATGTACTAATCATGCAATCTTCGCATCATCGTTGATAGAGATCTTTCATCTTTGACGAGAGGCTTCCCGTACTCGTATCTTTTTATCTGCACCTCCAAGAAATCATAATCTACATCGTCGGGCAGGTAATCTCCAGGATTGCCATAACCGTGCACCATCCTCGGATCGACGATGTCGCTAGCAGGCACCTTGAGAGGGGGGCACGATTGCTTCGCTTGTTCGCCGAGCTGGGCAATTTGTTTCCCAGCTCGTCGTTCTTTCATCCTTTTATCACTTTTAGTACTTCCCGACCTCTCCGCTTCGGCAAATGCCTTTCCAATAATGCGCTCATAGTTACCTTTCGGCGGAGACTTGGGTGGTTTTGTCAGGGCAGCCAGAGTGTGCTTCGCTTTCACCGGATCTACCTTCTCCTCCAGAGGTGGATGTCTCTTTGCTTTCAACCCTTCAAAGAAGTCCTTCACTTCGGTCCACGCGATCTTCACGTTTTCCTCCTCGGTCCTCTCGTACGGTAACTTCTCTGGAGTCTTCAGAGAAGGACCGAATATGTATGTCCTCCCGCCTTTGGCTGTACTGCTAGACGCCGGCAGAGCAGACGGAGCGGATGTCTTCTTTCCTTGCTTACGAGGCGGAGGAGAAGGACTATGACGCGCCGGAGCAGCCGGAGCGGCGGCGGGTCTCTTCCGCCCTTGCTAACGAGGCGGAGAAGGAGGAGGATGGCTGCTCGGGCGCACCGGCGCAGGCGGAGAAGGAGGCGGAGTGCCGCCACGCGCCGGAGAAGGAGCCGGCCGAGTGCCCTGATCGTCACTCGCCGGAGGAGGAGGCGGTGGAGGTGGCGGAGTGCCCTGACTCGCCGAAGGAGGAGGAGGAGGCGGAGGCGTCCAGTTCGGAAGGTTGATGAGATCCTTCCGCCATAGGCATGGAGTCTTCATAGCAGAACCCAGCCGAGTCTCCCCTTCACCGGTAGGGTGGTCAAGCTGGAGGTCCTCAAATCCCTCTGTGATTTCATCCACCATCACCCTAGCATATCCTTCTGGGATCGGTCAGCAGTGAAAAGTTGCGCCGGATTTAGTAGGATAAACAGAGCCAACAACCGCCTTGACCTTCAAATTCATCCATTGCGCCATAAGGTGGCAATTTTCAGCCTCCGTGATAACATCCACGGGATAGCTGGCAGGAGTCGTCAAGGCATGCTCCGGCTGAAGCAGCTTGGTGGAAGCCACACTGCTTCTCTGCTGAGATGGCGGGGTAGCTTCGGGGGAAGCTTCGGTAGGTCGTTTGTTGCGATCTGCTTCTCGGTCCTCTATCGCTTGTACCCTTGCATGCAGCGCCTGCAGTTCGGTCTGCTGCACTTTCTTCCTCCTCTCCTAGCATTTGTAACCGCCTGCGTCCGGAAACCCAGCCTTCCACGAAACGGAGCCTGGCGTGCCTCGTGTCCGTCCAGGGTGCTCAGGATTCCCGAGGGCCATTGTGAGCTCGTCGTTCTCTCTGTCTGGAAAGAACGTCCCTTGCTACGCTGCTTCGATATATTGCTGAAGCCTCTTGACTGGTGTGTCCAATTTATAGTCCGTCCAAATGCACTTCCCTGATACAGGGTCCAAGGTTCCGCCAGCCCCGAAGAACCAAGTCCGGCAACGGTTTGGCCAGTTCATTGTCTCTGGTTCGGTCCCTTTATCAAGCAGATCATTGTCAGCCTTGGCCCACTTAGGCCGGGCTATGAGGTAGCCACCTGACCCCGTGCGATGGTGAAGCTTCTTCTTCGCAGCATTTTTCTTGTTTGTCGCCGACATCTTTTTACTCTTTTCCGATGTCTTGTGGGCCACAAATGCGGGCGAGTCATCTCTGATCTTCTCATATTTGCCCTTGAATTCTGGGGTCTCTTTTTTATCGACAAACTTATTCAGGTCTTTCTTCCAATTCCTGAATAGGTCTGCCATCTTCTTAAGAGCAAAAGACTTGATTAATTGCTCAACTGGCTTCTCCGGATCATCCTCTGGCGGTAGGGTGAAATTTGACTTCAGCTCAGTCCAAAGATCATTTTTCTACATATCATTGACATAAGACACCTCAGGGTCTTCGTTCTTAGGCTTATACCATTGCTGGATGCTAATCGGGATCTTGTCCCTAACCAGAACCCCGCACTGAGCAACAAATGCCTTCTTTGTCCGGATGGGTTCAATCGGTTGGCCGTCGCGCGCGATTTCTATGATCTCAAACTTTTCATCTGAGCTCAACTTTTTCTTCGAGCCTCGTCTCTTTACCGAAGTTGTGCTCGATCCGGAGGGCTAGAAAAAAGAACAAAGACGAGAGTTAATTAATATGTGTACATACCAAAACAATGAATGCATCAATTAGCTAGTCAGCACAGGATTAACTAATATATATACCTGGCCGGACTCGGTTCGGTCACCGGAGCCGTCCTCATGGTCTACTTCTTCTTGCACCGGCATTGGGTCATCGGAGCCATCATAATCATAGCCAGCTGCTTCTTCACCCTCTCCTTCCAGACCATCTGTGTCCTTGAGAAACATCAACGAGCAGACGTCATCACTTCCTTCTGCGATTATGTCCCTCAACAACGCTTCTTGTGCTTCATCTCGGGGGGTGTCCATAGTTTCTACAAATATTTACAACATGGCAATTATTATTCAAACATGACAGATATGGATATATTAGTGGCAAACGTAGAACTAGCTAGCTAATCACAGTAAGGAATCATATTAATTAGTGGCCTCGACGCTGCTTCTCTCGGGTTTCGGGTGGCCTCGACAACGCTTCAAGGGTTAGGGGTGGACTCGAGAACGCTTCAAGGAGGGGGTAATATCGACCCCCCCCCCCCCGTGTTGAAGCTATCGGGAGGGGGTATATCGACAACGACGACATACATACATGGGAAAATAATATGCTTGTTTTTTCCTTCTTAAAAATACATGAAGCTATCGGGAGGGGGTATATTGACAACAACGACGACGACACTACATCTATGTCCCACAAGTGACGTGGGCATCGACGCCCGCGTCACTTGTGGGATGTGGATGTAGTGTCCGACACCGATGGCCACATGTATCTCACACCGACGATACTTGCTATTTAATTAGGGTTTCCTCTACCGCTCGGCGACCCTCGACGACCCTCGTTCCCGATAAAATGAGGAAGAAGAAGAAAAAAAGAGGATAAGAAAGAATAGAGGAGAAGAACTCCTCTATTCTTTCTTCTCCTCTTTTTTTTTCTTCCTCTTCTTTTTTTATCCTCTTCTTCCTCTCATGTTCGACGACCCTCGACCCCGATAACATACATCCATCGATATCATTCCATACATACATAGATATCTACATTATATATGAACAAACATCTATGTCCCACAAGTGACGTGGGCATCGACGCCCGCGGTAGGGTAGAGGGTCGTGGATCGCCGAGCAGTCGAGGGTGAAGGGGTCGAGGATCACCGAGGGGTAGGGAGGTTGCCTAGTGTCAAAGGATTCAACAAAACCATGTCTTCATCATTAGGCGAAAGTAACAGGTGCATGATGGTACGAAGCTCTCCAAAGTGATTTTGGAACGGAGTCCCAGATAGGATAATTCGCTTTTTGGCACAAAGTTCAGCAAGAACCTTCCGAATATCGTTATTTGGAAGGCATTTGCTTAAATTCGTACAAAAAGGCAAATTATCCTATCCGGGACTCCATTCCAGAATAACTTTGGAGGACTTCGTACCATCATGCCCTGGTTACTTCCGGCTAATGATGAAGCCATGGATTTCTTCAATACTTTGACACTAGGAAACCTCTCTCGGCCCCTTGGCGATCCTCGACCCCTCGAACCCTCGATGACCCTAGAACCCTCGACCCCTAGACGACCCTGGAACCCTCGACCCTCGATCCCTCGACCCTATAGAACCCTCGAACCCTCGACCCTGAAACCCTCGACCCTTAACCCCTTAACGACCCTCAACCCTCTACCCTAGTTCCCAACCCTCGACCCCTCGGCGATCCTCGACACCCTCGTTCCCGATAAAAATTAAGAAGAAGAAGAAGAAGAAAAAAAGAGGAGAAAAAAAAGGAGAAGAATCTCCTCTATTCCTTCTTCTTCTCTTCTTTTTTTCTTCTTCTTCCTCTTCTTCCTCTCCTCGTCTTCTCCTTCTTCTTCTACTTCTTTCTCTACTTATTTTCCTTTTTCCTCTCCTTCTTTTTCTTCTTCTTCCTTCTTCTTCCTTCCTCTTTTCTTCCTTTTCCTTATTTTACTTTTTCCTCTCCACTAACATAAAATGCACTAACCTAAAATGCAACAAACATAAAATGCACTAAATCGATCAACTAACCTAAAATCAGTGATAAAATGCACTAACCTAAAATCGATATCTACTAACAACTTAAAAAAATTAATACATATATGAAAAAATGCATATATGAAAATAAACATCATGATATCATCAACATCATCATATCATCAACATCATCATATCATCATAAACATATATATGAAAAAAATGCATATATATGAGGCGGCCGGCCCAGACCGTAGTGCGGGAGGCGCGGACCGGGGCGGCGATGGCGCGGGGCAGGGGCAGCGTGCGGCGGCAGCGTCGGGCACGGCCGGCGAGGGCGCGGGCGGGGGCGACGGCGACGGCGGGGGCGGCGGGCGGCGGCGGGGCAGCCTGGCGGCGTCGATGTGTTCGGCGTCGTCGGGGGAAACTGGCGAGGGAAATCTGAAATTTCCTAAGTGCTTGCTTATATAGCAAGAGCATTGGTCCCGGTTCGTGGAACCAACCGGGACTAATGCCCCCCTTTAGTCCCGGTTGGTGCCACCAACCCGGACCAAAGGTCTCTTTTCAGCAGCCCAAAGGGCGGGAAGCGGCGGCCCACAAACCGGGACCAATGCCCCCCTTTAGTCCCGGTTGGTGCCACCAACCGGGACCAAAGGCCTTGTGCTGCCCCGCGCCCAAATGTTTAGTCCCACCTCGCTAGTTGAGAGGGAGATGCACCTGTTTATAAGGTGCGGTGCGCCTTCCCTCTCGAGCTCCTCTCTAAAGCAGGCTTTTGGGCCTAACCGTGCAATGTGTGCCTACGGGTCTACTGGGCCTCCCGCGGGCCTGAATCCTGGCCCATGGTAGGGTTTCTAGTCGTATTTGGGCCGTGGGAGCCCAGTAGGTGGCACTTTTTTTGTTTTTTTGTTTTTTTGTTTTCTTTGTTGCTTTATTTAGTTTATTTTGTTTCTACTTACAACAAAATACTTATTGTTGCTATATTTATTTATTTATCCAGTTTTTTTGTTTTGTTTTCTGCATTATTTATTTTCTTTTGTTTTTTGCTTTATTTTTTAATTCTTTTTGCTTTTTGTTTTAGAAAAATTATAAACTTTCTGTTAGTGCCATTAGTTTTCAAATTTGAAAACACTTTTTTTGTTT
>LR880972.1:950020233-950039089 GCA_904067115.1 Aegilops sharonensis | reverse complement strand
TTTTTCCAACTTTTTTGTTTTGTTTTCTGCATTATTTATTTTATTTTGGTTTTTTGCTTTATTTTTTAATTATTTTTGCTTTTAGGTCAGCAAAATTATAAACTTTCTGTTAGTGCCATTAGTTTTAGAAAAATTATAAACTTTCTGTTTGTGCATTAGTTTTCAAATTTGAATAGTTAAAATTTGAATTCTTTGAAATTTGTGTGAATCACAAGTTTGTGATTAACTTTACTAAAAAAATGAACATAGATACACCTATAGAGAAAATTAAACCTAAATTCATAATCAATTTCTATGAATTTCAGATAAATTCACTATGAATTTAGGTCAAATTCCCTGTAAAGGGGTATCTATTTTCACTTTGAGAGGAGCTCAACAAGGCAGAGAGGGACGGGCTTATAAACCGGTGTGAGCGCCCTTCGGTTGGCGAGGTGGGACTAAACTCTGAGCGCAACGAGGACCAACGCTTTAGTCCCGGTTTGTGGCACAAACCGGGACTAATGGTCATGGGCCAGGGGCAAGCCACATGGGCCAGGGACTAATATATGAACATAGATGCACCTATAGAGAAAACGACCTAAATTCATAGTTTTCAAATGAACTCTGAAAAAGTTGGCATAGCATGTGCATGTTCAAAACGGACAATGGTATCATACTCGTCTGTTACAAAGTTGGCATGGTATCATCGTAATAGTTGCGGGAGAAAGTCTTCACTTTTTCTTCGCTTGTGTCATTTGCTTATTGCGCCGTAACCATGGATAATCTTCATCGTTTATCAGGATGCTTGGGTCAGCCTTGACTTTGAAGGGAGGAATTTCATGAAACTTTTCATACTCTTCAGACATGTCTGTCTTGCCCTCCACTCCCAGGATGTCCCTTTTTCCTGAAAGAACTATGTGGCGCTTTGGCTCATCGTATGATGTATTCGCTTCCTTATCTTTTCTTTTCCTCGGTCTGGTAGACATGTCCTTCACATAGATAACCTGTGCCACATCATTGGCTAGGACGAACTGTTCGTCAGTGTACCCAAGATTTTTCAGATCCACTGTTGTCATTCCGTACTGTGGGTCTACCTGTACCCCGCCTCCTGACAGATTGACCCATTTGCACTTAAACAAAGAGACCTTAAAATCTACTCCGTAGTCAAGTTCCCATATGTCTACTATGTAACCATAATATGTGTCCTTTCCCCTGTCGGTTGCTGCATCAAAGCGGACACCGTTGTTTTGGTTGGTGCTCTTTTGATCTTGGTCAATCGTGTAAAATGTATTCCCATTTATCTCGTATCCTTTCCAAATCATTACAGTCGAAGATGGTCCCCTGGACAACAAGTACAGCTCATCACAAACAGTGTTGTCACCTCTGAGACGTGTTTCCAACCAACTGCTGAAAGTCCTGATGTGTTCACATGTAATCCAGTCGTCGCACTGCTCTGGGTGTTTGGAGCGCAGATTGTTCTAGTGTTCATCGACATACGGGGTCACCAAGGTAGAGTTCTGTAGAACTTTGTAGTGTGCTTGAGACCAAGAATATCCGTCCCTGCATATTATTGAGTCCCTTCCAAGCGTGCCTTTTCCAATCAGTCTCCCCTCATACCGCGATTTAGGGAGACCTATCTTTTTAAGGCCAGGAATGAAGTCAACACAAAACCCAATGACATCCTCTGTTTGATGGCCCATGGAGATGCTTCCTTCTGGCCTAGCGCGGTTACGGACATATTTCTTTAGGACTCCCATGAACCTCTCAAAGGGGAACATATTGTGTAGAAATACGGGCCCCAGAATGACAATCTCGTCGACTAGATGAACTAGGACGTGCGTCATGATATTGAAGAAGGATGGTGGGAACACCAGCTCGAAACTGACAAGACATTTTGCCACATCACTCCTTAGCGTTGGTACGATTTCTGGATCGATCGCCTTCTGAGATATTGCATTGAGGAATGCACATAGCTTCACAATGGCTAATCGGACGCTTTCCGGTAGAAGCCCCCTCAATGCAACCGGAAGCAGTTGCGTCATAATCACGTGGCAGTCATGAGACTTCAGGTTCTGGAACTTTTTCTCTGGCATATTTATTATTCCCTTTATATTCGACAAGAAGCCAGTCGAGAACTTCATACTGAGCAGGCATTCAAAGAAGATTCCTTTCTCTTCTTTCGTAAGAGCGTAGCTGGCAGGACCTTCATACTGCTTCGGAGGCATGCCCTCTTTTTCGTGCAAGCGTTGCAGGTCCTCCCATGCCTCAGGTGTATCTTTTGTCTTCCCATACACGCCCAAGAAGCCTAGCAGGTTCACGCAAAGGTTCTTCGTCATGTGCATCACGTCGATCGAATAGCGGACCTCTAGGTCTTTCCAGTAGGGTAGGTCCCAAAATATAGATTTCTTCTTCCACATGGGTGCGTGATTCTCAGCGTCATTCGGAACAGCTAGTCCGCCGGGACCCTTTGCAAAGATTACGTGTAAATCATTGACCATAGCAAGTACGTGATCACCGGTACTCATGGCGGGCTTCTTCCGGTGATCTGCCTCGCCTTTGAAATGCTTGCCTTTCTTTCTACATTGATGGTTGGTCGGAAGAAATCGACGATGGCCCAGGTACACATTCTTCCTACAGCTACCCAGGTATATACTATCGGTGTCAAGTAAACAGTGCGTGCATGCGTGGTATCCCTTGTTTGTCTATCCTGAAAGGTTACTAAGAGCGGGCCAATCATTGATGGTCACGAACAGCAACGCCTTTAGGTCAAATTCCTCCTTTTTGTGCTCATCCCACGTACGTACACCATTTCCATTCCACAGCTGTAAAAGTTCTTCAACTAATGGCCTTAGGTACACATCAATGTCGTTGCCGGGTTGCTTACGGCCTTGGATGAGAACTGGCATCATAATGAACTTCCGCTTCATGCACATCCAAGGAGGAAGGTTATACATACATAGAGTCACGGGCCAGGTACTGTGATTGCTGCTCTGCTCCCCGAAAGGATTAATGCCATCCGCGCTTAAAGCAAACCATACGTTCCTTGGGTCCTTTGCAAACTCATCCCAGTAATTTCTCTTGATTTTTCTCCACTGCGACCCGTCAGGGGTGCTCTCAACTTCCCGTCTTTCTTACGGTCCTCACTGTGCCATCGCATCAACTTGGCATGCTCTCCGTTTCTGAACAGATGTTTCAACCGTGGTATTATAGGAGCATACCACATCACCTTCGCAGGAACTCTCTTCCTGGGAGGCTCGCCGTCAACATCACCAGGGTCATCTCGTCTGATCTTATACCACAATGCACCGCATACCGGGCATGCGTTCAGATCCTTGTAGGCACCGCGGTATAGGATCCAGTCATTAGGGCATGCATGTATCTTCTCCACCACCAATCCTAGAGGGCATACAACCTTCTTTGCTGCGTATGTACTGTCGGGCAATTCGTTATCCTTTGGAAGCTTTTTCTTCATTATTTTCAGTAGCTTCTCAAATCCTTTATCAGGCACAGCATTCTCTGCCTTCCACTGCAGCAATTCCAGTACGGTACCGAGCTTTGTGTTGCCATCTTCGCAATTGGGGTACAACCCTTTTTTGTGATCCTCTAACATGCGATTGAACTTCAGCTTCTCCTTTTGACTTTCGCATTGCGTCCTTGCATCGACAATGACCCGGCGGAGATCATCATCATCGGGCACATCGTCTGGTTCCTCTTGATCTTCAGCAGCTTCGCCCATTGCAGCACCATCGTGCACATCGTCTGGTTCCTCTTGATGTTCAGTAGCATCACCGTATTCAGGTGGCACATAGTTGTCATCATACTCTTCTTCTTCGTCGTCTTTCATCATAACCCCTATTTCTCCGTGCCTCGTCCAAACATTATAGTGTGGCATGAAACCCTTGTAAAGTAGGTGGGTGTGAAGGATTTTCCGGTCAGAGTAAGACTTCGTATTCCCACATATAGGGCATGGACAACACATAAAACCATTCTGCTTGTTTGCCTCAGCCACTTCGAGAAAATCATGCACGCCCTTAGTGTACTCGGAGGTGTGTCTGTCATCGTACATCCATTGCCGGTTCATCTGCGTGCATTATATATAATTAAGTGTGTCAAAAATCATTACAGAACATCATGAATAGATAATTAAGAGACCAAATTAATAGAAGTTCATCATCACATAAAAATCAAAGTACATACATAGTTCTCATCTAACAACATAAATCTCTGCAGAGCATCTAAATTAATTAAACCATACATTCAAACTATGTAAAACATTTCAATGCGAAAACAAATGCGATCATAATCGCAACCAAGATAACAACTGATCCAACGGCATGATGATACCAAGACTCGGTATGAATGGCATATTTTCTAATCTTTCTAATCTTCAAGCGCATTGCATCCATCTTGATCTTGAGATCATCGACGACATCCGCAACATGCAACTCCAATATCATCTTCTCCTCCTCAAGTTTTTTTATTTTTTCCTTCAAGAAATTGTTTTCTTCTTCAACTAAATTTAACCTCTCGACAATAGGGTCGGTTGGAATTTCCAGTTCAACAACCTCCTAGATAAATAAAATCTATGTCACGTTGGTCGGCATAATTTTCATAAACAATAAATGAACCAATAGTTATAAAAAGATAATATATACCACATCCGAATCATAGATAGTACGAGGGCCGACGGGGGTGGATACCAAAACCATCGCACTATATAAGATGCAATAATAAAAGTAAGAAAATTATACAAGTATCTATCTAAACATACAAGTAAGAATATTTTTCCTTTCAGAAAGAAGATAAGAACAAGAGGCTCACCACGGTGGTGCCGGCGATGAGATCGGCGTGGGTGATCGACGGCGGTGAAGACGGGGACGGAGCGTGACGGACCGCTAAACCTAGACAAATATTGAGGAAAATGGAGCTTGGAGGTCGAGCTTGGAGAGGAGAAAGCTTAAGTAGTGTGGCTCGGGCATTCCATCGAACACCTTGTATGCATAGGAGGTGAGGTAGAGCACCATCAAGCCCTCTCCCCTCGGCTAAGACAAAAAACAGAGCAGTGTGATCTGCTCTTACGCAGGGGGTATATATAGGCAGCACTATTGGTCCCGATTCGTGCCATGAACTGGGACTAAAGGGAAGCCATTGGTCCCGGTTCATGCCACCAACCGGGACCAATGATGGTAGGCCAGGAGCGAGGCCCATTGGTCCCGGTTCGTCCCACCAATCAGGACCAAAAGGGCCAGACGAACCGGGACCAATGGCCCACGTGGCCCGGCCGGCCGCCTGGGCTCACGAACCGGGACAAATACCTCCATTGGTCCCGGTTCGTGGCAGAACCGGGACTAATGGGCTAAGCAGGCCTGGGTCATTGCCCCCTTTTCTACTAGTGTTCACCTACTGAGAGGATCGGCTTCCCTCCTTGATCTCCAGCAATATAGATCTAGGAGTCCCGCTTCGGTACAACCCCTATCACTAAATGTATAAAGGGCAATATGAACTTTTGAACAAGTTATACCCACGTTTGTTTGTATGCGTTGTACGTATCGCCGACTGGGATGGCCTATGGAGGTGGCTGTTGTAGCGATCCGTACCAGTGTCTAAATAAAAAAGAACGAGTAGAAGAGTTGCTAACCAGTCAACCTGAGAAACGTTGATGACTAACATTGAGCCCGCCACTTTAAGAACTAAGTACAACGATCCGGACAGTTTTTGGATTATTTTTCAATCTTCACTTGGAAACTGTGACAATTTTTTTAAACCAAGTAATATTTGAAAATCCAACAATTGTTTGAACAACTGAAACAAACTTTGAAATTGCAAGAAAACTGAAAAACGTGCCTTATTTTTACAAAAACAACTTTTGAAAATCCAGACAAAAATTGAATTTAGAGAACAAACTTGTTAGTGGGAACATTTTCAAAATTCTAAATAATTTTCGAAAGCACAAATATTTTCTCAAATCCCCAAACATTTTGGAGTTCTGAGAAAACTTTGAAAGTGGGAACATTTTTAACTTTCTGAACAGTTTTCAGAGAATATTTTCTGAAATTCTCGTACATTTTTGGAAAAAAACCTGACAACGCGTATATTTTTGAGTTTTGAGAAATAATTTGAAAACAGGTCCATTTTTTACATTCTAAACAATTTTTCGAGAACAAGAACATTTTTTTAAAATCCGGTACATTTTTCAAATTTATAAAGAAAAAATTTAAAAAATACTTTTAAAATTATGAACAACTTTTCAAATACGTGAAAAAAATCGATATTTCCAAATATTTTCAAAATCATGAACATTTTCTAAAAAGAAAATAATAAAAATAATAAAGAAAAAAGTAAGACAATGAGAAATAAAAAGGAAACTAGAAAAAGAAAAGGGAAGAAGTAAAATGAAGAGGAACAAGAATAAATACAATAAAATTGAAAAACATGAAAAAGAAAAACAAAAAACTGGATGAGGTAGTTCCTACACTATCTGCATAAATGGGCCAGCCTAACCTGGATGGGGTAGTTCCTACACTAGCTACACTCCGCCGCTTGCCTTGCGAAATAGTGGCAATTTTTCTTTTATATTTTTTCTTCTGTTTTACTTTTCTATTGTTTTTATTTTTTTCTGAAAATTTCTTATTAATTCATTTTCCTCTTGTTTGAACATTATTATTAATTTTAACCTTTAAAAAAATTATTATACTATTTGGAATACCGAAATAATAGTTTTAAGTAACTGTTTTAAATTATGATTTGAAATTATTTTTCCTTCAAATATTTATGAAATTATTTTTAAGAAAAAATAACTGGTTTTAATTTAATCCCTTTGCATTTATTGTTTATGTGAAAAACTTAAATATCAGTTTGGAGTACCTTTGTAAATTATAATTTTAAATAATTTTTCATTCAAACCTGGCATGGTTGTCTATCATGGGCATGCCCACCTGATAGCAAAAGTTGCCATCTTTGCAGAATGTCCAAAAATAACACCATGTTGAACGTAGGGTGTTCCGGTAGGTGGGAAGGCTCCATTTGAGAACACGTTGTTTATCGACATCTGTCAAAGGACCCTAATTTTTTCGTTAGCTTGTATGATTAATTTAAGGCACCATGCAAAGTCGTTTTCGTGTTCAATTTTTTTTGCATTTTCTGGAATTTTGTACGTCAGAAAAAGCCTATAACTGGCCGGACGTGTCGCAACTTGCATACGGTGTCGGAAATCATTCAAATATGGCATGGAAGCCTACCATGTGCATGCCCACCTGCTTGCCAAAATTTGGGTCATTTCAATAATGTTCAAAAATAGACCATGTTGAATGGAGGGTGTTCGAGTAGGCTAGAAGGCTATGTCTGATATCACGTAGTTTCTTGACATCCTTGAAATGGCCCAATATGTTTTCATAGCCTTATCGGACCAATTCGAAACACCATGCCATGTTGTTTGGGTTTTCGACAAGTTTTCTATTTTCTATAGATTTCTCGGTGAAAAAAGGTCGATAAATGGTCGGACGTGTCGCAACATGCATACTGTGTCGAGAGTCATTCAAGCCTACCATGTATGCCTACCATGGACATTCCCACCTGGTGAAAAAAATTGGGAACATTTCTAGGTAGTGCAAAAAGCACCATGTTCCACGTAGGGCGTTTGGGTAGGCCAGAAGGCTCCGTTCGATAGCACATTTTTCCGACATCCATTAAATGGTTCCAATTTTTTTATAGCCTTATATGACCAATTCTAGGAACTATGCCAAGTTATTTGGGTTTTTGACAAGTTTTGCATTTTCTGGAGTTTTTCCGGTCAAAAGAGGCTGATAAATGACCGGACGTGTCATAATACGGTATCGAAAGTCGTTCAAACCTGATGCCTACCATGGTCATGCCAACCTGCTGGAAAAAAGTTCGGGTCATTTCAAGAATGTCCAATAAAACACCATGTTCAACGTAGGGTGTCTACGTAGGCCAGGAGGGTACGTCTGAGTGCTCGTTATTTATCAACATTCTTGAGATGGCTCCTTTTTCCATTGGCTTGTATTACCAATTAAAGGCACCTTTCCAAGTTGTTCTGATTTTCGATAAATTTTCATTTTCTAAAGTTTTCTCGGTCAAAAAAGACTGATAAACGGTTGGATGTGTCGCAACATGCATACCATGGCGAGGCGAGCGGCGGAGGAGGAGCGTGGAGGGGGGGGGGGCACTTCTCTTTTCAAGCTCCAATAACCTGTGGAAGAGAATCCCTTAATTATAAGATGGTCCAACTCGTCTCCAATTAGCAATGTGGGACTAAACTTCCCACAACACCTAGTGACATATTACCCACATGGGCTTTTAGAGATTATCTGAAATTGTTAGATGGACCCTAGGTCCGCCATAATATTTCAACATATAAATTGTGGATATTTAGATATCCGCGTATTCTCCTCTCAATTTAATACAGTTAGCATCCTATTGTTTGCTTCCGAGGAGAAACATCCTATTGTAGGCATACTTTATTATTAAACACAAGTACCTTTGTTAGTAATTTGTTTGCCTTTTCCTTTGTATATGTGTACGTACACATCTACTTTCAAGCTGGGTAGAAAGAGCTTTTGTGACGCCCCCGATTCAATCGTACACTAATCATGCACGCAAACGTGTACGATCAAGATCAAGGACTCACGGGAAGATATCACAACACAACTCTAAAAACAAAAATAAGTCATACAAGCATCATAATACAAGCCAGGGGCCTCGAGGGCTCGAATACAAGTGCTCGATCATAGACGAGTCAGCGAAAGCAACAATATCTGAGTACAAACATAAGTTAAACAAGCTTGCCTTAAGAAGGCTAGCACAAACTGGGTTACAGATCGAAAGAGGCGCAGGCCTCCTGCCTGGGATCCTCCTAAACTACTCCTGGTCGTCGTCAGCGGGCTGCACGTAGTAGTAGGCACCTCTAGCATAGTAGGAGTCGTCGTCGACGGTGGAGTCTGGCTCTGGACTCCAGCATCTGGTTGCGACAACCAGAAAGAAAGGAAAGGGGGGGAAAGGGGGGAGAAAGCAACCGTGAGTACTCATCCAAAGTACTCGCAAGCAAGGAGCTACACTACATATGCATAGGTATCAGTGGATTGAACTGCAGAATGCCAGAATAAGAGGGGGATAACTAATCCTGTTGAAGACTACGCTTCTGGCAGCCTCCGTCTTGCAGCATGTAGAAGAGAGTAGACTGAAGTCCTCCAAATAGCACCGCATAGCATAATCCTACCCTGCGATCCCCTCCTCGTCGCCCTGTTAGAGAGCGATCACCGGGTTGTATCTGGCACTTGGAAGGGTGTGTTTTATTAAGTATCCGGTTCTAGTTGTCATAAGGTCAAGGTACAACTCCAAGTCGTCCTGTGACCGAAGATCACGGCTATTCAAATAGATAAACTTCCCTGCAGGGGTGCACCACATTACCCGACACGCTCGATCCCATTTGGCCGGACACACTTTTCTGGGTCATGCCCGGCCGCGGAAGATCAACACGTCGCAGCCCCACCTAGGCACAACAGAGAGGTCAGCACGCCGGTCTAAACCTAGGCGCACAGGGGTCTGAGCCCATCGCCCTTAGCACACCTGCACATTGCGAGGGCGGCCGGAAGCAGACCTAGCCTAGCAGGCGTTCTAGTCCAATCCCGTGCGCGCCCCTCAGTCGTTGACGTCATGAAATGCTTCAGCTGATACCACGACGGCGGTTGCCCATATCTTGTCCCACGTGGCGGTTAGTGCGTATAAGGTCAACGACCCAACTCAGATCAAATACCAAGATCTTGTTAAGCGTGTTAAGTATCCGCGAACGCCGAACAGAGCCAGGCCCACCTCTCTCCTAGGCGGTCTCAACCTGCCCTGTCGCTCCGCCACAAAGATCCACACAGAGTGCCGTTGGGACAAAGGTCCTTTCAGCCCCCAATCCGTGAATCACTCGCGGGTGCTCCTCGAGCCGACCTGACTTTAGTCACCACATGTATCATGTATAAAGTATATAGTATATACCCGTGATCACCTCCCGAGTGATCACGGCGCGATAGTTTAGCATGGCAGACGGACAAGAAGGTAGGGCCACAGATGGAATACTAGCATCCTATACTAAGCAGTAGGATAGCAGGTAAGGGTAACAACTGTAGCAACAATGACAGGTTATGCAGCAGAATAGGATTAACGGAAAGCAGTAACATGCTACACTACTCTAATGCGAGCAGTATAGAGAAGAATAGGTGATATCTAGTGATCAAAGGGGGGGGGGGCTTGCCTGGTTGCTCAGACAAGAAGGAGGGGTCGTCGGTGACGTAGTCGACCACAGGGGCATCAGCATCGTCACGGGGTCTACCGGAGAGAAGAGGGGGGAGAAACAGTAAATACATAGCAAGCAAGTGCATAACAGGACAACAAGCAGAGCTAGATGTGTTCTAACGCGATATGAGGGGATACCGGTGAAGGGGGGAAACATCCGAGAAAGTATCACCGGTGTTCCGTGTTTTCGGACAGATGAACCGGAGGTGAAATGTTGCAGGTTCACTATGCTAGCGACGCGTGGCGGACGAACCGGTTGCGTATCCGGATTCGTCTCGTCGTTCTGAGCAACTTTCATGTAGAAAGTTTTTCCATCTGAGCTATGGTTTATTTTATATTAATTTTTAATGTTTTAAATCATTTTCTAAACTATTATTTTTACATTAATTCGAAATCAGCATTATTGCATCAGCATGACATCAGCAGTCAACAGAGGTGTTGACTGGGTCAAACTGACGCGTGGGTCCCGGTTGTCAATGTCTAAGACTAACTAATCAGGTTTAGTTAGTCTAACTAAACTGATTAGGTTTATTAACTACAATTAAATAGGTTAACTAATTTATTTAGTTAATTAAATTATTAATTAATTATTTTTTATATTTTTACTTTATTTTATTTTTTTTGGGGCGTGGGGCCCATATGTCATAGGCTCTGGGGAGCCTAGCGGGCACTGGGCGAATGGGCGCATCGGGTGCCCAGCACCCGTTCGTTCGGGCGCACGCCAGTGCGGGCGGACCCGGCAGGCGGCCGGTGCAGGGGGGCCGGTGGCCACGGCGAGGTGAGTCGCGGCGGCCTTCGGCGTCAACAGCAGGTTCGCGGCGGAGCAGGGGGAGCGCCTGGAACCCGGCTGAAGGCGGGCGCGACGGTCGCACGCGCGGGCGGCGGCGTCGGGCGAGCACGGCCGTCCGCGCGCGAGCGTGGTGCAGGACTTGGTCGGGGCCTGGTAGACGCGTGGGCGTGCAGGTGACGGGCGCCTGGGCACGACCATGTGCGGGCGGCAACAGCGCCGGAGAGGCCACGAACGGGCGCGCGCGAGGCCACGCGAGCGCGTACTCGGGCACGGCGTATGGGGAAGGAGCGGCAGGGGTGTGGAGCGCCGCGGTCGGGAGCAAGGGGGTCGGGCGTGGGGAACGGCTACAGTGGGGCGGTGAGCGCATGTGCACTGCGAGAGAGGAGGGAGTGGAGGAAGGTAGTGGCTCACGGTGGCCGTAGGGAAAAGGCAGTGGGCTCGGGGAGGTCTGGCGAGGCAGATCAACGACGGGGGCGAGGTGGCGGCGACGGCGAGCGGCGTTGGCGTCCGAGCATGGCTGGAGAACAGGACGAGGAGGTCCGGCGTGGGGAGGAGGAGGAGGCCGGCGAGGTGGCGCGAGCTCCGGGCGGCGGCATCCAACGGCGAGGGGCGGCGCGGTCGTCAGGGAGGCGGGGTGGTTCGTTCCCCTCGATCCGATCTGGATCGGGGAGGAGGGGGAGAGCGAGTGGGGGGGAGTGCGGGGTGGTTAGGGTTTCGGGAGGGAGTGGGTGGGTAAGGGGAGGGGGGTGGCCAGTTGGGCCTGGTGGGCTGAGGCCCAAGGAGGGGGCCTTGCGGCCTGCCGAGCCGAAGCCCAGGGGCAGGGGGGTTTCTCTTTCTATTTCTTCTTTTTTTGTTGTTGTTTTGTCTTTTCCCCTTTTCTTTTATTTATTTGTTTTTTTTTGTTTTATTTAGTTTAGGGCATTTAGGTATTTTGTAAAATTATGTTTTCTTCAAAATAATTACCATAGCAATATTTGTCACACACCAAACATTTTTGTTTAATAATTTGAAAACTTTTGTCGTTTGCCTATATTTAGAATTTTAAATTTGAAACGGCTTCGAATCATTGCGAGGTTAATAGCAGTAAGAGTGGTGACGTGGCATCATTAGCAGAGGTTACTGTAGCTTGATTATCCGGGCGTCACAATTCTCCTCCACTACAAGAAATCTCGTCCCGAGATTTAAGAGGGGAGTAAGGGGGAAGAATAGGTTACGAAATTCTAACGATTCTTCTCGAAGAAGTTAATCCCTTTCGTTGATGTCTTCAATTCTTCATTCCAAAGCATCATGATGAAGTTGTCGTCCTTTCTTCGGGGAACTCCATCGTACTTACGAATAGGTAAGGGGCAGCTCTACAATGATAGGATGTTATAAGGGAAATTCATCTGGGGGTATCCCAAGAATGAACATGTGAGTATCTCTCGAGTTGAACAAATGACACACATCGAGAGCAATGTAAGACGGTGCAATAAGAAGTTTCAATCGGATAGGCAATCGTTCATTGCTTGAAGCAGAGTGCGAAAGGGGTTCAGAGCAACGGGAATAAGTATTGTGTCCGATACCAAAATAGATCAACAGGCAAGTGGCCCGTGAATTACATACAAAGTCAAGCACGAGGAATAACTTTGACAACAGGTTGTACAGGAGAGTCAGGTTTCGATCCTGTGGAACTGTGGGTTATGAGCCCACCATGTGGGTTAAAAGTAGAAAGGGGGCTGACATCTTGTACGATCACGATAGCAAGGCATGTCAGAGAGTAGCATGTCAGTTATGTTGGCAACAACGTCGGTACCAAGGGCGAGGGACGAAGAGAACCATTTTCCTGCTCGTTGAAACGAGCCGGGCCAAGAGGCAAAGTTCTCATCCATCGGCGGTTACCGAAATGTCATCAACAATAGAAACAGGGTCTCACTGGCAGAGTTGTACACCGAGGTGTTTACATAAGTAGTGAATTATTACTTCTTAGATTATATAGGTCACAAGAAAGGTCAAACAAACCAATGGAAAGGAAAATGTGATCATCAGGTTAAACAGAACAATGGAAAGGACATTTAAACACACAATTCAGGGGTATATCCTTCCCAAGGACAAGCAGAGCATGATATCCATGACAGGATATTATGAAGAAAACTCCTTAGGTAGGGGAGAGAAATTTCATGACATTACCCATACAACGGTGTTAGGATAATTGAGCAAGAAACATTTAGCATTGGGCTTCAAATGTTCTTGTTGAAAATCAGAGTATCACAGACATGCTTCGAGATAGCATTGACATGGTCTTCAAGCAAAGGTCAGCCTTTGGATATTGGAAGGATCCATTAGGAACAACTTGTATAATAAGTCTTACAATTTCCTCATGGAGAAATGGATAATCTTGCTAAAAAGGAAACTATAACAATAGGGCCTCCGGCGAGAGGTGCTAGGCAAGGCATTATCTTACCGGGCCATATACGTAGACCAATGTTATAACTCTTTGAAATATGTTCCAACCATCATATCTGACCGAGATTAAGATCTGATTGGTGTTAGGATAACTCAGACTTAGGATCCTGAGATAAAAAGGTGCGACACGAATTGACGAGAAGTCGTCATAAGATTCATGAGTTCACCATTTAACCAAGGAGAGGATGAAGGGGTGGTTGATGAACTCGACTACAATTCATGGGATTTCGAAAAGATGGATCTCCACGATTAGGTGAACAAGGAGATAACAATTGTCAGATCAAATGGTATAATGATGTATGCTGGGGAAAACATATACAATTAAACATTGGTTGAAATGTGCACCCGAAATATGGGCTGGGTTGCGCGGCTAACATTGGAATCGTGATTCAATAATCAATAGTCTAAGAATGAACCACCGACCATTAACTTCAAAGCAATAGGGTTGCTAGAAGGGCGGAATCCAAACAGCACCGCTCACTTGTTGGTACCCTGGTTGGAATCAACACGAGGACCCAAGAAAGAATGGTGATGGTGAGAAGTATCACCATACCAAGAATTCTTAAGAGGTGGTGAAATTCCCACGACATTCTTGACATAAAAGGTGGTAATATTCCAAGGTAAAGAAGAACAATGCTGGGTAGCAAGGAACTCAAGGTATATCACAAAACACGAACAAGTTTGTGTTGGAGGGAAGGCAATAAAGTGGTTGATGATAACACGAATCATCGAGGCAAGGATGGTATTTCCCATCATGAATCCGACTGATATCCTGGAAGAGCTCATAAGGTTGATGATGATCACGACACATTTGTCGAGAGGTTACACGAAGATGTAATCGATCGACGATGACATCAAGTCAAACGAATGATGAAGCCAAAGGTTATTGGAACCATGGTTAGGACACAAACTCGAAATCAAGTTTGTTGTTCAAGGAGAAATGATATGACGACAAAAATCGACGCAAGCTTAGCTCATCGTTGAAAGTTGTGCTCCAGGAATAAGGACCGGGTAACACAATTAAAATCATCATGATAATGATATAGCCAAATAGGCTAGGAATAACGTGATCGGGTACAAACACATAAGTAAGGAAGATTACTAAGAGTTGTTGAACCGTAGTGCGGACTCGATTCAGTTATCGGGGTACTCGAGTGACTAACCACTCAAAACCCAGGAAAAATTGGAATCGATGAGAATGTAGTACTTGACGAAGAACTCATAAGAAGTTATGCGGTTATGTGATAATCTCGAGATACCAGGGGGTAATACTCGACGACAAATCAAAGTAGAGGTTGGACTGGGGTATTGCTCTGTAAAAGGCAACTATTTAAACTTCCCCGAGAAATGGGATCAAAGAAGAACAATATGGTCGGAACCATAGCTGCAAGGGATCCAATCTAATGACATCGGAAGAATTACCCAAATGATTAAGTATTTGCAAGAAGCGTCCATGATAAGTTCCACATCGGGTCCATGGGCATGAACGCAAAGTTCAAGGTCGACTCCCACTTCTTTAATGCATAACCTTCCATTCACTTCTCGTCTTCGAAGAAGTTGCAATGTTGAAATTTTATCTGGCGAAGCACCAAAAGAGTATGACTCATGAAAACTCTCGGGTTCACACGGTTTTCGAGAAGGTATAGGTTCAACCCGTGAGGGTATCGTGGAAACATATACCACAAGCTTCAATAGTAAATAACACAAGCTCGATAGTAGAGCATGGTTGACAAAAACAGAGGATACAATTTACCTAAGGCATTATGTATCAGGGAAAGAACTTCTCGAGGTTTTTGTATACGAAGGACACTGTCGTATGATATTTCAACAAAGGATTCGACGGTCCATAGCGAAACTGATGTGAGTATCGGCACACAACCAGAGGAAGAAACAATGCGAAGGCATTGGATTATAGAAGAAACTGACTAATTCAATGCTCACATGTAAAGGAAATATGATTACCAAATCAAAGGATCAGAAGCAAACGCTCTGATTAAGGATGGATAAGTTGAGTAAGCTTAGGGGTAAAATCGACAACAATTTGATTGGTCGAGATCAAGCTCATGTTTAAAATGACGTCTGAGTCAGAAAGATAATTTAAAAGGATCAACTGATGATTGCGTGCATTCGCACTCATGTTGAATCAATAGGATCAAAATGACGGTGCCTAAGGATACTAACGAATATTGCCAGACATATGGAAAGCATCCACAATGCAAGCAGACAAGTATTGCAGAGCAATAAGCTACTAAGGATTTTTGCAGGATCGAATAGTATTTCGAAGACCATTGTGAAACACATGGACAACGGTGAAAGAACGGATACTCGGTAAGTGTGAGGAATTATCGATAGGGGGTATTCATGTGGCAAAGATCTGCAATGCAATGGCTCAAAAGATTCTTAAAAGTCAAAGAACAATTCGATGCATCTTGTAATAACAAGAGCAGCTAGGGATGAATGTAAGAATGGAAAGGGTAATAAGTTATCCATAAGGATTTATCGATGGTAGGGAATTGCAAAAGAAGTGGGCGCAAAGTCTCGAGAGAACTTTAGCGAGTATCTTCGGAATCTTCTGGTGTAGCAAACGATCATCGGGAGTGAGGGGCTCTCCGGGATAAAGTATTTTCGAGAACCTAAAGTTAGTTTTGTTTTTAGCAAAATCATTTAGCCCGAATAGAAGAGAGATCAGAGTCCCAGAGTATAGGACAAGGAATAAAAGATCCTAATACCACCCAATGGCAACGTGGGTCCGTAAAGCACACTGCCATGTTAGTAAAAGTTTTTGTAATGTCTAGACTCGACTTCGGCCAAGGAGTTGGAAGGGGGATTCCTACAGGCAGTCGGCTCTGATACCAACTTGTGACGCCCCCGATTCAATCATACACTAATCATGCACGCAAACGTGTACGATCAAGATCAGGGACTCACGGGAAGATATCACAACACAACTCTAAAAACAAAAATAAGTCATACAAGCATCATAATACAAGCCAGGGGCCTCAAGGGCTCGAATACAAGTGCTCGATCATAGACGAGTCAGCGGAAGCAACAATATCTGAGTACAGACATAAGTTAAACAAGCTTGCCTTAAGAAGGCTAGCACAAACTGGGATACAGATCGAAAGAGGCGCAGGCCTCCTGCCTGGGATCCTCCTAAACTACTCCTGGTCGTCATCAGCGGGCTGCACGTAGTAGTAGGCACCTCCGGCGTAGGAGTCATCGTCGACGGTGGCGTCTGGCTCCTGGACTCCAGCATCTGGTTGCGACAACCAGAAAGAAAGGAAAGGGGGGAAAGGGGGGAGAAAGCAACCGTGAGTACTCATCCAAAGTACTCGCAAGCAAGGAGCTACACTACATATGCATGGGTATATGTGTAAAGGGCCATATCAGTGGACTGAACTGCAGAATGCCAGAATAAGAGGGGGATAACTAATCCTATCGAAGACTACGCTTCTGGCAGCCTCCGTCTTGCAGCATGTAGAAGAGAGTAGACTGAAGTCCTCCAAATAGCACCGCATAGCATAATCCTACCCGGCAATCCCCTCCTCGTCGCCCTGTTAGAGAGCGATCACCGGGTTGTATCTTTCACTTGGAAGGGTGTGTTTTATTAAATATCCGGTTCTAGTTGTCATAAGGTCAAGCTACAACTCCAAGTCGTCCTGTTACCGAAGATCACGGCTATTCGAATAGATAAACTTCTGAAAGATCGTGGATGTCGCCTAGAGGGGGGGTGAATAGGCGCTTTAAAATAATTTCGGTTGAGGCTTGAACAAATGCGGAATAAACCTAGCAGTTAATTTGTCAAGCACAAAACCTACAACAACTAGGCTCACCTATGTGCACCAACAACTTATGCTAAGCAAGAAAAACTACTTAGCTGATAGCAAGATATATATGACAAGAAACAATATGGCTATCACAAAGTAAAGTGCATAAGTAAAGGGCTCGGATAAGAGATAACCGAGGCACGCGGAGATGACGATGTATCCCGAAGTTCACACCCTTGCGGATGCTAATCTCCGTTTGGAGCGGTGTGGAGGCACAATGCTCCCCAAGAAGCCACTAGGGCCACCGTAATCTCCTCACGCCCTCGCACAGTGCAAGATGCCGTGATTCCACTAAGGGACCCTTGAGGGCGGTCACCGAACCCGTACAAATGGCAACCCTTGGGGGCGGTCACCGAACCCGTACACTTTGGCAACCCTTGGGGGCGGTCACCGGTACCCGTCAAATTGCTCGGGGCGATCTCCACAACCTAATTGGAGACCTCGACGCTTTCCCGGAGCTTTACACCACAATGATTGTGCTCCGAACACCACCAACCGTCTAGGGCGCCCAAGCACCCAAGAGGAACAAGCTCAAGGGCACCAAGCACCCAAGAGTAATAAGCTTCTCAACTTGTAACGTCCACGTATCACCGTGGAGAACTCAAACCGATGCACCAAATGCAATGGCAAGGGCACATGGAGTGCCCAAGTCCTTCTCTCTCAAATCCCACCGAAGCAACTAATGCTAGGGAAGAAAATGAGAGGAAGAACAAGAAGGAGAACACCAAGAACTCCAAGATCTAGATCCAAGGGGTTCCCCTCACATAGAGGAGAAAGTGATTGGTGGAAATGTGGATCTAGATCTCCTCTCTCTTTTCCCTCAAAAACTAGCAAGAATCCATGGAGGGATTGAGAGTTAGCAAGCTCAAAGAAGGTCAACAATGGGGGAAGAACACGAGCCCAAAGGATAAGGTTCAACGGGGAAGAAGACCCCCTTTTATAGGTGGGGGAAAATCCAACCGTTATGCTCACAACCCGCATAGAGCGGTACTACCGCTCGTCCTCACGGTACTACCGCTAGGGATCGCGGTACTACTGCTTGCGGTACAAAAAAATACTTCCGTACCTACCTCCGCAGGACATGGGACAATTTTTTTGGTCCGGACGGTACTACCGCTGTAGGAGCCGCGGTAGTACCACTCTGGAGCGGTAGTAAAAAATTACATCCGCTCCAATTCGCGGTAGTACCGCTGCAGCCTTTTCAGAACACCAAAACTACCATAACTTCTGCATTCGGACTCCGAATTCGACGAAACCAAGTTTGTTGGAAAGCTAGAGACAAGGGCTAACACAATCTTGAGAGAAATACCAATAATAAGCAAATGAGAAAAGGCCCAAAAGAAAATGGTGAGAACCCTTCCTCGAAAAAGACCGGTAAAACCTCCAACACCGAAAACATCATAGAAGACGCATGCAAACTCCGTTTTCGATGAACTCAAGCTTGTCATAAAGATGACCATAAGCTCTAAGACTCACAAAGAGAACCAAACAAGAACCAAGAAACATGATGCAAGGATGC
>LR880972.1:949983719-950019457 GCA_904067115.1 Aegilops sharonensis | reverse complement strand
TTCGTGATGCTCCACTTGAACTTGCACACGGCAATCTTGATGACGATCACCACTTGATGTCATCCTTTCCATGGGTTGTATGATATCTTCCTCTTGACGCAAGCCCATGGACACGTACCTAACCCCACATAGACTCTCACATAGACCATGGGTTAGTACACAAAGTGCAATGGATAATGCTTACCATACCATGGGATCACTTGATCCCTCTCGGTACATCTTCTACGCTTTGTGAGTTGATCAACTTGATTCACTCTTGACTTAGTCTTGATCAACCTTGAATCTTTCCAACTCTCTTCGTTTGGATGATGTCTTGAAGGTAAACATGAATGATCACACAATCTTCTTCATCAAGACAAGCTTGCAATAAGCTCAACACTCACATGACCAATCTTTGGATAATTCCTTAATAGCACCTTGGTCAACACATAAACTCCCTGAAACCAACACATGGACTTCAAGAAATGCCTATGGACAAATCCTTCAAATATAACTCAATGCAACCATTAGTCCATAGAGAATGTCATCAATTACCAAAACCACACATGGGGGCACCGCATGTCCTTTCAACTTCAATGCAGGGGTGCACCACATTACCCGACACGCTCGATCCCATTTGGCCGGACACACTTTTCTGGGTCATGCCCGGCCGCGGAAGATCAACACGTCGCAGCCCCACCTAGGCACAACAGAGAGGTCAGCACGCCGGTCTAAACCTAAGCGCATAGGGGTCTGTGCCCATCTCCCTTAGCACACCTGCATGTTGCGAGGGCGGCTGGAAGCAGACCTAGCCTAGCAGGCGTTCCAGTCCAATCCGGCGCGCGCCGCTCAGTCGCTGATGTCACGAAATGCTTCGGCTGATACCACGACGCCGGTTGCCCATATCTTGTCCCACATGGCGGTTAGTGTGTATAAGGTCAACGACCCAACTCAGATCAAATACCAAGATCTCGTTAAGCGTGTTAAGTATCCGCGAATGCCGAACAGGGCCAGGCCCACCTCTCTCCTAGGCGGTCTCAACCTGCCCTGTCGCTCCGCCACAAAGATCCACACAGAGTGCCGTTGGGACAAAGGTCCTTTCAGCCCCCAATCCGTGAATCACTCGCGGGTGCTCCTCGAGCCGACCAGACTTTAGTCACCACATGTATCATGTATAAAGTATATAGTATATACCCGTGATCACCTCCCGAGTGATCACGGCCCGATAGTATAGCATGGCAGACGGACAAGAAGGTAGGGCCACAGATGGAATACTAGCATCCTATACTAAGCAGTAGGATAGCAGGTAAGGGTAACAACTGTAGCAACAATGACAGGCTATGCATCAGAATAGGATTAACGGAAAGCAGTAACATGCTACACTACTCTAATGCAAGCAGTATAGAGAAGAATAGGCGATATCTGGTGATCAAAGGGGGGGCTTGCCTGGTTGCTCAGACAAGAAGGAGGGGTCGTCGGTGACGTAGTCGACCACAGGGGCATCAGCATCGTCACGCGGTCTACCGGAGAGAGGAGGGGGGAGAAACAGTAAATACATAGCAAGCAAGTGTATAACAGGACAACAAGCAGAGCTAGACATGTTCTAACGCGGTATGAGGGGATACCGGTGAAGTGGGGAAACATCCGGGAATGTATCCCCGGTGTTCCGTGTTTTCGGACAGATGAACCGGAGGTGAAATGTTGCAGGTTCACTATGCTAGGGACGCGTGGCGGACGAACGGGCTGTGTATCCGGATTCGTCTCGTCGTTCTGAGCAACTTTCATGTAGAAAGTTTTTTTCCATCTGAGCTACGGTTTATTTTATATTAATTTTTAAAGTTTTAAATCATTTTCTAAATTATTATTATTACATTAATTCGAAATCAGCATTACTGCATCAGCATGACGTCAGCATCACATCAGCAGTCAACAGAGGTGTTGACTGGGTCAAACTGACGCGTGGGTCCCGGTTGTCATTGTCTAAGACTAACTAATCAGGTTTAGTTAGTCTAACTAAAATGATTAGGTTTATTAACTACAATTAATTAGGTTAAATAAATTAATTAATTAATTAATTAACTAAATTATTAATTAATTCTTTTTTATATTTTTATTTTATTTTATTTTTTTGGGTCGTGGGGCCCATATGTCATAGGCTGTGGGGCAGCCTAGCGGGCACTGGGCGAATGGGCGCATCGGGTGCCCAGCACTCGTTCGTTCGGGCGCACGCCAGTGCGGGCAGACCCGGCAGGCGGCCGGTGCAGGGGGGCCGGGGGCCACGGCAAGATGAGCCGCGGCGGCCTTCGGCGTCAATAGCAGGTTCGCAGCGGAGCAGGGGGAGGGCGTGGAACCCCGGCTGAAGGCGGGCGCGACGGTCGCACGCGCGGGCGGCGGCGTCGGGCGAGCACAGTCGTCCGCGCGCGAGCGTGGTGCAGGACTTGGTCGGGGCCTGGTAGACGCGTGGGCGTGCAGGTGACGGGCGCCTGGGCACGGCCATGTGCGGGCGGCAACAGCGCCGGAGAGGCGACGAACGGGCGCGCGCGAGGCCACGCGAGCGCGTACTCGGGCACGGCGTACGGGGATGGAGCAGCGGGGGTGTGGAGCGCCGCGTTCGGGAGCAAGGGGGTCGGGCGCGGGGAACGGCTACGGTGGGGCGGTGAGCGCATGTGCACTGCGAGAGAGGAGGGAGTGGAGGAAGGTGGTGGCTCACGGTGGCCGTAGGGAAAAGGCAGTGGGCTCGGGGAGGTCCGGCGAGGCAGATCAACGACGGGGGCGAGCTGGCGGTGACAGCGAGCGGGTTGACGTCCGAGCATGGCTGGAGAAGAGGACGAGGAGGTCCGGCGTGGGGAGGAGGAGGAGGCCGGCGAGGTGGCGCGGGCTCCAGGCGGCGGCGTCCAACGGCGAGGGGCGGCGCGGTTGTCAGGGAGGCGAGGTGGTTTGTTCCCCTCGATCTGATCTGGATCGGGGAGGAGGGGAGAGCGAGTGGGGGGGGGAGTGCGGGGTGGTTAGGGTTTCGGGAGGGAGTGAGTGGATAAGGGGAGGGGGTGGCCGGTTGGGCCTGGTGGGCTGAGGCCCAAGGAGGGGGGCTTGCGGCCTGCCGGGCCGAAGCCCGGGGGCAGGTGGGTTTCTCTTTCTATTCTTCTTCTCTTTTTTTTGTTTTGTCTTTTCCCCTTTTCTTTTATTTATTTCTTTTTATCTGTTTTATTTAGTTTAGGGCATTTAGGTATTTTGTAAAATTATGTTTTCTTCAAAATAATTACCATAGCAATATTTGTCACACACCGAACATTTTTGTTTAATAATTTGAAAAATTTTGTCGTTTGCCTATATTTAGAATTTTAAATTTGAAACGGCTTCGAATCATTGCGAGGTTAATAGCAGTAAGAGTGGTGAAGTGACATCATTAGCAGAGGTTACTGTAGCTTGATTATCCGGGCGTCACAGTTTTTTCTAGGAATAGGTAGAGAAGGTTAGTCCACGTGAAGCACTGAAAAACAGGAGTTCAAACTGTTTCTTTTTAACGCAAAAAAGAAATCTCGTGATTGATTAAGTTACAGGAATCATAGACGACTTCAGCACAAACAAATTCTAATCAGACTCTACTTTATATTATAGGTTGCGTCTTTTATCAAAGCCGTTAATATCTAAAATGTACAGTTAACTATGTGGATGAACACGATGGCTAATTTGTCTTTTGTTTTAGTGATATAATAGATTGAAGGTAACTTCCTTGGACAATGTTGGGGTTGGAGGAAGCCCCTCTCGAGCATGCCATCACAGCGGAGAAAAGCAGCAATCCATCCGGCATTACCTTCGCTAATCGTGGTGCTGGCCTGTTGGGTAGTACATCACAAGAAGTTCACACCCTCACCAAGCAGGTCAACACTTTCCGGAAGATTTATTTCCAGGACAGGACCATCTTAGTGAAACAATTGAGTCACTCAGTAGCGCTTGTGGCCATCTCCGGCAAAGGCTATGCAAGCACAAGCAAGATTGGCGAAAGTAGCCTGAATCTCATATTGGTATCCTCCAATCTCTCACATAAGCTTGCAAATACACTTTTGTAGTAAAATGATTAACTTCTAGCTGGCTAGCCTATGCAATCAGGCAAGTTAAATCAATCGAGGATATATATAGAAGCTTGCCTCCCTCCAAGAATGGATGGTACACACATATAAACATGATTACATAGAAAACTCATGACGCACATGGGCATGAGAAAGTCTTAAGTACGTGAATATTTCACATGACTGTTCCGCACAAAGGCATGCATAAGAGCATCTCCAATAGATGGTCCAAAATTTGGTGGTCCAAAATCGAAGATGTAAAATTTGGACCGTCAAAAAATGCATTTTGGAGCTTCAAAAAAATGCCAACTCCAACAGATGGTCCAAATTCTCATGGTCCAAAAGACCAACTTCAATAGATGGTCCAAATTCATGGTCCAAAGCCGGCCAGCAGCCGCGCGTCTGCTGTTCAGCCGCTGACCAGCCACTGTACAGCCGCACATATTGCATAAAAACATGTTTTGAAACAACATAAAAACATTTCATGTCCACAATATCAAATTATTACATAGTTCTTCAGATCCAGGAGATGAAATGCAACACAAATACAACATAGTTTTGCATAATACAACATAGTTTTGAACAAACAAATAATGAATCTATGTGGATCTTTCGCCATGCCATTTCCAATGCTCTTCCATCAAATCTTTTTGGAGTTGGTCATGCACATCGGTGTCTCTAATCTCGCTGTACACCTTCATGAAACGTCTGATGCATGTTCTTTTCGCATGGGGTTAACAGGAATGCCCATCAAATGATAAAAGTTGTAATCTAAATGTTTTCCACGCTCGTTCTCAATGATCATGTTATGCATGATCACGCAAGCGTTCATGATGTATCAAAGGATCTTTTGATCCCAAAATCTAGATTGTCCTTGCACAATAGCAAATTGGGATTGCAAAATCTCAAATGCCCTCTCAACATCTTTTCTAGCCGCCGTTTGTGCATTATGAAAGACAAGTTCTTTTTTACCTTCAGGTTTTGCAACCGGCTTGACGAATGTACTCCACCTCGGGTAGGTCCCATCTGCAAGATAGTAACCATAGTTGTAGATGCGGCCATTTGCTTCGAAGGTACCGGTGGTGCTTCTCCATTTGCCAAGTTGGCAAAGAGAGGTGACCGGTCGAGCACGTTGATGTCGTTGCAAGAACCGGGCATACCACAATATGCATGCCAAATCCATGTTTCATGATCAGCAACTGCCTCAAGAATGATAGTGGCATCCTTCCCACGACCCTTAAATCGTCCATGCCATGCTTTTGGACAGTTCTTCCATTTCCAATGCATGCAATACACAGACCCGAGCATACCTGGAAACCCTCGAGCTTTGTTCATCACCAAAAGCCTCTGAGTGTTCTGAGCATTGGGTGCTCTCAAGTATTGTGGACCGAACACTCCTACCATAGCTATTGCGAATTGCTTGACATAGAAGATAGAAGTGCTCTCTGCCATCGCCAAGTTGTCATCAATGTAATCTGCCGGAACACCATATGCCATCATGCGCAAAGCGACAGTGATCTTCTGCTCAATGCTATGGCCGAGCAACCCGGCACAGTTCCTTCTCTGCTCAAAGACTGGATTATGCTGCTTCACGGAATTGCAAATGCGGAAGAACAAGTCTTTCGACATTCTGAAACGGCATCAAAAGTAATTCTCTGGAAAAACAGCTGATGATGCAAAGCAGTTGCGCACCAACCATTTGTGCGCATCAATCCGTTCTCTCCGAATGAACGCACGACCATAAACGGAACTACCGTGCTTCGGTTTCTTCCTCTTGTGCATGGCCACTAGCATAGCAATCTCCTCTTCTTCATGCAAATCAAACTCCTCGTCCGGCGATGAATCATCCACGAAAGAGGAGTCAACCGAGCTCATCTACATTGCACACAAACAACATCAAACATACTATCCAATCCCAAGTTAAATCATCAAGTTTTATCATTTTTTACCTTGGGGAATTCCGTCGAACACCTACTGCGCGCCGTGGAAGAAGATGGCCGCCGGCTGGATTGGCTGCTGTGGACGGCTACGGTCGGCTCCAGACGGCGGCGGTGATAAGAAAAGAGCTTCGAGGCCGGCCAAGAGGTGCTCGGCGGGCGGCGAACAGTACTTCGGCAGCCGGGCGGAGTGCTTCGTGAGGCGGTCGTGAGGCCGGTGCAACGGCCGTGAACAGGCTCGCGGCTGACGGGGACAAGGTCGGCGGCAGCCTTCGACCCGGCGGAGGCCTAGCGCGGCAGCCTGACCGCCGGAGGCGCCGAAACCCGCGCCGGCTGCCTCCCTATTCGGCGGCGTCCGGGCGGCTGCGAGCCGGCTGCCGACGAGGGAGGCGACGGCGGCGGAGGGCGGCGGCGGGGCTTTGTGGTGGTGGCGGCGCCGACGGCGTGGTTTTGGGCGGTCGCGGCGGTGGATTTCGGCCGGCTGGTCTTCGGGCAGGCGGATGGACGCGGGCGGGAACGGAAAGGAAGTGGCGGTTGGGCGTTCGCGGGCGGCGGCTGGTTTTGGACCAGATGCACCTCGTGATGTAAATTTGCATCGTGAGGTGTTGCATTTTACATCACGAGGAGGCCACGGTCCAAATTTTTTTCATATGGACCGTCTATTGGAGCACCGTTTTTTACCCCAGACGGTTCAAAAATTAGGTATTTTTACATTTTAACTATCTATTGAAAATGCTCTAAGGGGTTTTTTAGGTACGCTGGTACTCCCTGCACATAGATGGGAGTACCGAGTAAATAGTAACCAAAGCTCCCCAACTTCTTCATCTTTTGTTTTAGGCGGGACACATTAATTGCTCGGAGCCCACAACAATGAGAGTTAGAAGTGGATATGTGCTGTTTGAAACCGTGCTTTGAAGTTACTTTATAGTTATTTTGACCCATGTCATAGTTTGCAATTATTAAAAAATAAGTTATTCATTAGATTTTGTAATAACTTATAATTGTAAAATCTATCTATATACCTATACTAATTACAGACTTCCCAAAAATTACCACGTTAATTAGATTTTATGGGCCGTTAATCTAATGGGACCGAATTATTACAGTGTGGATCAACCTATCAACTCCAAAGCCGAAAAAATAGTCGAAAGGCCAAAAATCCTCTTTCTCGGTAGTAAAATAAACGCAAGAAAAATATCCTAACTTAATCTATCTACAACTCCATGTCTCTTTTAACGGTTCTAGAAATAGAAGGAAAAAGGTCCTAGCTCAATCTCAATCTGTGTACTGCTCCACGTCAGCTTCTCCCGTTTGAAAAATCAACAACCTTTCTCACGCCAACCAGAGAGTAGAAAAAAAATGCAAGCCATTCATGATTCATCTAGCGGACTCGATTATACCTGCTCAGATTAAATACTCCCTCCGTCCTAAAATACTTGTCGGAGAAATGAATATATCTAGATGTATTTTAGTTTTAGATACATCCAATTTTATCCATTTCTGCGACAAGTGATTCCGAGCGGAGGGAGTACTAATTAGAGACGCCTAAAAATCCCTATGTTATTAATAAGACAAAGGTAATAAAAATGTAATAAAAATGCAAGCCATTGTTCTAACGGCACCAGATTATAACTGCTCAGATTAAAGACAAACTTCATGTCTCATTAGTTTTGACATGCATGTACGATTCTTCCTACTCCTATATTTGAAGCCCTCACGTTAATTGTTGCCAAAAAAACTAATGCCGTAAAAAAAAGAAGCCCTCACGTTAGTCTCTCTATAGAGGTAACTAGGAAAATAAGGGTGTTTGGATTCAAGGGACTTATTTTAGTCTGACTAAAAATAGTTTCTTTAAGAGGCTAAAGTTCCAAGCACCCCTGACTAAAGAGAGGCTAAAACTAGTCTTGAGACTAAAAAAATTTAGTCAGGGGTACCCCTACTAAAATGTGGATTAGTCCTATGTCTCCTTATTTAACTTCTCTCCTTTAACATAGGCGAGTTCTGAATTGAAGGGTTTGGAGGATAATAAATGCTCATTAACTTGATTTTAATCTCTTTAGTATTTGGATCCAAGCATAGATGAGGCTAGCAAATTTTAGTCCCACTATTTTTAGTCATGAGACTAAAACGTATCCAAGCACCCTCTAAATCTAGCAACGTTGGTTCTGCCTGTGACCCCAACGACGTGGAGTTGTGGACGTGCGCACCTCCTTCCTTTCCTTCAGCCCTTCTCGCCCTCTCTGATCTATTGCCAATTGAATCTACCAGCCGCCGTGTTCTCCTCTTTTGTTGCGTGCGCACCGCCTAGGGTTTGAGATCGACCTTACTTTCCATCTATTCTCTACCAGAGGCACAACCAGTGTGCTAACCTACCAACAATCAGGCCCTCCATGCCAGCAAGATTAACGAGGTGTGGCTTGACAGATCGGGCGTCAATGCAGTAGTTCTTCGCCCCCATTGCTTCATGCCAGATTCGCCCAAACTTTCAACTCTCTCTGTCTTCTATGGACCTATTTGATATGAAATCTAACAGTTAAGGAGGTTCTTTCTTCTTATAATTACGTGCAGTACAGATAGACTATCAGAGTATAATGCCATTGGTGGTGTGTATTTTTCTACTTTCCTTCTCTCTTAATACTTCCTACTTGCTTTTCCTCAAATATAGTTGTCGTTGCATATGCAGATGAACTGGACCGATCTATTTATACTATGGTCAAATATAGCTAGATAATTTCTGTCGACTTTGTGAAGCCTTCGTGACATCGACACAGCACACATCACCATGGGCATGCCGCTGTTGCCACCATGATGCAGTGCCAATCTCGGTGACATGATTGTAATGCAGCATCGTCTTCACCAGCAAGACCCATCATTCTGCCTGCCCGAGTTCTCAGAGAAGGACGGGCACAATGGTAGTGTCATCAATGTGGAGCGAAGCACACCATGGCGTCCAATGTCCAGGTCAGCAGACCCACAACATGCTTGGATCTGCGTTCTATACATCAGCGATGGACAAGAGTAGTGATGGAGTCGCAAGAAAACCCCAGTAATAACTGTGCGTGCAGGCTGTGGTATTCACATTCGAGGGGAAACTGCTTTGAGAAATGAGATTAATCAAAGACTGGTGCTCAAGATGTTATGAGATGTTTCACTTCTCATGCATGTTGATATTCTCCTTTTTCTGAGTTTTGTTTTTTTCTTCCCAAGTTTTCTAAAAGGTGCAGTATTCTGTTTTATTGGTACAGAGGTATGTAATTCCTTGGAAAACTACAACACTATATTTGGATCCAAATTCAATTGTACTGATGTCGTTTAATATATTAACTGTACAATATTAGTCTCTTTGTCTTAAAGGCCTGTGTTACATTTCAGTCTATTTACTGTAGAGCACTACTGATCTTGATTCAAGTATAACTGAAATAGTGTAAGCAAAGGATATTTTCTTATGGGAAGCAGTAGGAGAGTGTCCGAATTGTATTAATATATTAAAATAAAGTATAGTACTCCCTCCGTTCCTAAATATAAGTCTTTTTACAGATTTCCAGTATGAACTACATACGGATGTATATAGACATATTTTAGAGTGTACATTCACTCATTTTACTCCATATGTAGTCCATAGTGGAATCTCTTAAAAGACTTGTATTTAGGAACGGGGGGAGCAGTATATAAGATATTTGTAAGAACATGAATTGAAGGAAAACTTAAGGAAATAAGCTATAAGTTGTTGTTTCAAGAAATTGCACTAATTGAGGTGTTCCTTCTCGACTCGACCTAGCCAGATTGTATTTAAACCCCCACTTCCACTTCTATATCTAAGGCCTTTCATCCTCAGAGGTCTTCCCATTCATGTTATACACCATATATTCGAGCACTTCAAATTAATAATCCCCACTGCAAATGTTTGCCTGATGTTATCACGGGCTAAGACCACTTTGATAAAGACCCATATACATCTATGACTATTCGGGATGAATTCTTACCAGCATGATACAACAAAAGAACTGTCCCAAAGAAAGTGCGGGTTTGTTTTTTCTGATTGATCTGAGCACAGAATATATAAGTGGATCGGAAGTGAAAGGATTTCCTCTGCACCAGATTCCCACGTACAATATAAAATATAATTTCTTATTTTCTTTGCAAGGAGCTTTACATATATTTTAGATGATTGGTTATTAGTCTAAGTATTCTAAAGTTCATTTTTCTATTTGATTGCCCTCTCTATTCCCATTTGATGCATTCTTCATTTGCCATCAATCATATGGTGTTGATGACATTGTTGGTGATCTGGATTAATTTTACATGGTTAGTTGTGTGGTTGAATTTTATTTGTTATCCCGTAGTTAGTGTCCATTAAGCATTTTCTTTTCAAACTATGTGAACAAGTCAAACTATTGGACAGGTACATGACATAGCATGAATCATATACTGATTTTTCAATTAATACTAGCCCATGCAAATGCACGGGTTGACGACTAGTTTAAGTTAATTTCTTGCATGTAATCCCAAAGCAGGTTAACTTTGAGCAATATGGCTGCTAGAAATGGCAAAGAAGAGAAAAGAGATATCAGTTGGCTTGAGAGCTAACAGTCGCCGAGTAGGCCATGGACCATTTTTTTCAGCATTTCTACACACCCTAAATTTGCGATGTTTGAATGGACCATGGTAAAAGCATACGTCATCTCTACATACCCTAAATTTAGGGTGTGTAGAAAAAATAATCGGTTTCATGGGACCATGATAAATTTACTTTATCAGACATGGCAATTAGTACTTAACAATCCATGGTATCTTGTTTTTCATTTCTATCACGTCAAATTTGTTTTTTCCTTTATTTTTGGACTATGACAATTTTTTCAATTGCCCAGCAAAAATTGGGCTTTCTTAGTTCAGCAAAAATTGGGGGTTTCCCCCTTTTTTCCTTTTTATCATTGTCAGGAAAAGTTGGGTTGTTGTTTTTCTTGGGGCCCATCCATAATACTCCCTCCGTCCGAAAATACTTGTCATCAAAATGAATAAAAGGGAATGTATCTAGACGTATTTTAGTTTTAGATACATCCTTTTTTATCCATTTTGATGACAAGTATTTTCGGATGGAGGGAGTACCGTTTTTGGACACTTTCCATTAGTTTATGTTCAAAGTTGATTGTTTTGGGCCAGGAGGCCATAACAGGCTGGCTCGCTTGATAGTTCGCTCTATAAGCAGAACAAAATCCATCGATCACTCCTCCCCTGGCGAACCTTTCGTTTGGTCCGGGATATCTCCAGACCGAATGTCAGGTGGATATCGGCTTCCAAAAAAAGAACGTGTCTTTGCAGCGGACATGAGGTACTTGGTTTCGCCAATACGCATGGAAGCATATCATTGCATTGATAGGTGAAAAGAGTTACAAGGGTAGAGATCCTCCAACACGTACACAGTACACTGCAAGGCGTGTGAGAGGCTCTCGAGAGCAGAAGATAGGGGTTGCTCAGCCCCACGCTTATAGTTCAAGTTACATCAATTGCAGTCTCCCTTGGCGTTGTCTCATGAAGAACCCTTCAGAGTCCTCCCACCTTTACTCGATCCAGATGGGTGCCCTGGTGATTGTGTTTGTGGATGAAGAGCAAGAGTCAAGATCCAATTGCAGGGCGGCAACTTTGAAGAGCAACTACCTTGCTTTACGACCTAGGACATCGACAAGCAGACCTGCTCGCAACAAGCTTCGTGAACAGAAAACTCCATAGGGAAGAGGGCGAACCGGCTGTTATAACGGGAGCCTCGCCAACACCCTGTGCATGTAGGTTCATGTCACCTTGCGCCTACTGCGTCACAGAAGAAGACGTACCGATACATTGCACTGATTCTGTCGCAGTGGGAAAAGCCTACCCACTAACATGTTGGTTCTCTCCAATCTCTCACCTAAATGTTGTGATTATACTAGTACTAGTGAATGACACCATTCTAGAGAAATCGCTCACGTAAAAGACTGATTTCTAGCTAACTAGCGGTAGTTGACACGAAATCTTGTGGCAAATGAAATCAGTTGGGGATATATATAGAGGCAGACTTCCCTGTAACAATCAATACTAACACACACATAAGCGTGAGCAGATAGAAATTTGAGGTGCATAGAGCATGATCAAGACTGAATTGCATGAGTACATCACAAAATTGTTCGCCACATAAAGTCAGCATGACCAGCTATGAGAAAATAGCCATCCTAACTTTGTCTCATATGTGTATCCAGTTCAGGTCCAACCCGAGAGAAAAGACACCATATAAACATGCCTTGAATATGCACAGTGCATGAGAGAACAAAATAGTTGATCTCATCTACATCACCGCATTGGTCTGAACAATTGAAAATATGTAAAATGAATAATGTATGATACAAGGTACAGGCTGGAAAAATGTGATGGTCCAGAACAAATGGAAGGGCACTTTTGTTGCGGTTTAAAGCTCTTGTAAGTTCTATATAAGATATGTAGGATAGCTCTCTGCATGCCCAGCAGTTAAGCCCATGGAGTATATGGAATGTTCAGTTGTAGTTGTACAAAGTTTTCCTTGATAAAAATATCAATGCAAATTTGAGAGATGGGAGGAAACCAGAATATAAGAACCAAATATCCCCAATTTCTTCATCTTTTGTTTTAGGCGGGAAACATGAATTGCTAGGAAACCACAGCCTTGAGAGTTAGAAGTGGATATGAGCTGTTTGAAACCATGCCTTGGAGTTACTTTATAGTTATTTTGACCCATGTCATAGTTTGCAATTAGAATAAATAAGTTATTCATTAGATCTCGTAATAACTTGTAGTTGTGAAATTTAAGTTAATTTCTTGCGTGTAATCCCAAAGCAGGTTAATTTTCAGCAATAGGGCTGCTAGAAGTGGCAAAGAAAGATAACAGAGATATCAGTTGGCTTGAGAGCTAACAATCATCGGGTAGCCCACGACCAAAGGCAACAAAATGAAAGGAGGCCATAGTAGAACACATCTACCGGTCAAAAATGCGCTGAGCAGGGAGGCCTGTCGGAGTGTGGATGCTAGTGCTTGTAACTGTGTGTAGCTAAAATCCTTCTGGTATTGCATAGTTGCAGTGTGAAACTTTGTTGGATTTTGTTAAGTAGTTGTAGCTAGCAGTGAGCAATTGCATGTCAAGAATGATAAGTTCATGCTTGTAGAATATTAAATGAATACGATGGTTTGAAAACTTCTAAACGGGCGGACATGCCAAATTATGTTGTGGGTTATGAAATCCCCTGAATACAACAAAAATGTGCCAAAAAAGAAGGCATTCCACAAGACTGCGGCTCGTTTCTGACATAAGTTTTGGTACAAACTTTCACCATCCTCCACCCTAGATAGAATGTTATTACCCGTTAAATAGATTGAAAAACAAGCCCAAAAGTTTTGTTACAAACTTTCACCACTCTCCACCACAGAAAAGAAATGTTGCAAAATTAGAAGCTACTTGAAACAAGAGACCAGTTTCTTACACCTTCTACACACCGGAGCTCGTGTGGTCTGTTACTAGAGCGAATAAGGCCGGGTCAGGCCTGGAAAAGGGCTGGAGGCTTTTCACTGATGGGCCAAAGCTTTCAACCGATTTCTGGTTGTTGCTGACCAAACGGACCTGCATTTCCGTTTGTCTGATGTTCTTGATCATGATGAGATGCCTGGTTTGGTGGAGATGGTCCATGCCACGCGTTGCCTTACATATGCACGGCTTGAGTATCCAGTACTTCTCATCCTCTTTTTATCCTATTCTGGGATTTATTTTTTTGGTTAGATACAATTCGTTGACTGGATATAACATAATCAAGTTATACCTCTGCATATTCATCCTGCAACTGCAACTCTGCTGTGAAGATGCATCCTGTGTTTTCTCATGTTTAAAATAGTTTACATGCCCTTGGCATGAACCAGACAGACCGACCAAGCATAGTTGTTGCTGCCCTCACACAGAGGCAGCCTTCCTGCAGTTGAGCATATGCATAACTGCCTCTATAGCTGGTAGGTGACTGGGCCTCACAGGCAATTTCAGGTCCATCCATCTGCTTGCTTCAATGTGCCCTCAAGCAAGCGCCACAGGGAATGCAGGTAATGATGCAGAATGCAGCCCCCACATCATAGCATGAGAAGGTTTTCACAACTTCTGCATCATCACAAAAGATAATGGTCCTTCGCCCCCGTAGTAATATATACTTACAGACCGATCGAGTCGCATTACTGACACAAATGATCTATACACAATCCCTAGACTCATTTCAAGGGGCAACCTAGCACAAAATCTACAGAGGTAAGTAACACGACCACAATGCCGGCTCACAACGCCGCTGCTCCTCATAACGCTACGAAATGGTGAGCGTGTCGATCGCCATCGGCGGGTCCGAGTTTACGGTCAGTTCCTCCGTTTTTCGTTCTGCCTCCATCTTCGCCCTGTCGGCGTCACTCATGGCAAGGGTTGGAGACGGCTTGCATTCTTTGAAACGGAAGCAACTGACCAGGTGATCATTGGTTAGCCCTGCTGCCTGCATGAAGGAATATATGACTGTTGGGCCCACGCCTCGGAGTCCCCTTCGCACCATGTCCTTGCTCATCATGTCTGCCTTGGGGCTCTTGACAGGGACTTGCCTTGGATATCGGATTTTGCTTACTACCGGTTTGTGGTTCAGAAAACCCCAGCAGTACTGACTGAAGGATCCAAATTCATCTGCAATCTGCATCAGCATTTTGTTTGAAAAAATTCTGCATCAGTATAAATAAGCCATGTAACAAGTTCCCGGACAAAAGATGCAGATCACAGGAGCATCAGTTAATGGTGATGCAGCAGCAATTCCGAACCTTAACTATCTGGCGAGCGTTTTCGAGGACTGCCCGCAGCTTTTGCTCTGACAAAAGGGACCTGGCAATGCTTCCTGGCGCTACCAGCTTCTTTTCGTTTATATTGGAGACAGCAATCAGATCAAAGTTCATGAAAATTTCCCTAGAATATATGGCATGACCATTACGCAACAAACGATACATACAATTACTTTATTTACTTGTAACGTTAGAGAACCAATACCTGAAAATTTGTCTCTTCTTGAGAATTTCAGGCCATGATAGTTCTGCTAATGCACCAGATAATACAAGTAGCTCGAACAATCTCCTGTGGAATTCATAGTTATTATTACACATATTGAACTGTTCATCTTCTTCTAAGTTTTCACAATGATGAAGGAATATAGTAATTCACATTTTTCGTACCTGTCATCGTGAACTGGAACCCCCCACTCCTCATCATGGAAAGTGACATAGTGAGGATCTGATCAGATAATGAATGGGCATCAGAAGTTTGACAGGTCAGCTTTCTTCATGACAAATGATTCAGAGAGTAAGAATACTTCATCCGTAAGGCAAACGAAAAGCACTGGGCAACCATACTAGCATATCATGTGACAACACAACATCATCTAAAGCAAGAATTGCGACTGAAGCTACGGTTTTCTTGGGGTATAGATGAAGCAAAGCATACTTATATCCATTCTTTTTGTTTTTATTCTTCTTGTTGGTAAAGCACCCCTTTCACAGGCCATTTTTACAGTCCCAACTGATGAGCGAACAACGATTATGGCAGATTTCTGTACAAGGATGACTAACAGAGTGCACATTCTGCAGATCTGCAGAAATGAGTTCTGTGCAACAGCAACACACCATTAATCTTTTACCTCTGTTGAAAACTTGGGATGTTCGTGCAATCAGTCAAAAGTACAGTATGTTCAACAAAGTACATATACAGCTCTGTGTGAAACTGGAAGTGATGATGGTAAGATGATCAGTTGCCAGTGCTTAAGGATCACTAACTCCCTTCAAGCAACTAAGAACAAAATGGGAAATCTGAAGGAGAAAATGATCAGTTTATCCAATGCAGGCAGAATTATGAACTGTGTAATCCTATGACCAGTTTCAAAAGCAATCAACAAGGAAGGCTAGTATGTCAAGCTGTAACTTAGATACTCAAATTGTGATTTTCGTTCAGACGTCAGGCTTAACTTTCTAAAACAGAGTTTTACATATCTTTACAAAAGGTGAGTGACTACTCATGCTAAAATAAGAAAGATGACAGAAATTGCAACACATGATTGGACACTGAAAATTCTAGTGTTTATTTATAATTGGAGTAGCTGACAATTCTGAACAAGCACAAATTGCAAGTGTACTGCATAAATGATCAAATAAACAAGCCATCAGGATTCAGTAAGCAAGAACTCACCGGTGGTCGGAGTCACCCAGGCGCACCGGCTCTTCCCTTGGACGGCCTCCGGCGTCACCGGAGCGACAACCTCCGCGACAACGGCATGCTTCTCCACCACCTTACACGCAGCCTTCCCACGCTTGGGCGCGGCCGGCCGGGACCAGCTCCTCTCCGTCCTTCCGCCGGAGGCCCGGCCGCGGAGCGACTCCACGGAGGCCTCCGAGGAGCAGGACGCGTTGAGGTTCACCGCCGGCGCATCGTGCGGCTTCCTCGGCGGGGTCCACCTCGGCGACGGCAATGGGGACGAGGCCCCCTTCCTCGCGCTGCCGGCAGTGGCGGCCGCGGCGTCCTTCTTCGCGCCCTGCTCCTCCTCCCCCTTGGCCGCGGCGGCGGCCGGAGGCTTCTCCGGCGTGGCCTCCGGCGCCTTCCGCAGCGGCTTGGGGGAAGGCTTCCGCGCAGCGGCCGGGGCCTTGTTGCCCCCCGGCACCAGCACCGGCCTCGCGTCCGCCTCCGGCGCCGCGGTGTTGAGCGACCTGACCCTCGGCGCCCCCGCCATGGAAGCCATTCTCGCCCGGCCCGATCCCCCAGCCCCAGATTTCAAACTTTTCGCCAATTTCTCTCCACGGGGGGTGAGCCCGAACAAACCAGGGGACAGCAACGCGCAACGCAAGCGAGCACAGTCTCCGCGCCGCCCCCCCAAAACCTCTCCTGCCCCAAGACCAAGAACCTTTTCCCTATTCTCCTTGCTCTAATCTTAAATAAATCAAAGCGAGGTCCGAGCCAAGAACTCTGCTCCCGGGCATGGTCTGGCCCGGCATTGAGCGGACGGCGCGAGCGCGAGAAGCCCCGCCCGGGCCACGGCGGCGGGCGGCGCACGGAGGAATGGGCCGGTGGTGTGGCGCCTCGTGGAGGGAGTGGGGGAGCCCGGCCGGAGAGGCCCTCGCTGTGGGTGGTGGTGGGGACGAGAGACGCGCGCAGGCTCCTGCTTCTGCTTCTGTTCTGCTGCTGCTCCGAGGAGTGGAATCCAAGGGGAGGAGAGCACGGGCGCCCAGGGGTTGGTACTTGAGCGACACTTTTTTTTATCTATTACTCCCTCTTGTAAATTAATATAAGAGCGTTTAGATTACTCCCCTTAAAATAGTGATCTAAATGCTTATATTATTTACGGAGGGAGTATAAATCAGTATTGCGGGAGAGGCGGCCGCGCTCCAAGCCTGCTTCGACCTCCATGGCGCGACGGCGGGCCAGCTGGAGTTGTCGGCCTCCGCGCCGTGGCGGCGACCCGCCATGGCCACCACGCCCGTCGCCCGCGAGCACCGCCGGCCATGGAGCCGCGAGAAAGGAAAAGAAACACGCGCCTAGTTGCTTGCCGGAGAAAGGAAAGGAGACTGCAGAGGGGTCAGATTGCGGCGAAGCTTATCCAGTATGCGAACCCTAAAACACCCCGACCCCTTACATATAGCGGCGGACAGGCAGATTTTGCATGTATAATTTTTACGAGTCGACGGACTTTTAGCGAACTTGTTCGGCCCATAAAAATGCGAAAACCCTATAAAACCGTCGGAATTATAAGGCAAGGATATAGTAGATCTACTAGAGTTGCTCTTAGGGCATACCCAACTCTCACCCCCCCAAACTATTCGTCCGTCGACCGGTGGGGACCGGTCCACAGACACTGTTGCGGCCTTGTGAGAGTTGGCCATCCAAAGCTAGCCGCAAATGTTTTGTTACATTTTGATTGAAATTTAAATAAAGTAAACAAATTTGTTTTAATTTAAACAAACCGAACGATTTTCATTGAAACTTGGATAATTTTTACATAAAACCAGATGCTCGCTGAACTAAAAACGCAAACCGAAGAAAAAAAAACAAAACTACCATATACTTGACGGTGATCTTGTACGCCATGTTGGGCTGGTCGGCGGCACCCCTTCGTCTTCGGCGTTGTCGGAGTGGTCACCATGAGAATGATGGCGTGAGGAAGGCCCTGTAGAAGGGGCAACAGGCGCTCATCGGCTGTTTGGTGAAGCGTTCGGAAGAATCCTTGTCATTTTGAAGTTTTCGCAATTCACCCCTTAAAGAAAGAGTAGCTATGTATTAGTACCTGATATTTGCATGACATACGAGACTGGATGACACACGTCAACAAAACAATCACCAACGAGGAGGCCACTCACACCAAAACCACATTGTTCGGAGTCAATGGCGTAAAATAAACGGTATCAAAAGTTTTGTTTTTTTCTTTGTGAGAAGTGCTATCGAGAGTTTAGGGGTGTGTCCTAACCGGTTTTGAAGTTTAGAGTAATAAATTAAACTAGGGTGTGAATTTGGGGTTGAAATGTGCACTTTTTTCTTTTTAGAAATTCAAGTTTCTCAATATTTTAGGGATGTACCATATGCCCGTATGAACTCTGAAATAATTTTGTTTGTATGAACTCGTAGTTGATGGAGAGGTCAGGAGTATATAAAAATCTACTGTTCGTATAGTGATTGGTCTTTGTAATAAGACGGTTAATGGTGCAGCTCCGAGGCTGCAGTACACCTATTTGGTCCATCCATCCTGGCACAGCGATTTTATTTTTTAATTATTTCGAGATCAGGCACAGCGTAATACGTTTTTTTTTTTTTTTTTGAGAACTGGCACAGCGAAATACGTGAGGTCTCGCAGCGACTTATCTGCACGGCGTTGTTTGTAAAGCCCAAAGCGAGAGAAACAAAGGCCCACGCAGGTCGCCACATATTTCACTCCACCGGCAGGGCGCAGCGCTCCCCCTCGTTTCGTTTAGTCCCACCTCGCCTACCGAGAGAGCGAATGACCAGCTTAAATACCACTCTCCGCAGGAAGCAACGCCGAGTTCAGTAGCGCGAGCTTGTAACCCGAGCGGGGGCTTTAAGGTGGTGTGGATGTTGCCGTGGCGCTGTGGGCCTGGTCCGGTTGTGCTACTGCTGGCCCGCCCGTTCCAAGTTGAGTAGTGGACCGCTGGGGCCTGTGCGAAAGCTGGGCCTCACGGGCCATAATGTGGCAGGCACAGCGTGAGGCTGGCTTCACAGAGCAGCGACAACTGCCCGCTTCCAACGGTGGAAGGATAACGGGCTGCTGCACAACTGGGCCGCTTGGGCCTCACAGCCTAGCTCAACAAACCACCACTTTTTTTAAATCTCTCAGAAAAAAATGGTCTTCTTTTTATAGGGAAAATAAAAAGAAATGCTTTTTGACTGCTAGCTATAGGAAAAAGGATAGCTAATAACCAGTTGAGATATTCTCACTTGGTCGGTTCAAGGAACATCGTGCTTACAATCTAGTTGAACTTTTTTTTCCACAAATAGTAGAGGCCAAAAAACGTAGAATGATTGGTGAAGGACCATGTCAAGTTATTAACTCGTCTATATGAATACAAAAGCAAAAAAATATGTGCAACCTAGTGCGTTAGTGAAAATGTGGTGATTTGTCCTTTGCTAACTACACCAACTTTTTATGATTTTTTTTTGTGCTTCTTCATCTTGATCAGGATCAGTGCTTCACTTGGATATCTCTTCGCTAATTGCTCATAAGTGCTGCTGCTCACCTTGGGAGCTTTTGGATTTTTCTATTTTTGTTCAGATGGAAGCTCTTGACAAGCAGCCGAACAGCGCCTGAGACATGTACCGTCATCATCATTGTGCATCAACTTATCATGGACTGCTGGTTGGCCCGCTCGACACAGAAGCCGTCAGAGTTAGGGGCTCGCATGATTGTATGAACAACCCCAAGCTAGGCAGAATGCATCCTCTGTTTTGAGTTCCAACTTCCAAGTAACGTTTCCAGTTATACATCTAATTTCATCGAATGAATGTCGGTACGTACTAGAATGCTACTCTTTTTTGTGGAGCCATGACACAACTTCTTATAGGCAAAACACAGATGCTTTTTCTACTACTAGTACTATACCAGATGCTTTGCTCTATATATGCCTCTTCCTGTCTCAAAAAGAGAAGATATACTTCTAAATGCTACGTTGATCAATGTTTCCTTCGGGGCCTACATGCCTTGGGTGTACCATACATCTCTCTATTGCTGATGCTACAATTGTTACCGATCTGAATGTCCAGGCAATTTGTTGCCTCGGCGTGAAGCTGTCAACTCCTTTCAGGAGTGCATGCATCCTTCAAATTTCTTTCTTGCAGGTAAAGTTCCTGCAACAAGACTCTGGTCAGGACGGCTCCGCACCGGATTCCGCAACAAATCATCATGCTGCTGAATGCTGATCAAGTACCGTTCTCGTTAAGCTTCAGGCCGGTCTTCTTCTACGTTCCAACTTCCAAGATGCTCTGGCGAGGCTGCGTCCATCCAGTCCACTTCAGATGATGACACCTCAGCTCAGATTCGATCTTTACCAGACTTCTCTGTCTTTGATCTTTATTGCACAAAGTATCACAGGACACCGGGGTTCAGATGACATGTATAAACGGATCCAGCATGCTCTCATGATCTGCAGTAACCTCGAATGTTTCTACTGCGCTGTCAAACTGACCATACCTGGAAAAAATAACGTATGGAATGTTCATGCTCTTAATCGTGTACACATAAATGTCCTTTGACGAGAAAATAGAGCGGTTGAGAGATTTCCGCACCCAGCAAACCAGAAGTAAGGAAAACAGAAAGAGCGATTCATAGAAAACAGTGGTTTGTCCAATATTATGTTAACTAGCAAAGGGCATGCACATCATCTAATTGCTATGTAAAAAAAAATGCACCCCCACACAACAGATCAGTTTGCATTGACTACAGAAGTTATACAAGGCTGGCTTGTGTTGCACTGGACCAGCATGCCCACCAGAGTCGAGCACAAAATTAACACGTATGGATTCTGTGTGGAATACCAATGTGGAATATGATAAAGCCGAGTCAGGGAACGCATTGAGGTTTCCAGTTTCAAGATAATCTCTAGAGTATCTGTGTATGTAAGCCCCAGATATTAGAAGAAAAGTAAATGCTATTGCCTCCTAAGAACATATTCAAACACAAAACGAAAGAAGCCAAGCTTAAGTTGCCGTAAATACGAAGTTGGTTTCTCAAGGACACAGTATTTTGTTCCCTTGGATAATTACCCAAAAACATGGTCTACTTTTCTAAAGAGAAGGGAGATGATCTACAAAGAAGAATCAACTTCACACAAAAAATCAAACAAAGAGCAAACTTCCGAGTCTCATAGCCATTGAAGGCAAATGATGAAGCTGGTTTACAGACATAAGGTTTTTCTGAAAGTGCCTGAATATCTTCTTGCCATTTCCCATTTTCAAAATAGACAGAGCATCAGAGAAGCAAAGAGCTTTTGATTACATAATTGCAGGAACTAACACAAATTATGAGGGAGTATTAGCTGAAGGAAAGACAACAGAATGACACCAAAAGAGGGCAGCCATTAAACTCACTTGTGTAAACTGAGGGCCTGCTTGAGATAATGATACAAGATACAGCAAGTTTTCCACAAACAGGGAGTTCTTTAGATAATATGTCCAAGGACTTCGGAGTAACAGGCAAACTACCTATCAAACCTGCAGGGAATAAGATCATGAATGGTTAAGGCGTGGACGTCCAGCCAATTGCTAACACTACGAGAAAATTACGGATAAAAAAAGCAACATGGCAGTGCATGAGTGCTAAGTGCTACAACAGAAGCCAGTCACTTGTAAGGATAGTTTTAAATAATATATCTCGAAATGAAACATCATCCTCTGTTTGATGACATCTTCTCTGGCCCGTCCATGCAAGTTGCTTCCATTGTTATTTATTAGTATCAGATATGTCCATACAAGTTGCTTCTATTGTTAGTATCACTGTATATAAGGCGTCCTGCCTTGGACGCTTAGGCGGCAAGGCGCCCTGGCAGCGCCTTGACATTATGCCCGCTTCAAGCGCTTAGGCGTCAAAGCGGTTGGTGCTCGCCTTAGGTCGCCTTACTGGCTTTATAAACAATGGTTAGTATAACAAATTAACAATGGCAGTATTATGATCTGCAAATGGCTCACAAGGGCCCTGTAGATTACCTTTAGACAGAAGGCAGCAGTATGATTAAAAACAAACAAAGAAAAAAAATTAATGACATTTGGGAAGTGCAAGTATCAGAATCACTTGGTGGGCTGGTGGTGTAGATGGCCACTTGAAAATAAATTGTTTTCACAGCCTTGATGAAATTTGGTAGCATTAGTGACATTTCAGTTATTTTCTTTTATTTCTTAGTAATTTTAGAGTTACTTTGTACTTAGTATTTTATATGTTCGTTGTGTGTATTCTTCAAGAGAGTCAACTTACTTAAGCAGTACACTCACTTTTTTTCTTCTTAAGGATTTACATGACCGGAATTACCGAACTTTGTCAGTTTCTTGTAAAAATGGTCGGGAGTGCATGTCCTTTAAGTAGAATAGAATAGTAGAGATATTTTCACAAAGGAATTAGAAATAAAGAAGACAAGAAGGGCAGTTCATACAGAACAATAGTCTTTCAATTAAATTTAAGGGCCAAGAAGGTAATCATCTAGTTATCATGCCCAACAAAGATTATGTTAATTAGCAGAGTGCAGATACAGTGTCTAATTGTTATGTAAAACATCCTCCATACACAGCGGATCACTTTGCTTTGACTAAAAAAGTTAATTAAACAAGTTTGGCTGGTTGAACTACTGAACCAATTCAGAGGAGGTTTTCAGGGTAGTCGACAACTATTCTGAAAGGTTTAAAATTAGGTTCGTCTTTCCAAAAATCAAGGATGTATAAATTTCATTATATGCGTATTATTTGTGTTAAACTTATCTTCTCATTTGTTTAAGTGTGTGCATTTGATCAAAAATCTGGAATACATAGGTGGGTGCACCTTAGAGAAGGGGGGCAATTTCGCTCAGCATTTTGATATTTTGTACAGTACATATTAAACAGGGATTGTACATATGCGTAGTCTAGTTGATCAACACAGGAAAAATATTTTTGAAAGGTTATTATTGCTGACCTGATCTCAAGGGTTTAGTTGATTCTTTCCCCGACAAGTTGCAGCTGGCTCCTTCATAGGAAATTACAAGTTTTGCCACCAGTTTGGTCTTTTCAAGTTAAATGCATGATCTATGAGCATAGGCAGCTAAAATGTGGAGAGAGTAAACCATGTGAACAACTCGTAAGAAAGATACTAAATTGTTCCATCATGCAAAGAAACAAATATATGAGTGAAGACAAGGGAGGAAAGTTATAGCAAAAAAAAGAGCATATGCTATGCTACTAGCACGATAAATACAAAAAATATGTCAAAAGAGAACCACTATATACAACTGATGATAGAACTAGAGAAGAAACACAGCATAAAAGAGTTTATTTCATCCATTAATTATAACTTTCAAGATAACAATGATGTACACAATTCAGCTTTGGCTATATTAGGTTAACAAAAAGAAGTTGTGCTCACGGGAACTAAATCTACATGTTGTACCAAAGCAATGATATCCAGAAGCCTGCGTGTCTGAAAACCACTCATAGCTGAAACATATTCAGTTTCACGCATCTTCCATTTTCCATGTGCGAAACTTCTTCCAGATTGTGCAAGGCCCCAGGCAGATCGAACATTGGATTAACCGAAGAAATACAACTGCAACTAACATTGGACACTCAGTGCCGGGGGTATATATCCCAACCTGAGTCAGGTTCTTTCCGCTTCGATACCAACCCAGTACCAGAGCTGCCACCTTGTGATGTACTTCTCATACGTTCATCAAGAAAGACGGTATGACCTTGGAATGGCACAGGCCAATAGCCGGCAGCTTCCCTTCGTGCGCCTTCAGATGAGAGAGCATAGTTGAAATCCATGCTTGCATTCATGTAGCCAAATTCACTAGGCACAGGTTGAATTGTTCTGCTGGTGAAAGATGGATGAGAAATGCCAACACCTAGGCCCGGCAATGGAGGCACCACTGCTGCACCCCTAGCATCAACCATGTAAGGAGCACCTCCAGGTGCATAGAGAGGACGAGGCAAAGACATGGCAGCAGGTTGAGAAGGATAGCCGAAAACACTGAAATCAGGAGGTGTGTGTGCATATGACTGTGTTGACCTCACGGGGAGACTAGATTCCATACTTGGCCCCAGAAAGTTATACTGGTTTGGGCTGCGGTGCTCCTTCTGTCCAAGTGTGACTCTCTTGCCCATAATCATGACTTCAGAATGGTCTGATGTATTGTTCGTGGAAGTCTTGACATAGGACTCCCCCTTGCCTCGGGAAGAGGCATCAAAGAAGGATACATTGTCATTCAAGTCAAAGTTCTTTGCAGTAGGTTGCCTTGAAGATGAAGAGGAAGAGGGTTGGCTCCATCTGCCATGACATTGTTCATGACTCCAGAATGATGGTACAGCAGGTGAGGTGGTAGCAGCTTCCTCCTCTTCACATGGGTTATTAAGGTCAAGTTCAAGCCCCATACTAGCACCATCAGCTCCAGAGATATCCTTGGGAGCTATGTCAGAAGAACGAAGCCAGAAGGCTGTTGAAAGTGACTCGCCAGCAATAGTATTTTCACTTTCATCTACATTCAAGTCAAACATCACATTTCTTGTTTTCTGTGAAGAGGCTGACATTGACTTCTCTCTGTCAGGAGTACGCGGAACAGAAGCTGGCCGAAAAGCACTGGTTGCAGCAGAGCCTTTCCACCCCAGTGCACCTTCAAATTGGAGGCGAGCTGGAAATACAAGTGAGCCTCTAGAAGCAGCCACAGCTATAGGAGTTGATAAATTTACAGAATTATTAGCACTGGACTTTTGATGATAATCGGTTTCCTCATGGTACTGATTTGCATTAAGATCAAAGTCTACCATATCCACACCCTGTGTGTTCTTTCTGCTATTAATAGGACCGCTGTCATCTGTGATGCCCACACCATCCTCCTTAAGAGACGAGGAATTTCCTGAATCCACCACCGTAGTGGAGGATTTATTCTCATTTGATTCATGAACAGGGGGTTCAGTGTGCTGCCTTGCTTCCACATGAGGACTATCTACATTTTCGGAACTAATGTCAGGAGAACTGCAATAGTCTCCCCTGTAGTCAATTACTTCCCGCTCCACCTCAATTGCAACGAGACGCGCTACTTCCAGTGCATCAGTATCATCATACTCTGTCGATGGTGGTGACTTATCTCCCTCTACCGCATTCAACTTTGTCTCTGCTGCCTTTGAGGAATCCCCAAAGCTCTTCGCAGATCTCGTCAACCAAAATTCACTGCCAGTGTCTTTATCATCTGTACCTGATGATGATGTAGGCCCTTCTTCTTTGCCCATGCTGTCCTCCGACGAATATTGCAAACTACCGCTTGCATTTGCAAGATGGTTCAAAGCTTCAATTGCATTATTATCAGAGCACGACTGACCTGCTGCAAAGGAATTGCCTTTTTTGATATCCAAGCTACTTGAAACATTTTGGTCCCCCAAATCAATTTTTATACTGTCAAATGAGTTCTCTGAGTTGACATTCTCAAGAGACTTGGCATCTATGGTCGAACCTATTACTTGAGCAACATGCCCAGTGTCACTCTTTAGGTTGAGAGTATCTGACAACTTGCAATTGGTGACTAAACCTACATCATTGGAGGAAGAAGTCTCCTCGGTAACAGACGCATTCGGTAGGCCGCCCTGAGATGCAAGAGATGAAACTGAGGAGTTCACCTGCACTAAAACCTCATGTCCATCCGAGGAATTTGGGGATGCTGGCATTGGAGGCAGCTTTGTCATGTCTGTGTTATTATTGACAAGGGACAGATCCTGCAAAGGAACAACCGAGGAAGTTAACGTATCATGGTTCGATTTAGCTTCTGCAGTTGCAGCTTCATTTGCTCCGTCGTGTTTATTATTTTCCATTTCCTGGCTAGCTTCTGGGGGCTTAAGATCAGCAGCCTGGTATGCTTCTTTTGCATCTATTTGTCGGTCATTTTCCCCACAATTTGGTGCACTGCTCCATTTCTGGCAAAGTAATCTTGCCTTTTGACTGATCTCTGTATTTTCATGAGTAAGTAGCTGATGAACAGTGGGAATTAAACCACAAGGAGCTTTATGTATATCATCAACTGGTAGCCGCTCCAATGCAGTTAATATTGCATTTATCAAACCTTCTGCTGAACTGCTGACTTCCTTGCTGCAGTTTTGAGCATCCTGAAGCCACTGATTGAGATAACCAATACCATTTAGCTGAACAAAATGCTGAAGACATTCTTCATTGTTGGTAGATCCAAGTGTTTTTGCAGCTGTTGAACACTGCCTTATGAAATCAGCTGTACTAAAATCAGCAGCATCTCTCAGCTTTTGGATCTCGGAAACCAGCTCTGCTATTCTTGCCGTAGTTGAAATGCCATCCTTCATCTCAGTCAGAGTAAAGAAATCCTCAAGCATTGTGTGTCCTGCTCTTATCTCCCTGCAGTAGTGTCGGACTAAATCCTATTTAGTCAGAGATTCACCTTCAGAGTTCCTAATTTCCCTGAAATATATAAAGCAGGGTGGTCAACAGAAGTAGCGCAGGTATCAATCATAACATAGACAATACAAAGCATGCCATGACAATTAGCAACAGCCTCCATCAATCTCTACGAATATTTAAAAGCATCCAAGACATCACTAGTATACTGGATAGTAACAAAATACTTAAATCGTCATCTGATCACCTAATCAATGGTTTACAACTATATTTAGTCTATTTTGAAAATAAACTAAACATAATCGATTCCATGCATGGTAAGAACTAAGAAGACGCTACTATTGTTTCACTCCATGCTAGCTAATCCTCCGTATTGATTTACAGGTTATGCTGATGTTAATTCTGCTCGACTGCCATGGATGTAATTAAAGTATTCACCAATATAACTTGTAAGAGCTATATACCTGCACCACTGGGGGTAGCATCAAGGCGCTTAAAATACTGCAAACAAAATGTTGATCCTGTCTCGCAAAGACTTCCTGGCTATTTTCCAGCTCCAGAAGAGTGTGAGCTTATCGTTCTGTATGCACAATATCAGAGTGAGCAACAAGCTGTCCCTTGCGTGGTAATAATAATAAACAATTTAAGACGATAGAGCTCAATTCCCAAACAGCAGCAGTAGTATCTAATAATAATAATAATGACAGTTGAGAATCAGCTGCTGTTCTAAGGAAGTTGGTTGATTTTTTGTATAGATAAAGAACATATGCTTCTCTCAGGAAAGGAGAATGAGGAGGAAACCTTCCACAATTCAAAGCACCTGCCTGCAATTTTTGGGGAAATTCAAACAGCGCGCTGACTAGGAAGAAGGAACTACTCCCCCGTTCACTATCAGAAGACGTTCTAACTTTCTTCTGAATAGACACATTTAAGTGTGTTTGTTCACTCATATCAGTCCGTATGTACTACCTCCGTCTGGGTTTTTTGGTCCGACTGACCGAAACACCAGTACCAAGGCAACTGCATGCACACGTTTAGGAAATAATTAAGTGCACTGATTTATGTTGCTACATGCATGTGTTTAACCGTAATTGGCTGGATACCCTTTTGGCCATAACTGGCTGGCCTCCTGCGCGCATGCAGGCGTCCTTTCCCACGTGTGGATCACGGCAGCGTGGCTCGTGCCCGGCCAATGGGATAGCTGAAGGCGCCATTAATTGTGCATGGGAAATATTAACGGACGTGCTTACGTTGCTCAGCGGACCAAAAATCCTGGACGAAGGTACTAGTCCATATTGGAATATCCAAAACATCTTATATTTGCAAACGGAGGGAGTGCTAAAGTTTTTTCATCCAACCCATCCATCCATGGAGTGTACTAGCTAGTCTAGGCCACGGATAATGACCACCTAGCATGTAACAACTAAGCCATGGTGGGCAATCCCATTAAGTAGAAATTTAGCTACCATTAGAAACCATAGAACAGAAGCATAGAAGTACAATAGCTAACAATAAGACAGCTCTACACGATCTATAGCTAACCACAGAATAGAAGTACCATGGAAGCTCTAGGAACCCAGTAACACACGGCATCAGTAGCTAAATAATATCCATGGACACGGCCATTACTTACAACCAGAAACTCTAGGAACGCCTAGAAATGGAGGCCAGAGGACCAGGCCATTAAACAGAAACCACAGCCAGCAGTAATACAAACACGCTAGCGCAGGAATTGCGCAACCATTGGACGACCATGGGGCTAGTAGCCAAGCAAGGGCCGCACAATCAGCCACGGCTCACTGGCCGTGTCACCCGGAGCACGAGAGCGAGAAGGGGAGGAAGAACCGAGGGATTACCGAGACAGAGACGAAGGAGGAACGACCACCGCCGCCGCCGTGGGACCAGAAGGCGTCGTGGACGAGGAAGCCCGCGCCGAGTAGCCGAGGGGCGCCGGAGCCCGGGAGGAGGAGCAGAAGGCGCGCGGAAGACGGGCACCGCACCGCCGCGCCGGCGAGCTAGGGTTTGCCTCGGGGGACGCGCGCGGGGGCGGGAGGCCGGGTCGGGGGCGGCGAATCGGTGGAGGGGGCCGAGGGGGAGCCGGGCCGGTGAGCCGCGGCGCGGGGAGGCGCCGGAGCTGGCCGGAATCGGCCGGCGACGGCGGCGGCAGAGGGGGGATCGGGACGGGAGGCGCGTGCGCCGCGTGCGGGGTGAGGGAGAGAGCGAGAGGTGGGAAGGGGAGGGGAGAGGAGAGAGGCGTGGCCGTGTTGGGCTAAGCCAGCCAGCCCGATTAGTTGGTGCGCGCTGGCCAAAACCCACGCGTGTGTGTTTGTGTGACCAACTTGGCTCCTCCCACCACCCTGACGTGTGATCGATCCTCCAAAAAGCCTGAATGAGTGCCGTCTTGTATCACTAGCTGTCTAGCTCCAACATATAAAAATTATGAAAAAAAACATATTTTAGTAGATTCGGCAAATTCGCCTCAACCTCAAGACCATGAGTGCATTTCAAAAATTGAGTTGTAGTCTAGCCTCCATATTTGGAGGCTGACGCGGCTGTTTTGGACGGCAATCCAAAACCAACCGCGATGGCATGAGGGACACTTCAGCCTTGTCTTCCTCCCTCGATTAATGATGATGTCGTCCGTACCACTCACTCAAGCAGTTTCCATCGGTAAAGCTAGCCATCATTAATGGCAAAGCGACTGCGTAAACTATGGAGCGCACTCCAAAACTGGTTTGGAGGTTGTCGCTTCGCTGAATCTACTAGATTTGCGCTGTGTCGGTATAAAGTTGCGTGTGGCCCCTCTAAGCCCTTGGCTATAGTGCCACATCCTGGCGGTTGTAGGTGGAGCGGCCGATGGTCCCATCACCTGGAAAGTTGTCATGCATGCCCTCGGTAAGCTAGTTGTGGGCCCTCGTGTCGCCGATGGTGGTGGTGTGATCGTGCTTGCATGTGCCTGTAGTAGGCATGGCCGACGTCTTGAAGGGTACTTCTAGGTGCTACTAGCACAAGCTCGAATTGTATCGTCTGGCTCTGATGAGTCGCAGCATTTATGTCCATGTATCAAATGCCCTTGTGAACTTATAGGCTTCATCGAGGGGCGCCAGCTCACGGGATGGCATTGCCTTGCGCCTTATTTACAGGGTGGGTGCATCCTAAATTGTTCATCATTCGACTTGGCCCCCATTCTCTTCCCTCGGTGCTCAGTTGACATTGTCTTGCCATTTTATTTATGGGCGCGAGCGTGCAAAACAACCATTGCAAAAAACAACGGCAGAATGACAGTGTTGTATGTGTCGCATGGGATGGTTGCAAGTGTACCGTCCTCGTTGCATGTCACTATTTTTCTTTTCTCTTTTATGTTTATGTTCCCATGTGTTTTGTTGATTTGCTTGATTCCTTTTATGCTATGATGTTTGTTCGTCATTTGACATGTTACAATTTTCGGTTATGTTGTTGTTTTTCGCAAGTGGCATCATAGATGGCGGCTGCGTGTCTAGTGACGTCACCTCACTTAGTCAAACCCGGTCAACTAAGGCTATGTGTCGAAGTGATGCCTCTAGAGTGCATCGCTTTTTTCATGGAGTTTTCACATTGCTCATATTTGAAATTTTTTTATATGACGATTACCTTTTTTGGCTTAACTAACTATTATTATTGGAAGGATTCTAGTGAAGGAAATATGCCCTAGAGGCAATAATAAAGTTATTATTTATTTCCTTATTTCATGATAAATGTTTATTATTCATGCTAGAATTGTATTAACCGGAAACATAATACATGTGTGAATACATAGACAAACATAGTGTCACTAGTATGCCTCTACTTGACTAGCTTGTTAATCAAAGATGGTTGTGTTTCCTAACCATAGACATGAGTTGTCATTTGATTAACGGAATCACATCATTAGGAAAATGATGTGATTGACTTGACCCATTTCGTTAGCTTAGCACTTGATCATTTAGTATGTTGCTATTGTTTTCTTCATGACTTATACATGTTCCTATGACTATGAGATTATGCAACTCCCGTTTACCGAAGGAACACTTTGTGTGCTACCAAACGTCACAACGTAACTGGGTGATTATAAAGGTGCTCTACAGGTGTCTCTGAAGGTACTTGTTGGGTTGGCGTATTTCGAGATTAGGATTTGTCACTCCGATTGTCGGAGAGGTATCTCTGGGCCACTCGGTAATGCACATCACTATAAGCCTTGCTACGAGAGCGACACTTTTGTTCTGCTGCTGCTCCGAGGAGTGGAATCCAAGGGGAGGAGAGCACGGGCGCCCAGCGGTTGCTACGAGAGCGACACTTTTTTCTTAACTTATCATCAAAATGAATAAAAGGGGATGTATCTAGATGTATTTTAATTCTAAATACACCTCTTTTTATCCATTTTGATGACAAGTTTTTCCGGACGGAGAGAGTATTACTCCCTCTTGTAAACTAATATAAGATCATTTAGATTACTAAAATAGTAATCTAAATGCTAGTATTATATTAGTTCATGGAGGGAGTATAAATCAGTATTGCACCCCTAAAACGATTTTGCGGAAACTCGAAGGTCCCGATAGAACAGATCCACTATAGTTAGTACTGTAAATTTACTACACATTCATCAACCCAACTGGAGTTCATACGCCCGCCGCTGCGGGAGAGGCGGCCGCGCTCACGAGCCTGCTTCGACCCCTATGGCGGGACGGCGGGCCAGCTGGAGCTGTCGGCCTCCGCATCGTGGCGGTGACCCGCCACGGCCACCAGGCCCGTGAGCACCGCCGGCCATGGAGCCGTGAGAAAGGAAAAGAAACACGCATGCTAGTTTCTTTCCGGAGAAAGGATAGGAGACTGTGGAGGGGTCAGATTGCGGCGGAGCTTATCCAGTATGCGAACCCTAAAACACCTCGACCCCTTACATATAGCGGCAGACAGGCAAATTTTGCATGTATAACTTTTACGGGTCGGCGAACTTGTTTGGCCCATAAAAATGCGAAAACCCTACAAACCCGTCGGAATTATAAGGCAAGGATATAGTAGATCTACTAGAGTTGCTCTTAGGGCATACCCAACTCTCACCCCCAAACTATTCGTGCGTCGACCGGTGGGGACCGGTCCACAGACACTGTTGCGGCCTTGTGGGAGCCGGCCATCCACAGCTAGCCGCAAATGTTTTGTTACATTTTGATTGAAATTTAAATAAAGTAAACGAATTTGTTTTAATTTAAACAAACCGAACGGTTTTCATTGAAACTTGGATAATTTTTACATAAAACCAGATGTTCGCTGAACTAAAAACCCAAACCGAAGAAGAAAAAACAAAACTACCATATACTTGACGGTGATCTTGTACGCCATGTTGGGCTGGTCGGCGGCACCCCTTCGTCTTCGGCGTTGTCGGAGTGGTCACCATGAGAATGATGGCGTGAGGAAGGCCCTGTAGAAGGGGCAACAGGCGCTCATCGGCTGTTTGGTGAAGCGCTCGAAAGATTCCTTGTCATTTTGAAGTTTTCGCAATTCACCCCTTAAAGAAAGAGTAGCTATGTATTAGTACCTGATATTTGCATGACATACGAGACTGGATGACACACGTCAACAAAACAATCACCAACGAGGAGGCCACTCACACCAAAACCACATTGTTCGGAGTCAATGGGGTGAAATAAACGGTATCAAAAGTTTTGTTTTTTCTTTGTGAGAAGTGCTATCGAGAGTTTAGGGGTGTGCCCTAATTAACCGGTTTTGAAGTCTAGGGTTGTAAATTAAACTAGGGCAGGAATTCGGGGTTAAAATGTGCGCTTCTCTTTCTTTTTTAGAAATTCAAGTTTCTCAATTATTTTAGGGATGTGTCATATGCCTATACGAACACTGAAATGATCTTGTTTGCATGAACTCGTCGTTAATGGAGAGGTCAGGAGTATATAAAAATCTACTGTTCGTATAAGCCTTGCAAGCATTGCAACTAATAAGTTAGTTGCGGGATGATGTATTACGGAACGAGTAAAGAGACTTGCCGGTAACGAGATTGAACTAGGTATTGAGATACCGAAGATCGAATCTCGGGCAAGTAACATACCGATGACAAAGAGAACAACGTATGTTGTTATGCGGTTTGACCGATAAAGATCTTAGTAGAATATGTGGGAGCCAATATGGGCATCCAGGTCCCGCTATTGGTTATTGACCGGAAACGTGTCTCGGTCATGTCTACATAGTTCTCGAACCCGTAGGGTCTGCACGCTTAACGTTTCGTTGACGATATAGTATTATATGAGTTATGTATGTTGGTGACCGAATGTTGTTCGGAGTTCCAGATGAGATCATGGACATGACGAGGAACTCCGGAATGGTTCGGAGATAAAGTTTAATATATCGAATAATAGTGTTTGATCTCCGGAAGGGTTCCGGAATTCATCGGAAGGGGTTCTGGATGTTTCCCGAAATGTTTGGGTACGAGAACACGTTGTTTGGGCCAAAGGGGAAAGCCCACGAGGCTTTTGGAAAGTGCAAAAGGAAGTTTTGCGGAGACCAGAGGCTAGACGCCAGGAACCCTGGCGTCTAGGGGGTAGACGCCAGGAACCCTGGCGCGTCTAGCCCTGGAGTCCGTGTAGGACTCTTGCCTTTCGGGCAAAACCGACTTTGAGGAGGCTTTTACTCCAAGTTTCGACCACAGGGCTCAACATATAAATAGAGGGGCAGGGCTAGCACCAACGACACATCAAGAAACACCAAGCCGTGTGCCGGCAACCCCGTCCCCTCTAGTTTATCCTCCGTCATAGTTTCCGTAGTGCTGAGGCGAAGCCTTGCGGAGATTGTTCTTCACCAACACCATCACCATGCCATCGTGCTGCCGGAACTCATCTACTACTTCGCCCGTCTTGCTGGATCGAGAAGGCGAGGATGTCATCGAGCTGAACGTGTGCAGAACTCGGAGGTGCCGTGTGTTCGGTACTTGGATCGGTCGGATCGTGAAGACGTACGACTACATCAACCGCATTGATAAACGCTTCCGCTTAGCGATCTTCAAGGGTATGAAGATGCACTCCCCCTCTCGTTGCTATTCATCACCATGATCTTGCGTGTGCGTAGGAATTTTTTTGAAATTACTACGTTCCCCAACATCTAGCACTAGGATTGTATAGGAAATAGTATTGTCGGTAACTTTCTTTTGAAGGCAAATACGAGGACCACACCATGGTCATACCATTAGGTCTCACTAGTACCACTTAAAACCCAACAACATTCATGAAGGCAGTGACACACAAACGAACATAGCAACCTAGAACCAGAGAAGAATAAGAAAGAAAATCCATAGGGGGAGGGTTCATCTAGACCCACATGAATGAGAAGATCTGCCACACCATCGGATATCTACATCATGAGAGAACCGCCTACATTGGAGTTGGATTTTTTGCAGTTTCCATCTCAAACCCTATTTCAGAGGTCCGAAACTGGCTAATCATTCACTTGGTCTTGATGATCTATAATATATTAGAATGATTTCTCTTTATTTAACATCATCTCTTAATTTTTCCTTCGTGTCCCATGTGCAAGGAGTCCGCCTCGAGCATGGGAGATGTGAGGGATTGGTATGGTGTGTAACTAATAAATGCATATTTGATATATAGTAGATATTTGCATGTGTGTTGCAGTGGTGACATAGATATTCTAGTAGATTAGCCCATGATTAACGTGCCCTTTTATTGTTAATGTGATCGCGTAAAAAGGGATTTTTTATAAACACTTATTGAATTACCGAAGAAAACATAACTTTATGGTGAGCCAAAGAGTTGGGTAGTTGAGGGTGCTTCTACGGAAAATCGATGGGAACAACATGAAGGAAATATGCCCTAGAGGCAATAATAAAGTTATTATTTATTTCCTTATATCATGATAAATGTTTATTATTCATGCTAGAATTGTATTAATACTTGTGTGAATACATAGACAAACAGAGTGTCGCTAGTACGCCTCTACTTGACTAGCTCGTTAATTAAAGATGGTTATGTTTCCTAACCATTGACATGAGTTGTCATTTGATTAACGGGATCACATCATTAGGAGAATAATGTGATTGACTTGACCCATTTCGTTAGCTTAGCACTCGATCGTTTAGTATTCTGCTATTGCTTTCTTCATGACTTATACATGTTCCTATGACTATGAGATTATGCAACTCCCGTTTATCGGAGAAACACTTTGTGTGCTACCAAACGTCACAACGTAACTGGGTGATTATAAAGGTGCTCTACAGGTGTCTCCGAAGGTACTTGTTGGGTTGGCGTATTTCGAGATTAGGATTTGTCACTCCGATTGTCGGAGAGGTATCTCTGGGCCCACTCGGTAATGCACATCACTATAAGCCTTGCAAGCATTGCAACTAATGAGTTAGTTGCGGAATGATGTATTACAGAACGAGTAAAGAGACTTGCCGATAATGAGATTGAACTAGGTATTGAGATACCGACGATCGAATCTCGGGCAAGTAACATACCGATGACAAAGGGAACAACGTTGTTGTTATGCGGTTTGACCGATAAAAGATCTTCATAGAATATGTGGGAGCCAATATGAGCATCCAGGTTCCGCTATTGGTTATTGATCGGAGACGTGTCTCGGTCATGTCTACATAGTCTCGAACCCGCAGGGTCCGCACGCTTAAAGTTTGATGATGATTATATTATGAGTTTATGTGTTTTGACGTAGCGAAGATAATTCGGAGTCCCGGATATGATCACGGACATGACGAGGAGTCTCGAAATGGTCGAGACATAAAGATTGATATATTGAAAGCCTATATTTGGATATCGGAAGTGTTCCAGGTGAAACCGGGATTTTACCGGAGAAACGGGGGTTACTGGAACCCCCCACCCCCCCCCCTCGGGGGGGGATTTTAATGGGCCTACATGGGCCTTAGACGAGAAGAGGAGGGGCGGCCAGGGCAGGCCGCGCGCCCCTCCCCCTCTAGTCCGAATTGGACAAGGAAGGGGGGGGGGGGGGCGCCCCCCTTTCCTTCCTCTCTCCCTCCTCCTTCCCCCTTCTCCTACTCCAACTAGGAAGGAAGGGAGTCCTACTCCCGGTGGGAGTAGGACTCCTTCTGGCGCGCCTCCTCCTGGCCGGCCGCA
>LR880972.1:949967786-949983294 GCA_904067115.1 Aegilops sharonensis | reverse complement strand
GGGGGGGGGGGGGGCGCCCCCCTTTCCTTCCTCTCTCCCTCCTCCTTCCCCCTTCTCCTACTCCAACTAGGAAGGAAGGGAGTCCTACTCCCGGTGGGAGTAGGACTCCTTCTGGCGCGCCTCCTCCTGGCCGGCCGCATCTCCCCCCTTGCTCCTTTATATACGGGGGCAGGGGGCACCCCATAGACACAACAATTGATCATTGATCTCTTAACCGTGTGCAGTGCCCCCCTCCACCATAGTCCACCTCAATAATATCGTAGCGGTGCTTAGGCGAAGCCCTGCGTCGGTAGAACATCATCATCGTCACCACGCCGTCGTGCTGACGAAACTCTCCCTCGAAGCTCGGCTGGATCGGAGTTCGAGGGACGTCATCGAGCTGAACGTGTGCTGAACTCGGAGGTGGCGTACGTTCGCTACTTGATCGGTCGGATCGTGAAGACGTACGACTACATCAACCGCGTTGTGCTAACGCTTCCGCTTTCGGTCTAGGAGGGTACGTGGACACACTCTCCCCTCTCGTTGCTATGCATCACCATGATCTTGCGTAGGAATTTTTTTGAAATTACTACGTTCCCCAACAGTGGCATCCGAGTCTGGTTTTATGCGTAGATGTTATATGCACGAGTAGAACACAAGTGAGTTATGGGCGATATAAGTCATACTGCTTACCAGCATGCCATACTTTGGTTCGGCGGTATTGTTGGATGAAGCGGCCCGGACCGACATTACGTGTACGCTTACGCGAGACTGGTACTACCGACGTGCTTTGCACACAGGTGGCTGACGGGTGTCAGTTTCTCCAACACTACTAGGAAAAACACTACCAGTAGCGTAGGTTTTTTGCATACCAGTAGCGCGGTTACCCGCGCTACTGCTATGACGCTACAGCTAAATTTTAGCAGTAGCGCGTTTTTTACCCCGCGCTACAGTTAAAAACTTAGTAGTAGCACATACCACCCATGCTACTACTATTCCTAAGTACTAGTAGATGCCATTCTTCCCCCACGCTACTGCTAAGTAATTAGAAATTAAAAAAAAAAATAGATGCAATATCCATGGATGGAAATCAATACACATCCAGTGCAAAATAAACGAATGTCACATAACCATCTTAGCCCTTGCATTCTAAGCACTTGTGCATTCATGGATACAACATTGAACATCTCAACTCGAAGAGATCATGAGATCCCACTTATACATCAAACACACACAACTAGCACCGAAAGGTGGGTACCTTCCCTAGCATTCCACCACCAACCTAACCAGACCACTTCTCTATATGTATCTACCAAGGCGCCGAGTTCCTTCACCTCGGTAACCTCCAGACGGTGGCGTCGAGGTCCTCCACCTCGACGACCTCCAGACGGCGGCGTCAAGGTCCTTCACCTCGGCGACCTCTAGCGTCACAATCACCTGGACAATAATCCAGTGGTTGAAGAGCACGGCGCCCACCAGGTCACAGTAGTCCGCATCGATCACCCCTGCGCCCACGTGGGAAAATGAAAACTTGTTAGTTCGCGTCCTTGTGCAGATCCAGTAGGGTATTTGCTTCATTTATCCGTCTCTTTTAGTCTATTAAGAATCTTCGAACTGGAAAGACACATACTAAATGCATACCCTAGCTATACGTGTTCATGTTATCTTGTTGTTTTGATGCATACAAGAAATTAATACCTATGTATTTGAGTTTTGATATTCCATGCCAACTTCAAGTATACATGCTACCATGTAATCTTTGAACCTGGATCAAAATGAGATTTCAGGCTTTGTCAACCTTACCATGATCAGTACTAAATTCTCTAGGCTGCTCAACCTTTCCTTGTAGGGAGCATTTCTTTCACCTAGTATCTCGTTGTTAAGTTTGGGAAGAATCCCGCATCCCTTCTGATATTCATCCATATCCTGAAGAAAAAAACATTATACATTTTCAGTGACTCACAATATATCATCGAATACTGCTCTGCATTACTCTAGGAATAACTGTTAAAGATCAGCCAATGTTTTCTTACGATCTTCTACTCTGTGAAGTAGAAGTAAAAACTGAAAGCTAAACACACATTAAGACTACCTACATAAAATTCTTCAGATAACGAATGAGCGACAGTCAAAAAATATATACTTCAGATAGCAAGGAACAGGCCAACAAGCAACAACATAAGTTTTGTAACAGCAATGGCAAGTAACTACCTAGACATTGCAGGTTAAGAGATGAAATTTGGATACCCTTCATCCCCGAGGAGTAGTCTTTGTTGACAGTGGTGCTGGCTACGGTGTTGGGCAGACTGAAAAAGCTATTGCCGTGCCAGGTAGAAGAGTGTTGGTACATACCTTGAAGTAGACCTGCTCTTGACATGCTTATCGAGCGCGTGGCACACTGACTGGAACGACAACAAGACCGGGCACACAGGATCAAAACACCTAAATGATGCTTACTGTTGATTGATTGCGGTTGCAGGACATCAATTCGATTGACGAGTTGTGTTCAGAGAGGTATGCATGTGGAAGTGGAAGGGAAGGCGGAGCTTGTCGAACTATAGGATATTACAGTATTGCTCAATGAAAAAAAAATATGTTGCCTACTAAAGAAAACAGTTGCTGATAAATAGCTACCAATATGAACCCACATATTATTATAGTTTTGCCTGCTGAACACATATATTGCCTGCCCGCACCCCTTGTGAATAGAGATGCTGAAAAAAAACTAGACGAACACAGATATTACAGTATTGCCTACTGAAGCAGTACAGATGCTGAGATTATATGCAGTATTTTGCCTGCTTATCTTTCTCTGTGTTGCCTAAAGAAAATAACTCCTCTAATTTTGTTGCCTACACCCTGAAAATCAAAAGCTGATGCAACATGGATGCACATGTACTTGACTATTCCCTTCATGAAACACTATCCGAAGATATCACTAGTCCCAAAAAGGAGCAACAAAATTGTTGACCCACCACACGTGAGTCGCTCAACGCATCTGGACTCGTATTGAAGACAAAATCTATTTTTTTATTTATAAAACGCTCTGAACCTGCTGCAATTCATTCCCGCAATTGCATCTAGCATATCTATAGATGCTAGTACTGGCGAGGAGACCGCCTGAAATGGATGAAATGGATTTCCACAATCAACAACTGCAAATGAAATGCGGGTCGACTCAACACAAGGACCAAATGTCCGCCAAATCCTCAGACCACGCAACAAACAACGTGCAAATCGGCCGACGAATCAACCTGCTTGAGCGAGGAAGAGAAGGTGATTCTGCCGGCCGCACTCGAGTGGAGGGCGCACGACGGAGACGGCGGCGGCATGCTCAAAAGGCTCAGTGTCAAGAAGATGTGCACGAGCTTGCTGTATAATCAACATGAGCGAACATATGTGAGTAAAAAAAATCATATTACAATATGATACTCGTATTTCACAATAAATGCGGAAGGTTCCAAGATATTTAACCAGAAACCGAATTGAACCCAGGAGTAAAAGTAAACACTAGTTTCAGTAAAGTAGTGCCAGTCACATACACTGATACTCCATGAGCTACACGTCCACAAATCAATGATCAGGATGATAGAAGTGTACATAAGTGTTTACCTTCTGATGATCCTGCAGAAGCGATAGTGGCAGCTGTTTAGATTTCAGTAACAGACTGTAGTTATTTGTAAGCCTTGCCTGGAGTTCTTGCCTGAAATATTCAAGTTTTCTCTGATTGATAACTCGTGTATTTCCTGTGATAAACAAGAGGCAGAATAATACAATCAACATTCACTGTTACACCACACCACCAGGCTTATAATGGAATAGATTCATATACAAAATTAATCGTCAATCATCTGCACTGCACATCCTATGACAGTATCAACGAATTCAATCCAGCATATATACATCATAACAAAGCTTGATTTAACAAACTATTATGTACACGATCTGATGCATCACCAACCAAGTTCACTATCTGTACTGTGTCTTAGCAATTACTTGAGCCAATCAGTACCCAGACAGACCCTAATCAGCAGAAGCGCTTGATACAAAAATGAAACCATCACATCTTGTCTGCTTTCCTCACACATCTATCATCAAGCTCCCGACTGCTCCTAAAACTGTACGTATCTTAAGGGCATCGACCAGTGCGCAACTAGCAAAACAAACAGAGAGGTAGGGGGATTTGCTGATCGAACCACCGGCGGTCAGGCTCGATGCGGGTGTTGGGGAGCTCCTTGGACTGGAGGTCGTGCTTGACGATCTCCCCGCCGCGGTCTCCTCATCGGCCTCCCCCCGACGCCCGTTGAAAGGGCATGTAGCCCCTAAGTGTGGTTTTGGTAATTAATGACAATCTCTATGGACTAATGTTTTTATTGAGATATATTTGAAGGAATTTTCCATAGATGGCGCGTCAAGGATATATTAGATGGAATCAAGGATAAAGTCCATATATATGAAGATATGGTTGCTCTAAGCGTTGGTATTAATTGACAAATTCCTATGGAGCATCAAGTGCATTGAATCCTATATGAAGAAATGTTCCATAGTGATGCATGAAGCATGTTGGATTTATGTGGGAAGAATGCCATCATAACATTCGAAGAAGTCCTCATGGTATCCCTCTTTGGATACCCCGTGCGCACGGGCCTCCTAACCCCCGTGTGCACGGGGTCAAGTGTCAACTCTCTGGATACCCCGTGCGCACGGGGTCCCTGACCCCCGTGCACACGGGGCCTAGGTTTTGGCACTTGAGGTCACATATCCAGTGAGGTTTCAAGTGGTCTTTGGGGATTTATGTTGAAGCCATCAAGATTGATTTTAATGTCTAACCAACTATATTCAAGGTGGAGTTTGTTAGAGGATCTCAAAGATTGACATGTGTGGGCTTTTAAGGATCAAGAGCTTGAGAGTAAAATCAAATAGAAGATTTCAAGTTATGGTTTCAAGACAAGATCATGGTAAGCTCATATGTTGGGTTTTCGCTTGATCAAGTCTTGAAGCAAGCACCTAGAGTGAAGAATTCATTTTGCCTCTCAAGAGATTATGATGGAGTTTTTAGAGAGCAAATGATGACCAATATGATATTCAAAGGGAAACTTGATATGGTCATGAAAGAGTCTTTGGTGATCTCCTTCTTGAAGCAATGAAGGGAAATGAAGAGTACATTGTGGCTTTCAAGAAACCAAGATGGGATATGAAGTAAAGATGTTGGTTGACCAAGATGAAGCTCGAAGATTATCAGATAGTCAACTCTCAAAGCGCAATCTTTGTACCACGTGTTTCTCATGGGCTTGCATCAAAAGAGAGATTTCAAGTAGCCTATGTGTGGATGACATCAAGTGGTGATGGTCATCGGGTTCGAGGAGAGTGCAAGATGAGAAGCCGGAGGTTATATGCTTTGAAGCTTGCGGTCCACATCATGATGATGTGCATGTGAAGATGGACTTAAGTTAAGGCTTCCCTCATTGCAATATGAGGAAGCATTTCGAGTATGTTCACCAAGTGATTGTGGACAAGAAAAAGATTCCAACTTGAGGCAAGCATCAAAGTCATCACCAAGCTCAAGTTGAATGTGCAAGGCAAAGGTATACCTTAGCTAGGTTTTCCTAGTTTTTCCGGTCTCATGGTGCTTGGAGGGAGACCGGATTATAGGTTCGATAGCCGTACTATCAAGAGGGACTTTCGGGCGAGTAGCTTGATCATGTCACATAAAGATAGCTCAAACCTTTGCATAATTTGCATAATTATTTTTGGTTGATCTTGGGTGGTTCTCTATGTGAGGACCTTGGGCATTTCCATAGCTTTAAAATGAGCCCAAGATCATCGGATTCGGAGTTCATATGCCATAGTTATGCATGTTTTAATGGGCTGCTGCATGCTGTCCTGGGTACCCCGTGGGCACGGGGTTTTTGACCCCCGTGTTCACTGGCTTGTACCGTGTGCACGGGACCCCGTGGGCACGGGGTCTAAACCCCCGTGGGCAAGGGGTGTCCAGGAAGTGTCCGTTGGAGCCCCAACGACTAGTTTTGGTAGTTGGCTATAAAAAAGCCCTTCCTCCCCACCGGTTTGGGGGTTGTTCATATACAGTTTCTAAACATCATTTTGAGCATCATACCACCTCTCCCAAACCCCTATCTCCCCTCTATGTGAAGGGGGATTTGTGGATGGATCTTGGAGTCATTTGTTGATTTCCTCCATTGCATCCCTTCTCTTCAATCTCCTACTTTCTTGAGTTGCATCTTGTGAGACTGAGAGAGTGAGTTGAGCATTTGTTGCTTGACCTTGCATTGCATTTGTTGCATTGGTTTGAGCTCCCCACATCGATTTGTTCGAGTGAGAGCCCGTGAGTTTATTACTCTTGGAGGCTTCGCCCCCTAGACGGTTTGGTGATACATTGAGGAGATTGTGAAGAGGCCTATGTGGCCAAGTTTCCCCCGGAAGCTTCCTTTTGTGGTGTGCTCCGGGGAAGGGTGTTGAAGTGGCCTAGGTGGTCAAGTTCCGCCGGAAGCTTCCGTGGTTGTCGTGTGCTCCGGAGAAGTTTGTAAAGGTGTGGTGGTTGCCTTCAAGACCAACCCCGAGTGAACCGAGGCTCATACGTTGGGGGTGACTCGGAAGGGAGAATACGGTGAGTCACTTGGTGATGCCCTGGAGCTTTGGCTTCGGCACCGCTCTAACGGAGATTAGCACTCTCACGAGTGTGAACTTCGGGATATATCCGCGTCCCCGACTCACTTGTGGTTATCTCGTACCCACACCCTTTACTTTCTGCAATTCATACTTGCTCATATTGATATATCTTGTGCTAGTTGAATTGATTAGTTGTTCCTACATTTCCATATCTTATGATATAGTTTGTGCTTGCTAGTTTCCTTAAGTGCCTATCTTGTTAGCATAGGTTGTTGGTGCACTTAGTTGAGCCTAGCATATTTAGGTTTTGTGCTTGAAAAGTATCCATTAGTTTAATTCCGCATTAGGATAAAGCCAAATCCGTAAAAAAATAAAACGCCTATTCACCCCCCTCTAGTCGTCATCTAGATCATTTCACCCGTGCTCGGCGGTGTCCTCCTGGGCGACCTCGGCCGAGACCTTGGCCTTGTTCCGGCCGACGATGCCGGCCGGGGCGCGCTAGCAGGACGTGAGCCAGGACGAGCTGCGCCATGGTGGAACCTAGGGGGCGGGCGGATGGGTGGAAGGGGCCGGAGAGGGAGCGACGGGTGGCGCGGGCACTACAGCGAGTTCTCGCGCGACTCCGCCATGGGAGGGTTTCTCGCAACACGGGGAGGTGGAGGGGGAGGACGAGGAGAGGCGACGCGAATGGGGGAGAGAAAGGCGGAGGAGGGGTGAGAGGCGGAGGCGGCGGTGACAAGGAGATGTGGGGGCGGAGGAGAGGGGTGGGAGTGGGTCGGGGGTGGATGACTGGATGGTGCCGCACCTCCGCCGTTGACACGCTGAGTAGTAGCGTGGGTGTATTGCCCGCGCTATAGCTATTCACTTAGTAGTAGCGCAGGATTTACAACCCGCGCTACTAATATTTTTTGATCTGGTGGTGTGGTGTGGCACACTTATCAGTAGCGCGCCCAAAAGAAACCAACGCTGCTGCTAAGCCATACCAATAGCGCGCTTTGTACCCAGCACTACAGGTAATTACCAGTAGCGTGGGGACACAAACACACGCTACTGGTAAACTTCTATGTATAAGCATTTTCCTAGTAGTGCAACTTTAGTTGAAGCGAGTGTGGCTACGCCTGGTCCTTGAGAAGGTTAAAACATCACTAACTTGACAAACTATCGTTGTGGTTTTGATGCGTAAGTAAGAACGGTTCTTGCTCAGCCCGTAGCAGCCACGTAAAACTTGCAACAACAAAGTAGAGGACGTCTAACTTGTTTTTGCAGGGCATGTTGTGATGTGATATGGTCAAGGCATGATTCTATATTTTATTGTATGAGATGATCATGTTTTGTAACCGAGTTATCGGCAACTGGCAGGAGCCATATGGTTGTCGCTTTATTGTATGCAATGCAATCGCCCTGTAATGCTTTAGTTTATCACTAAGCGGTAGCGATAGTCGTAGAAGCATAAGTTGGCGAGACGACAACGATGCTACGATGGAGATCAAGGTGTCGCGCCGGTGACGATGGTGATCATGACGGTGCTTCGGAGATGGAGATCACAAGCACAAGATGATGGCCATATCATATCACTTATATTGATTGCATGTGATGTTTATCTTTTATGCATCTTATCTTGCTTTGTTTGATGGTAGCATTATAATATGATCTCTCACTAAATTATCAAGGTATAAGTGTTCTTCCTGAGTATGCACTGTTGCGAAAGTTCTTCGTGCTGAGACACCATGTGATGATCCGGTGTGATAGGCTCTACGTTCAAATACAACGGGTGCAAAACAGTTGCACACGCGGAATACTCAGGTTAAACTTGATGAGCCTAGCATATGCAGATATGGCCTCGGAACACTGAGACCGAGGTCGAGCGTGAATCATATAGTATATATGATCAACATAGTGATGTTCACCATTGAAACTACTCCATCTCACGTGATGATCGGACATGGTTTAGTTGATTTGGATCACGTGATCACTTAGAGGATTAGAGGGATGTCTATCTAAGTGGGAGTTCTTAAGTAATATGATTAATTGAACTTAAATTTATCATGAACTTAGTACTTGATAGTATTTTGCTTGTCTATGTTGATTGTAGATAGATGGCCCGTGCTGTTGTTCCGTTAAATTTTAATGCGTTCCTTGAGAAAGCAAAGTTGAAAGATGATGGTAGCATTTACACGGACTGGGTCCATAACTTTAGGATTATCCTCATTGCTGGACAGAAGAATTACGTCCTGGAAGCACCGCTAGGTGCCAGACCTGCTGCAGGAGCAACACCAGATGTTATGAACGTCTGGCAGAGCAAAGCTGATGACTACTCGATAGTTCAGTGTGCCATGCTTTACGGCTTAGAACTGGGACTTCAACGACGTTTTGAACGTCATGGAGCATATGAGATGTTCCAAGAGTTGAAGTTAATATTTCAAGAAAATGCTCGAATTGAGAGATATGAAGTCTCCAATAAGTTCTATAGCTGTAAGATGGAGGAGAATAGTTTTGTCAGTGAGCATATACTCAGAATATCTGGGTATAACAATCATTTGATTCAACTAGGAGTTAATCTTCCGGATGATAGCGTCATTGACAAAATTCTTCAATCACTGCCACCAAGCTACAAGAGCTTCGTGATGAACTATAACATGCAAGGGATGGATAAGATGATTCCCGAGCTCTTCGCAATGCTAAAGGCTGCAGAGGTAGAAATCAAGAAGGAGCATCAAGTGTTGATGGTCAACAAGACCACCAGTTTCAAGAAAAAGGGCAAAGGGAAGAAGAAGGGGAACTTAAAGAAGAACAACAAACAAGTTGCTGCTCAGGAGAAAAAACCCAAGTCTGGACCTAAGCCTGAGACTGAGTGCTTCTACTGCAAACAGACTGGTCACTGGAAGCGGAACTGCCCCAAGTATTTGGCGGATAAGAAGGATGGCAAGGTGAACAAAGGTATATGTGATATACATGTTATTGATGTGTACCTTGAAGAGTGGTCTATTTTTGTTGAATCTAGATAGTAGTGATACACATATTCATAATATTGAAGCCAAAAGATGCAACATTGATAATGATAGTGCAACTTATTTGTGGCACTGCCGTTTAGGTTATATTGGTGTAAAGCACATGAAGAAACTCCATACTGATGGACTTTTGGAACCACTTGATTATGAATCACTTAGTACTTGCGAACAATGCCTCATGGGCAAGATGACTAAAACGCCGTTCTCCGGAACTATGGAGCGAGCAACAGATTTGTTGGAAATCATACATACAGATGTATGTGGTCCGATGAATGTTGAGGCTCGCGGCGGGTATCGTTATTTTCTCACCTTCACAAATGATTTGAGCAGATATGGGTATATCTACTTAATGAAACATAAGTCTGAAACATTTGAAAAGTTCAAAGAATTTCAGAGTGAAGTTGAAAATCATCGTAATAAGAAAATAAAGTTTCTACCATCTGATCGTGGAGGAGAATATTTGAGTTATGCTACGTCTTGAGCTTACGTTGGTTTTCCTCGAAGAGGAGAGGGTGATGCCGCAAGTGTAGCGTAAGTATTTCCCTCAGTTTTGAGAACCAAGGTATCAATCCAGTAGGAGGCTCCTCAAAAGTCCCACGCACCTACACAAACAAACTGAGAACTCGCAACCAACGCAATAAAGGGGTTGTCAATCCCTTCACGGCCACTTGCGAAAGTGAGATCTAATAAAGATAGTATGATAAGATAAATATATTTTTGGTATTTTATAATATAGATGCAAAAAGTAAAGATGCAAATAAAAGTAGATTGGGAGCAAATATGATAAGAGATAGACCCGGGGGCCATAGGTTTCTGTAAGACAAAGGGTTTAGGGTTTTGTGGCACACCTCCAACGTGGGGTGACCTTTTCATTATATAGACATGTACAACATAATTACAAGTGGGTCCCAGTATATACAGAGTCTAACACCCTCCCTCAATCTTAACCATGCTCAGAAGAATTCACTAGGTTAAGATTGCGCCTACACCCTTCAAACTGAGGAAGAGGCAATGGCTTCGTGAAGATGTCAACAAGTTGATCTTTCGAGGAGATGAACTTGATAAGAAGCAGTTTCTGGGCAACACGTTCCCTGACAAAATGGTAATCAACTTCGATGTGTTTGGTGCGAGCATGAAAGACTGGATTTGAAGACAAATACGTCGCACCAATGTTATCACACCAAAGTACCGGTGGCTGCTTCTGAGAAATCTTCAACTCTCTGAGCAAGAACTGTATCCAAATAAGCTCTGCTGTGGCATTTGCAACTGCTTTGTACTCAGCTTGAGTGCTACTGCGAGACACCGTTGCCTGTTTACGAGCACTCCAGGCGATCAAGTTCGAACCAAGGAACACTGCATATCCCCCCGTTGATCGTCTATCATCCGGACTCCCAGCCCAGTCTGCATCAGAGAACGCAGAGAGATCACCAGAGGGGGCCGGTTGTAGATGCAGGCCATAAGAAGAAGTGGACCGGATGTAAAGAAAGATGCGCTTAACTGCAGCCCAGTGAGAGTCTCGAGGAGCATGAAGAAACTGTCAGACCCGTTGACCGCATAGGAGATATCAGGACGAGTGATAGTCAAGTACTGCAAGCCACCAACAATGCTGCGATACTCAGTAGCCTCATCAGCAGGAAGGAGAGAACCATCATGAGCAGATAGTCGGTCAATGGAGGACATAGGTGTAGTAGCTGTCTTGCACTGGAGCATACCAGACCTCCGAAGAATATCAAGAGAATACTTCTGCTGAGTGAGAGTCAAGCCAGAACCAGAGGACAAAACTTCAAGGCCAAGGAAATAGTGAAGCTGCCCAAGATCCTTAACAGCAAAGTCAGCACTCAAAGCAGAAACAAGGCGATCCGCTGCATAGTCCGAGGAACTGACCAGGATGATATCGTCAACATAGACCAGGAGGTACATAGTAACTATAGGTCGCTGAAGAAGAAATAACGAGGAATCGGCCAGAGAGGGAACAAATCCATGAGCCCGAAGAGTGGTGCCAAGGCGCGCATGCCAAGCACGCGGAGCCTGCTTCAGACCATAGAGTGCCTTAACAAGACGGCATAGATGCTGCGGACGAGCTGGATCAACAAAACCAGGAGGCTGACGCATGTAAACCTCCTCCTCAAGAACACCATGAAGGAAAGCATTCTGAACATCAAGCTGACGAAGAGACCATCCACGGGTAAGTGCCAGTGAGAGCAGAAGCCGAATCGTGGTCGGTTTGACCACGGGATTGAAGGTGTCCTCATAATCAAGGCCATGGCGTTGCTTGAATCCTTTAGCAACCAGTCGAGCCTTGTATCTCTCGATGGAACCATCAGCATGTTTCTTTACCTTGAAAACCCACTTTGAGTCAATGATGTTGACACCAGCCTTGGGAGGAACCAGTCCCCACGTTTCATTCTTAAGAAGAGCGTGGTATTCTTGTTCCATCGCAGTACGCCAGTGTGGGATACTCAGGGCAGCCTGAAAATGCCGAGGCTCAGCAGTAGGATCGGACTGGGCCTGCGCCATGCAAGTCGCAAGCCAGGCCACCGTGCCATCCTTGCGTTCCTTAGGACGAAACACCCCACTTTGGCTGCGTGTGTGAGGACGCAACACCGGGGGCGGAGCGAGTGGCGAAACCGATGGTGAGGATGATGAAGGGGACGCAGCATCCGTCATGGCAGAGGCTGATGCAGTCGCTGGTGGTGACGACAAAGACACAACAAGAGATGCCAACCCACTCGAGGTCAACGCCGATCCAGGCGAGCAGGAGAAGTGCCGCAGAGGCGACGATGGTGACGCGGGACTCCCAGGCGGAGACGGCCCAGGCGTCGATGGCGGGGGACTCCCAGGCGGGGAAGGCCCATGCGTCGGTGCAGGTGACGGGCCAGGCGTCGATGGTGAGGATGACGGTGCGGACGAGACGGCCTGCTGGGCCGACGCGCCAGTCAGCAGAGGCGGCGACTGGGCCGGGGTGGTGATGCGCGGTGCAGCAGCTGCGGTCACGGGCACGGGCGGGCTCATTGCATGGGACATGCACGAGGCCAGCCGATCGACGTGAGCGGGTGGTGATGACGTGGCCGTCGGGGACGAGGGAGCCGGAGCATCAACCTCATCCAGGAGCTCAAGCCGCGCACATCTCCCAATACCTGCACCATGGTTAGACAACAAAGAGGGTGAATGTGCAGCATCTACAAATTGATCAGGCAATATAGTGGATGGGTGCACTGGCGGTGTGGATCTTGTGTCAGGTGAGGGAAGAGTAGCAAAGGGAAAAACGTGCTCATCAAAAACAACATCTCGGGAGATGTACACACGATTAGACGGGACATGAAGGCACTTATACCCTTTGTGAACGGAACTATACCCCAGGAAGACACACTTCTTTGATCGGAACTCAAGCTTGCGATTATTATATGGACGGAGATGCGGCCAACACGCACAACCGAACACTCTAAGAAACGTGTAATCAGGAGTCTGACCAAGCAAGAGTTCGAGTGGAGTTTTCATATGAAGGAGCCGCGAAGGAAGCCTATTTATAAGAAAACAGGCTGTAGTAAAAGCATCGCTCCAAAAACGAAACGGGACAGATGCATGAGCAAGCAAGGTTAACCCAGTTTCAACAATATGACGGTGCTTACGTTCAGCTGAACCATTCTGCTGATGTGTATGTGGGCAAGAAACACGATGAGCAATTCCTAGTTTTTCAAAGAAGGTACTGAGGTTGCGGTATTCACCGCCCCAATCTGACTGTACATGAATGATTTTATGATCTAGGAGTCTCTCAACATGTGCTTGAAATTGTAAAAACACATTAAACACATCAGACTTATGCTTAAGAAGATAAATCCAGGCAAAGCGACTGTAAGCATCAATGAAACTGACATAATATTCGTGCCCACTAACGGACAGCTGGGCAGGACCCCATACATCTGAAAACACAAGATCAAGAGGAGTTTTGACTATATGTGTAGAAACAGAAAAAGGTAACCGATGACTCTTGCCCTGTTGGCAGGCATCACAAACAGCGGCATCTTTATTACTAGACTCGGACAGTAGCTCATGACGATGGAGGACATGGCGAACAATGGGAGATGCTGGGTGACCAAGACTCTAGTGCCATAGTGATGGAGACACTGTTGGAAATATGCCCTAGAGGCAATAACAAATTAGTTATTATTATATTTCCTTGTTCATGATAATCGTTTATTATCCATGCTATAATTGTATTGATAGGAAATTCAGATACATGTGTGGATACATAGACAACACCATGTCCCTAGTAAGCCTCTAGTTGACTAGCTCGTTAATCAATAGATGGTTACGGTTTCCTGACCATGGACATTGGATGTCATTGATAACGGGATCACATCATTAGGAGAATGATGTGATGGACAAGACCCAATCCTAAGCCTAGCACAAAGATCGTAGTTCGTATGCTTAAGCTTTTCTAATGTCAAGTATCATTTCCTTAGACCATGAGATTGTGCAACTCCCGGATACCGTAGGAATGCTTTGGGTGTACCAAACGTCACAACGTAACTGGGTGGCTATAAAGGTGCATTACAGGTATCTCCGAAAGTGTCTGTTGGGTTGGCATGAATCGAGACTGGGATTTGTCACTCCGGTTGACGGAGAGGTATCTCTGGGCCCACTCGGTAGGACATCATCATAATGTGCACAATGTGACCAAGGGGTTGATCACGGGATGATGTGTTACGGAACGAGTAAAGAGACTTGCCAGTAACGAGATTGAACAAGGTATCGGTATACCGACGATCGAATCTCGGGCAAGTACAATACCGTTAGACAAAGGGAATTGAATACGGGATTGATTGAGTCCTTGACATCGTGGTTCATCCGATGAGATCATCGTGGAACATGTGGGAACCAACATGGGTATCCAGATCCCGCTGTTGGTTATTGACCGGAGAACGTCTCGGTCATGTCTGCATGGTTCCCGAACCCGTAGGGTCTACACACTTAAGGTTCGATGACGCTAGGGTTATAAAGGAAGTTTGTATGTGGTTACCGAATGTTGTTCGGAGTCCCGGATGAGATCCCGGACGTCACGAGGAGTTCCGGAATGGTCCGGAGGTAAAGATTTATATATGGGAAGTCCTGTTTTGGTCACCGAAAAAGTTTCGGGTTTTATCGGTAACGTACCGGGACCACCGGGAGGGTCCCCGTGGGTCCACCAAGTGGGGCCACCATCCCCGGAGGGCAGCATGGGCCAAGTGTGGGAGGGGACCAGCCCCAGATGGGCTGGTGCGCCCCCCCACAAGGGCCTAAGGCGCCTAGGGTTTAGGGAGGGGGCGCCCCACCTAGCTTGGGGGGCAAGTTTCCCCCTCTCCCCCCCTTGGCCGCCACCCATAGATGGGATTGGGGGCTGCCGCACCCCTTGGGGTGGAAACCCTAGAGGGGGCGCACCCCCTCCCTCTCCCCTATAAATACATGAGGTCTTGAGGGCTGCCAACACGCGAGAACCTCTCCCTCTTGGCGCAGCCCTACCTCTCTCCCTTCTCCTCTCTTACGGTGCTTGGCGAAGCCCTGCTGGATTGCCACGCTCCTCCATCACCACCACGCCGTTGTGCTGCTGCTGGATGGAGTCTTCCTCAACCTCTCCCTCTCTCCTTGCTGGATCAAGGTGTGGGAGACGTCACCGGGCTGTACGTGTGTTGAACGCGGAGGTGCCGTCCGTTCGGCACTAGGATCTCCGGTGATTTGGATCACGACGAGTACGACTCCTTCAACCCCGTTCTCTTGAACGCTTCCGCTTAGCGATCTACAAGGGTATGTAGATGCACTCTCCTTCCCCTCGTTGCTGGTTTCTCCATAGATAGATCTTGGTGACACGTAGGAAAATTTTGAATTTCTGCTACGTTCCCCAACAGTGGCATCATGAG
>LR880972.1:949891396-949904611 GCA_904067115.1 Aegilops sharonensis | reverse complement strand
CACTAACCTAGAAAATTAACCTAATTAAACTAGTTAACCTAGCTAGTTAGTATGTCCAATGTTTGTGCTATGCATCAGAGAGAGAGAGAGAGAGAGAGAGAGAGAGAGAGAGAGAGAGAGGAGGGGTGCTTACAGACGATGGCTCCAGTGGTGGCAAGGGAGGCAGGGGCGTCTCCGGTGACGGGGAGAGAGGCAGTTGTGGTGAGGGAGGCAGGGGCATCGACGGTGGCTCCGGTGGCGCCGAGGGTGGTTCCGGTGGGGTTGATGAGGCCGCGCGGCTCCGGTGGCGTTGGGGGCGGCTCTGGTGGCGTCGACGGCGCACGACTCTGGTGGCTCCGGCGGCGTCGACGTCGGCAGGAGACGGCGGCGAAGTGGGGCGACTGCGAATTGGGGACACGACGGCGAAGTGGGGGAGAGGGATTTGGGGGAGAAGTGGTGGCCGGGTGGAGGAAAACCGCTGGTTAAGTGAAACATAGCGGTAACACATTAGCGGAAACGTTAGCTATAGCGCGTTTCACAAAACGCGCTACTGCTAATCCTATCTCTTTTGTTCCCTTTCTCATCTATTTTTCTTTACATTTTATTTTTTCCTTTCTCCTTTTTCTATTTCTTTCATTTTCATTTACTTTTCTATTTGTTGTTCGATTTATTTTCTTTTGGTTAGCAGTAGCGCCTTTCTACCTAAACGCACTGCTACAATAGACATAGTGGTAGCGCGGTTTAGGCAAGAACGCTACTACCATGTGTAGCTTATCGGCTTAGTCGTGAGAATTTTAGTTGTAGCGCGTTTTTTGTTAGGCGCAGTACTGCTAAGTTTGTATCTGTAGCGCCCTTATCATGCACGCGCTACTACTATTTAGCACTAGCGCCATTTTTTAACAAGCGCTACTGCTAAAGTTCTGTGTATAACGTTTTCCCTAGTAGTGTTAGCAGGGAGGTACCAAAGTAATCCAGGAGTGGATCACTGGACAGCGGTCACGAACATCCTGAAATACCTGAAAAGGACTAAGGATATGTTTCTCGTTTATGGAGGTGACAAAGAGCTAGTCGTAAATGGTTACGTCGATGCGAGCTTTGACACTGATCCGGACGATTCTAAATCGCAAACAGGATACGTGTTTACATTGAACGGTGGAGCTGTCAGTTGGTGCAGTTCTAAACAAAGCGTTGTGGCAGGATCTACGTGTGAAGCGGAGTACATAGCTGCTTCGGAAGCAGCAAATGAAGGAGTCTGGTTGAAGGAGTTCATATCCGATCTAGGTGTCATACCTAGTGCATCGGGTCCAATGAAAATCTTTTGTGACAATACTGGTGCAATTGCCTTGGCAAAGGAATCCAGATTTCACAAGAGAACCAAGCACATCAAGAGACGCTTCAACTCCATCCGGGATCTAGTCCAGGTGGGAGACATAGAAATTTGCAAGATACATACGGATCTGAATGTTGCAGACTCGTTGACTAAGCCTCTTCCACGAGCAAAGCATGATCAGCACCAAGGCTCCATGGGTGTCAGAATCATTAATGTGTAATCTAGATTATTGACTCTAGTGCAAGTGGGAGACTGAAGGAAATATGCCCTAGAGGCAATAATAAAGTTATTATTTATTTCCATATATCATGATAAATGTTTATTATTCATGCTAGAATTGTATTAACCGGAAACATAATACTTGTGTGAATACATAGACAAACAGAGTGTCACTAGTATGCCTCTACTTGACTAGCTCGTTAATCAAAGATGGTTATGTTTCCTAACCATTGACATGAGTTGTCATTTGATTAACGGGAAAACATCATTAGGATAATAATGTGATTGACTTGACCCATTCCGTTAGCTTAGCACTCGATCATTTAGTATTCTGCTATTGCTTTCTTCATGACTTATACATGTTCCTATGACTATGAGATTATGCAACTCCCGTTTACCGGAGGAACACTTTGTGTGCTACCAAACGTCATAACGTAACTGAGTGATTATAAAGGTGCTCTACAGGTGTCTCCGGAGGTACTTGTTGGGTTGGCGTATTTCGAGATTAGGATTTGTCACCGATTGTCGGAGAGGTATCTCCGGGCCCACTCGGTAATGCACATCACTATAAGCCTTGCAAGCGTTGCAACTAATGAGTTAGTTGTGGAATGATGTATTACAGAACGAGTAAAGAGACTTGCCGGTAACGAGATTGACCTAGGTATTGAGATACCGACGATCGAATCTCCGGCAAGTAACATACCAATGACAAAGGGAACAACGTATGTTGTTATGCGGTTTGACCGATAAAAGATCTTCGTAGAATATGTGGGAGGCAATATGAGCATCCAGGTTCCGCTATTGGTTATTGACCGGAGACGTGTCTCGGTCATGTCTACATAGTTCTCGAACCCGTAGGGTCCGCACGCTTAAAGTTTGATGACGGTTATATTATGAGTTTATGTGTTTTGATGTACCAAAGATAGTTCGGAGTCCCGGATATGATCACGGACATGACGAGGAGTCTCGAAATGGTCGAGACATAAAGATTGATATATTGGAAGCCTATATTTGGATATCAGAAGTGTTCCAGGTGAAATCGGGATTTTACCGGAGAACCGGGGGTTACCGGAACCCCCCCGGGGGTTTAATGGGCCTACATGGGCCTTAGTGGAGAAGAGGAGGGGCGGCCAGGGCAGGCCGCGCGCCCCTTCCCCTCTAGTCCGAATTGGACAAGGAAGGGGGGCGACGCCCCCCTTTCCTTCCTCTCTCCCTCCTCCTCCCCCCTTCTCCTACTCCAACTAGGAAGGAAGGTAGTCCTACTCCCGGTGGGAGTAAGACTCCTTCTGGCGCGCCTCCTCCTGGCCAGCCGCCTCTCCCCCTTGCTCCTTTATATACGGGGGCAGGGGGGCACCCCATGGACACAACAATTGATCATTGATCTCTTAGCCGTGTGCGGTGCCCCCTCCACCATAGTCCACCTCGATAATATCGTAGCGGTGCTTAGGCGAAGCCCTGCGTCGGTAGAACATCATCATCGTCACCACGCTGTCGTGCTGACGGAACTCTCCCTCAAAGCTCGGCTGGATCGGAGTTCGAGGGACGTCATCGAGCTGAACGTGTGCTAAACTCGGAGGTGCCGTACGTTCGGTACTTGATCGGTCGGATCGTGAAGACGTACGACTACATCAACCGCGTTGTGCTAACGCTTCCGCTTTCGGTCTACGAGGGTACGTGGACACACTCTCCCCTCTCGTTGCTATGCATCACCATGATCTTGCGTGTGCGTAGGAATTTTTTGAAATTACCATGTTCCCCAACACAACAGAGATGGTAGGGGAAAATAAAATTGGAAAAGCAGGGGCATTTGTAAAAGAGGTTGGATGAAGGACGAGTGGACGATAGTACCTTTCACGTTTTTAAGTAAGACAATTTTGTTTGCTTTGAATATCAGTCGCGTGGTTGGTTACCTATTGAGCATCCAATGTGTGTTATCTAAAGGGCTTGGGCAACATGATCTAAAGTCCTACGTGGATAAATATACGTCGTTTAGAAGTCCACGACCTCCACGTGTCATTTGTTGATATCAAAAAGGAGCGATGGCACCACCGGAGCACATGAAGCCGTAACACTTAAACCGTAGTAATGGTAACCGTAATGATAATGATAACGTGATGATGAATGGGACCATGTTATGGTCTAGTGGGAGTGGATAGACTTAATTAAAGTCTACTCTAGTTCTAGTGGCAAAGTTTTAAGCTCTTCTACCATGGTTTCCTAAAAGAAACTACGCATGCAAATCAACAACAAAATAGAGAGTAGAAGCGGAACTTGCAAGTAAGTACTCCCTCTGTTCGGAAATACTCGTCATTGAAATGGATGTATTTAGATGTATTTTAGTTCTAGATACATTTATTTTGATGACAAGTAATTCCGAACGGAGGGAGTAAAAGAGAAGGTAAAGAGAGTGTGGGAGCGAAACACAACAAATGCGACGATGTTTTCCCAGTATTAAGATAATTGGTGCAATGACACTCCTCAATGGTGAAGGTTCAGGCATAAAGTCCTAAGTCACAGAGGTCTCGGCAAGTTCACCCAAAAGTAGCCCACTAAGCCTATTGGCCACCTATCTCACCATGCCTTCATAGCGCAAAGGTGAAATCAAGGTTTACCTTCCTAAAGGCTTTCAATTGACTCCTAAGCGCATAGGAGACGCACAACCTCCAATAGTAAGAAGCAAAGCAAAAGTCACTTGGATGAACACCTCAAAAGATATTTGATCAACTCTCCTAGGAACCTGTAGGATCTCCCTCTCACAAGAATCGAAGGATGGAAAACTAAGATAACCTGGGGATTTGATTGCGGACCTTGGGATATAATTCATCACTCTCTATTTTGTATGCGCCCCTCTGGATAGTGGGGGTTGCCCTTAAACTCAATTTGGATCTTGGGTCCACTAAAATCCTATATTAGAAACTATGAGCCTAAAGAAATTCAATGTGCCTATTGTCTCTGTTGAGTATATTGTGTACGTGTATATGTGTGTGTAGGGCCCACCTTCTGTTTCCTTGCATAGTTGAGGTTGTGGCCCACCTCTGTACTTATATATACGTGCCTGGTGCACCGATCAATACATTGAGATTGCACATCCCATAACTTATCCTTCTACATGGTATCTATCGCAGCACGATCCTAACCCTAGCCGCCGCCGCCGCCGCCGCGCCTCCGCGCCGCCGCCGCCGCCTCTTCACGCCGCCGTCACCAGCCGCCGCCGCCGCCGCCCTCCTTCCGGCCGCCGCCGCTGGTCACCGCCGCACCGCCCTCCCCGCCCCCCTCGCCGCCGCAGCCGCCTCCCCCCGAGGCCGCCGCCGCCGCGCCCCACTGCTTCCGCCTCCCTCCACCCGCGCCACGCCTCTCTCTCTCCCCACCGCGCCGCGACCTAACCCTTCCTCCCCTCCACCCACGCCGCGCCCTACCCCCTCTCTCCCTTAACCCGCGCCGCACCCTACCACCCGAGCCGAACCACCATGAGTTCCTCCTCCTCCTCCACCGTCTCCAACCCGTTCGCCGGTCCCGACGTCACCCTCGTCCGCGACCTCAACATCCATGAGCGCGTCCCGGTCAAGCTCGATCACACCACCGCCTCCTACTCCGCTTGGAAGCGGTATTTTTCGCTTGTGTTCCGTGAGTACCTCCTACACGGCCACGTGGACGGCACCGTGGACTCGGTGCTCATGATCAACGACGAGGAGTGGATGATCCTCGACGCCACCATCATTCGCTGGTTCTACCTCACCATCTCCAGCGACATCTTCCACACCGTGGTGAACGACGAGGACGACGCCTATGCGGTCTGGACCAAGCTCAACGGCCTCTTCACCGACAATCGGCTGCAGCGCAAGGTCCTCCTCTATGGTGAGTTCTACGGGTGCCAGCAACTTGACTCGTCCATCGATGATTTTTGCATGCGCCTCAAGAAGCTCGCCGATGAGCTCCGTGATCTGGGGGAAAAGATCGGCGACGAGCTCCTCATCAGCACCCTCTCCGGCGGCCTCAACGAGGACTTCGGGAACGCCGCCTCCAACCTCACCCTCATCCCGGAGCCCACCTTCGCCAAGGTGGTCGCGTACCTCAAGCTAGAGGAGCGCCGGATGCGGGTGGCACGGACACGCGCGACCCACACCGCCCTTGTCGCCGGCACCCGCGGGGGCTCGGCCCCGCCACCGCCCCGCCCGACGCCGCCCCAGCCGGCGACGCCAGCCTTCCCGCCCGGCTTCCCGCCCGCCCCAGCCGCCCCCTTCCCGCCGCCCCAGCCGGCGGCCAATGGGGGGGGGGGGGTCGTCGCGGCGGCCGCCGGGGTGGCCGCAAGCAGGGAGGCGGCGGCGGTGCTCAGGGAGGAGCACCTCGCCAGCAGCAGCCGGCCCCTCAGCCGGCGGCTCCGTGGTACGCCGGCCAGAACCCATGGACCGGCGTTGTCCACGCCTACTCCATGCCGGTTCCTCGGGCTCCTACTCCGGGCCTCCTCGGTACTCGGCCTCCGTCACACCAGGCGTACTACGCCGCGCCGCAGCCCTATGCAGCGCCCTACGGGCAGTAGCCGCCGCCAGGTGGGCCGCCGCTGCTACCCCTCCCGCCGGCACCGTGGGACCCGGCCCTTCTGGCGTCTCTCCACACCGCCCCTTCTCCGTCCAGCTACACCGGCGGTGGCGATTGGTACATGGACAGTGGCGCCACCGCTCATATGGCGGCGTATCCCGGTAACCTTCACTCTGCCCATCCTGTCCACACCTCCAACCGCATTACCGTCGGTGACGGTTCTTCTCTTCCCATCACTCATATTGGACATACATATTTTCCGTCTAACTCCACTCCCATATCCATGTCTAATATCCTTGTTTCTCCTGACCTTATTAAAAATCATGTTTCCGTTCGTTCTCTTACACGTGAAAATCCGGTCACTGTTGAATTTGACGAATGTGGTTTTTCTGTTAAGGACGCTCGCACGCGGATGGTGCTCCACCGATGTGACAGCCCCGACGAGCTCTACCCGGTTCACTCCGCCACCTCCACCACTTCCGCCGCCCCTGTCGCTCTCGCCACCAGAGTGGATCTCTGGCACGCTCGCTTGGGTCATCCCAATCCTGCCACCCTTCGCCACATACTTCGGAGTTTTTCTTTCACGTGTAATAAGAACGAGGATCACTCGTGTCATGCATGTCGCCTCGGCAAACATGCTCGTCTTCCGTTTAGGCCTTCTTCCTTTGTTGCATCATACCCGTTTGAATTAATTCATAGTGATGTTTGGACATCTCCGGTTGCCAGTAATACGGGCTTTCTCTATTATCTTGTCATACTTGATGATTTTTCGCATTATGTGTGGACCTTCCCGTTGCGCCGCAAGTCGGATGTTATATCCACCCTTGCCGCTTTCTACTCTTACGTTCTCACGCAGTTTGGTCGACCCATTCTCGCGTTGCAGACAGACAACGGGAAGGAGTTTGACAACACCGCTGTTCGTAATCTTCTCACCACACATGGCACGATTTTTCGTCTCACTTGCCAGTATACCTCGCAGCAGAACGTTCGTGCCGAGCGCATCCTTCGCACTCTTAATGACTGCGTTAGGACTCTTCTCTTTCATGCCAATGTGCCTCCGCGCTTTTGGCCTGACGCTCTAGCCACCGCTACTCTCCTCATCAACATCCGTCCATACCGTACTCGCGGGAACTTTACACCTCACCATCTTCTCTTCGGTGCACCTCCTTCTTATGAAGGGCTTCGCATCTTCGGCTGCCTGTGCTACCCTAGCATCGCCGCCACTGCGCCTCATAAGCTTGCACCTCGCTCCGTCGCCTGCATCTTCCTCGGCTACCCACCTAACACTAAGGGCTACCGCTGCTACGATCCCGTCTCCCACCGTGTTTTCACCTCCCGACACGTTTACTTTGACGAGATGGTCTTCCCGTTTCAGCAGCAGGTACCCCTTGTCGTCTCATCGCCGCCGGCCACCGGCGGCCCATCGACGACCTCGTCAGGTGGACGATCACGTCTGGCTCGTGGACCGCCTCCGGGCTTTGGCGGTCCCCGTGCCCTCCTGCCGGCGCCCACCCACACGGCCTCCTCGGCCGGCTCCGACGGTGCCGCCGGCGCCCCGTCTTCACCCGCCGCCCCCGACTCGGGCGCCGCGGGGTCGGGCACTGCCGGCTCGGCCGCCTCCTCTGCCGCCTCGACGCCGGCCTATTCGCCGGCCCCGACGCCGGTCGCTTCGCCGGCTCCGTCGCCGGCTGTGACGCCGGCCGCGACGCCCGCCGCCTCGCCGGCCCCGACGCCGGCCGCCTCGCCGGTGCCTCCGGTGGCTCCGTCCGGCCCCGTCACCCGCGCTCGCGCCGGCATTCATTGTCCGAGTCTCCGGTACTCGCGTGATGAGTACGTCCTCGCCGCTTCCGCCGTGGAGCCGTCGCCCATTCCTGCGTCCGCTCGCGCCGCCCTCCGTGATCCTCACTGGCTTGCGGCGATGCAGGAAGAGTTCGACGCTCTTCAACGGAACCGCACCTGGACCCTGGTTCCCCGGCCTCCTCGCGCCAACGTCATCACCGGCAAGTGGGTCTTTCGCCATAAGACTCGCTCAGACGGTACACTTGAGCGCTACAAGGCTCGCTGGGTGGTCCGAGGTTTCCGCCAGCGTGCTGGAGTTGACTTCACAGAGACGTTTGCCCCGGTTGTCAAACCGGGCACGATCCGCACCGTCCTCCAGCTCGCCGTCTCCCGCGGCTGGCCTGTTCACCAGATGGATGTCTCCAACGCCTTTCTCCACGGTCATCTTGAGGAGCAGGTGTTTTATGAGCAACCCACTGGCTTCGTCGACGCTTCACTTCCCGGCCATGTGTGCCTGCTGTCTCGCTCTCTTTACGGGCTGAAGCAGGCACCCCGAGCCTGGTACCAGCGGATCGCCGGGTTTCTTCAGACACTGGGCTTCAACGTCACTCGCTCGGACGCCTCGCTGTTTGTATATCACCACGGCGACACGACTGCATATTTGCTGCTTTACGTCGACGACATCATCCTGACAGCCTCCTCCGCAGCCGTTCTTCAGCAGATTACTCTCCGGCTGCGTGACGAGTTTGCTATCAAGGACCTAGGTGCTTTACATTATTTCCTTGGCATTGAGGTCGTTCGGCGTCCGGACGGTTTCTTTCTTCATCAGCAGAAGTATGCACATGAGCTTCTTGAGCGTGCTGGCATGCTCAACTGCCATCCTGTTGCTACTCCTGTCGACACGAAGGCCAAGGTCTTTGCTCTTGAGGGCTCGCCTGCGTCAGATGCTCCTTTCTACCGGTCTATTGTCGGCGTCCTACAGTACTTGACTCTCACCAGACCGGATCTTCAGTATGTTGTACAGTAGGTGTGTCTCCACATGCACGCCCCTCGAGACTCTCATTGGACTCTCGTGAAGCGGATCCTTCGCTACATCCGCGGCACGATGTCCCTCGGGTTGACACTTACGGCGTCCACTTCTCTGGAGATGGTGGCTTACTCCGATGCCGACTGGGCCGGCTGCCCCGATACTCGTCGGTCCACCTCTGGCTACTGCGTCTACCTCGGTCCTTCCCTCGTCTCGTGGTCGTCCAAGCGACAACCCACGGTTTCGTGCTCTAGCGCGGAGGCTGAGTACCGAGCTGTGGCCAACGCTGTCGCCGAGTGCACCTGGCTTCGACAGTTACTTCAGGAGCTACATCACGATGTCTCCCAGGCTACGGTTGTCTACTGTGACAACGTCTCTGCGGTGTACCTCTCCGCCAACCCCGTTCATCATCGCCGGACTAAACACATCGAGCTGGACATTCACTTTGTGCGCGAGCAGGTGGCTCTTGGACTCATGCGGGTTCTTCATGTGCCGACCGCTCAGCAGTTCACCGATGTGATGACGAAGGGACTGCCGACTTTTACCTTTGAGGAGTTCCGTTCCAGTCTCTGCGTCACTGGCGCCGCTTCGACTGCGGGGGGTGTTGAGTATATTGTGTACGTGTATATGTGTGTTTAGGGCCCACCTCCTGTTTCCTTGTATAGTTGAGGTTGTTTCCCACCTCTGTACTTATATATACGTGCCTGGTGCACCGATCAATACATTGAGATTGCACAGCCCATAACTTGTCCTTCTACAGTCTCCATGCGAAGCCAGTTGGCTCTAGCCCTCTGCACCCAATGTGCTTCCTCTTGCTCCCAAAGCTGCCCGACAAGACATGGAAAGCTCTTCCTATGTACTTGGTCAGTTGCAATCGATCATGGGGCCTGACATCACCTGGTCAAGTTCACGATGTGCTTTTCTCAGCCCATCATTTGTTTTTCTAATACTTCGTGTTTGCTATGCCACTCACCAAGCTTTGCATGCATGTAGACTAACCCGCTTTTAACATCTGTTGCTGGTGCATGTGCCAACACATCTTGCCATGTATCACATACCACGTCGTTGAAGTTCTTCTCAACAAGCCAGCTCGCCTCAAACCATTTCATCAGTTGGGTATTTTGATTAATCTGGCTAGCTTGATCGGTATTCAGCAGCATTGGCCGATGATCCGAATGGCTATACGGGAAATTAGTGTGAGCAACATCAAGTCATCATGTATCCATTGCGAATTAGCCACTGCTCTATCAAGTCACTCTTCCTTTTTTCCTCGCGGCCATGTAAACGCTTCTCCTTCATAACCGAGATAATGTAAATCACAAAAACCCAAAGTATCTCCAAAAGCATTCAAATACGATTGAGGTGTAGGATTTCCTTCTTCTTTCTCGTGATTATACCAAATTTCATTAAAATCCCGAATCACCACCCAGGCAGATTGTGTTGAACATGGAGAGCTCGGAACTATTCCCGTGTTTAATAGTTCTTGTCACAATGAAATTCCCCATACATTTCAGTTAATAATATGTCTCAATTACACCACTGGTGCTAGAATTTGGCACGAAAAATCACTTTAGTTTCAAAACTTGCGGCATACATTGAACTCGTACTGTAACTTTGCTTTAACGTGCATATATGGTGCACAACACATTTGTGTACAGACATGATGGTGACTAGGCGCGCTGCGTAGTGCGGGACCCTGCTCTCAGCCACTGAATGAAAGAGATAGGACGTTTGGTCTGTTATTTTGTGGAAAACCTCTTGAATTATTTTTTTGTTTTGAAAAACCACCTAACGTGAGGCGGTCCATCTGTCAACGACCCAAAATTTATGTACAAAAATGGAGCCCTGGGGGATTCGAGCATGCGACCTGCTGCGTGCAGGGTCATGTTGGCGAATCCTATTTGGCGCTGCAGCCGCCCGTTACTGTGTATTTTGCAAATGGGCGCCTGCAGCGCCCCAAGCTGGGCCGATCCATATTATTTCCGCAAACTCGCGCATAAGAGGTGTTGCGATCGGCTTCGAACCTGCGACCTCTGTGTTCGAAGGGAAGGGCTCTAGCCATTCAGCCATCCCAGCCCGTTGTGAAAAACATACATTTTGATGTTTTTATTTCTTTCTTCAATCGTGGTTTTTCTTCTGGACGTTTCCATTCGGTTTTTCATTTTTTCCCTTGCTTTTCCCTTTTTCTTTTTTTAAATGCGTGGATTCTTAAACAAATCATGAACTTTCTCTTCAAAATCGATGAACCTTTTTTTCCAAAATCCATGAACTTTCATTCAAATTCATGAACATTTTTTTTCAAAATTGATGAACTTTTTTTAAATTTGTGAACTTTAAAAAAAGGATGAACTATTTTGCAAATTTGACGAACTTTTTTTCAAATTCAATGATTTTTTTCAAAAATTTGATGAACTTTTTCAAATTCGATGAACTATTTTTCAAATTGATCAACTTTTTCAAATTTTAATGATTTTTTTCAAATTAGATGAACTTTTTTAAAAAATTGTGAACTTTTCTTAAAATCGATGAACTTTTTTCAATTTTTGTGTGAACTTTTCTTAAAAATTGATGAACTTTTTTCAAAACCGATGAACTTTTGAAGTAATTTTTAAATTTAAGTTAACGTTTTATTAAAAGCAATAACTAGAACTGTTTTCTGTTAATGGACACAAAGATGAGCTTGGTCCGGTGGTTGTTGCGTTAGTGTGTAGATGTGAGTGGTGAGTTTGAACCCCAGCTCTCCAACTGTCGTTTTTTTCACATTTTCCTTTGTCGCCAGGTAATTAATGGGCTAGATTCGAAACCGGCCCAATCAAGAAACATGCAGGCGCCAAGTTGTTTAACTGGCGCTTCAGCGCCGACTAGGGGCTCCCGGTGATGTGCCTCACCAACGCAACGAGAAACATTTTAGTTCAAACTCGATAAGTACTTTATACTTCCTCCATTTCAAAATAAGTGTCTCAAACTTACTAAAGTTAGTACAAAGTTGAGACAGAGGGAGTATATCCTTTAGGCCTTAAGCGGGCTGGAGACCGTATGGCCCCTTCTGCACCGTTATTTTTTAATTACATAAATTATATGCAAATTAATCATGTGTTATATATAAAATAAGTTGAAAAATGTTAACACTTTTATATACTACATAGTTATTTTATTAAAAGCATGAACATGTTAAATATATATTAGTATTTACTTCAATATATAGAAAATTATATAATTACTTTGACATTTTTATTAAACTTGAAAATTATTACATGCACAATTTTGAAATTTATAATTTACGTACATGGATTAATTTTGAAATAATACGTGAATAATTGTATAATGTATTATTATTACATGTACATATATAATATTTATAACATAAGATTATATTTTACATGTATTTTATAAGTTTCTGAAAAGAAAATAATGTTTTTGGTTGGGGTTGTGGCCATGCGCACATGATGATTACATTTCAATGGTTTAAATCCCATCCAACTATTTTTACAATACATGAATATATATTTATTAAAGCATGACCACTTTTACAGACTACATAAGTATCTTTTTAAAAATTGTGAACATCTTTAAATTTATATAAGCACTTATTAGAATATATATAGAAAAAATCTTAAAGCATGAACACTTCTATATACTACACTAATATTTTTTAAGCTATCAAGATTTCTAAACTTATATAAGCATTTATTAAAATATATAGAGACATAAATAAATTCTTAAAGCATGAGCACTTCTATATACTACACTAATATGCTTTATGAAAATAATTATATATTTTTTATTTATAATAGAAGAATATAATTTATATATAATTTATAATTTTTTTTAGAAAATAACAGTGCAAAAGGGGCGTAGGTTCTCCAGCCCGCTTATAACTCCTAAGTGATATATAACGTACATATCGACATGGATTATAAAATGCTTCTTGGTGCGGTGGTTAGGCACACTCCCCACCGCGCTCCAGGTCATGGGTTCGAATGCCCTGGTCAGTATTCCCCACATTATTTGTGGGGTTGCTGACATATGGAAGAAAGAAATTCTGAGGTGTTTTTTATAAAATAACAGGCCACACGCCCATCTGTTTTTTTCAGTGGCTGACAACGGGTCCCATGCCATGTGGCAATGCCTCGTCAGTACCACATTCATATACAAACATTATTTGCACTGTATATGCACGCCAAAGCCAAGTTGCGGCACCAGTTCAATGTATGCCACAAGTTTTGGCACTAAAGTAATTTTTTGTGCCAAGTTTTGGCACCAGTGGTGTAATTGACTCTAATAATATCCATAGCTTATCTTCCCTTCTTCAACCCTCACATTAAAAATAAGTTGGACGAGAAAA
>LR880972.1:949864657-949890939 GCA_904067115.1 Aegilops sharonensis | reverse complement strand
CACAATTTTTTAAGTCCATCTCTAATCTCTTGCATAAACAAATAAGATATTTGCCAAGGTGTGTCTCCGGCAAAAATAGCACCTCGGGGCAATATCGCTTCACATAAGTGCATGAACTGCCGGGTCATTTCCTAGGCCCGGGCAGTTCCAAGCCATGATCCTCATTACTCCTGGTGGTCACCTTTGAGAGGTACTACTGATCCATTAAATTGGTCATAAATCTTTGTGTTGTCCGTCGCTTCTCCATTTGCTCATTTGTGCTTCTTTTTATTTGTGTTTTTCTGTGGTGTTGCTAGAGGATCTGACTAGTATTCCCATCAAATAGGTCCACTATATTTGCCACCTTAGATGAACCATCAACCATGACGATAGCCTCCTCCATATTCTTAATTCCTCCAGCTCCGGAATTTGAGCTCAATGCTAGTCGTTTCCTAGCAGATGAATTGACGTCTCGCATATTAGTATCATCAAGTTTTTCTTCTTCTTCCCTTTTTGAAAGGAGGTTAAACCCACCGATCTGCATCGTTATGATTCACACATCCATTTCTTTTCAATCTGGTCATCCAACCATCTCTGGTTTTAGTTCGGGGCATCCCTATAAGCATTCACAACATTCTATCTCCAACTTACCTGCCCATTCTATTCCAACCATTGTTGCCACCCCCTTCATCATCCCAATAGCTCCCCCTTCCTATCATATTGTTCGGACATTTTAAACCTTATTAGAATTGAGAAGAAGGCCTTGTTCTTTGTTTCAGAGAGGTGATGACTTATTTGTAAGGGTTTTTATCATTTATGCCACTAGTTGTGTCACACTACTTAGTTTGCCACTAGAAGGCACAACTGATAAAAATGCCATCGTTTCATAAGATGTTTGCTAAAAAATGTCATTAGACACCGTTACTATTGGGTCAAACCCGCTGACGATGTTATATGAACAAAATACCGCTAGACCCACATGTCACTCTTTGTACCTCACAATAATAAAGTGTTGGCCCCATTTGTCGGGAGTAAGCAAGCGAATAAATTTAGAGGAAAGTAAGAACGTTGTTGGGGATCGAATGTGACCCAAACTTCATCGTAGTGAGACAGAGGGAGAGCTGACATGTTGATCCATGTGTACTTTGGTCATATAACAATAGTGTAGTGCAAACTCCTAGTGGCAAAACCGACTAGCGGGACATGACTGGTGGCATAAATGATAAAATTCTATTTGTAAAGTTATAAAGTTAGATAGATGCACCTGGACGTACCAAGCCTTTGACGCCATGTTGTTTTTGCCCAAAATGCAACTCGACGATGGTAAGAGCGCATTCACTCGTACCTCACGGTCGTACCATGCTTTTTGAAAAACCCTATAGCCGTTGCTGATGCTAGAGCGCGGCTGATGACCTTCGAGGGTCTAGGGTCGACATGGCAGGATGACTAAAACCATTCACCAGAGAGGAGTTCAATTCAGAACTAAAAACAAACAGAGAGGAGTTCATATTCTCCAAAGTCCAAAACAAAACCCAAGGCGACATTCGTGATGACCATGGAACACGATGATGCCGATTTCACGAAAGTAAACAATTTTCTCCTACACATAATCTGTTGCACGTCTTCTGTAACAAACGCATGCAAATCTGTAGCGCTTGATCGTCTCCAACGAACAAACCCTAACCACGTCGGAAAACCAGAAACAAACCCTATCCCACCCACCTACCTCCAAGAAACCAGCAACAAACCCCCTCCACGATCGCCAGCAGCCAGCTGATCGATCTCGGCCGGGCGCATATATATAGGCGCCCATACACAGTGCATGTGGACACCAACCCAGTCGACACCAGTAACCCTACTAGCAGCTGCGCTCCTGCAGCCATGGCCTCTTCGTCGTCGAGCAGCTGGCTGCGCGTGCTCCTCCTCGCCGCCGCCGTCGCGGCGGTGGCCGCGAGGCACCACCACCCCGGGTTCGAGAAGATCTTCGAGGTGCAGGAGGCGGACCGGGTGGAGATGCTGCCGGGGCAGACGGAGCAGGTGGGCTTCCGGCACTTCTCCGGCTACGTCACGGTGAACGACACCCACGGCCGCGCCCTCTTCTACTGGTTCTACGAGGCCACCCACGACGTCGCCAAGAAGCCCCTCGTCCTCTGGCTCAACGGAGGTAGATGCGATCTAGCTCGATCCATTCCATTTCATTTGAGTTCCATGCATGGCATGAAACTAATCTAACGGTTAATTGATTAATCTCAGGGCCTGGATGCTCGTCGGTGGGGTACGGAGCGATGATGGAGCTTGGCCCCTTCTTGATCCAGAAGGGAAAGCCCGAGATTGCCTTGAATCCCCACTCATGGAACAAAGGTACCTACTACTTGCATACTGTAATTTACTTGTAAAATATGCATTACTTGTTCATTCCGATTGATTAATCATGCACCATTTCTTCTGTTTGATTTTTACAGAGGCAAACATGTTATTCTTGGAGTCCCCTGCCGGCGTTGGCTTCTCCTACACCAACACCACCGCCGATCTCGGCCAGTTCGGCGACAACCTCACCGGTAGGCCAAGATAATTGCCAATTAGTTATAGATCTAATCATCCTTCGTTTCATGGCATTGTGAGGTGTGATAATTAATCTGGTCCGATCTTGCTATGTGACAGCCCATGACGCGTACTCTTTCCTCGTGAACTGGCTGGACAAGTTCCCCCAGTTCAAGGGCCACGACCTGTACATCGCCGGCGAGAGCTACGCCGGCCACTACGTGCCCCAGCTCGCCGAGAAGATCGTCCACATGAACAAGAAGGCGTCGCGGGCTCACAAGATCAACCTCAAGGGGATCTTGATCGGCAACGCCGCCATCGACGCCAGCTCCGACGACCGCGGCCTGATCAACTACGCCTGGGACCACGCCGTGGTCTCTGACGAGGTCTACACCGCCGTCAAGAACAACTGCAAGTTCCCCGACGACGGCATGGAGAGCGACGCCTGCGACCGCGCATGGAACGACTTCTTCAACGCCATGAACGACATCGACCTCTACAGCCTCTACACCCCCTCCTGCACCAAATCCATGGTCAACTCCACCGCCTCCCCCCGCCGCCGCTCCAAGCTCGCCGGCACCGGCACGCCGCTGGGGAAGCTGCACCGCGGCGGCAGGCCCTACTACAACGCCTACGACCCGTGCGGGGACTACCACATCCTCGACTACCTGAACCGCGCCGACGTGCAGAAGGCGCTGCACGCCAACGTCTCCGGCGCGATCCCGTACCGCTGGGAGCCGTGCAGCGACGCGCTGACCAACTGGACGGATGCGCCGGCGTCGACCCTGCCGGCCATCGGCAAGCTGGTGAAGGACGGGCTGCGGGTGTGGGTGTTCAGCGGCGACACCGACGACCGCGTGCCGGTGACCTCGACGCGCCTCGCGCTGCAGAAGCTCGGGCTCACGACGAAGAAGGGGTGGAGGGAGTGGTTCACCAGCGACCAGGTGGGCGGGTACACGGTGGTCTACGACGGGCTCACCTTCGTCACCATCCGCGGCGCGGGGCACATGGTGCCCATGATCACGCCGGTGCAGGCCAGGCAGGTCTTCGCGCACTTCCTCACCGGCGAGGAGCTCTCCGCCAAGGCCATCGTCGCTTAGTTTCATTCATTCATTAGCACCCCACTGCGTGCTTAGAGATCGTTTGATTTTATCAGTTAGCTAGGTTCGATTCCTAGGTCAGATTAGAGCTCAACACTTGTGAGCTCAACATTAGTTCGAGGTTTGTTTTCTCCAAAAAGAGCTCATTACCTGTTGAGCTATTTCCACTTAATTAATAGGGCATGTGATCTCCTTGGTTTCAATGTGCTTTTTTGTTTGATCTTGCTTTTCAACGTGCTTAACTAATTTGCGTGCAATTCGGTCAAAGCCTAAAATTTTAAAATACTGTAAAATTTCAGGTTTCGAAATGTAAGAACTATCCAATCGCACACTTCAAACCTAGAGTTGCACTAGAAAAAAAATACATGCAAATGCAGTTTCAAAAGGTGCAACTGCTATCAAATTGCACATCTCTCTTAATCCTAACGTTGTTTTAAATGAGTAATTGTGGTATACACAAGTACAAAACGTTGTAATAATAAGTACTCCCTCCGTCCCGTAATGTAAGACGTTTTTTGATATTAGTGTAGTGTCAAAAAACGTCTTACATTATGGAACGGAGGGAGTACTAATTAAATCCTTGCAAATACCGATACAAAAACTTCTTTTCACTACTCCATCAACAGATGTATGCTAGGAAGTGTAGGAACGTGAGCGCGAAATTTTCTTCTTATTCCATAAGCATAGCTAGAACTTACTCTCATTCCACGCAAGATTTGTCACTTAAAAAGTTGATTTAGTTCACTACGGAAAAACAATGTATACTTTTTGTAACACAATTCCATGTACTCCCTCTTATCCATATTACTTGTTGCTCAAACGACTAATATTTTCTCGCTAAGAGTGTATTAATTATTTTGTTGATAACTTTTATATGGCTTGAGAATCTCCACTACCAGAGACAACTCCACACAAGAATATAAATTATTTTAAGTGTATTAATTATTTTATTGATGACTTACATATGGATTAACATGCTCCATTACCAAAGAAAAATATGCACACGATGTATGTTGATATTCTGGTAAACGGTATATCGATGCGTACCAACTGATGCACAGGCCGGGGATTTTGACCCCTCTTTTTGAGAAAAAGAGTAATTGTATACCAAGAAATTTTCTTCATCACTCAATCTTAAAACTGTTTGTATATAAAGAAATTTGTTCATTACTCAAAATCTTGAGTTCTACAGGGAGAACTGAGAATCCGATCTGGAAGTCTTTGGTGGCGCACCTACATGTACAGTCTGACCCATACCCTAATGGACACCCAACATCATAGTGTCAAAATTAATCTCATATTTTGGGACGGAGGGAGTAGTTCCCTCCTTGAACCATGTGGTCATCGCAATGATCTACCAACGATCTTGGTGGTGCTCCTGAGTGAATTTGTCGAGAAGGAGTAGTTGGTCACCCAAGTCCATCACCTCTGAACATCAGCACTTTCCAAAATCTGCCTTGAGCACCCATGAAAATTTGACATCACAATGAAGTGATTGTTGTTCTCTCTAGGAATGCTCCACACAATTACTAGATTCTGTTGGTCAGACGATGTGACCAGTTGGCCGTTCATGGTGTATTTCGACGAAAGGCGGCATTGTTGTTTTCATTTCATTAAGAGGAGAAGAATATAGGATCAAAGGATTACATCAGGCAATCACATACAGAAGAGGAAAGCTACATCGAGACGACAATAGGGCAAGCACCGAAAATAAGCAGGAAACAGAGGGTCGTCCTCTTGGGTCTAGTCACTGACAGAAGATTGAACGAGAACACTACCAACATGCTCCACCGTCACCAATGAAGATTGACACTAGGCCCAGACTAGCCATGCGCCGAGCCACACCGTAGCACAATGCTCCACCAGATAGGGGTGTTGCCCCGGTTTTGGGCACTTAGGGCCTGTTCGGCAGCTCCCCAGCTCCCGTAAATCCTCGAATCCCACTTCTCGTTTCCACCGCCAGCTTCCGATGGGAGCGCTAGCGATCAAAAATGCGTTCGGCTCGTCCGCTCCAGCTTCTGGTCGCTAGGCATGGGTTGGCAGCCATTTCCAGTGGGATTCAGCCCTAGTGGGAGGTTTGGACTGGCCCAATAGAGGCCCAAGTAGGAGCAGCACTCAGCCACGTGAAGGGAGCTTGTCTATCGAACCGGTAAGTTCACTTCGCGGTGGCATCTCAACGTAAATAAGGCCAACTCCAGCTTTCCTGATTCTGGGATCGACAAAACGGCAGCTCCAAGTTTTTGTACGTGGATACTGCTTCGATCTGGGAAGCCAGCTTCCTGGAGCTGGGCCGTTCGGGCCAGCTTCGCTCGCAGATTCGCGGAAGCTGGAGCTGGCGAGCTACCGAACAGGCCCTAAAGACGAGCACCCGTATCCACGTCGGTCATTGCCGTCTCCACGAGCATGACAACCACCATCGTAAGATTCGGGCATCAGGGCTCGAATCCTTCGCGCGACGGACCTTCCCATGGCCAGCCACACTTGAGCTCCACATCGTGCTAAAGAACAGGCTTTCACTCCTTCCGTTTCCCGGGGCGACGTCCCATCTTCTGCCATCGTGCCGCGAGAAGAGTCCGCCCTGCCGCTGCCGTCCACCAAGGCCGCTTTGCCCATCGGCCTCATCAGACAGCGGCCAGGGCCAAAATCTGAGGAGGAGAGGGACGAGGAGGCCTCATCCATCCTCAATGGTGTATGCGCAATAGTGCATGGTTTTTTTGGGAGCGCAACCTCGATCGACGAGGCCAAAAAAATTGGTGTTGACTAAAGTGACGATGTGTGTTTGGATGGGGTCCGACTATTCGACTCTGCCCAGGCTCATCAGCCCTCCCTCCTGGTTCAATACGTAGCCAATTTATACGCAATCCGCTGGCGGATGAATCCTACAACAAAGGGTAAAAAATGTCGACGAATCACACAAAGTGATTGCTCCTGGGCCAGCCCATCTTTGTTTGGGTAGGTTTCCTCTACGACACGACTTTTTCTGTGTTCATTTTTTCATTGTTTTTTGGGGGTGCTCTCTTCTTGTTTTTTTTTTCTGTATTTCGACTCTAGTTTCCCATGCTTTTCATTTGTATTTTTTCTTATAATTCAAGAACATTTCTAGAATTATACTAACATTTTATATATTTGAAATTTTAAGAAAATATCTTAATTTCAAGGACTTTTTGAAAATACTATTCAAAATTAAATAAATCAAGAACATTGTGAAAATTTTAGAACTTTTTTAATTTTAGAATATCTTGAAAGTGCACTAATTTTTTTAAAAACATGAACATTTTGAATTATAAAAGTTTTTCCAACCTACCTGGCAACACCGTAATGGGCTAAACTACCCGAGCGCGTCTAGCAACACCGTAATGGGTTGGGCGACCCGAGCGCTCATGTGCGTGCATTTTGACACAATGTGTGCCCTGCGATTTGCTAAAAAATTGTTTGCCCTGCGATGATTGGTTTTGGAGCAATTAACTCAAGGTTACCCTTTGCGAGACCTCCAGGGTCACTTTTGGTGATTTTTTTAGTGGTCACTTTTGGTGACATAAGAGTATGTCAAGTAGTGCGTTCAGCCGCCGTAAACATGTTGCGTGTTGGGCGTGATTTTTTAGACCTTTTTATTTTTTGTATACTTTTTGGGTTCCAAATGAGTTTTTTGTCATGTTTTCCCAAGGTTTTGGAGGAAAAAATTGCATGCAAACTGTTTTCACGAGAAACAAATATGCTTCCATGTGAAGCACAACTGTGCTTCTAAAAAAGCGAAAAAATAGGTGCTTCCACAAGAAGCACAAATTTGCTTCGGCGAGAAGAGAATAAAGATTGTGCTTCCACAAGAGAAGCACTTTTATTTCTCATGAAAGCACATATTTGCTTCCGCACTGTGATTCTTGAAAAAGTAAAAAATATGTGTTTTCATGAGAAGCACAAATTTGCTTCTCATGGAAGCACACACTTTCTTCCGCGAGAGTACATTTATGCTTCTCCAGGGAAAAAATTTGCTTTCATGAGAACCACATAATTGCTTCTCGCAGAAGCATAGGTTTGCTTCCGCGAGAAGCACAATTGTGTTTTTACGAAAAAGGGAAAAGCACAATTTGTGCTTCAAAAAAAAGTGAAAAACCACAACCGTGCTTTCGGGCTTTGGTTTTTTTCTTTTGTTTTTTGTATCCGTTTTTCCCGTGAGTCGTTTTTTTAAGAAAAAGGTTCTTCTAAAAATTTCATCAGAACTTATCAACCTGGGATCTAATTTTAAAGAGACGTGTCGAGATTTTAACGCACAATTAAAAAGATAAAACATTTTGAATAAACGAGTCTATGAAAAAAGGAAAAAAAAGCCAGATTGCAATAAGTAGCACACGTGCAATGTGTCACTTGTCAGCACCCGAAAAGGTAGGGATTACCTTTGCAAGGGGACTCCTTAACTAGTGATTTCATTTGTTTGGCAATTTTCCATTTCACGCATATTACGTCAAATAGTCACCTATTCGCACAGGATGTGAACAAGCAAACTAAATTGGGCTTTAACGCTAGGAAGACTGGACGTTGGTTGTGGAAATTGTGGTTTTGGGGACCTTAGGGAAGCTCCTGTTTGGTTTTAATCGGTCTTGGGAACCTTGCAGAAGTTTCCTGACAAGTTTTTTTTTTTTTAATATCCTGTTTTTTTTATTGTTTTCTAATTTCTTATTTTGTTCACAATTTAAAAAATGTCCATGTATTTGAAAAAAAACCTTATTTCTAAAACTTCTTCACAATTCCCAAAATGTTGCGTTCTTAAAAAATAATCTTAATTCCGGAAACGTACATGTTCTTGAAAAATCTGCAGAAATTTCAAACATTGTTCACATTTTATAAAACGTTAATTTTTCAAAATAATTTTGTTTTGGTCGGAATTTCAGAAATTATTTGTGTTTTAATTTTTTTTTAGAAATGTCAAGTGTGTTTGTGTTTTAAAAAAATGTTCGGCTTTTACAAAATATATTCATGTTCTAAAAAAAATGTTCAAAATTAAGAAAAAAACGGCTGTGCGTCTGGTCAACATTTTGATGCATAAAGCGTCGAATTCGTGCTCTCTTTCCATGCAGGCGGGCCAACTCGCTCAGTGTAATCTTGGGTCCTCTCCGCATGCAAAAATGCGGACACACGTTACTCAGCGCGGAACCATGGATCGAGCAGTTCATGATTGGGGTTGACTATATCACATCTAGATGTGATATAATACCTCACATCTAAGTATGCCATCAACATTATTTGTGTTTCTTTTTGCTTGTTTATTTGTTTGTTTGTTGTGAAAAATGTAAGATGCGTGGTATGGATTTCGTGTGCCCATGTTTGCGTGTGTGGCGCTCGCGTGCGCTGGACTCCTGTGTGTTGCTGTAAGGAGCACAATACTTCTGCTGCTACACGACCGCTACACTACTACTCCCTCCGTTTCTAAATAATTGTCTTTTTTAGAGATTTCAACAAGTGACTACATACGGAGCAAAATGAATGAATCTATACTCTAAAACATGTCTACATACATCCGTATGTTGTAGTCCATTTAAGATGGCTAGAAAGACAATTATTTAGGAACGGAGGGAGCACATTGATCATGCAACGCACGTGTGGTGTGCTACAAAGCTCAACAACAGTACGTTGCACCATCTTTTTACTAGTACATCTATTTGCTAAGCGAGCGAGCTAAACTTGATTTAACTGTGACCATGTTTAATTTGTCCTTTTTCACCTTCTGGCACGGTAGCTCATCAGCTACAGTTTTTTCTGCTGCCTTTGTTGGGCATTGACTAACATCTCTAAATGTGCATCCATCTCAAAAGTAACTTCTAATTCTTACTCGCCATGTTGAATATATGTACCATCTCAAAGGTAGTTTCTAATTAAAATTGTTACCACCTCTCAATCTGTATGCATCTCAAAAAATTCTAAAATGTTAAGCATTTTTTAGAATCCATGAAATTTATCAGTTTCTAAATATATTTTTAGATCATGAATTTTTTTCAAATCCATGAATATTTTTGAATTTGCCAACATTTTTGAACTCATGAATATTTTTCAAATTCAAGAACACTGTTGGAAATTTTGAACATCTTTTGAATTCACGCACACTTTTCAAGTTGGTGATTTTTCTAATTCAGGAACATTTTTCAAACTCGGGAATATTTCCAAATTGAACAATTCGGGGACATTTTTTTCTGCTGCCTTGATGAACATTTTACAAAAATATATGATGCTTTTTTAAATGTGGTGAACAATTTAAAAGTCGCACGATGGAGGAAAAATAGATAAAAATAGACTAAACACTTTCACACGAAAAATATTTATGGACGAGGTGATTTAATTTTTTTAAATACACGATGCATTTTTTAAACACGATGAACATTTAAAGGTCACGCGGTCGACAAAAATAAAAAAAAGGAAAACTAAAATGATCAAATTGTATATCGAGGGTGGACATGTAACTAGGTCGGTTTTGTTTCGGGTCAAGTGTAAAAAATGCACATGGGACAGGGCGAGTTGTGTCTTCCTGGATGGACATGCAACTAGGTCGGTTGAGTTTGGGGTTAACGGTTGACATGCAACTGGTTCGGTGGGAGCTGCATGTTGAGGGTGGACATGCAACTGACTCGGTTGAGTTTCGGGTCAAGGATGGACATGAAATTAGGACAATTACGAGCCCAATTGCGAGTCGAGGGTGGACTTGCAATTAGGACAACTACAATTGAGTCTAAAGGGCCGGGAACAAAGTTATGTGTCGAGCGTGCACATGCAACTGGATCAAACTGGGTTCATAGCTGAGTTAAAAAAGGGACGAGCCTAGTTGCAAGTCGATGGTGGACTTGCAACTGGGACAATAACAAATTATGAGCCCAGTTGTGAGTCGAGTGTTGCAACTGAGACAACGACGAAACTATGAGCGCACTTGCAAATCAAGGATGGACTTGCAACTGGGACGAAACAAACTACGGGTCTAGTTGCGAGTCAAGGGCAGCTTGCAACTGGGATAACTACACAAAAACTACGATACCAGTTGCGAGTCAATCGTGAACTTGCAACTGGGACAATAACAAGCTATAGGCCAAGGTGCGAGTCGAGCGTGGACTTTCAACTGGGATGAATAAACAAAACACATGACCAGTTGCGAGTTGAGGGTGGACTTGCAACTGGGATAATTATGAAACTACGAGATCAATTGCGAGTCAAGGGCCGACTTGCAACTGGGATGAAATAAACTATGGGCCTAGTTACGGGTCAAGGCTGGACTTGCAACTGTGATGAAAAACAAAAACACAGACTCCAGTTGTGATTCGAGGTTGGGCTTACAACTGGGACAACTATAATCCCAATTGCATGTTGAGGATGGACTTACAACTGGGACAACTACAAAAGTACAAGCCCAGTTGCGAGTCAAGGGTCAACTTGCAACTGAGATGAAACAAACCACGAGCCAAGTTGCGAGTCAAGGGTGAACCTGCAACTGAGAAGAAACAAAAAAACACATGGCGAGTTGCGAGACAAGGGTGTCCTTAGAGCTAGAATGAACCAAACTATGGGCCTAGTTGCTAGTCGAGAGTGGAATTGCATCTGGGACAACAACAAAAATATGGGCCCAGTTGTGAGTCGAGGGTGGACTTGCAACTAGTTTCATAGCTGAGATAAAAAATGGTTGAGCCTAGTTGCAAGTCGATAGTGGAGTTGCAACTGGGATAATAACAAACTACGAGCCAACTGCGAGTTGAAGGTTGCGATTGAGACCACTACGAAACTACTAGCTCGGTTGCAAGTCAAATGGTGGACTTGCAACTCGGATGAAACAAACTACAGGTCTAGTTGCAAGTCAAGGGTAGACTTGCAACTGGGACAACTACACAAAACTACGATACCATTTGCGAGTCAATGGTGAACTTACAACTGGTACAATAACAAACTACAAGCAGAGTTGTGAGTTGATCGTGCACTTCCAAGTGGGATAAAAAAACATATGACCAGTTGCGAGTTGAGGGTGGACTTGCAACTAGGACAATTATGAAACTACGATCCCAGTTACGAGTCAAGGGTCGACATGCAACTGGGATGAAATAAACTATAGGCCTAGTTGCGAGCCAAAAGTGGACTTGCAACTGTGATGAAAAACAAAAACACAAGCTCGAGTCGCGATTTGAGGTTGGTCTTGCAACTGGGACAACTACAAGCCCAGTTGCATGTCGAGGGTGGACTTGTAACTAGGACAACTACAAACTACAAGCCCAATTGCGAGTCAATGGTCGACTTGCTACTGAGATGAGACAAACTAAGGGCCTAGTTGCGAGCCAAGGGTGACCACGCAACTCAGAAGAAAAACAAAAACGCATGCTAAGTTGTGAGTCAAGGGTGGGCTTACAACTAGGATGAACGAAACTACATGCCTAGTTGCGAGTCGAGGGTGGGCCTGCAACCGGGACAACAACAAAACTATCGGCCTAGTTGTGAGTCAAGGACGGACTTAGAACTAGGGCAATTATGAAACTACGAGCCTAGTTACAAGTCAAGGGTTCCAATTGGGATAAAACAAACTACGGGCCTAGTTTGTGAGTTAATAGGGAACTTGCAACTAGGGCAAAGGGTCGAGGACAAGTTGCATGTCGAGGGTGTACTCGCAAATGGATCAAATTGAAATCATAAATAGATAAAAAGGGGGTCAAGCCAAGTTACAAGTCGATGGTAGACTTGCAACTAGGCCAATAATAATAAATTAAGAGCCCAGTTGCTTGTCGAGAATGGATTTGCAACTGGGACAACTACAAGCGCATTTGTGAGTCGAGGGTGAACTCTACAAATTCTTCACCGGGAAATAAAAAATGCACAAAAAATGAACCAAAAAGGGATGGGTTTGCGCCCCCCCTCCAACGAGGACATAGATGAGACCATGTGAAAAGAAACACGAGAGCAGACCAACACAAAACAAAAACGGGGCATACACGACAAAACAGGACAAGCCGAGCACACATAGTCGAGTTTGTGCGAACATTAAAGCAAACAAATCAGACCTTTATAGAATTAGATGAGACATCACTAAATCTCATCTAGATGAGATTTAGCAAAATAGGGAATGAAAAGACTTGTGACCCTCCATAAAAAACAACCTACAAAATGAACCCAATATACAAACATAAAAATGGCCCACTAAAAAAAACATATTGGGACTTACTGCTTCACGGGGACAAACAGAAAATGCAAACAAATAACGAGCACGACTCATAAGCACATATATATGTAACAGTATATGAGTTAGATGAGACATTGTTTAATTCTCATCTAGAAGATAATTACCAAAACCAATGGGAGACGGGATCTCAAATCACATCGTGAAACGGCCAAGGAAAGGCGCATAAGCAAGCGGACCGACAAGTAGACACCACACACACGACGCGACATGGGACGCGCGCGACAAACAACCTGCTATCAAGATTTGCATGATATTTAGAGCAAACAGATGGCAGAGTGAGAAAAAAATCATGATTTTTTTGAAAAAAAGAAAAAAAGAAAAATATAATTAAAATACAAAAAACCATGAACTTAAAATAGTTCATAAGTTAAAACAAATAATGAAACAGAAAAGAGAAAAAGAAAAGGAAAAGAAAAGAACACACCACACACCAGCCCATATAGTAACATGACAAGACTACAACCAAACAAAAAAGATACCTCAGCCCATATGAGCGAGCGCAGGGTTGATCTCAATTAAAAAAAAAAGGAAAAAGAGCGATCGCAGCTGCCTAGCGAAACGCACGTAACGAGACAAAGCGTTGCATGAGAACACAAATCCTAAAGTTTTTATCAAACGGCTTAAAAATTACTAGATATGAGACACATCTAGATGTGAAATAGCAAACCTGTTCATGATCTGACTTTGCGCTAATCCAAATTACCTTGGAATCGACCAACGGTTTTCCCGCCGCTTGAAAATCCGCTCCTTGCGCGGTAGGTACACACGGACAAACGCCCGTGACCACAAGCACCGAGCATTGGCCGCGCCATGCCCCACGCCAGCGCCATGAGCGATGCATTATTTCACAAGTTGCAGCCTCGATCCAGAATCCAGATGCGACGACCCAACAGCTAGCAGGTCGGCGCTGCTCCATCGACGTGCGTCTCCTCGGCCTTATAAGCCACCGCACCAGCCATGTAGTGATGCATCCAACCAACACCCAAGGTCCAACACAGGCGCCTAGCTAGGAGAAACTAATAATGGCGGTGAGCAAGCTTGGCCCGGCGGCGGCGTTCCTGGCCCGCATCCTCCTCCTGCTCGTCCTCGTCGCCCAGGTTGCCGTCGGCGGCCCCAACATCGGCCTCATCCCGGGAAGCCCGGCGTGCCCTCACACGTGCACGAATCCGCAGCAGTCCTACACCAGGAGCTGCCTATACGCCGACCATTGCTCCCCGCGGTGAGCTAAGAGCGGCCGGGTTCCATCGAGAACTATTAGCTTTATGAACACACCACATGTGGTTCTTTTCTTTATGTATGCAAAGTGATGTACTCCCTCTGTACCGAAATATATGTCGCTCGAGTAGCTGAAGGGAGTAATATTGTGGCATATGTATTTGTGTTTGATTTCGGCAGCTGCAATCATTGATACTGGTCGCTTCGGAACTTTGCATTCGATTTGGAAACTTTCATCTCATGTAGCTGAAAATACCTGTTTTGCCTCATCACTCACATGTGGGTTCAAATTCGGTTGGGGGAAGACCATCGGCCTGCAAAGGTGCCTCATCACTCACATGTGGGTTCGAATCCGGCTGTCGAATGACCATCGGCCTGCAAAGGTGCATCATCACTCACATGCATATTTTCATTTATGTGTTCAGTTGGAGCCAGATGTGGCATATCACTGAAGCCGGCCTCTCCCAGGCGGGCGGCTACAAATTGACTGTTAGTGATGTTCGAAACACCACTGTCAGGCACAAAGATATGTCTGTGAGCGACCTTTAGGGTCTAGGCTAGTAAGGCCAAACCAGTGACGGAGACATCTACCAACAGTTGGTTTATGCAGGACCCGATAGTGGAGAACCCCCACAAGAGAATGACCAATTTCGAGCGCATTTCGTCTGGACACTTAAATATTCCAAATTTCACAATTCATATAGTAAACAAGTTAACGCAACTTTATTCATCATCACTGATACCATACTACAACATCTGAACCACATAACATAAACCTGATGCACATGTAAGAATTAAAAGGCCGAATCCGACAGCATAGACCCAACACATAGCACAAACCTGACGCACAACAAAAGTTAAAAGGCCGAATCCAACAACATAGGTCAAACACTTGTTTGTGTAATAATCTAACATCTCGGAGCAATCTAACTAAACACACAAGATGAGGTAAAGACGGCCATATCAACATCCTTTCTTTGATGGCCTCTTGGAGTACTCTTTACTTTGGTAATGCCCAACATGATGTTCTTCGGCAATGTTACTCTTGGAGCATGGCGTGTCCCGTCTTGGATGCTTCATTCGACACATCATGATGAGAAGTTCCCCGTGCCAACTTAGCTATATGTTCTACAAAATTTCAAACAGAGAAAAACAATTAGCAAACATACATACACTCAATGGAATTACATGTATTTTACCTGCACCAAAGATAGTTATTGCTGATCGGAACGACGCACCAGCATGCAGTAGAATGGGCATGCTTCATGTGTAGACGAATTTCAAGGTCCCATCCCACTAGAAAAATGCTTTGTCATGCTTAATGGTCCATCTACGCCTATCCCACCCCCTCCTTAAAATAGGATTTGCAATAACACATACCTAACATAAATTACTAATGACATCAATGTCTAACAAATGAAAAAAAGTACACATATCTTTGGAAATTGAAACATCGTCCACTACAAAAAAACACTACTAAGCTATACTACTAAACATCACACTAAGTACTTCAAAACTACTAATACAACTATACCATCAATATAACTAACTACAACAACTACTAACACCTAACTCGACTGCCACAATACTGTAACAACACACAAACAAAGAATATAATGCTGCTAAATTACCTAAAATGCTAATTAAATAAGGGCAAAAAAAGTATACCTTTTGGGTGCAGTTGCATGCCGACGAGGGTGGAGGCTATGGCCGTCGAGTAGGAGGAAGTCTAGGTCATCGAGGAGGAGGGAGGCATCGTCAGGCGGCTGCTACCTAGAAGGAGGAAGGGGCAACCATTGTAGAGGAGGAGGACGAGGTGGTGGAGACCTCCATGGAGCCGCTGTTTTTGGGGAGAGCGAGGAGGTGGTTGCGCATCCTATCAAGGTATGTGATGGCACGCATCATGTCGGGCTACGACTGTTTAGTGTTGGAGAAGAAGGGGCAAGAAATAATGGAGTCACGTTCGAGTGGCGATTTTGTAATGGGGCTCAAGCTATCATGGACAGGTGATACATCCTAAACGCATTTATAACTTTTAACTTATCAAGACATTTTTATCAAAAAAATTAAAACCCTACTAAATTTTTAAAAAATATTTCTAAAAATTATTAAATATGAGGTTCAAAAAAGTTCAGTGTATATTAAAAATATGTTCAGTGTATACTGGAAAATGGTTCACCATGTATTACAAAAACATTCAATGTGTATTAAAAAATGTAGTCTATACTAAAGTATATTCATCGTATATTTGAAGAAAGCTCACCATGTACTAAACAAGGGATAATTAATTTATGCCCCTAGTTGGGTCCCACTCGGCAGATTTACCCCTAGTTTTCAGAAACTCTGCCCAAACCACTTTCACTCTTCTTATGCTTTTTCCCTTTTATCGTTTGACAATCACTTTGAAAACATCATAAAAAATTCATACTAACTCAGAAAAATTCAAATAAGATATCAAAATGTTTGGAGAAACATCACCTATATGTGCATGTCATTTGCATTTATGACAAAACCGTTGAGCAATCCCCATCTTAGTTTGAACTCATATGATCTCAGCGTGAACCGTAAAATCTATTTTCTTTTTTTGAAAATATCAAAAAATACTAATGTTTTGTGGAAAACGTTGACTAATGTTTTCAGTGTTTGTGAAGTTTCATCATGGAATGACATTTGTGGAAGTCGTGGCAACAAAACAAAATCAGCACTCCAAAATACTTTTGTTTTGGAGCATCGATTTTGTTTATTTTCCATGACTTCCATGAATGTGTCATTCCCCGATGAAACTTGGCAAGCACTCAAAACATTGTTCAATGTTTTCCACACAAAAATAGTAGAAATTTTTTTGATTTTATTTTCAATTTTTCCAGATTTTACTATTCATGCTAGGATCATATGAGCTCAAACTGAGATGGAGACTTTCCAACACTATTGTCGTGAATGAAAATGACATGCGCATATATGTGATGTTTTTCTGAAATTTTGATATCTTATTTGATATTTTCTGAGTTAGTATGAATTTGTTATGAAGTTTTCAAAGTGCGAAGTGGTTTGGGCACAACCGAGGGTTTTTGGAAACTAGGGGTACAACTGTCGAGTGGGGCCCAACTAAGGGCATATAATTAATTTTCCATTTAAAAAAATGTTCATTATATATTATTTTTTAATCATATTTAAGGAAATATTCACTATATACTACAAAAAAGTTTATCGTGTATTATAGAAAATGTTCGCTGTATATTAAAAAAATGTTCAATGTATATTACAAAATATTCAAATTTTTTTAGAAATTGTTCAACATATATTAAAAATATTTTTACCATATTAAAAATTGTTCACCATACATATAAAAATGCTCATAATAAAATTGTATTCATCCTGTATTACAAAAAAACAAGTAAAAGAAATAAAAGATGAGATATAAAAAACAAGAAAAGACGGTGAAAAGCCAAATAAGCAATATAAAAGCAAACAATAAAAAAAAAACAACGAACCACACGCATCACATGTTGTGGGCGAAGCCACACTATTAAAGCATCTCCAATAAATGATGTAGATGTATAGATAACTGAATTTTACATCACCAAGGTCCAAAAACGAAACTCCAATAGATGATGTAGATGCATTTTTTTTATTCAGGATTTGCTCAAGATGTAAAATCAGGGTACCATCACCAGCCGCGGCCCAAGCAAAACCGCAGCCGTTCGCGTAAATGCTCAACTCCCGCGTTGAAAGGTCCAGCCTTCCGAATCCCGCTGCCACTACTGGACCCGATGGACTACTCCCCTGACTCCGCGGCCGTAACCGCCACTCCACTGCACCTTCCATGGTCGCTGGCGTGTCTACCGTCGTTCCTGCCGCCGCGCCATGCCCCCCGCCCCCCCCCGGGGGGGGGGGGGGGCCCCCCCCCCCCCCACCCACCCACCCGGGGGTTGTCCCCGCCCCCCCCCGGGGGGGGGGGGGGGCCCCCCCCCCCCCCACCCACCCACCCGGGGGTTGTCCCCGCCCCCCCCCGGGGGGGGGGGGGGGCCCCCCCCCCCCCCACCCACCCACCCGGGGGTTGTCCCCGCCCCCCCCCGGGGGGGGGGGGGGGCCCCCCCCCCCCCCACCCACCCACCCGGGGGTTGTCCCCGCCCCCCCCCGGGGGGGGGGGGGGGCCCCCCCCCCCCCCACCCACCCACCCGGGGGTTGTCCCCGCCCCCCCCCGGGGGGGGGGGGGGGCCCCCCCCCCCCCCACCCACACTAAATTAGCATGCGGTGGATTTGCAGCCACACGTCCCGCGACTGCCGACGGAGTGGAGGCCCTGGAAAGGAAGAAGCCTACTACGACCAAACCAGGTGGTGGCGGCATGAAGCGGTCGCCATGTGACCCCGGCATGACCCCGTCCCGGCCGATGAAGACCAAGGAGGTCGCAGCAGCTACTACTGCCTCGATTGCATCGAAGCCTGTGACTGTTACTGTCGTTGATGGTGTGCCTCCTCCCCCACCACCCCGTTCCCCGCCGCTAGTCATGCAGGAGGAGTCGTCGATGCCCGCGGCCACTATCTCCAACATGCTCGACTAAATGTCCCAGTAAAAAAATGTTCTTCTTTTTTTATTGTTGTTTTGACTTGCTCATATGAATAGAATGTGAGCTAGTGTGTATATGCATTTCTAGTGTTGATAATGGAACATTCATGCGCATGTCAAATGTTGCGACTGAAGATTTTGTCTCTCAATATTTTTCATCAAGATTATGATACGCCATTTGATGATGACAACCTTGACATGCAAGATGAGGGTTTGATTGATAATGCGAAGGGAAGAACTGCCAACTATCCAAATGCTGAAGATATGTTGATTTGCACCGCTTTGAAGCGAGTCTCTCTTGATGCATCCGTGGAAAGTGACCAACCAGTGGCCACATATTGGAACCACATCAAAGAATTCTATGATGAACGAAACATAAGTGGTCACTATCGATCGAGGGATTCTATTCGGCACCGATGGTCTACTGTCAATGCTGAATGCCAAAATGGGCGGGTTGCTTGACCAGTTGCATGAAGCCAAGTGGTTCTAATGAAAAAAAAACATGGTAATTTGCTTGCTACTTTCGAATGCTTTCTCATGAAGCCAAGTGGTTGCATATTTTCCTAATTAACGAAGTTTCTTTATTGTTATGTAGTTCATGCTTGCTCAAGGTTTGTTCCAAGAAATAGGGAAGAACGGGGATAAGAGGAAGAGGAAAGTAAACCTGTTCTCTTTCCAACAGTGCTACAATGACCTCAAGGATGAGAAGAAGTGGAAGATTGAAGTTCCGAGGCGGAAGAGTTTGATTGTCGATCGTGACCACGAAGATTATGATGGTGAGGAGGTGAGAAGGAGCCCTGCCCCTCACTCGGTTGCCAAAGCATATAGCGCCAGTTTGGTTTGCGTCCTGGTGGTTTCCAGCCTGGCCTGAGGCTGGCATGGAGTTTACCTGGAGCCGTTTGGTTTGCTTCCTCAAAAATTTGCTAGGAGGGTTAGGCCTTGTACAATGCAAGGTGCTTAAGGGAGGTGCTTAGAGAAATAAATCAGACTTTTCTTAAGCACCGGTGCTTATTTATACATGGTAGACGCTTAATTAGGCGTCTCTTCTATAGAAATAGGTACCGATGTTTCGAAAAAACCCGATTTATTTTTTTAAGCACATCTCTAATCACCTACCATTGTACAATGCCTTAAGCAGGCATACTCATTAGCCTGCCAGGCTTCCGGTTCCCTATGCCTGGTACATGCTAACATGTTTAACGCTACACTTACGGACGGCTTCTACGGAAGTTAAGCTATGGAACGAGTTGTGAAGATGTGATAGGAAATCAAAATGAAAGGGGACCACCGCTGGAAATCAGGAGTGGAGAGGATTTGTGGGAAAACGAGTCCGTACGTCTAACGTGCAGATGACAGCCGTAAGTCTAGCATTTTTGTACAACTATTGGAACTTGTGCCAACCAATACCAATCATTCTTTGCTTATTTTGTTACAATTTTATTTCTTGTTATTTGTACACCAGGCCAAGTAGTAACCAAACACCTTTCTTCCAAGCTAGCCTGGCCAGCCTGAAAATATCGTCCTCCCACATCCACCCCAAGTACCTATTTCTCCCAGGCATGAGTGCGAGAACATGAACCAAACTGAATCATAGGCCCGATGGAAATAAAAAAAACAATGCATCAAAGATAGGAAACAATGGTCTTAAAGAAGGATTCTAAGCCATCGTCATTGCGAGAAAAGATTACGCCGAAGAAAAAAAGCTCTTGAAATTGAAAGAAATGGAGGAGAGGGTGGTAGCTGAGAGGCGGAAGGCGGCGACCGAGGAGAAGAAAAGTCGAGTTAGAGGGGAGGAAGGTGGCGGCTGAAGAGCTTAATGCGACGGAGGACAAAGCGAAAATTTATGTTTAGGGACACAAGTGGCCTTGACACGAATCAAATAGCATCTGTGGAGCTTTGTTGCGACATAATGGTCAAGAAGAAGCCATGATCATGAGGAACTCGATGGGTGGCTTTAGAGGAGGAATGGGTGGAGTGGGAGGAGCAATGTATTTAAAACAATCTTTAGTGTGCATTTTATAAATGTTCAACATGGATTAAGATAAAAATCAACATGTATTTAAAAGATTATTCAATGTGTTCCCATAAAAATAATATTCAATGTGTATCGGAAAAAATATTCAACCTGTATATGAAAAACGTTCAATGTGTACAAAAACATTGTTAGATATTTTGGGGAAAACCCAAAGAAAAATTTATAAGTTAAAACATATAGAAAAAGTAAATCGTGTGCAACCTTCACAACACTGGCCAAAACCAGTGTGAGGTTTCATGAACCGGTCTTGGAACACCGCTTGGATACATCTTTCATGTGCAGTTCATGATCCCCAATTCCCACTGTCGTCCTTTTTTTTAACGTTGGCGGAAGATCTACCAAATTCATTAATCAGAAAAAAGCGTTACAAGAACCCTTTAAGGAGGAAAGCACATCAAAAAGCCAGTGCAAAAATTAAAGAAGAAAAAAAGGTCAGCACCACCATATACCCAAGCTCCACCGACAAGCCATGCACACCATTAGAAACCATCGTTGGGCCTCCAAGGTGACACCTTAAGGAGGAAGTGATAACGAGGACAACCCCGTCACCCAATCTGGCATAGCCAAATCTTAGGCTCTCACCCGGAGACCACAAGCCATGAGGTACGAAGAGCAAAACGAGCTCCACGACAGTACCTCCAAGAAGGAAGACAAAATCTGTAGACGCTGTTATCATCGACACTGATTACATCAATGCCGGATTTTCATCTTAAGCCGAGTCTTTTCCATCAATCATGGATCTAAGCCCTACCAGCGACCCTGGGCAAAAAAAAAAGGCCATGCACACACCACCAGGAATGGACTTGTCACCACCGCACGCAGAAACTTGGCGAACAAGAGCCAACCTGGCTGTGCCGCCCCGCCGCACGCAGGCCTGAGCGAGCGAAAACCAGATCCGCCCATCCTCTGCCTCCGTGCGCAAAACTGAACGAGGAACCGCACCGTAGCTCACAGGAAGAGCCGAGTTTGAACTGGAGCTGGCCGGTGAGCACCGCCGCGCGCCGAGACGGAACGGCTTTCACGCCTCGCGGTAGGTACACACGGACAGACGCCCCTGACCAGAAGCGCCGAGCATTGGCCGCGCCATGCCCCGCACCGACGCCATCCTGCAATAACCTGAGCACTATATGCCGTACGTACAGCGGTTGCGTTGCATTATTTGCAGGTTGATGATGCCGCCGGTCGATCCAGATGCGACGACGCAACAGCCACCTCTCCGTGGCAAGCAGGTCAGCATTGATTCCACGATGTCTGTCTGCCTCCTCGGCCTTATAAGCCACCGGACCAGACATGTAGATGTATCCAACACCCAAGATCCTACACAGGCAGCGGAGGAGAACCAATAATGGGGGCGAGCAAGCTATTCCCGGCGTTCCTGGCCGGCGTCCTCCTCCTCCTGCTCGTCGTCGCCGCGCAGCTCGCCGGCGCCCAGCACATCAGCTACTTCCCGAATAGGCCGGCGTGCCCGGGCCAGTGCGGGGCGCCGGGGAAGTCCTACACCAGGGGCTGCACGTACAAGGACCAGTGCCCGCACTGAGCTCAGGGCGGCCTGTGCGCTTTATGTGCACAAACACAAACCCAGGTGGTTCTTTTTCTTTCCGAATAATCTGTGTGCGCAAGCGATTAAATCCGGAGTGATGAATTTCTCCATGTAAGTACGGTATATGTATCTTTATTTGATTTCGGCAGCTGCGATCATTTTCTGTATGTCGAAGCTCCGGAGCTTTGCGTTCAATTTGTTAATTTGCAACTCATTTACATGGCGAGTTCCAAAACTGAGCTTAAATTTTTTCCAGTTTGTTTTTTTGATAAAAGGAATATATTAATATCAAAAAGATATCAATTAGAGCCGATCTCTGCACCAACACAACTCAAGAGTTACTCGAGAAATCAAGGATGCACACATTCAAATTATTACAATATGACATAAAGACAAACGGTCAACATAACAACTGCAGCAAAGAACAACAAAACCATCAATGATGGCAACATCAAGGTAATATGATAGATGCTCCTTTCACAAGAAAAAAGAAAAGAAATGATAGATGCTCCAACAAGGACGCCTCTAGAAAAGTAACGACGCACGAGCGCCATCGTTACTGAAGCCAACCACCGAGGCCAGATCATGGATTTTCACCACATAGAGAAGTCTGAGTTAACTCCATGCATGTATGAAAAATCTACTATTATATAGATCAGACGTGACAGGGGGGTCTAAGTCTCATATATTTCCGAGTTAGCCATTTATTTTGATCATGAAAAGATTCCAATATATGTGCACTCATAGAATTCAAAATTAAGTTTTTTTGCTTTTTGAGCATTTTGCTTTTGTCAGTCCTAACTCCTGATATTTCACTTTTACCACTCAAGCATGGTCAAAAGTGAAATGAGTGACAAAAACCAAAAGGTCAAAACTAAATTAATTTGCAAATTAAATATTTGCAATGAATAATTAATCACATATACTCGAGGTCGATACTCAAATATATATTACACCAAAGCAAAAATACGTATGATCAAATATAGTAGGCAGAATATTTAGGTAATAAAAATTACATATTATTTGCCCATAATATATCTATCTATCTATCTATCTGTATGTCTGTCTGTCTGTCTGTCTATCTATCCATCAAATCGGCATTGCTACAAGATTTTTAAACTTTGTTGCTATCTTGAAACTTACACGGACATCGAGCGCGGCATATCTTATCATTCAATTTTTGAAAAAAAAGAAATTGAAAATATTAATTTATAGGGATTGTTTTTTAACTTGTTTTTGATTTTTTTTTGAACTTGTGCACTTTTTCAAGTTCGTGAACTCTTTTTGATTTTGTGAAATTTTTTTTGAATTCCTGGCCCTTTTTTGATTTTATGATCTTTTTCCAAATTCATGAACCTTTTTCTAATTCATGAACATTTTTCTAAACCATGATTTTTTGTCCAACTCGTGAACTATTTTTGAATATGCAAACTTGTACAAAAATGTTTGAATATACAAAGAAATCATCTGTGAAAAACGCAGTCTTTTTGGGCATGAACTCGTTCGTTATGTTTTTTTGTTGAGAAACTTATACTCCCTCCATCTCTTAATATAAGACGTTTTTTGACACTGTACATTACGTGTTGGCGATGCCGATCGATCGAGCGAAATGCAGCCGAGCGAGCAACATGGGCCGTGGCACGCTTTGGGTGCGCATGAGCACAATCTACTTTTCGGCGTTGAAGGAACCAAGGAGGAGTCTCTTTCCTGACACTTTCGAAAAGAGATCAAAGAAGGGTAACCCCGCAAAAAAAGAGATCGAAGAAGGGTAACCCCGCCAACTAGTATGAGCATGGTGTAGGCACTTTGTACCGCTAACTCAGTATGGTGCATCAACACCATTTTTTCTAGAACTCACATCAACACCAAATAGGAAATGGTGTTTTCCTATTCATCGCACGTTGTGACAAACTGTCCACCAGGCGCATAGGCACTGTTGATCTGGCGATTGGGCCGGCCATCTCGTGAAAATCAATGAAACTGGCCCTTTTCTGAATCTTCAACACAAAATGACCGCAATCTGAAAATATTTCATAAACTGACCCCTTTAAGCATGATGTCCTCGGCTAGGGCGCCATGCTAGATAGCATGACGCCTCGAGCTAGGTCATGCTATCTAGCATGGCGCCCTAGCCCCGGGCGTCCTGCAAAAGGGCCAGTTTCGGAAATATTTTCAGATTGGGGCCATTTTGTGTTGAAGTTTCGAAACAGGGCCAGTTTCGTCCATTTTCACGTTCGTACGCATTCCTTTTCAGTTTTGGTTTTTGGAACTTTCTAAAAGATTTCTAGTCAGTTTTTACCTGTTTTGTAAACCTTCTAGAAGGTCCCTTAACCAATTTGTTTTCTTTTATTGGTTTTTCTTTTCTATTTATTTTTCCTTTTTCATAAATTAATTTTTTAAATGTTCAAACCTTGAAAAATTATGTATATTTTTTTGGAATTATCAATTTATGTTCACAATTTTAGAAAATGTTATGAATTTACAGATTTTATTCCCATTTTAGGAAAAATGATAAAGTATTCAAAATGTGTTCGAAAATTACAAAAACAAAAAGGAATTGTAAAATTTTCAACCTTTTTAAACATTCGAAATTTTTTCAAAATTTCTTCAGTTGTTAAAAAATGTTCAGTTTTGTAAATTTGCTCAAGGAATGTACTCATTCAAAAAACATGTGTTCTGAATATTTTTCACGCTTTCAAAAACTATGTTAGGATTTTCAAAAATTGTGACCTTTTAAACAAATTGTTTACAAATTCAAAAAATGTTTTAAGTCTTCAAAATTGTTCATGTTCCGAAAAACTATTCAAGAATTAAAGTGTTTTTCATGTTTCAAATAATATATATTTTTATAATGAATATTAGAAAAAGATGATTGCTAGAGTGACTTTACGATCGTTATCGTATTTTTTCTTGATCACTATCGACTTTTATTTATTGATCACTACACTTCGCACATTATTGGGCCGGCGACACATAGGAGCTCCCTTGAAAATGCCCTCACCACGGGAGATATATATCATTTGTGTTGGGAAATGTTGCATGGAAAACAAAAAAAAAATCTACGCACACGCAAGATCGATCGATGGAGATGCATTGCAACGAGGGGGAAACTGTGTCTACGTACCCTCGTAGACCGTAAGTGGATGCGTTTAGTAACGCGGTTGATGTAGTCGAACTTCTTCGCTATCCACGCCTTCTTAATCCAGCAAGATAGCGAGGTAGTGGATGAGTTCCGGAAGCACGGCGGCATGGTGGCGGTGACGGTGAAGTTTGTTGGGGAACGTAGTAATTTCAAAAAAATTCCTACGCACACGCAAGATCACGGTGATGTATAGCAACGAGAGGGGAGAGTGTTGTCTACGTACCCTCGTAGACCGAAAGCGGAAGCGTTAGCACAACGCGGTTGATGTAGTCGTACGTCTTCACGATCCGACCGATCAAGTACCGAACGCATGGCACCTACGAGTTTAGCACACGTTCAGCCCGATGACGTCCCTCGAACTCCGATCCAGCTGAGTGTTGAGGGAGAGTTTCGTCAGCACGACGACCTGGTGACGATGTTGATGTTCTACCGATGCAGGGCTTCGCCTAAGAACCGCTACAGTATTATCGAGGTGGACTATGGTGGAGGGGGGCACCGCACACGGCTAAAAGATCAAACAGATCAATTGTTGTGTCTTTGGGGTGCCCCCTGCCCCCGTATATAAAGGAGCAAGGGGGGTGCGGCCGGCCTAGAGAGGGGGCGCGCCAGGAGGAGTCCTACTCCTACCGGGAGTAGGACTCCCCCCTTTTCCTTGTTGGACTAGGAGAGAGAGGGGAAAGAGGTGGAGGAGAAGAGGGAGGGGGGGGGGGGCGCCGCCCCCTTCTCCTTGTCCTATTCGGACTAGGGGGGAGGGGGCGCGGCCCTTGCCCTGGCCGCCTCCTCTCTCTTCCACCAAGGCCCACGAAGGCCAATTAAATCCCTGGGGGGTTCCGGTAACCTCCCGGTACTCCGGTAAAATCCCGATTTCACCCGGAACACTTCTGATATCCAAACATAGGCTTCCAATATATCAATCTTCATGTCTCGACCATTTCGAGACTCCTCATCATGTCCGTGATCATATCCGGGA
>LR880972.1:949831382-949851685 GCA_904067115.1 Aegilops sharonensis | reverse complement strand
AGCCACCTGTGTGCAAAGCACGTCGGTAGAACCAGTCTCGTGTAAGCATACGCGTAATGTCGGTCCGGGCCGCTTCATCCAACAATACCGCCGAACCAAAGTATGACATGCTGGTAAGCAGTATGACTTATATCGCCTAGAACTCACTTGTGTTCTACTCGTGCATATGACATCTACGCATAAAACCTGGCTCGGATGCCACTGTTGGGGAACGTAGTAATTTCAAAAAATTTCCTACGCACACGCAAGATCATGGTGATGCATAGCAATGAGAGGGGAGAGTGTTGTCTACGTACCCTCGTAGACCGAAAGCGGAAGCGTTAGCACAACGCGGTTGATGTAGTCGTACGTCTTCACGATCCGACCAATCAAGTACCGAACGCATGGCACCTACGAGTTTAGCACACGTTCAGCCCGATGACGTCCCTCGAACTCTGATCCAGCTGAGTGTTGAGGGAGAGTTTCGTCAGCACGACGACGTGGTGACGATGTTGATGTTCTATCGACGCAGGGCTTCGCCTAAGAACCGCTACAGTATTATCGAGGTGGACTATGGTGGAGGGGGGCACCGCACACGGCTAAAAGATCAAACAGATCAATTGTTGTGTCTTTGGGGTGCCCCCTGCCCCCGTATATAAAGGAGCAAGGGGAGTGCGGCCGGCCTAGAGAGGGGGCGCGCCAGGAGGAGTCCTACTCCTACCGGGAGTAGGACTCCCCCCCTTTTCCTTGTTGGACTAGGAGAGAGAGGGGAAAGAGGTGGAGGAGAAGAGGGAAGGGGGGGGGGGGGGCGCCCCCCTCTCCTTGTCCTATTCGGAATAGGGAGGAGGGGGCGCGGCCCTTGCCCTGGCCACCTCCTCTCTCTTCCACCAAGGCCCACTAAGGCCCATTAAGTCCCTGGGGGTTCCGGTAACCTCCCGGTACTCCAGTAAAATCCCGATTTCACCCGGAACACTTCCGATATCCAAACATAGGCTTCCAATATATCAATCTTCATGTCTCGACCATTTCGAGACTCCTCGTCATGTCCGTGATCACATACGGGACTCTGAACAACCTTCGGTACATCAAAACATATAAACTCATAATATAACTGTCATCGAAACGTTAAGCGTGCGGACCCTACGGGTTCGAGAACTATGTAGACATGACCGAGACTTGTCTCCGGTCAATAACCAATAGCGGAACCTGGATGCTCATATTGGCTCCCACATATTCTACGAAGATCTTTATCGGCCAGACCACATTACAACATACGTTGTTCCCTTTGTCATCGGTATGTTACTTGCCCGAGATTCGATCTTCGGTATCTCAATACCTAGTTCAATCTCGTTACCGGCAAGTCTCTTTACTCGTTCCGTAATACATCATCCCGCAACTAACTCATTAGTTGCAATGCTTGCAAGGCTTAAGTGATGTGCATTACCGAGAGGGCCCAGAGATACCTCTCCGACAATCGGAGTGACAAATCCTAATCTCGAAATACGCCAACCCAACAAGTACCTTCGGAGACACCTGTAGAGCACCTTTATAATCACCCAGTTACGTTGTGACGTTTGGTAGCACACAAAGTGTTCCTCCGGTAAACGGGATTTGCATAATCTCATAGTCATAGGAACATGTATAAGTCATGAAGAAAGCAATAGCAACATACTAAACGATCGTGTGCTAATCTAACGGAATGGGTTCATGTCAATCACATCATTCTCCTAATGATGTGATCCCGTTAATCAAATGACAACTCATGTCTATGGTTAGGAAACATAACCATCTTTGATCAACGAGCTAGTCAAGTAGAGGCATACTAGTGACACTCTGTTTTGTCTATGTATTCACACATGTATTATGTTTCCGGTTAATACAATTCTAGCATGAATAATAAACATTTATCATGATATAAGGAAATAAAAATAACTTTATTATTGCCTCTAGGGCATATTTCCTTCAGTCTCCCACTTGCACTAGAGTCAATAATCTAGATTACACAGTAATGATTCTAACACCCATGGAGCCTTAGTGCTGATCATGTTTTGCTCGTGGAAGAGGCTTAGTCAACGGGTCTGCAATATTCAGATCCGTATGTATCTTGCAAATTTCTATGTCTCCCACCTGGACCAAATCCCGGATGGAATTGAAGCGTCTCTTGATGTGCTTGGTTCTCTTGTGAAATCTGGATTCCTTCGCCAAGGCAATTGCTCCAGTATTGTCACAAAAGATTTTCATTGGACCCGATGCACTAGGTATGACACCTAGATCGGATGTGTGGCGCCCCCCTCCCACATATATATAGGTGGGGGAAGATGGGAGCAGCCAGGAGGCGCCCCAATTAGGGCCAAATCCTACTTGGGCTCCTGCGCTGGCCGCGCCCCCTCTTACCATACATGCCAGAGGGGGAAAGGAAAGGTGGGAGAGGGAAGGAATGGGGGAGGCCGAATCCCCCCTTTCCTTTCTCCCACAGGTCGGCTGCCATAGGGGGCTGCACCAGCCCTTTGTGGGCTGGTGTGCTCCCCTCTGATGGCCCAATAGGCCCATCACCCTCCCGGTGGTGTCCGGAACCCCTCCGGTATTCCGATGACTACCCGGTTCACTCGAAACTCTTCCGGTGTCTGAATATCATCATCCTATATATCAATCTTTACCTTTGGACCATTCCTGAGTTCCTCGTCATGTTTGTGATCTCATCCAGGACTCCGAACAACATTTGGTCACCAAATAATATAACTCATATAACACTATATCGTCAACGAACGTTAAGCGTGTGGACCCTACGGGTTCAAGAACTATGTAGACATGACCGAGACACCTCTCTGGTCAATAATCAATAGCGGAACCTGGATGCCCATATTCGCTCCTACATATTCTACGAAGATCTTTATCGGTTGAACCTTATGACAACATACACAATTCCCTTTGTCCATCAGTATGTTACTTGCCCAAGATTCGATCGTCGATATCTTCATACCTAGTTCAATCTCGTTACCGGCAAATCTCTTTACTCGTTCAGTAATACACGATCTTGCAACTAACTCCTTAGTTACTTTGTTTGCAAGCTTCTTATGATGTGTATTACCGAGAGGGCCCAGAGATACCTCTCCGATACTCCGTGGGACAAATCCTAGTCTCGATCCATGCCAACTCAACAGACACCTTCGGAGATACCTGTAGAGCATCTTTATAATCACCCAGTTACGTTGTGATGTTTGATAGCACACAAGGCATTCCTCTGGTATCCGGGAGTTGCATGATCTCATGATCGAAGGAATGTATATTTGATATTAAGAAAACAATAGCAATAAACTGAACGATCATATGCTAAGCTAACTGATGGGTCTTGTCCATCACATCATTCTCCTAATGATGTGATCCCGTTATCAAATGACAACTCATGTCTATGGTTAGAAAACTTTAACCATCTTTTGATCAACGAGCTAGTCTAGTAGAGACTCACTAGGGACACGGTATTTGTTTATGTATCCACATATGTATTTCAATTTTCAATCAATACAATTCTAGCATGAATAATAAACCTTTACCATAAATAAGGAAATATAAAATAATAACTTTATTATTGCCTCTATGGAATATTTCCTTTAATTTGCTGTTGAGCTGTCCTCCAGCCCGACCATCCACGAAAACACCAGCTCGAGCCACCCCCCTCTATGTGACGCGACACTTTCCACGAAGACTGATGTTTCATTGTCGGAGAAGTATGTCATACCAGCTAAGCGCCGTGACAAAGGGAATCAAACTGTTACTGTCAGGTCGATGCATAAACAAAGTACTGCCAGACGTGTTCAGCTTTGGAGGTACATGTACTACAGATTAGCACGATGAAATTTCAGATTATACCGAAGAAAGAAGTGAAGCCTATCTTTTTAATACCATGCAATCATGAGGTGGGAAATATTCAGGTCCAACTAGAGCTTTGCTACACCCACGTAATGTTAAGTGGTGAGGCGCTTACGTAGAAGACGTGGTCGATTTTAACTGATTATTAATGGGACACGGGCCCATCTGAGAATAGAGGGGCTGATTCTTGATTGATTAGTTAAGAAAGGAAGTTTACGTATAGAATATAAACATATTACGTAGGTGTAACATTTTTGATGACCGAATGTAAGCGCCTCACCACCTAACATTACATGGGTGTAGCAAAGCTCGTCCAACTATTTCTTAAGTAACTGTATCAAGGACTCACGAGGGTGGATGCACGTCGTTTGTCAAAGTACTAGTCCGTTTTGGACTTTTGTGTTCAACGTGGACGGATACTTAAATTAGTTAAGATTTGATTTGTTAGGATAGAAAAGAGAGAGAGAGTTTTTTTTTCGAAGTACGGCCCTTAAAGGCTTTTATTCATTCATCGCTCGTACATAGTCTGAGTGCTGCACCTCGTCACTCAAGAACTCAGGGATACAACTGAAAGTTACATCACCCATGCCTGAAAGCAGGACATGCAGAGCTAATTTGTGCACCACTCCATTGGCGTCTCTACTGATATGGTACAACTCGAATCCCTGAAAAGATGAGAGATAGACCTTCATCTCTCTAATAATGAGACCTACATCTGAAAGGTTGCTCCTCTTGTGGACNGATGGCTGCTACCTAGCATGGACGACGAAACACAATTTGAATGGATTGGCTCGCGCCTCACTCAGCAGCTTAAACAAGTGGGGTACTTATGAACTGATTAACATCTAGCTCTTCCAATTAAGTAGCGGTAGGTACATCGCTGCATCGACCTCCCTTGTCTGATCAAATGGAATCTCATCAAGTAGCAGCTGCATCCCTGCACGACCGGTCCACGCACGCATGACGCGCTGAACCGCGGTACTTAGTTCACTGCTCAATTACTTCAACAGAAGCTGGAAGTTGTCACTTGAGTAGTGAACTACCGGAAGATTTTAACTCGACACGTATATATTGGAAGCTACGTGTAGTTAAGTGAACTGCTGGAAGCTTTTAACTCAACAGGCATATATGCTTCAACTACCGGAAGCTTTTAGCTCACGTGACAACTACGACACAACAGGAAGTACTTTCCTCTAGTTAAACCCCTTAATGTCGATTAGTTACTGCTAATTTTTTGCGTATGCATGGGCGTCCGTGTCATGTCTCGCCCCCCCCTGTGCATCTGTCCCTCCAGTTGCCAGGGTCCATGTACTCATAAAAGGCCCAAATCTTAATAAAGGAAAAATGAAAAGAAGCCCACCATGTGGAAAACAAAGGGGGCCAGGCTAGCAGCAGTACGCACGTCCGCATAGGTCAGGTCTCCTCTCATCGCTACCTTTCCAACTTGCCGCCTGGATCCTCCCTCCTCCTGAGATCGAATCTGTCGCCGACTCGCCTGCTATCTTCCATTGAATCTCTCCATTGAGAAGGGAATGGGTTAATTAGGCAAGCGCCTTCGCGCTGACCGACGACCGCATGCCGGCCGACCAGCCACATGGATTAGTGATCAAATCAAGAAAAAAAGGTTAGTTTATTTTCAGCTTAGATTAGTTTGTGCCTTTCAAACTGTATAAATGGAATTGTAGAACCATAAACATTGATAACTAATAACTAGAAAAATTATAATTAGTCTAGTAGTCTAAGAATCAACTAGAGCGCTAGGATGTATTGCGCTATGGTGTGCAGGCGTTTCAGCCGATGCCATGCTGGCATCACGTGCAATCGAACATGACCATATCCGGCTATCCGCTAGCCAAACTCAGAAGGCGCAAATTTTATAACACTAGATGGATATTGCATGAACGTTTGTTCAAAAGATATCTAATTGTATTTGTGTAGACACGAAGATGAAGAGGACTGAATCAATTTGTAACTTTTTCAAGCCAATTTTTTCCTGCATAACGCCGACTTTAAATTAATAGATATGCAACCTTTTTTTATTCTTATTGCACAACAACCACATATTTGCTATCCAGATTTTCCATCATCTACAACTATTTATGAACATGTATGCTATGATTTTGATGCTTCTAGTTTTTGCCCCCCCTATCGCTATTTTCTGGCTCCGTCCCTGGTTCCACTCATTAGCTATAATTTGGCAGTCTGTTTGAACTTGAACATTGATCCATCCTTGCTCCAGTGCAAACATCATCGCGTCTCGACACACCAAAGCTTCCCCTACCAAAGGAGAAGTAGTTCCTAGGTAGTGTTTATATCTGGCTACAAGAAAGGATCCCTGGTTATCGCGTGCTATCATCGATCCTCCAGACTCCTCATTGGGCACATTCGTTGCTATGTCTGTGTTCAGCTTGACAATCCCTCCAACAGGAGGACGCCAAACCGGCCACTTGGGAGGTACAACATTTTCCTTGCCTGGAATATCAAGTGATCTAATCATCTCCTAGACTAGCTCCATTGAGCGAATGGGCTGATACTGGATCTCGCCGTGTGAATATTTGCTTATGCTATTCCACACCGCCCACATCACCGTAACTGCAACTGTTGCCTTATCTCTAGACAGATACCGAGGATCCAGAATATCTCTAGTCCAAGTGCCTGGATCAATTGGGGTAATCTGATTCCAAAGAACTTCTCCGCCTCGGCCCAGTATGTCGACACATGAACACACTGGACCAGTGCATGTAGCAGGGTCTCATCCTCATGCCCGCACAACAAGCACATTGCATCTTCATTTACATGTCTCCTATGTAGTTCCGAGTTAGCAGGCAGAAATCCTTTTAATACCTGCCACCAAAACACACGTATTTCAGGTTGCACTCTGAGCTTCCATAACGGCCTCCAACTCTCTTCTCCGCCTGAGGAACTACCCGGAACTCCATGAGAATTGTATTTCTGTTCCTTTAATTGTCTATACGCTGATCGAACTGTATAGGCTCCCGACTCTTCCCAGGCCCATGCCCAGTAATCACCTTCAGTTGACCTCGTTCTTGGAATATTCGTATACCTTTTTCTTGTTTAAGTCGGTTTAGTTTCTATCGCCTATTCGCCTATATAAAAGGCCGGCCACGGCCGCGTACATGTTTTGTTCTATGGGGTTTGCGTCCTTTTCTCTGTCAGAGGACAGGAACAAGTCGGGGTATTTTCCGGTATGATTTATTGCTGGTTGAAAAGTTTAAGGACCGTAATGTTTGACACGTGTGTGCTACATAAGCAAAACTATCACACTCCTTCTTTTCTCTCTATAATTAAATGCATGTATTAAGATGACTTATTCTTCTTTCATGTGTATTCCTTTCTCTAATTACATGTATGCACTAAGGACCAAAATGCTGATGTCATCCTAAATTCTCCTTATTCCAAAAATCCAAAATGTTTTGTAGTTCAAACCGTCGGTCAGATGCAAAAACCATTTTCATATAAAAGATCAGTCACGATGAGATCTTCGAAATTAGATCCCATATTTGTATATTCCGACGACTTGTTTTTCCGGGTCAAAAGTTATCACGCCTAGACTACATAAGTTATCACCCATGTGGTATGCAAGTTATTGTGATATTTCCACATAAGTTACCATGTTATGTTTTTTAACAACTTTTTCTCACCTTGGTCAAAACTTACCATGGTGTTTGTGCGTAAGTTATCGGGTATATGGTTCGTATATTATCATGCAATTTTCACATAAGTTAACAGGGTTCTGTTTCTCAACAACTTTGTTTACTTTGGTCAAAATTATCGTGGTGTTTGTACGTTAGTTATCGGGTATGCGGTTCGTATATTACCGTTCATAAGTTATCGGTGGAGAGGGTTATGCTTTCCAACAACCCTTTATCCTCCATGGTCAAAGTTATCGCAGTGTTTGTATGTAGTTATTGGATATGCGGTTCGTATATTACCATGCTATTTTCACATAAGTTATCGAGTATGTTTTTTTTCAATAATTTTTCCCCCTCCTTGCTCAAAGTTACTGCGGTATTTATATGAAAGTTATCGAGTTATCACCCTCTTTGTATTTGAGTTATCAATTTTGAGGTGTGTAATTTACCATGTTATTTACATAGAATTTTCTGGTATGTTTGCAACAAACTTTCCCCTGGTTTAAAATTAGCACGGAGTTTGGATGTTAGTTATCGGGTGTATGATTCGTAAATTATCATACTTTCCACACAAAAAATACCGGGTCAAAGTAATACAAGAGAAGAGAAAAATGGAAAAAAGGAAAGCGGACTGCTAACGGGCCATTTAACGGGGCAGGCTCGCAAACGTGGTTGGGGTCAACGTGCTCGACGGGAGCAAAATCCTCACCAGCAAGCCATCAGGGAGGCGTCGGAGGCTACAACCGTCAGGGCAGAGGGGATACAGCGAAGGAGCAGTGCAGGCAGGGTCGGCGGAAGACATCAGGGAGGCGTCGGCGACCACAACCGTCAGGGCAGAGGGGATACAGTGAAGGAGCTGCATTTCTAGCGGCGGTGAGCAAAAGATCAAGCCAGACAGCCGGCGGAGAGGTGCGGGCGGGGGTCGACAGTGGACGTCAACGAGTCGCCGGAGGTCGCGACCATTGAGGCGGGCGGGATCCAGTGGAGGAGCTCAGGGGCGGAGACAGGGGGGTGCGAGCAGGGGTCAGACACCCCCCATCGCCTCGCCCCCCTGTGAGGTTTCGTTGCAGGCAGTACTACCATTTAATCATGCTGATGATGTCGCAACTTTCCAGCCCAAAGGCCCAATATGAGAAAAAGCATAACTTAATCGCTAGTTGTACGCACGCATCAGAAAAAATGGATTATGTGCAGCCGTTGGATCAAGTAGGAAAACTTTCGATCCTTCCCGTAATTACGTTCGTGGCTTCTAGGTCTGGTGGTGCCGGACGGAAGTCCCTGCACCGTCGCCCGTCGCCTCTCGCCGCTACCGCCGTTATCGGGGATGAGCCGCAGAGGGCAGTCCAATACTCCACTCCAGCAGTAATTGAATCCACGAGAGAGACATAGCTCCTTGTCTACTTCACCGGCCGCCATCATACATCCACAGGTTAACTTCAAGGAATTAAGGTCCGTCACTATTGAATTTTTGTGAATCACGACTATACTTTCTTTGAACTAAAGGTAAGTTACTAATTAGCAATGCTAATTAGATGCAATAAGATTGTGATTTAGAAATCTAGTTTCACTCATTGCTTAATGTTTCAATAATTGAAGGGTGAGGAGGAAGAATAAACTAAAGAATAGATTCAGTTTTCAAGCCGCTCAAATATTACTAGACAGGCAAATCCACTTGAGGATCAACCTATTGTAGATGATAGTTCTGATCCGAATGCAGTTGCTATGCAAACAGATGCAGCATACTGTGGCATCATTAGACATTTCAGGACGAAGTAGAATTGGAAGCACAAGATATAAGAGGAATCTTGGCCCAGTTTTGAGATATTCTGCCTCTAGAACGATTATTATCTTGCTTGCCCCCCTCATGCCCAAATCCTAGCTCCGCCCCTGGGAGCTCCGGTCGTACGGGATAATAGAGAGAAGAAGGAGATGAGAGAGAGGGATAGCACACCAGAGCTCCCGTCGGACGGGATAGCAGAGAAAAGAAGTACATGGCCTGCACGGCGGCCCGTTTGGCACGCTGGACGTTAGGCATCAGTGGCTCATCGAGGCACACGCTCGTTCTTTTCGTGCCTGGACGCTCGTTTGTTCGTTGCACGCTCGTTCGTTGCACACCACGCACAACACACTAGGTTCGATATGTTTTTTTAGCTGCGTTGTCTGTTCTAGGGCCAGTTTGTTTGGGATTTTGCTTCTGCTTTTGCAGATTTTTCAATTTGACCAAAAATCCATAAAATCTCCTAAATAGGTGCTTTTGAAGCTTTTATGATTTTGATGAATCAAGATAGCAATATTTGGCTCCAAAAGCCATAAAAGCTTCAAAAGCATCTATTTAGGCGAAACTGCTATTGTGAGCTTGAGCTCACAAGCACTCTTTGCTACAGTATGAACAAAAAAAATATTTAAGAGTTCAAAAAAATCTGAAATTTTTTGTCAAGAAACTTTGATGTTTTTTCTACATGCGTGCCAATTTTCATGATGAAATAACATTCATGCAGGTCTCGGCAAAAAAAAAATCGATGCTCCATGTCCCAATTTAGGAGCTCTTATGGCTTTTTGGCCAAAGTGAAAAAGCTGCAAAAGAATAAGCAAAAGCCCAAATAAACAGGGTTAGGTACCACATAAGCACACGGGAACCCCAAGTCGGCACAGCGAAAATTATTAATAGCGCAAAAATCGGCTCTCATGAGGATTTCATCCCACGTCCTCCACCTCCGGTGCGTCATACCAAACCACTCGACCAAACATGTTTTAGTGAATCCATAGGGCGCAAACTATTTAAGAAGTAAGTATAGCCACGCTATTTACTGCATATAGAAAATAGAAAAACATGTTTTTTTAAAAAAATGTGAAGAAAAATTGAAAGTTCGCAGATCTCAAAACAAACCACGAATTCAAAGAATTTTCATGAATTAGGAAAAAATCAACGATTTCAAAAAAAGTTCATCAATTTTGAAAAAAAGTTCATCGACTTTTGAAAAACGTTCATCGTTTTGGAAAAAAGATATATTCAATTACTAAAAAAGTTCATAAGTTTTGAAAAAAGTTCTCTATTTTCAATAAAAGTTCATCAAATTTGAAAAATTTCACAGATTTCGAAAGGAGTTCATCAATTTTCAAGAAAAGTTCACAAAATTGACAAAAAGTTCATAAATTTTCAAACAAAAAGTTCATCAAAATTTAAAAAAATTCATGAATTTTCACAAAAAAGTTAATTGAATTTGGAAAAGTTCACCGAATTTGAAAAATAAGTTCATGGATTTTTTAAAAAGTTCATCAAAGTTGAAGGAAGTGCACAAAATTTGAAAACAGTTCATGGATTTTTGAAAAACGTTCGTTGATTTTGAAGAGAAAGTTCATCGATTTATAATCACGCATTGAAGAAAAAAATAAAAAAGAAACAGAAAAAGAAAATTCGAACTGGAAGAAGAATAAGTAGTAGTACGCAAGAAGTTGTCATGCGTAAGTTTAGCGGTTAGCTAGGTGCGCTGTGAATCGCTATTGTCCCCTCGCGTTTGGGTTACCTCTCCTCTCGGCGACTCCATGAGCCGCCGTTGAGATCAATCTCTCCCCTCGCCAATCTCCCCCCCTGAGTCCCCGTTCGTTGGGCTCGGTGGAAGAGAGGCACGTAGGGTTCCTCCGCCCGGTGATAGCTTCTTCGTCGGGCTAGGGTTCTTTTGGTTATGGCGAGCTCGGCTTCAGGATCGGGTTCGGGGGCCAATGAGGTCGAGGAGATGATGAAGAATCTGGGTCTGACAGAGGATGATCTAGATGATGTCATCTTTGAGGATGAGAAAGTTTCAGATGATCCTGCAATCAGATGGATGGCTGTAGCTAGGGTTCATACCCCGAAAGAGTACAACCAGTACTGGTTTTTTCGTAATATGAGGGCTGCATGGGACTTGGCGCAGGAAGTCAAGATCCATCCGCTAGAAAGCAACCTGTATACGATGCAGTTTTCCTGCTTGGGCGACTGGGAACGGGTCATGGTTGAGGGCCCCTGGACTTTCAAAGGTAATGTTGTTGTTCTTGCTGAATATGATGGATTTACAAAACCATCTGAAGTCAATCTGGACAAGTTAGAAATATGGGTGCAGATACATGATCTGCCTGATGGCTATTTCCCAATGGTCAAAGCTCTAGCTGGAAAAGTTGGGGAGTTTGTTTATGCTGAACCAAGATCGCAGGATTTTGAAGGAAACTTTGTCCGCATCAGAGTCAAGATAGACGTCCAGAAACCACTTAAGAATGCTGTTTCGGTGGTGAAGGATGGCAAAAGGAATTTCTTCCTAGTTAAATACGAACGATTGCCTGATTGGTGTGCGGTTTGTGGCCATCTTGGACATCAGTTTAAGGAACATGGGGACGGTGTTCACCCACCGCAGGCTCTGGTCTTTAAAGATCTTCGTGCAAGTTGGTTCAAAGGCCCGGGCAGAGGACCGGGAGAGGGAAGAGGTCGTGGACGTTCAGGTCGTGGACGCGGACGGGGCCGAGGTGTTTCACAGCGTGGCCAGCCTGCTTGGACGGAGTATGAAGATCCCAGGGACGAATCAGAGGATGTGGCTATGGAGGAGGTGGAAAAGAACAGGAAAAGGTTGGCGACAGTCGCGACAGCCCAAAAGACTGGTAATGATCTGCATGCCAGCGCGCCACTTCTACTGCCTCCACCAGAAGTGTCGGCAAGTTCCCCTTCGAAGCAGGAACCAAAGAGGACCAAATCATCTTCATCCACCACTGACAAAGCACCGGTGAAACAGTTAGTTTCAGACATAAACAATGATGCGCGTTTGGCGGGTCTCCAAGGGGGGCCGCGCCTAGCGCAATGAGTCTCCTATGCTGGAACTGTCGCGGGGCTGGCAAACCCGCGACAGTTAATGAGCTTCGCACTATGACGAAGCAACTTGCCCCCTCGATTGTATGCATTGTAGAAACTCAGATCGAGGGCTCCCGTGTGGAGAATATGGTAGGAACTCTAGGTTTTAATAAGAGTTTTGCGGTTAGTAGCTCTGGTAGAAGTGGAGGTTTGGGAATTTTCTGGAATGATGAAATAAAGTTGGAAGTTATTGGTTACTCGGAGTATCATATTGATGTGATTGTGAATGAGTTGACGAACACACGGACAAGAATCACTTTTGTTTATGGTGAAGCACAGGTGCGAGAGAGATACAAGACATGGGATACGCTAAAAGGGATTGTAGGCCTGAACTCTCTGCCGTGGGTCATGTTGGGAGACTTTAATGAGGTTTTACATGCTCATGAACATGACGGAGTAGGCAACCGTAGCCAAGCTCAAATGGATGCTTTCCGCGACGCCCTGGATACTTGTGGTTTGTCGGACATGGGCTATATTGGATCAAACTGGACGTTTGAGAAAAAGGTAACGGGAGGGACCTATACGCTGGTCCGTCTGGACCGGAGCGTAGCAAATCCAGCATGGATGCTGGCATATCCAAACGCAGTACTGGAGCACCAAGAAGCAGCCTCGTCAGATCATATACCTATTTTGCTGCGGCTTAGCGACGTGCATGGCATTGCATGCAAGGGGCCCCGCCGCTTTAAATACGAACTGGCTTGGGAGCGTGATGATTCGCTGGCAGCTGTGGTAGGGACAAGCTGGACTGCTCACCATGGAGATTCGGTTGTCGCTGTCCGAGACAGGCTGAACAGCATGGCTGGAGACCTTGGAGTTTGGGAACGCATGCATTTTGGGAACGTACGAAGAGAGATTGGTCAGTTGAAAAGAGAGCTGCAGGTTTTACGAGCGGTGCCAAACAGGGCGGGTCCTACACATGCAGAGGTGAAAGTGACGGACCGTCTTGTCGAACTTTATGACAGGAAGGAGATTCTCTGGAGACAACGGCCGCGAGTTGACTGGCTGATGCATGGCGACAAAAACACCTATTTTTTTCACCTACGTGCAAGCAGGCGCAGGAGGAAAAACAAAATAAAAAGCTTGCTAAAAGCGGATGGTCAGTTAACAGATGATAATGGCGAGATGGAGTCAATGGCCACGGCCTTTTATAAAACCCTGTATAGCTCAGAAGGAGTACATAATATGAACCAGGTTCTTGATACAGTGCTGAGGAAAGTAACAGTGGAAATGAACGCAGCCCTGGAGGCTCCATACTCGCAAGAGGAAGTTAAAACCGCCCTGTTTCAGATGTTTCCCACTAAGGCCCCTGGGCCTGATGGATTTCCAGCTCATTTCTTCCAACATCACTGGGACATATGTGGTGACGATGTTACAAAAACGGTTATAAAAATAGTGGAGGGCAGGGAGTCTCCTGAATGCATAAATGAAACATTGCTGGTCCTCATCCCCAAGGTGAAAAATCCTACCCAGATGACACAGTTTCGCCCTATAAGTTTATGCAATGTCCTCTACAAGATTGCTTCGGAGGTAATTTCTAACCGTCTGAAGATAGTCTTACCTGATATTATTTCTGAGGAACAATCAGCTTTCGTGCCAGGAAGGTTAATTACAGATAATATTATAACAACGTATGAATGTCTGCATTTTATGAAAAGGAACAAAGCAAAAAAAAAACATCAATCTTGTGCTCTTAAGCTAGATATGATGAAGGCGTATGACAGAGTTGAATGGCCGTATTTAAAAGCAATAATGCTAAAACTCGGATTTTCAGAGAGATGGGTAAGCATTGTTATGGGATTGGTGACCACTGTTAACTTCTCTGTATTATTTAAAGGTCAAAAATTAGAAGAGTTCAAGCCTTCACGAGGAATCAGACAAGGGGACCCAATATCCCCGTACTTGTTTTTGATAGCAGCAGAGGGCCTGTCGTGCCTACTAAAATCAAGAAGGGAGTCATCCAATTTGCTTGGGATACAGGTGGCACATTCTGCACCACCAGTAAACCATCTTTTATTTGCTGATGACAGCCTGCTGTTCTTTAAGGCAAACATCACGGGTGCTAATGAGGTGAACCTAGTCCTGGATATTTATTGTCAAGCAACTGGACAACGTGTCAACTATGGGAAATCTTCCATCTTCTTCAGTAAGGGTGTGCCAGATGTTGTGAGGCAGGAGATTAAAGATTTACTCAGTGTGCCAAATGAGACGCTGAATGAGAAGTATTTGGGCATGCCATCAGATGTAGGAGGCTCGAAAAATGGGGCTTTTAAGTACCTCAAAGACCGTCTGTGGAGCAAAATTCAGGGATGGATAGCAGACACTATGTCATCGGCTGGCAAAGAGGTTCTAGTCAAAGCAGTTGCACAAGCAGTGCCAGTGTTTTCAATGTCGTGCTTCAAGCTCCCAAGGGGATTGTGTGAACATTTGAACATGCTCATAAGGAAGTTCTGGTGGGGATACCAGGATGTGAAACACAAGCCTCATTGGGTCTCATGGAAATCTTTGACGCAAACGAAAGGAATGGGTGGCTTGGGTTTTAAAGACTTTGAACTGTTCAATATGGCGATGTTGGCGAACCAGGCATTGAGGCTACTGCAGAATGAACAGTCACTTAGCGCCAGGCTGCTTAAGAGTGTTTATTATCCCAACACTTCTATTCTGGAAGCGCCCCTTGGAGGGCATCCAAGCCAGATATGGAGAGCACTAATAGAAGGCAGGGATACACTAAAACAGGGGCTGATACATCGAATTGGAAACGGTGCATCAACAAGAATCTAGAATGATAGATGGCTTCCGAGACATGAAATGATGCAACCGTTTGGCTGCAGGGTACCGAACCCCCCAATTTATGTTTCTGAACTGATTGATCACACTTCGGCATGTTGGGACAGACAAAAGGTAGAGGAAGTATTCCTGCCCATGGATGTGAATATTATCCGGGGGATACCACTGTGTACCAGAAACATTGAGGATTTCTGGAGTTGGAGCTACGAGAGGAACGAGATTTTTTCAGTAAAATCGGCCTATAGAATGCTAATAGCAACACGTCATAGGAGAGAAGCATGGCTGGAAGGCTCATCCGGATCATCTACAGGGTCAAAAGAGGAAGGCTGTTGGAAGATGCTATGGAAAACAAAGGTGCCAGGGAAAATTAGGCAATTCTTATGGCGTCTCGTGAAGCAATCTATACCGACAAATGATGTTCGGGCGCATAGAAATATGTCTGACAATAGCGCATGTGGTTTCTGTGGATCACCAGATTCGTGGCGACATTCCCTCATTGAGTGTACAATGTCACGATGTATATGGGCACTGGGAGACGAGGAGCTAGCGCAGATGCTGGTTGCAACTTCTGAACCTGACGTAAAAAATTGGCTCTTCACTCTCATGGAGTCATGCTCACATACTGTCTTTATAAAAATAACGGTAACGTTGTGGGCGATCTGGTCAGCTAGGCGAAAAGCGATCCACGAAGGAGTGTTTCAAAGCCCTCAAGCTACTAATTCTTTCATTGCCAGATTCATCCTTGAGCTTCAGATGGTACAGGAGGGCGAACCACGTTTAAATCAAGCCAGGGGCGTATCTCATGCTCCTGCGAGACGACCCAAGGCACCACCACCTAGACATGCAAAAATACACGTTGATGCGGGCATCAGACCTGGTCGGGGAGGAGCTGCAGCAGCGGTATGTAGAGACACAGATGGCACTTTCTTGGGGAGTTCTGCCCTTGTCATTGGCAGGGTGGACGACCCGGCCACGATGGAGGCAATTGCGTGCCGGGAGGCGTTGGCACTAACGGAGGACCTACATATACAACACTTCATCGTCTCGTCGGACTCAAAACAAGTTGTTGCTGATATCAAAGACATAAGTAGAGGGAACTACGGAGCTATTATTAGTGAAATCATCGATAGAGCTAGTTTTTTTCATTATAATTTTCAGTTTGAAGGTCGTGCTTTCAATCTTGAAGCACATAGGTTAGCCAAGTTCGCACTTTCATTGGGTTCGGGACGCCACGTCTGGTTTGGCCAATCCCATAACCCGAACTGTATCCCACACCATGTGGATTTCGCGGAATAAAACTTGGTTCTCCCCTCAAAAAAAAAAAAGCTAGGTGCGCTGTGAAGGTGTAGGTCTCATGTTCGATTCTCATATTGCCTCATTTTTTTGCACTTTATAAAGAGAAGAAGAGCAAACCGCTAAATGGGCCGGCCCATCTGGCGGCAGAGGGGCTGTAGTAGTGTGCTTAGGCGTCGGTTTGTGAAAATGACATGTAACGGGCGTCTGCAGCGCTAAATAGGAAGCGCCTAAGGACACTACTAAATTCTCAAAAAAAAAAAAACCTAAGCACACTACTACAGCCCCTAAAAAAAGCACACTACTACACTACGTATTATTTCCAAAAAATAAAAATTATATTATGAAGTATTAAAAAATCTAAATGGGCCGTGTTGTGCTGGCACTCGTGCCCAGGCACGGCCCTAGGCGGGCCACGTGCCGGCACGGCCCGATTATAAACGTGCCTAGTCAAGCCCACACGGGCCGGGCACGCGGGCTATCGGGCTGGCACGCTAAGACCGGCTCGTTTGGCCAGGTTTTGGCGCGTTCGGTGATGCCAGTTAGATATTTTGAAAGTTTAATTGCCTTTGTGTGCTTGGGGAGTTAAATTGGACGGCTACTCATCTAATTTTGCGGCTGATCTTTGGAAGACCGTCCACGTACTTCCTCTTTCAGGTGTGCGTGTTATTTTTTGTGGTAATTGTATCTACAAAACACGAGCGCCACTTTGTTTCAAATGACATCATACCGTAAATGATTAAGGAAATTATTCGTGTCGTCGATTTTCTGTCGAAGGTCGCATCACCATGCCACCACCTTTGACGCAGGTAACACCACAACCACCACCGATGGACCCAAACACTCCGAACCCCCTTCGGCCGACGAACCAAGCAACAGTCTCATTGTTCGACATGTCGGGGCACGAAGTATGAGTTGGTCTGGACTATTGACTCCGCGAACCGCGCGTTGATGGCAACCCCCGAGGCTTTTCCAGATCGCCGCGGAGCCAGCGGCGAGAAATACCACCCAGAGCCGAGACTACGCTTCGGTGCCTTAAGGCACCTGCTTTTGTGCCTATGACATGTGGGCTCAATAGATGGCTGACCTACATGTCAGTGACCCAAAGGCAGATACATTTGCGACAACGAAGCTCCGTCCCCAGAGCCCCGGGCACGAATGCAGTACGGCGGTCCACTAGAAGCGGTCTGACGGCCGGTGTCGTCTTCTCGGCCTCACCGGCACACGAGGTCAGAAACTCCGGCGAGGTGCCCTCCCTGGCCACGCTAACCTCCTTGACTCCACAACGGCCGCGAGAATCCAGTGAAGTCATTTTCGCCGGAAGCTGTACACAACCGGTTTGTGTGGACGACCGTTAAGCTCCGGATGCCGGCGACTTGGTCCTGTGTGACCATCATTTGGAGAGCTCAGTCGGAGGAGCCGTACGTGTGCCGCATCTTGAATAGAAAATTTCAACAACAACGACACCATTGGTTAGCTCTCCTTCGTCGTGGAGACCAGCTCAAACTTGAACGTGAGTCCATGACAACTATTTCCCTGACGTTCATAGGTCCAAGCTACGGAGAAGAGAATCCTGGCCACACGCCACTTTGGCCGCTCGGTCGCCGGTTTGAAATGTCGACGAGCTATACAAATTCCCCCCATTTTTATAATGCTCAAGGTTCCTCCTTCGCAGGCACCGTACGTACCAAGGCAAGACATGGGCTCCCGCCGTCGTCCGACCACCACACTAGTCTTGTTGCTGCTGCTACACCTCTACTACGCGCCGCGCTGGGCCTTCTCGCTCGACTTCAGCCTCAACTTCTCCGACGCCGGCGCCGGCTCATGGATCGACCTGGACGGCGACGCATCCATCAGCCCGCCAAGGCTCGAGCTGACGCAGAACCTCCTGAGCAGCGTCGGCCGGGCGTCGTACGCGCACAAGGTGCCTCTGTGGAACGGCGCCACCGGTGAGATGGCTAGCTTCACCACCAACTTCTCCTTCCAGATCACTCCGGTGAAGGCCAGCTCCGGCGAAGGGATGGCCTTCTTCCTCGGCCACTTCCCGTCGGAGATCCCGCCCCAGAGCGGCGGCGGCGGCCTCGGCCTCCTCCCGGCCTTCACCAATGGGACGGGAACCACCCGGATGGTGGCCGTCGAGTTCGACACTCTCGGCAACTCCTACTATGGCGGCATCAGCAAGAACCATGTCGGCATCGACGTCAACTCCATGGTTTCCACGGCGTCCACCCCCATCACGACCACGCAGAACCTCACGTCGTCCTATGTCATGAGGGCAACTGTCACGTACCACAACGTGTCCAAGATGCTGGCCGTTGATCTCCACATCGACGATGCCCTGTACCAGGTCAATGCAACCGTCGATCTGAGCAACCAGCTACCAGAGGAGGTCGCCGTCGGCTTCTCGGCGGCCACCGGCAACGCCTCCGAGCTGCACCGGATACTCTCATGGTCATTCAGTTCCACTCTACCTCCTCTTCCGACCAGGAACAACCACAAAAAGTTAGCAGTGATCCTGTCATCCGTACTAGTCCCATTGCTTTCTTTGGTGGTATGTGTGGCCGTGCTGCTATGGCGGCGACACAATAAAATGAAGGCAAATGAGGACAGGCAAGAACGGTACGCCGACAGAGCTGACCTCGAGAGAGGTGTGGCTGCCGGCGGCCCCAGGCGATACACCTACCACGAGCTGGTTGCCGCAACGAGACACTTCGCGGAGGAGGAGAAGCTCGGGCGAGGCGGCTTCGGGAGCGTTTACCGGGGTCACCTCACGCTTACACCCGCAGCCGCCGACCGCCGTGCGGTGGCGGTAAAGATGTTGTCGGCCGAGTCATCGGCGCAGGGGAGAAAGGAGTTCGAGGCTGAGGTGAGGATCATCAGCAGACTGAAGCATCGTAACCTTGTGCAGCTGCTGGGTTGGTGCGACAGCCACAAGGGTCTCCTGCTCGTCTATGAGCTCGTCTCCGAGGGCAGCCTGGACAGGCACCTCTACAGCAAGGACAGATGTCTCACATGGCCACAGAGGTACAAGATCATCCTCGGATTGGGATCCGCGCTGCACTACCTCCACGGAGAGTGGGAGCAGTGCGTCGTGCATGGCGACATCAAGCCTAGCAACATTATGCTCGACTCGTCCATGAGCACCAAGCTCGGGGACTTCGGGTTGGCCCGGCTCGTCGACCACGACACGGGGTTGATGCAGACCACCAAGGCCGTGCTCGGCACAGTCGGGTACATCGACCCGGAGTTCGTCAACACGCGTCGGCCGTGCACCGAGTCGGACGTGTACAGCTTCGGTGTCGTCCTCCTGGAGATCGTCTCCGGCCGGCGTCCGGTGATGGAGACCGCTGGGAAATCCTTCACGTTGGTCAGGTGGGTGTGGAGCCTGTATGGCAGGAATGCGATCCTCGACGCGGCCGATGAGCGGCTGAGGGGTGAGGAGGCCAACGAGCAGTGGATGGTCCGCGTGCTCATCGTCGGGCTCTGGTGCGCGCACCCGGATCGGAGCGAGCGTCCGTCTATTGCCCAGGCCATGCAAGTCGTGCAGTCTGTCGAGGCGAGGCTGCCGGCGCTCCCGCAGCACATGTACAGGACCGTGCCGGACCCCATGTCGTCCTCCGGCCCGTATGAGGCTTTCTCCATTGACAGCTCTACCTCCAGCTCCGGTTGTGTTCGCTCTTCGTCGGTCAACACCGGCGCCACCAATCTTTCTTCCGACTCGTCCTCGACTGCGTTGCTACAGCAATCCAAGGAGCTAGCTAATTGATTAATCTAGATTTGTAAGGCTTACTTAATTTTCTTGTAGCATCCAACATGCATTGACAGCACTAACATGTAAATCTGAGAGCACCCCC
>LR880972.1:949804482-949815718 GCA_904067115.1 Aegilops sharonensis | reverse complement strand
TACATCTATGATCCCTCGACGTCCCCGCCTCTCTCATGAACAAAAAAAATCTATGAATAAAAAAAACATCATGTTGTATGAACAAAAAAACGTCATATTTCATCCACATCCATGCATACATCATATATGTGATCATCTATGAAAAAAACCCTCATATTCTATAAAAAATCATAACATATATATATGAACAAAAACAATTATGATAAGAAGCATATATATCATCATATATATGAAAAAACAAGCATATATATGAAAAAAATGCTAGGGAGGGCGCCGGCCGGACCAAGGTGAGCAGGAGCGCGGGGTCGGCGGCGAGGACGGCGATGGGGCAGCGGGCGCGCGCTCGGGGTAGGGGGCGACGACGACGAAGGGCGGGGCAGGGCGACGGCGGCGGGCCGGGGCAGCGCGCGTCGGGGCAGGGGCGCGGGCGACGGCGGGCGACGGGCACGGGCGACGGCGACGGCAACGGCCGGGGCGGAGGGCGGCGTCGGGGTAGCCTGGCGGCCTCGGCGTCGTCGGGGCGGCAACTGCGAGATGAGAGTGAAAATTTCCTAATTGTGAACTTATATAGCAAAGCCTTTAGTCCCGGTTGGTGCCACGAACACGGACTAAAGGTGGGCGTTAGTCCTGGTTGGTGCCACCAACCGGGACCAAAGGGCTCTTTTCAGCAGCCCAAAGGGCGGGAAGCGGCGGCCTTTGGTCCCGATTGGTGGCACCAACCGAGACTAAAGGGGGGGGGGGGGGGCATTGGTACCGGTTGGTGCCACCAACCACCAATGCCCCCCCTTTAGTCCCAGTTGGTGCCACCAACCGGGACCAAAGGCCTTGTGCTGCTGCGCCCACGTCGAAAGTTTAGTCCCACCTCGCTAGTTGAGAGGGGAGCGCAGTGGTTTATAAGCCCCATAGCCGCACCCCTCTCGAGCTCGTCTCCTTTGCAGGCTTACGGGCCTAATTGTCACTGCTATGCCAGATGGGCCTACAGGGCCTTCTGCGGGCCTGAATCCTGGCCCGTTGATGGGTTTCTAGTCGTATTCTGGCCGTGGTGGCCCAGTAGGTGGCAATTTTTTTATTTTTTCCCAATTTTTTGTTTTATTTTTTGCTTTTTTTGTTTTGTTTCTACTTACAACAAAAAACTTATTTATTTTATTTTATTCTATTTTTTTCTAATTACTTATTTGTTTTATTTTATGATAATTCTTTTTGCTATTAAAGTTTCTAACAAAAAACGTTCTTTATGAAAATTCTATTTGCTTTTAATGATTTTGAACAGAAAATATTTTGATAATTTTAGTTTCATGAATTTTATATAATTTTAGTAGAGGTTGCTTATAATGTTTTGAACAGAAAATACTTTGATAATTTTAGTTTCATAAATTTCATTTATGTTATTAAAGTTTATTATATTATATTTTGTTTTGTTTCTACTTATATATTTTATTATAGTTTATATTATTTTGTTTCTAATTACTTATTTATTTTATTTTATGATAATTCTTGTTGCTATTAAAGTTTGTAACAAAAAAGTTGTTTTTGAAAATTCATTTTGCTTTTAATGATTTTGAATAGAAAATACTTTGATAATTCATCATTTCACCCACATAGCATGTGCAAGAAAGTAGAGAGGCTTACGGCAAAAACTGGATGCACTTCGTGTACAAAATAGACAATCTCTTTCGAAGTATCAGGGTTTCATACGGAAACTCGTCTATTACAAAGGGATTTCATTTTTTTGAACTTATTTGAACTCAATAGTTTTTCTGTGTTCAAAATGCACCATTCAAAGCCACATCATCAATTTTCAATCCTTTCTGAGTTCATTTGTTATTTTTCATGCATTTACTGATTTTTTCAGCTATAAGACCCTGAAATTGAAAAGCACTACAAATGAACACGGATAGATAAGTGACCAAATTAATAGTAGTTCATCATCACATTAAAACCAAAGTACATACATAGTTCAAATTGAACAACATATAGCTCTCTAGAGCATCTACTTAAACCATACATTGAAACTATGTAAAACCTTTCAATGCAACGACAAATGCGATCATAATCACAACTAAGGTAACAATTGATCCAACGACATAATGATACCAAGCCTCGATATGAATGGCATACTTTCTAATCTTTCTAATCTTCAACTGCATTGCATCCATCTTGATCTTGTGATCACCGACGACATCCGCAACATGCAACTCCAATATCATCTTCTCCTCCTCCTCAATTTTTATTTTATTTTTTCCTTTAAGTAATTGTTTTCTTCTTCAACTAAATTTAACCTCTCGACAATAGGGTCGGTTGGAATTTCCGGTTCAACCACCTCCTACATAAATAAAATCTATGTCACGTTGGTCGGCATAATTTTCATAAAAAAAATGAACCAAATAGTTATAAAAAGATAATATATACCACATCCGAATCATAGAAAGGACAAGGGCCGGCGGGGGCGGATACCAGTACCATCGCACTACATAATAACAAGGAATAATAAAAATAATAAAATTAGACAAGTATCCATCTCAAGTAAGAATTTTTTTTCTTTCAAAAACAAGATAAGAACAAAAGGCTCACCACGGTGGTGCTGGCGACGAGATCGGCGCGGGCGATCGACGACTGTGAAGACGAGGACAGGGCGTGACGGACCGCTAAACCTAGAAAAATCTCGGAAAAAATGGAGCTCGGAGGTCGAGTTTCGAGAGGAGAAAGCTTAACTAGTGTGGCTCAGGCATTTCATCGAACACCTCACATGCATAAAAGTTGAGCTAGAGCACCCAAATGCCCTTCCTCGCCGGCCAGCAAAAAACAGAGCACTGTGGAGTGCTCTGCTCGCGGGTGATGGGGTATATATAGGCAAATAATTTGTCCCGGTTCGTGGCTGGAACCGAGACTAAAGGCCAACCTTCTGTCTCGGTTCCTGCCACGAACCGGGACCAATGGTTGTGGGCCAGGAGCGAGGCCCATTGGTCCCGGTTCGTGCCAAGAACCGGGACAAATGGGCCCAGACGAACCGGGACGGATGCCCACGAGGCCCCGGCCGGCCCCCTGGGCTCAAGAACCGGGACAAATGCCTCCATTGGTCCTGGTTCGTGGCAGAACCGGGACTAATGGGCTGGCCAGGCCCAAACGAAAGCCCCTTTTTCTACTAGTGCATGTGTGATTTACTAGTTGCCACGTGTGGTCAAATCATAGTTGCCATGTATGGTCAACCATAGTTGCCGTGTGTGATTAACTAGTTCCACATATATATATGTACAACTGTAGTTGCCATCTATCACCGTGCGAGCGTCTTGTGGCGAAGAGCAGTTCACCCACACGGCGACGCTAGTAGCCGTGCACTAATGGACTGGATGGTGTCCGTGTGGGCGAGGAACCGTTCACCCACACGACATTGCGAGCAGCCGTGTGCTAATGGACTGAATGGTGTCCGTGTGGGCGAAGAGCAGTTCACCCACACGACGCTGGGTGCTTATGTGTCTCTCCACCCAGATAGCAACTGCTTCAAAATTAATGTAAATGGATTGAACGGCATCAAGTGCGTGTGGGCGTGTTGCTTCGTGCCACACGTGTGGGCGTTATCATCTAAGTAGAACTATTTTTGGAGATAGTTGCTCATGCATCTAAGATTTTCAACATGGTTGTTCATTCAAATTTCAAGGTACGGTCCTTCTCTGTTTTCTTATATTGAAATGATAAGCTTAGAACTCATGTAGTGTTTGAATCATGATTTTTTTCCTTATAAAACAGGAACACATTTTTCTTAGATTGAGCATGAGTCTAGTACGACCTTTATCCTTTTAGTGTTAATATATGGGATATTTCTAAATATAGCACATATCTGAATGTATATAACTAAGTGACCGAGAGCACGCGTTAGTTGTATTCATTTTTCAATTTTATGATTTTCTGAAACCTAGGGTCCTACTTTACATTTTGCCTGGGCCCCCAAATTTTCGGAGACGACCCCTGAGTGAGCCTCGTTAGTGCTGGACGAGATTGACATTGACCCCATCATAGCCTCCTTAGTGTTGGAAGAAAATTTCGCGGTGATATGTCTATGCTATTGGATACACATATTTTCTTGGATGCATTTTAGTGTTTATTGATATTTTGAATATGAGTATATTGATATTATTTTGATAGTGCTTTCTATTAAGAGCCCCAAGTCTTACTCCCTCCTCGCCCCCACCCCAAAAGAAACTCAAGGATGGCCGTGAGTGAGGTTAGGGTTTGCGGCAACCTTGGATCGTGCCTCCGCTCTCCCTTGCCCTCCTTTACATAGGGACTCTGCAGCCCTCAAGGGTTTTGCGGTTGTTCCCCCGCTATTGGTATTCAACCAAATTAGCCAGGGAAGTTCTGGAGCTCTTTGCGGCCAAATTTCCTCCCGATTGTTCAGTCTTTTTTGTCTACAATAATTCACACTTATTTAAGTGTGTGTGACCCTAGAGCTTCATATACGGTAATGCACAAAAAATACCTTTTTGTCAATAATCGATAGCTCACCCTAACAGGTCATACCATTTCCCGTATATATGTATAAAGATCGCACTGAAAAAACCTTTTAGCAACTATTGTATGAAGCCTTTTGCCCCACGATAGGATCTAGCTGAGGGAGTCATCCTTGATTCCAACTCGAGGTACGTGCACCAAAATCCCGGAAATATGTTTAACTCTTCAATCATAAGTATGGCCACACAATTCCGAAAACCAATCACTTGAGCTCTGCATCGCCGGAGGAGCCCCTGTTCAAGAATTTATTCTATTAACCAGTTAACTTGTCAATTAATCCCTACTCGCCAATAAACTGAAAAAATCGGCCGATAATTGACTAAATCATCAATGAACTTGCCGATTATCCTATTAATCTCCTACTCGCTAGCCAACCGAGAGGCTACCGGTTAACGATTTTCTCGACAATGGGAGGAGCAATTCTCATCTTGATAAATTCATGACTAGCGGCATGCTTTCTGCTAAGCCCGAAAACCATCTTTATGATTTCCTAGTAATATTTAGTGACCCCTAAGCAGACCAGTTTAATATGATGAGTATGAGCCTGATCTAAGGTCTAAGGACACACGCACACGCACACGCACACGCACACGCACACGCTGATGGCATAAAAAGGTGATTTTCTGGCAGAACGTGTCTATCCAATGTCAGTTCAACTAACGGGCATCCATAATGCCGGGTTGATACCTCCATATCTAGGACTGAAAAACACGGTCATCAATCAATATTTATGCCAGTCTAAATGTATGTGCTTACATACATTTTATGACGAGGGGTGCATTTAGAATAATATATACTTGAATACATGCTGATGGTGTTTCACAAGCAAATTCATTAACAAATTATTACAATATTATTCATTTCAAAAATCATGAAACAACAGAAAAATAAACATTTTATTATGGCCTATAGGCACAATTCCAATGTAGACATGTTATTATATAGATTAGTGAAAAGTATCGAATTGATGGTGCATCGAGTTGCTTCAAAAGTATGAACTGATGGAGAGAGGCGAGCCTTATATTTCAACATTCTCCTTCATGTCTAGGCTTTCTTAGTTCTTAGACGTGTGATCGATGTAGGCCGCAATTTTTTTTTTAAATACTACACTAGCAGGATTTTGAACTCAAGACCACTTCACTCAGATATCATATTGAATTCATGCTCCAGTCAGTTGCTTCAAAAGTCCAAACTGATAGAAGGAAGTGGACAATATATTTCGAGAAAAGGGTTAGCTTGCCGGCCGGCAAGCATCACACACTGACACTGTATATTGTGTCTTCCGTCTCGGTCGCCCGCAGATGGTGCTCTTAAGTACCGAAAAAGGCTTTCGCCCCGCTTTATAAATAAAGCAAACCGCCCAAAGCATACACATAAGGTCTAGTACAGAACACACACACCCGAGAAACACACTGAAATTCGAAGGTTCTGCTGAGGGCATAGCTCAACAAGCCCAAAGAAAAAACAAAAAAAACACATAACGGGCCGAGGCCCCGGCGAGCACGCGCCAAGCATCTAGTCAGGCTCTGGGGGAGGCGGAGGGGGCGGCGGCGACAGGCGGACCGCCATCGAACGAATATCGGCGGTGAAGGCGGAGATGGCGTCCCGGTCCCGAGGGCGGCTAAGCGGCCGCCAGAGCTGCAAGAAACCAGACAGTTTAAAGAGAGCATCAGTAGCCCGGCGAAGCGGAGATCGCTGAATCACAAGCTTATTGCGAATCGTCCAGATGGTCCACGCAAGAGCCCCAATCTCAAGCCACCTAATGTGGCGAGTGGGCAAGGGGGAGGTCTGGAGTTCGGCGAAGAGGTCACGGAAGTTGGTGTGGCACCAGTTACCACCAACCGCCTCTCTAAAGCAACTCCACATAAACTGGGCTGAAACACAGTTGACGAAGATATGGTTCGAGTCCTCGGGGGTACTGCACAGCGGGCACAGGCCGGAACCCGGACCATTGCGCTTGCGGACCTCAACCCTGGAGGGGAGCCAACCGCGGATCCACTGCCACATGAAGATCCGGATCTTCAGAGGAACGCGAATGGGCCAAACAGTAGGGGGGGGGGGGCAGTGGAGGGGGCGATGGCGGCGTAGAGGAACTTGGTGGAGAATTGTCCCGAAGGCTCAAGGCGCCACCGGACCTCGTCCGGGCCAGAATCGACATCCGGCTCATGGAGGGCGATGCAATCGAGAAGTTCCTGCCAAGCGGCAGCTTTCGGATGCCCAATTGGCCTCCGGAACGCAAGGCGCCCTAAGTCAATAAGGGCCCGTTCGACAAAGATCGTCGGGATGACAGCGATTGAGAAGAGGTCGGGGAACTGAGCAGCGAAAGGGGAGTCGCCTGCCCATCGGTCAAACCAGAACATGGTCGCAGATCCCGATCCGACCACTATGGAGGTCCCAATACGGAGGACGGGGAGCAACTGAATGACCGACTGCCAAAACTGAGATCCCCCAGACCGCTGACAGAAGGCCAGTGGTTGGCCACGTAGGTATTTATTTCGGATGATGGTAAGCCAAAGCCCACCATGACCTTGCGAGATGCGCCAAAGCCAGCGGGAGAGGAGCGCGATGTTCATGCGCTTCGAGCACATGATACCGAGGCCCCCTTGCTCCCGAGGCTTACAGATGTCAGGGCAGCTGACCATATGGTATTTCTGCTTATTATTGTCGCCGGCCCAATAGAAGCGGGATTGGACTTTGGCGATCTCGTGGTGGAGGGTCTCGTGGAGGCTGTAGAAGCTCATGAGGAACAAGAGGAGACTAGATAGCGAAGAGTTGATGAGAATCATCTGGGCCGCCTTAGACAACCACCGACCCTGCCAAGGTTCAATGCGCGTCTGCAATTTGGCAACAGTCGGACGCAGGTCAGCAACAGTGAGGCGAGAGTCACTAATGGGTGTTCCCAGGTAGATGGTGGGAAGGGACCCAAGGCGACAGTTCAGGCGGTTGGCAATGTCCCGGGCCTCAGCCGGAGAGTAGCCCATCACCGTCACATCACTCTTGTCGAAGTTGATCTTGAGGCCAGACATTCGTTGAAAGCAGAGGAGGAGGAACTTGAGGTTAGCAATGTCAGCGGCCGACCCTTCGACCATGATGATGGTGTCGTCGGCATACTGGAGCAGGGAGATGCCGGTGCCATCGGCCAAGTGTGGCATGAGACCCCGAATATGGCCAGCCGCCTTCGCCCTGTCCAGGATGGCAGCCAGTGCGTCCACCACCATATTGAACAGGAACAGGGAGAAAGGATCGCCCTGTCTCACCCCACAAAGAGTGGGGAAGTAGGGGCCAATCTTACCGTTGATGTTAATGGCAGTGCGACCACAAGAAACCATCTGCATAACCCGAGCGATCCACCGGTCATCAAAGCCTTTTCGAAGGAGAACTTCCTGAAGGAAGGGCCAGCTAACAGTGTCGTAGGCCTTATGGAAATCGATCTTCAGGAAGACGTCCTTAAGGTGTTTGGACCGGACCTCATGGAGAACTTCATGGAGGACTAGCACCCCATCCAGAATATAACGGCCTTGGATGAAGGCCGTCTGGTTGTGGTGGGTAATGTGATCCGCGAGAAGGGTCACCCTATTGGCGTACCCTTTTGCCAGAACACGGAAGATCATGTTTATCACCGTAATCGGGCGAAACTGACGGATATCAGCTGCATCCGGGACCTTGGGGATAAGCAAGATCGTCCCGTAGTTGAGGCGCCCGAGATCAATGGACCCAACATAGAACTCCTCAAAGATGGCCATGACCTCCAGCTTGATCACATTCCAGAAGGCCTGGAAGAACTTAACCGGCAGGCCATCCGGACCCGGAGCGGAGGTAGGGTTCATACCTTTGATGGCAGCCCAAACCTCATCCTCCGAGAAGGGAGCCGTGAGGGCCGCATTCTCCTCCTCCGAGACAAGCTGTCTGCCGGACCAGCAGTCTGGGGCCAGGGATAAGCCGCTCCGAGGAGCGGCTGCGAACAGACTCCTATAGAAGCCGTCTACGTGGGACCTAATGTCCCAAGGAGACTGCAAGAGAGTCAGGCCATCCCAAAGAAGGGGGATGGTGTTGCACCTGCGCCAACCATTCGCGATGGCCTGAAAGTACGCCGTGTTGGCGTCGCCTTTCAAGATCCACTTCTGAGCCCCGCGCACACGCCAATAAGCCTCCTCATCGGAGTAGATGACCGAGAGTTGGTCTTCCAGGTCATACCGAGAAAGCCACTCCTCAGGAGAGAGGCCGAAGGCATCTGCGCGCAGGTCGAGAACCTGAATAGTAGACAACAGAGCCTTCTTTCGCTCGCGTAGGTCGCGACCCAAGTTAGCGCCCCACCCCTTCATGAACTGTCAGCCTCGCTTGGCACAGAATTGCCACGAGTCGTTGGCGGAGGAGGGGCGAGACAGGGACTAGGAGTGGGCACGAGCCTCCAGCCAGCGAGCGGCCACCGCCTCGGTGAAGCCCGCTTGGGAAAGCCAAAATGTCTCAAACCGGAATCGGGGAGGGACCGGGGGGCGTTCGTCAGCTGAAGAAAGCAGGAGAGGACGTGGTCTGAGCCGATCCAGGTTATGGCCCGAAGGGACGTAAGAGAGCAACGCAGGTCCCATTCCGGGGAGACTAGGACCCGGTCCAGGACGAACTGGGTCGGAGAAGCCTGACGGTTGGTCCAGGTGAACTGGCACCAACCCGGTCAATCTCGCGAAGCCCGAGGTCAGCAATGCAGTCATTAAACATTTGCATACGAGCAAAGTTGACGTGCGAATTGCTCTTGTCTTCCGCGAACCGCAGGAGGTTAAAGTCGCCCCTAACCACCACCGGAAGCGAAGCAGCCGAAACCTTTCGGTGGAGCTCCTTAAGGAAGGAGGCGGACCGGCTATGGTCAGCGGGGCCGTTGACAATAATAACCCCCCACTTGAAGTTGAGGGAGCGTTCGTAGATTTCCATGCTAACAAAGAATTGACCTCGGTCCATACCGCCAAACTCAAAGGTGGCATCCTTCACACCTAACAGGATGCCACTGGAATGGCCTGTGCTCCCACTAGAAGGGAGCCAATGCCAGGCGAAGAGTGGGGGCTGAGACGATCAAGCTCGGAAAGGGAGAATTCCGTGCGCACGGTTTCCTGGATGGCGACAATGTCAATGTGTTCATCACGCATGTACTCGATTAGTTGACGGCGACGGCCATCATGGCCGAAGCGGCGGATGTTCCAGAATAGGGCACACATCAAGCAACCATTGAGGGGCTGCTTGACCCCAGGATGCGGGACGCGCTTTGAGCGTGGAGGGCAGCTGTGCGGGAGCGGGTGCGGCCCCAGAGCTCCGTCACAGCCAAGAGGGGAACGCCACCGGCCCACCGAGGAGGGGGGGGGGGGGACAGGGTCACCCGACACAGTCAACTGTGCCGGAGGGGCGAGCAGAGATGATCGAGCCTCCGCAAGTCGACCATCGAGGATCTCGCGGGCCCTAATGGCCTCAATCTGGGCTAGGGGGGGGGACCAACCTCCCCCCTAAAGATGATCGCGGAATCAGCCGCGACCTTCGCAAGGTGGCCTAGCGGAATTGACTCAAGAGCAGAGAATGAACATGAAGATGCCGAGGGAGGGACTGCAGGCGTACCTGGTTCCAGGTTCCGGGCAGCTGCCCGAAGCACAGCCCGCTCGTGAATGGGCAGCGCGGGACTCCCCTCAGGGAGCGCCACGTCCAGCCGGGCACCCCGGCGGGAGGCAGTTGCCGGGGAGGAGGCCGACCGCCCGCGTCGGGCGTAGGGCGCGACACGTGGAGGGGGGACTGGACGGCCAGGGGGGTGGTCACCAGCGCTCCCACACCCGTACCGAGGACTACCGCAGGGGGAAACCCACAGCCAGGAGACGACGAAGGCGCAGACGGGCCCGGCAGAAGAGGTGCAGGAGGGACGACGAGCCCACGGGAGGGGCCTGGGCCGGAGGAGCCGAGGACGGGGGTGGAGGAGGGGCCCCGACGAGGCCCGCAGGCGGGCAGGAGACAATCGGCCCCCGGGTTGCCACCGGGGGGACCATCATCGGTGAAGCGGGGGCGACCGACATGTTTGGGGGGCTCAGGAGCGATCCTGAGGTCGTACCCCTGGTCGTTGAAGAACACACGAACGGTGACGTGATGCTTGGTGGAGTCTAAGCACTTGACCTTGACGCGGACCTCCTCCTCCTTGCGGAGAGAGAGCTCGTCAACCACCACCACCTTGCCCAGAATCTTGGACATCTGGCGGATGACGAGCTCAGACCGGGCGATGTCGGGGAGGCCGCCCACAAGAAACCAAGCAGTATCCAGGACGGCCACCGCCTGGGCGTCCAGGACTAGCTCTGTGATGTCGATGACGAGCTGGTTGAGGGCGAGGGTGATCCGGCCACTCCGCGTGGCGTAGCCGTAGCTGACGGTGTCGGGAAAGATCACAGTGAAGATGTGACCGGCGGTCGGAGTGACAGCCCAGTCCCGCTGCCGATGGTAGAGGTGGTTGAGCTCAGCCTCGATCATCTCAGGGGAGGCAACCCCGTCGACCACGGTGACGATCGCCTGGAGGGAGGGGGTGGCTGGCGGGAGGTCGGGAACCTCCAGGTGAAAGAAGCCAAGCCCCTCGATACCGTGGCCGTACATCATGAGCTCCGATGTCACAGGACGGTCAGGGCACAGAAGCGTAGGGTGTCCGGGATCCTTGCAGATGTAGCAGCACGGAGGATTGGTGCAGTTGACTTGCGAGTGGCCCGCCAGCCCGCAATTG
>LR880972.1:949754955-949796190 GCA_904067115.1 Aegilops sharonensis | reverse complement strand
AGGGGGCCGAGGCCGGCGCGGGGGAGGAGGGGGAGGGGGGGGGGGAAGGGAGCGTTGCACGAGGCCGGGGAGGGGGCGAGGAGCGCGGACGCCGGGGGGACGACGGCGGACGAGGCTGCGGCGGGGTCGGCGACAGGAAGCGGCGAGGGGGCGTCGCCACCGAGGTCGCCTGAGCGCGTCGCCATCTCCCAAGGCTCCTCGTCTCCCAGATGCGTTTTTTCCTGTGCGTCAGGCACAATAGCGAGTACCATCATGGTGCTCTTAAGTATAAACAGAAAAGATAAGTACATGTAAGAAGAGTGAAGTGAATTGTAGGTCCTTAAACTATTTCAGGGGTGTCACATAGGTCCTCGAACTATGAAAATCGTCATTTAGGTCCTCGAAGTATAGTAAGTGTGTCATCCAGGTCCAAAATCTCACTAACCCCCTCTAAATGGCCAGCTGGCATGGTGAACAGTGCAAAAAATAAAAAAATATGAACAAAAAATCTGAAATTTTTTGGCATCGAAGATACCCCTGGTGTGTGAATAGTAAAAATGTTCATTAATTCAAAAAAATGTTCGCGAATATGGGGAAAATATTCACGACTTTAAAAAATTTCACAAACAATAAATTTGAAAATATGTTCGCGAACCACAAATATTGTTCGTGGGTATGGAAAAAAATGTTTGCGAACCACAAAAATTCATGACTTTAAAAGATGTTAGTGAACTTTATATTAAAGTCGCAAATATTTTTTCCAAATTCATCGTTCACGAACATTTTATTAAAGTCACGAATACTTTTTTCCAAATTTATCGTTCGCGAACATTCTTTTAAAGTCATGAATATTTTTTCCAAATTCATCGGTCGCGAACTTTTTTTAAACTCACGAATATTTTTTTAAATTCGCGAATATTTTTCCCAAATTCATCGTTCGCGAACATTTCTTTAAAGTCGTGAATAATTTTTCCCAAATTCATCGTTCGCGAACTTTTTTTAAAGTCGCGAATATTTTTTCCAAATTCATCGTTCGTGAACATTTTATTAAAGTCACAAATATTTTTCCAAATTCTTCGTTCGCGAACTTTTTTTGAATTAATGACCATTTTTACTGTTATTGCGCCAGGGTCTCTTCGATGACAGAGGATCTCAGTTTTTTGATATTTTTTTATATTTATTCTTTGTCATGTACTGTTCATCACGCACAGGAATTCAGGACTGTTTGTCGCGCACTGTTACGGTTACGGTTTACGTGCCAGCTGGCCAGTTAGAGCCTGTCAGGGAGATTTTGGACCTGAATGACACAGTTACTGCACTTTAAGGACCTGGATGACGATTTTCATAGTTTGAGGACCTATGTGACATCCCTGAAATAGTTCAAGGACCTACAGTGCACTTCACTCATGTAAGAACACAAGATTTGAGTGCATCGGCCAGTTTATTGAAGGCCGATGCTAGCCGCCGGCGCGCCGGCCTAACAATTCGGCCGGTCGCCCAGGGCCGTAGGATTCCACGCGCACAAACGTCCATGATTTGCTTCCCCTGTTGATTCGGTCGTCTTCCTCATGCACTGAAGAACCCCCCCCCGGCACCCCCTCCTCCTCTAATAGCAGCAGCGTTGTTCCCCCTTCGTCCTGTGGTGTGCAGGCTCGCTGCAGGCGTGGTCCCCGGCTTGTGGATCGCCGAAGCTTGCAGCACAACTACTCTCTGCTACCATGGCTCACCATAAACAGGCTCCACCTCACAGACTCCTGCACACAGCAGGTAGCAGTCTTCGTTGGAGCCTACAGCATCGCCGGTCCCAACATACGCAAGTCTTGTGTGCTCCCGCAGCTTCACAGGGGATGGGCGTCGCCGGTTGCCACCCCCCGCGTACATAGATGTAGCATCGCCGACGGTTGAAGCTCTCGCGAACGTGGTTGTAGCTTCTACGGTGCACGGTTGTAGCATCCGTCCAGGACGGCGTCGCCAGTTGCAGCTCCTGTTTCAATGGTTGTAGCATTGCCGCGAACTGGATGTAGCTCCTGGGCCACACGGTTGTAGCATTCGCGGACGATGGCACCCGACTACAACTCCGGCGAACACGACTGCAACTCTGGCGAACGTGGTTGTAGCTTCTTTGGTAAACGGTTGTAGCATTCGTCGACGACGCCTCGCCGGTTACAGCTCTGGTGCATGAGGTTGTAGCATCTCCATGAACTGGTTGTAGCTCTTGCGCCTACGGTTGTAGCATTCAGGAACGACGGCGTCGCTCGGCTACAGCTCGGGCGAACACGGTTGCAACTATGGTGAATGTGGTTGTAGCTTCTGTGGTAAACGTTTGTAGCATTAGTCGACGACGCCTCGCCAATTGCAACTCGAGTATACGGGGTTGTAGCATCGCCGTGAACTGGTTGTAGCTTCTGCGGTACGCGGTTGTAGCATTTGCCAACAGCGATGTCGACCATGCATTTATGCGGCTCACACAACCGCGGAGCACCAACAACTCAAGTCATCTCGGCGGTGGCTCACCCCTCCCAAGCAGCAGGTCCTCGTTGTGCTGGGTCGCCAGCATGCGGCAGCACAAAACAGTGATTGGCTACAGCAGCAACTCCGTTCCTGCGTGGCACCGGGGATGGTGAGATAAAAAGGCAGGGCGAGTCCGTCGAGGAGAGCACCAGGTGCGGCTAGGTACGAGCAGCAGCCTGTTGTGGCTAGAAGAAGGCAGCAGTAGTTTCATTTGGATGAAGAAAGAACGAGAGGCGAAGAACGTTTCAAGGGAGGATAAGGTTTAACAAGAAAAAAAAAAGGTTCGGTTGTTGAGCGCACGATCTCTATTGATCTAGCGGTGCCAGCAAGACCGGCGGAACGTTTCAGCCGGCGCTCCGTGGGAAACATTATTGAAGCTGGTGACTTTTGTCCTGTGCAATCATTTAGGCTGGTCATAGTGGGGAGTAATTTATGTTACTATTTTTATAGTGGGAAGTGTCATATGTGTAGTAACATACATATGTTCATTTATTGTCTTGTAAATTCATTTTGCATTGGAAAACACTATGTGATGGTAACATATTAGGTTATTTTATTTGCCTCTCTCTTATTAACTACTTGCCACATCAACATTTTTACTTATGTGGCATCTATGTTACTACCTATGTTACTTTCACTATGACCAGCCTTAAAGCTCCGCCAGAGAACTGTGCTACCATTGGCTCTCCGGTTGCTTTCATGTGCTATCATGCACTTCTGCTTTGGCGTGGACACCAGCAGAAAACTTCAAATTTGACCCTCAAAACTAACTATATCTATATCTATACCTACTAATAAAGCAAGGTGCGATTTCTCCAATTTTTTCATCCTTTCACCGTCAAAAATATTTTTTATTTCTATTCGAGGTGGTACTAAACTTTTGTACTCCGTCTGCTACCAAAGGAAAAACGTGTGGAGAACTTCGTACGTGGGCCGCGCGCCCTATGGCCCAGTAAAGTCAGCCCATTTTTCCTGCCCACGCAGCAATAAAAGAAATTCTATTTTCCGCCCAATGCGGCATATAGTTTTAGCTACGCACAGGGCGACAAAGACACGGCGGCCCATTTTCGTTTGTGTTTTGCTTCAACTTTTCTTTTTTCTGTTTCTTTCTCTTTTTATTTCCTGCTTCTTTTATTTTTCCCATTGCAAGTATATTTTTAATTGTTTTTTGAAATTCCACAATTTTCAAAAAATGTTTGCAGTTTCAATTTTTATTCACAATTTCGTAAAAAGTTACGAATTACAAAAATGTGTTCCTATTTGAAAAAATGTTTCTATTTTTTGTTGTGCCAAAATATGTTCAAAATTTAAAAAATATTCCCATTTTTAGTAATATGTCTGTATTTTTCAAAAAATCCAAGATTTAAACAAATGCATTTAAAAAATGTTCCCAATTCAAAAAATATTCTTGATTTACATGTAGGTTTAAAAATTGAAAAGAATGTTTGCATTAAAGAAACCCATTTTCTCAAATTCTTTTGCATGTTTAACACATCTTCCCATTTAAAAAAATTGTTCACAACATAAAAACATTCATATTTTTATAAGAATGTTCATGTTTTTAAGAAATGTATGCGAATTTCAGGAAATGTTATTTTCAAATTTTTTGTTCTTGCTTTGCCCAAAAATGTATGGATTTTTTAAAAAATGTTCAAAATTTGGAAAATTGTTCACGTTGCCAAGTATATTCGGTAGTTCATGTTATGAATTCCAAAATTGCATTCCTATTTAAAAAATGTTTGAAATTTTAAAATTTTGTCATTCTGATTTCTGTTCAGAATTTTAAAAATTATTCCCATTTTTTGCAAAATGTTTGGGTTTTCCCAAATTTGTTCAAGATTTAAAAATGTTAAAAATGAAAAATATTCTTGTTTTAGTGATATGTTAAAAAAGTGAAAATAAGTTTTGCATTAGAAGACACATTTTCTAAATTTCTTCCATATGTTCAAAACATGTTCCCGTTGACAAAAATTGTTCACAAACTTAAAAAAAAAACAGTATTTCTATAAAACGTTCATGCTTTTAAGAAGTGTTTGTGAATTTCAACAAATGTTCCATTCAAAAAATGTGTGGAATTTTACAAAAAAACGTAATTTATAAATTGTTCACGTTGCCAAGTATATTTGGCATTTCATAGTTATTAGTTTTTTAAAGTTCAAAAAAAAGTTTCGAATCTGACGTTGCATTAGGTTCTTTAATATTAACGCTAACCATTGGTTAGAAGAGTGCATTTCTTTGAGTGGCTTGCAACATGTGGTCGGGTCTTTGAGGTTGTGAGTTCGATCAATCCCATACTGGGCCTGCTCCGCATCCGGTGCATCAAGCTAAGTCGGCTTGTTTAGAATAAGGAACACCATAAATTATTGACATTGGTAACTTCCATGCGTCAATAAAAGAGAATATGCTGCTTAATTATAATTGAAACAAATATGGGCACGTGCCAATAAAAAAAGAATATATTGGTTTGGCTCGATTAAAGGGCGCCATGTTGAACTAAAGTAGAGTCATGTGGGGGTCTTGATCCATTCTTATATTAAGCTAGAGGCATGTAATTTTATCCTCCCGTTACAACGCACGGGCATGTGTGCTAGTTCCCGTAACATTAATAGTGCTCAAGCTTTCCTCCTTCCAAACACCAGGCCATGGCCTCTCGCCGTCCTCCTCCTACCACCCTTCTTCGACCTCGCCAGTCTTGGTGTTGCTGCTATGCCTCTACCAGTGGCGGAGACAGGATGAACAGTGTGCAATTTATAAAAAATACATATATTAGTGTTGTTTGGCCCTTGTTATTGAAAGTTTGAGTCATTTGGGCCCCTGATCCTTAATTCTTGGCTCCGCCACTAGCCTCTACTATGCGCCGCACCGGGCCTTCTCACTCTTCTTCGACCTCAACTTCAACCCAAGAGCCGGTTCATCCATCGCCGTCAACGGCGATGCACTCGTCAGCACGTCGTGGCTGGAGCTGACAAAGAACACGCGTGTTGCAAACATTCAGAGCAGCGTCGGCCGGTCATGGTACGACCACAAAGTGCCGCCGTGGAGCAACGCCACCGGCGAGATGGCTAGCTTCACTACCACCTTCTCCTTCCGAATCACCCCAGACAAGGACAGCCTGCCGCTGACAGGCGACGGGATGGCCTTCTTCCTCGGGAGTTTCCCTTCGGTGCGCCCGCCCCGGAGTGCCGGCGGCGGCCTCGGCCTCCTCCCGACCAACACTAACGGGACAGGGGACGGCCGAATCGTGGCCGTCGAGTTCGACACTTTCTACAACTCCCAATATCGTGACATCAACGGGAACCATGTCGGCATCGACATCAACTCTGTAAACTCCACGGCGTTCACGAGCACGGCGAGACCGGGCAAGAACCTCACGTCGCATCATGTTATGGAAGCCACCGTCAAGTACCAGAATGACTCCAAGATGCTGGCCGTTGATCTCCTCATCGATGATGCTTGTACCAGGTCAGTACAACCGTCGATCTGAGAAGATACTTACCGGAGGAGGTCGCCGTCGGTTTCTCCACGGCCACTGGCGAAGTCGCCGAGCTGCACCAGATACTGACATACTGTCATGGTCATTCAGCTCCACGCTTGAATCAAAGAAGGAAGCACCTCCACCTGCCGAACCCCCTCATCCAATTCAAATCAGCAGCGGCAACATCCACAAAAAGTCGGTACCGATCCTAGCAGCTGTCCTAGATCCTCTGCTTTTTTTGTTGGTCTGTGCGACCGCGGTGCTGGGATGGCGTCGGCACAAGAAAAGAAGAGCAAATGAGGAAAGCGAAGAAGAGTGTGACGACAGAGCTGACCTCGAGAGAGGTGTGGCAGCCGGAGGCCCCCGACGGTACATGTACCACGAGCTGGTCACGACAACGAGTAACTTCGCCGAGGAGGAGAAGCTCGGGCGAGGCGGCTTCGGGAGCGTTTACCGGGGTCACCTCACGCTCACACCCGCAGCTTCTGTCGGTGTGGTGACCAAGACCGCCGTGCGGTGGCGGTGAAGGTGTTATTAGCGGAGTCGTCGGCGCAAGGGCGGAAGGAGTTCAAGGCAGAGGTGAGGATCATCAGCAGACTGAAGCATCACAACCTTGTGCAGCTGCTGGGTTGGTGCGACAGCCGCAAGCATCGTCTACGAGCTCGTCGCGGAGAGCAGCCTCGACAAGCACCTCTATAGCAAGGACGACACGTATCTAACATGGCCACAGAGGTACAACATCATCCTCGGCTTGGGGTCGGCGCTGCGCTACCTCCACGGAGAGTGGGAGCAGTGCATCGTCCACGGCAACATCAAACCCACCAACATCATGCTCGACTTGTCGCTGACCACCAAGCTCGGGAACTTCGGGTTGGCCCGGCTCATTGACCACGGCGTCGGGTCAATGCAGACCACCAAAGCCGTGCTTGGCACTGTCGGGTACGTCGTCCCGGTGTTCATCAACACGCGCCGCCCTAGCACCAAGTGGCCAAATTCACTGTTTTGACCCTTTTTCGTTAGTTTAGCATGATCTGACCCTATCTGTAGAAGTTTTCCGGATCTGATCCTTTTCCTACCGTCATTGTCTATGGCGGTAGGGTAACACACCCTACCGCCAAGGCCTTTGGCGGTAGGATTTACCTGCACCGTCGCTTTCATTTTTTGCAGAAAGGACCCTATCGCCGCAGTCGATGACGGTAGGACGTGTAACCCTACCGCCATAGCCTATGGCGATAGGGTCCTTTTTGCAAAAAATGAATCTTTTATTGCATGCGTGCCCTTATTATAGTTACATGCATGCCCCTACCGCCAAAGACCATGGCGGCAGGGTCCTTTTCACATCGAACGGGCGTGACAGTGTAAGTAAGTCCTACCGCCAAAGGCCTTGACGGTAGGGTGTGTTACCCCACCGCCATTGACAATGACGGTAGGAAAAGGCTCAGATCCGAAAAACTTTTGCACATAGGGTCGAATCGTGCTTAAGTTAAGGAAAAAGGTTAAAACAATGAATTTGGCCGCACCAAGTCGGATGTCTACAGTTTTGGCGTCGTCCCCCTAGAGATCACCTCTGGCCGACGGCCGGTGATGGAGACCCCGGAGAGGTCCTTCACTCTCCTTAGCTGGATGTGGGGCCTGTATGGGAGGAATGCGATCCTTGATGCGGCGGACGAGCGGTTGAGGGGTGACGAGGCGGACGCTCGGTGGATGGAGCGGGTGCTCGTCGTCGGGCTCTGGTGTGCACACCCAGACCAGGGCGAGTGGGCTCTGGTGTGCACATCCTGCAGTCCGACAAGGTGAGGCTGCCGGCGCTGCCGCTGCACATGTACAAAACTGTGCCGGATCCCGCGTTGTCTGGCCCGTACGGGTCTTTCTCTGTTGACAGCTTGGGCTCCAGTTGTGTTCGCTCTTCTTCGGTCAGCATCGGTAACATCACCCATTTATCTGAGTCGTCCTCGACTGCGTTGCTACGGCATTCCAAGGATCTAGGTAGACTCACCCAGATTTGTAAGGACATCTCTAGCTGATTCCCTGAAAAGGCTAGAGAACTCCTAACCCGTATAAAGGAGTAAAAAATTTACTCCTCGGCTCAGCGCATGCCTAAATATACTCCTCTGCCAGGCGTTAGACTAAAAAAAACTTGGACGCGTCTAGGGAGCAGCCGTGTGCTCTCTAGCGTTTCCTGGCGGCCTTGCCCGATAGGCCCCCGAAAAGGTAAGTTTCTGTCCGCCCCCTCCCCCCCTCGATCAAAAAGGGGGGACGTTCCCCCCGCGATCACAACCTGCTCCACCCCCCGACTCACGTGATCTTTTCCATCCCCACCTTCCCACCCCACCTCACCTGATCTCTTCCATCCTACTTTCCTCCACCCCCATCTCTCCTCCCCTCCTATTCCCTTCCAGCCGACGGAACACTCAGACCATCTTCTTCTTCCTCAAGAAAGAGGCAAAGGTTCATCCTGCTCAGATCTCAAAATCTTCAAGCCTGCAGTACGCCATCCATGAAACTGTTGATCTAAACACATCTAGAAGCAACAGAAGCAGGCAAGTTCAGAGGTAAAAAACAGTAGATCTGCTCACCTTCCCCAAGCCCCAGGCCTCTCCAGCATCTTCTGTAGAAAAAAAAAATGGATCTGCTTCTTGATTTGCTCCATTTGTGTTTCATCCTGTTTTCATATGAACGATTTTTAACCATGTGTTGAATCATCTACTAGTTCTAGCAAAAAACACATCTTCTTTGAGCAAAAAGATTGTAAGCATGTGGCAAGTAGAAAAAAAAGGGATGAACATCATGGCTGATGACTGATGGCTGATGGGTTGTAAAAAGTAACTTGCATTGTAACTTGTACGAAGTTAGGCCAAAAAAATATTGTCTGCAACAGCTTGCATTTGTAAACCTAGGCAAAAAAATCATTGCTTGCATTATCAGCCTGTAAAAAAATGTGAACACTAGGCAAGTAATACTGTGAAAAAGGCAACTCATGGCTGATGGAAAAGCAACTTGGAAGAAAGAGGGTAGGCAAGAAAACTATTGTGAAGAAGCAAGTGATGTAGAAAAGCTAGAATCTACTACAAATGGTTCAGTTTTATCCTTGGTACTTTTATTCACCAGTGACAAAAAAAAGTGAGGTTTAATTTACATTTCCAATAAGGTCTAGGTTGCATGATCCTACAACAGTTGCTGTTGTTGTGATCTTGCAATTGGCGGGGAACAATGCGGGTGGATGCAACATATATTTCTATTTTGATCCTGCAAAATGGAAATGGCAAAAGAAATTTCCTATACAACTACAATAAAATGGATGCATAAGTTGCAGCACGAAGAAAAAAAGAGAAAACTCACGACCTCGACAAACAGATTGCTTGAAAAAGCGACTACACAAAGACAATGATAACCAAAGTTGCTCCTAGTACAAACTTTAGGAGAAAAACAAAAGTACTGGACATAAAAAAGACAAACATATGTTGCCCATGTCTGCTGCTATTCTTAAGTTTTTTCTAACACAAAACATGCTGCTGCTCTCTCTGTTTTTTGGTGTGACATCCATGCTGAAAACACTCCAAAAAATTGCTATTCTCTGGCATCTAGCTTGCTTCCCTCTTGAGATCCTTGAAAACCATGCGTATGTATGAGTTGCCCGCATTTTAAAATGATAAGAAGTTAGTAAAAATTTATGATACAAGCAAAAAACAGATGCTCAAAAAAGATGCTATCTTATCATTCAGTTGTGATTTTCAACATGTAAACCATGTATAGTGTTGAAGTGTTTCTTACAACAACAAAAAATGCTATCTTATCATTCAGTTGTGATTGCCTGTTGTTTAGTTTCTTACTTGCTTGACATCAACTAACTAGCTTTGGTTTTCAGGTTTAAATGTTGCACAGGATGTAAAAAAGATGATTGACCTAAATGAGGAACCAGATGATATGGATATTGGTGATCCAGTGAACTATACACAACAGGGTGCTCAAAATCCTGAGTTAACCAGTGATTCTCCTAATCCTTCTATTGTGCAAAATGCCACAGCTCCTGTGGCAAAAACAGTGGAGACAGATGAGCAAGCACCTGCTCCACAAGAATCTGAGACTGATGGTCATACCCTTGATGGCACGGATGCCGCGGGTGATACAAGTGTGACTGTTGGTAATGGTTTGACATGCTTTGGTGCTGAAAATGATGAAGAGGCTTGGTCACAACCCAAGGAGCCTCATGTGGGCATGAGGTTTGACACTTTGGAAGGCGCCAAAGAGCACTACAATGCATATGCCTTGCAGATTGGTTTTTCAATCAAAATGAATACTTCAAGGAAGGCTGTGAAAACTGGAATGTTGATAAAAGAACAGTTTGTTTGCAACAAGTTTCGAAAGCCTGAAGCCGATGACGGAGGGGCAGAAAAAATTCCTGTGCTGGATGATATCGTTGAGCAAACAAAAGATGATGATGAAGACGAGGATATTGTCTTTCTTGATGATGATAATAAAACCAAAAAGAGGAGCAAGAAACGAAAGAGAGATAAAATAGTGCAAATTGGTTGCAAAGCTAAGATGGTTGTCAAACTGATAGATGGCAGATGGGAAGTGATATATTTTGTTGGCGAGCACAACCATCCACTAGTTGACAAACCAAGTTTGACTAAGTACTTGAGATCGCACCAAGGGATCCCACCAGAAGAAAAGGCCTTCCTTACCCACCTACATAACTGCAACTTGACAACATGTCTATAACCATATTACACTCCTCTCCGACAATTTTAACTGCCCAGACTTGCCTAAGTATTGTATCCATCTTGCTTGCAACATGTGTGTGATTTGCCAGACTAAGCACACAAAATATGCTTTTTTTTGATGAAGAAAAGTCTGCTACCCATTAAAACTTGCCTTATTTTTAAGTGGTATTTGCCTGCTCTTGATCACAAAACAAAGCGAGGGTCGTGCCTCTGTTGTCTTATCTTTGTTATGAAATGTGGTAGATGGACTTGCCTAGAATTTGTCTGTTAGTTGCTCAATGTATATTTACTACCTGCCTATCTTCCTTTTGCACAAATGCATATTAGTACAAACCATAGCCCAACATAAGTTTGTCTGACTGCTTTTATGAACCTTTTTCTTCTATTTTTTACCCACTGCTGGGTTGCCTGCGTGTTTGTTTTGTTAGTTGCTTGTACAGTAGGATGAAAATGCCTAAAATATCCATTTTCGTTGCCTGGTGAAAGAAATCAAAATTGTTTTTTCGTACTGTTCTTAGGTAACAAGGGTTAAACCACCATTTTGACTTCATTGAATGCAGGGCGTATGATGCACATCATGTCAGACTTCTATGGGACAGAGCTAATTGTGCCTTATGGAACTAAGCACATTACGAACCTGAAGACAGTCTTGAACAAGGATGCTACACGAGAAGGCGACATGATAGAAACAGTAGCATACTTCAAAGATCAGCAAAGAGAAGATCCAGACTTTGTTTACAAGATAAAGTATGATGAAGAAGACAGAGTGGAGAATATTTTCTGGGTCGATGGTGCAGCAAGGAAGGCATACATGGAAGCTTATCATGATTGCATCTCCTTTGACACAACATACATGACTAACATGTACAACATGCCCTTTGCGCCATTTATTGGAATTAATAGACATGGGCAATCATTTATGTTGGGCTGTGGTTTCGTTAGGCAAGAGTTGGCTTCTAGTTTTGATTGGCTATTCAAGACCTTCCTGGAAGCAATGCATGGAGTAGCGCCAACCAACATCATAACCGACCAAGACATCGCAATGGCACAGTCAATTAAGAAGATCTTCCCTACAAGTGTGCACCGCTGTTGTCACTGGCATATTATGAAGAAAGCACAGGAGAAGCTTGGGGCATTGTTGGGACGAAACCCTGGCTTGTCTAAAGATTTCAACAATTGTGTTGACTTTAGCTTGACACCAGAGGAGTTTGAGGCAGGTTGTTGTGAGCTGATGATGAAGTATGAGGCTATGACTGACTCCCACTTTGAGAATCTATACAAGTACCGAGAAACATGGGTGCCCTGTTACTTCAAGCATCAATTCTTCCCTTTCTTGCAGTCAACTCAACGCAGTGAGGGGTTCAACGCTGTCCTTAAGCGGTATGTGAACCCACACAAGTCCATCTTGAACTTCGTGAAGCAATATCAGAAAATCCAAACACACATACTAGTTCGAGAGGGTGCGAAGGATTACAGGACAGGACATTTGCAGAGTGAAATGTGCTCATCTTACCCAATTGAAAAGCAAGCCTACAATTCATACACTAGAGACTTGTACGAGAAATTCCACGACGAGTTTCAGTTGACTACAAGGTACAACGTGCGGCCCCATGGTGAACACTTGTATGAGCTTTACCCCAATCAAGAATGGGTTGCTAAATATGGTTCTAGGAGCTATTTTGTGACTGTTGAAACTAGTGCTGGAGACTACAGATGTGAGTGTTGCAAGTTTCATAGGGACAGGATGCTTTGCTGCCATATATTCAAGGTTTTCAACCATCTTGGGGTTGATGAAATCCCAACGCAGTACATCAAAAGAAGATGGACACCTCTAGCAATCCCGGATGCACCCCCTGCTGTTGAGGATAAGCCTGATGAGTTGCCGGAACAATCGAAGAAAGAACTCCGTCATGCAAATTTGGTGATGGACTTTAGTGGACTTGCTAAGGTTGCTAGTGCATCAGATGCTGCGACAAATATTGTAAACAAGCATATGCGTGGAGCGCGTCACGAAATAAAGAATCTCATCCTGTCCAGGAAAAAGAAAACAACAGCCCCTCCCAGTGGACCGACTGGTGGGCCCCCGCCATCAGCTGGTGGTCCTGTGCCATCAATGACAAATGCTTCAGCGAGTAGTGGCAACGCACCTCCACATGCTGCGCAAGCCCCTGCTAGTGCTAGGCAGCGTCAAACTACTTGTGCCCAACAGCCAAAAAATGCAACATCACTACCTCAAACAGTATGGGGCAGGGTGTGCATCCACACACAATAGTTGGGGGTGCGCCAGTGCACAAGGGGTCTGCGGTGCCAAGCTCGTGCGCTGCAGGGCAACCGTCAGAATTTGTACCTCAAAGTAGGGGATCTGCGCCACAACCCAGGGGGCCTGCACCACAACTGTTGGCGACTCCGACCCTAAACAGTGGGCCTGGGCAAATACTGAGGGGAGCTCCGCGACAACTGTTCAGACCTGGAACACTAACCAAAGAGCCTGAACCAACAACGATGAGGGCTCCCCAAACAACCTACTGGCCTGCACTACCACTTATGGGGGATGCACCACCATCCATGGTTACTACACAAGCAGACATGAGCCGTCTTACAAATGCTGACCTTGCAGCATTGCCTACAGATTCTGCAACAATTGCTTGTGCTTCTGGGCTGTATACAACTTCTACTACTGTGCAACAAGCACATGTTGCCCCAGTTTCATCTTCTTTGGCGCAACCTCCTGGTGGACATGCCCGCCAACCACTCAACATGGAATCCCTACATGCAGCTGTTGCAGCTGCGCAAGGTGGTTCTACTACACCTGACACCCGAGTTCCTAGAGACCCCCCAAAATCGACTACAAAAGGGAGAGCGAAGTCGAAAAGGTTGCAATCATCACTCGAGCTGCATCCGAAGAGGAAAAACAAGTGCAGTTACTGTGGGTCTTTCAACCACAACAGTGCACTGTGCCCCACAAGATTGGCATGATGAACACCACAGGAATGGGAAAAACACAGATGGAGGTTCGATTATGAAAGACAAAAAAAATGAGCAATGACTAGATGCCCGATGATATGCTAGGAACGACATTTGCTATTTTTCTGTACGAACCTCCTTGTTTACCCTCATTTGGATTACTGTCTTTCATGCAAAAAAAGACAACTTGCTTTTTAAGCCTGTAAGGTTCAAAAATGCTCTGGATAACTATATTAGTACAATGGATTGCATGATTATCATGTTTAGATTGCCTGGTACTTCATTTAAACAGATTGGTGTTAAATATGGGTGTTCCATGACTACATTTCACCATAGAAAAATGTAGGAAAATTCTGTTTTGGTGTTATTGCAGGTTACAGAATGGTTTCAGGCAACTCCTTGATTGTTCAAAAAATATGGATATTCCATGACTACATTTCACCATAGAAAAGGTAGGCAAATTCTGTTTGGTGTTGTTGCAAGTTACAGAATGGTTTCAGGCAACTCCTCGATTGTTCAAAAAAATTACATTTGACTTCTGGAAAAAGGGTGATGATGCAAATATTATTCATGTAAAAAAATGCTGGCAAACTTTAGTTTCTGCGCGAGCAAAAAGAAAAGGAAAGTCGGTAAAGAAAACATGAATGGAAAATAACTGACCTAAGCTAACTTCAGTACAGCTTCCCATGGAGCCTTGTTGTGCTTGGTGTTAACCCACATGTTTGTCAACTGCTTCCTGATATTTGCAACATCCTCTGCTGTAAATCTTGGAACGTTCCTTGCTTCCCACCCTTTTGCGAATGAGAGAGCAAAAATGCTGCAGTCATATCTAAGCAAATAATAGAAGAATGTTTCAGGTCAGCTATGAAACAAGTATGAATTTGTTAGGAATTTGTTTTGGAGTTTCTCTGGAATTGATGCTTACTTGTTAGTTTGTTTTGGCACATCAATGTTTCTTAGTGTGAAATGATCCAATGAGATGTGAGACTTCGGATAGTGCTCTTCCCACATAGCCCGAAAACTAGCAACCATAGTCCTTGCGCAGACATCTAGAGTCTTGTCCTGAAGTGTCCTCCATGAATCAAGCACCTCGAACCTTCGATCCCTTATATTCACGTTGAAGACCCAATAATGGTTGCCTGAAACTTTCTTTGACTTGTCGATATTCTCTAACACAATAAACATTATCTGTGGGAAAAAAGTGCAGAAAGAGAAGCTGGGGGTAAGGACATAATCTGTAGGCAACTTGAAGAGATATAGAAAGCATGTAAAGTTTTCTCATGCTATACGAAAAAGCTAATTGTGATTCTGCACTCTGGCAACTTCATGCATGTCCTGAAACTAGTACTCTGCTATTCACATGTGGGTGAAAAAAAAGGAATGGGAGAAGAATACTATACTGGAAATTCGAGAAACATGGACTTACCATGTCTTTCCGGTCCAGGTGATTTGATTTCTTGAATCGGGAAATAATCTCTTGGCTGTTCATATCATTGGAGGGGAAAGTCATCTGTTGCATCCTTGCCTGTAAAACAAAAAGGGACAAGGTGGTTAGAAATGACCAAGTAGGAACCAAGAACAAAAAAATGTAGAACCTCAAGTAATAATGACTCCTAGTCCTTTTTCTTACCGAGAACCTCAGGGGCATGACAACCTTCTTGGAGTCTGCAGGCAAATTCATCATTATGGACAGTAAGCCAATTTCCATTACATGTGTCAACACATATCCTTCTTTTTTCATAGAGTTTGCAAGCTCCCTCACCGAGACATCATATCCATTGTAGTCAATTATCTTGAGGCTGCAATCAAAAACGAGAAACCAAAAAAAGGACAACCATGAGAAAAAAGTAACCAAGTTTCCTGCTACTGTACTTTTGATTGCCTATAAATAGATCCTGTTTTGCCTAAGGAACATAAACTTGGGGTTGTGACAATTTGCAGTGAATTCTTTCTACCTGAAAGTGCATGTCTAGTTAGCATATATAAGGCATGGGAAATTGTGTTACTGCCTGAAAGTGCATTCTGGTTAGCATGTATTCTGCATGGGGTGATTATGTTACTACGGTATTGGGATATTTTTGCCTGCTTGTTTTACTTTTGTTTGCCTATGAATTCAGCATGAATTGCCTGAAAAGTGCATTTTAGTTGCCTAGAAAAACATGTAAAAAAACGGAAATGTTAACGCCCACACGTGTGGGCGTTTGCACATCGCCCACACGCCTCCACCACCACTCATTTTGCCACGTATGAATAGATGACATCAGCAGAATTTTTTTTGGTTTTCGGCTTAAAAATGTTGTATCTCCTAAATAAAAAAGCGAACTAAAAATCCGTTTTCACCATTAAATCCGTCTCGACAAGATCTTCGAAACTAGACCCCATGTTGATATGTTTCGATGAATTTTTTTTTTTTGCCAGAAGTTGCCACGATGTTTACACTGCAGTTGCCATAGGGCTTAAACTAAAGTTGCCATGTGGCAATTTTAGTTTGTAGATCATGGCAATTTTAGTATTTTGATGATGGCAACTCCAGTACTTTGACCATGAAAATTATTTTTTGTATGAACCATGGCAATTTGACGTGCATGTATCATGGCAATTTTAGTTTATGGTTCATGGCAAGTCTAGTTTCTTAATTCCCCGTTTTATAAATGTCAAAATTTACTTTTAAATGTAGAAGAAAATAGCTGAAACATATCATGGCAACTTCAGTGTAAACATCATGGCAATTCAAATGCAATAGACATGGCAACTTTTAATCCAATTTTTTTTCATCAAAACATATCAACATGGGATCTAGTTTCGAAGATCTCATCGCGAGGGATTTAATGGTGAAAACGGATTTTCAATCGGATTTTTTGTTTAAGAGATAAAACATTTTAAAAACTGAAAATCCAAAAAGATTCCTACATGCATGCATGCGATGACGTGTCAATCTGTTTACATTAGAGACATGTGGTGCGTCTCCCTTCCTGCCACACGTGTGGCAGTTAGCGTGACCCTAAAAAAATGCCTCATAAAAATGTCATACCTAGTATCTACATCTGGTGATTCTTCTTCATTCAATCTCCCATGCAGAATAACCGATGCATATAGCCTGCTTGCTTCAGGTTTGCATACGTACACTTTCCTCTCATTATAGTCCAAGAATGGTGACCTCTTGCAAGGAGGTGGCTTGATAATCCTTCTCTCAAATTGTTGTGGGACCATCTCTCCTGAGCTACTGCTACTATAAATATTACTGCCTGATCCCACTACTAGTTGGTTGTGGGCAACTTTTTCAGGTGTCTGGTAAATGTTCCCAACTATGCCTTCAAGATCCACAACATGATCGTCATCAAATATTTCAATGAGTGGCTCCTTAGGTACTTGATACTGCAGGGACTCATGCTCACACTTCATATCCTGACCTTGTGCATGTGCATACAATTCATCTATGCCTTCAAGATCCACAACATGATCGTCATCAAATATTTCAATGAGTGGCTCCTTGGGTACTTGATACTGCAGGGACTCATGCTCACACTTCATATCCTGTTCTTCTGCATGTGCATACACTTCATCTATGCCTTCAAGATTACAAACTTTTTCATCTTCAATAATTTCAATGACTGGCTCCTTGGTTACTTGACACTGCAAGGACTCATGGTCAGCCAATACATTTTTCCCTGGCATCTCGATCTGCTCCATCATCTACATGTGCTGTAAGAAAATCGAATTTGAAAATATCAAAACTTGGAGCTGGGCAGTATTCACTAACAAAGACATTTGAGCTTTCACTTCTGCTATGCTGAAACTGTTGTCCATCCATCTCTGCTGGAATATGAATTGCTGACTTGCTTTGCAGATCGTTGCTAGATGGGGGAACGCACCTTGCCAAGAGCTCACTGACATCTAGCACATTTATTTCCAGTGGACTGATCGCCTTGTTAGCATAATTAAAATTGATATCTTTCAGCTGTGGACAGGGGGGTGATTGGGCAATAGGGATAAAAGCAGGCAACTTGCCCTGAGCTTTTAGCAACTTTGCTTCCGAACTTTGTTTAATGTTGCCGCCGATGACATCTTCCATCCCTCCAACCCATGTGATTGACACTGGAGGTACGTTCTCCTGACCTGCATCTAATGGTACAGCCTGTTGTGATGCTTTGTAATGAAACAATTTGCCCCTCTGGATGTCATTGGCTGATTGCATCCCATTCCCTCCAACAAGATTTTGTGCTTGACCATTTAGACTGCTTAGTGGTTGCCTCTCACTAGGGTTTGTACTAGGGATTGCTCTGCTTACTTGCAATGATGCATCCTGTTTCATTTGAGTTGCTCCTCCTGCTGTGGGTTGAACTGATGCCTGTGCAATACTTGCTTGAAAATCAGATGAACTTGCTTCCTCCCTAGGATGCTTGCTAGAATTTGTGAGGCACTTGGTTCTTGTTTTGAAACAGTCCCTGGTGAAACCGCAACATTTGCATCTTTGCCCCTGGTGAGATCTGCATGTCGTGCTGTTGAGCTTGATGCTGTATTGGTTTCAAGCTGGTTCTTGTGAGTGCTAGAACTTGCCTCTTTTGCATGATGTAATGCCTGATGTTGCAACTGAAAATGCCTAGATTTCTTCATGGCTGACTTTGTTTCCTTTCCACTTTGCAGTTCTTGAACGTTTTGGGAACGCATAGCTCGCAGTTCCTCCACTGTCTCTGTCACCACCGTTGGCTCTGATACGAAACTGACACTCTTTTTCTTCTTTGGTGGTGGAAGTGGTGGTACACCAACTTCCTTGGGTTCATGTAGAGCCCCTATCTCCCTCATGATTTTCTTGCGAATCCACTTGGGGCAGACATCCTCAAGGTTGAATGCCATCCCCAGTTCCATTTCTTTTTTTTCTCAACAGCTCTTGGAACATTTTGCTCGCTAGCACTGCAATAGGCTGCTCGTCGAGATCCAACATTTCTTTCACTTCAAACATGCGGATGTGTGGCATTCTGCAGTCACTTCCCTCATCCATCATAACAGCATCTCTCACAGAGATGCTAACTGCCTCGTCAAGCCCCTTTGGCTTCATATCCTTTTTCTTTTCGAGTAAATATTGAAGTGTGGATTGGTCGTCATCAGTCTCTATTTCCTCACCTGCAGAATCCTCGTTCCCTCCATTGTTTCCGCCATTGCCACTGTTGTTGCCACTAGAATTGTTGTCATCCTGGTCTTCCTCATCACCCTGCATATCATCGTCCCCCATGTCTTTGTCATTGTCGTTGTCATTGTCTTCGCTTTCTTCATCATCATCGTCTTCCTTTTCTTCATCCTCATCTTTTTTTTCTTCCTCCTCCTCTTCGTCCTCCTTATCCTCCTTGCTTTCATCCATTACTGCTCCCCTCTCCTGAAAAGTTGCTTCACCCTCCTCGTTGTCGTTGCATCCAGCATTTTCAACTACGAAGTCGTCACCATCATCATCGTTTGAGTGGTCGTCGCTGTCACTTTCATCACCCCCTTTGTCCCGGTCACTTTCATCACTGTCACTTGCATCTTCCTCACTGTCAGTTTTGAATGACTCTTCTTCACTCGATAAGCTTTCTCTCGCAGCTGGAGCTTGTTTGGATCTCCTAGTAGGTTCTTGCCTCATCTTTTCCACATGAACAACCTCTGACCTGCTTGTCCCCTCTTGCGCATCATCTATCCTCCCAATACCAGAAACAAGATTCCCAACTGCATGTGAAATAGTTGAACACATTTCGTGCACCATACTTGTCAGCTTCTTTTGTTTCTGCAAACAACAGGAAAGTAGAAAAATGGATGAACATGATAAGTCTTGACAATATGTTGGTTTGAGATTAAAAATGGAAAAACTAGTGGGCATAACAAGCACTTGATAACTTACACTTTTGTCATGTGACTCAGGTAATCTTGCTGCTACAAATTTTGTGACGTGGCCCATGCTACCAAACAAGCTATCATCCGCACACCGTGAGAACTCAGTCTTCAGCTGCTCGTTGGGTTGGCAAAAAAAGACAAACAATAAAGGATGGGATAAAAGGAATTAGTGAATTCTGGCACTGGCTTGCCAAGTTTACAGAAAAACAAATGCATGCTTTAAACCAAGTCAAGCACTGTGGCATCATTGTTGCCTGATTTCCTTATCATGTGTGGATGGGGGTTCTAGCATGTAGCATCGATTAGTTTTTCAGTATATAACTTAGCAGGACTATATCGATTATAGGAAACCATCAAGTTGCCATAAAGAACTATGAACTTGCTAATGTTTAGTGTGCAAGTTGCTATGGTGAAATTATTGGATTTGCCTAATTTTTCTTAAAAAATGTAGACATCAGCTGCTATAACTGCCCCAGCAAAAAATCCTACCTACCATGTTGCAGGCAGTTGCAAACAAGGGTAAACAAAAGAGTGGGAAACTACTAAGTTGGTTCATGAAGTACTTTGAACTTGCTACTATCCAATATACAAGTTGCTACGGGCAATGTGTTGGACTTGCCTACTTGTTGAAAAAAACTTATACATAAGCTACAAAAAAGTGACCAGATAACAAAAAAATGACCACCAAAAACTTTGAACTTGCTTGGACCTTGTAATTCAATTGCCTCCTCTATAAGAAGCTAGATTTGCCTAACCTTATGCCTTTTAAAGCAAATAAAATGCCATTATTGAATACATATGTGATGACAAAAAATAGCTTACCCGCAGTTTCCCATATTCCCCGAGAGCTTTCCTGTCCTTCTTGATAACTCTTGCCATCAAATCTGAATTCCAAACTGAAACCCTTGGTACCAAGCTGGGAATTGGTTCATCAACATCCAAAGAGTCTAGATACAACAACTGAGTTTCGGATAAGAAAAACATAAAGTTTGAGTTATGATAAGATTTTTAAGAAAACATAGAGCACATAGGAAACATACAGATTCAAAGTTAGGTGAACTTACTACGAGGTGGAAAACACAACAACAAATGGCCTTCTTGGCACGACCTGATTTGAATGCTAGCTTTAGTTGATCAACCACAAACTTGCATATGTTGGTTTCAGTTATTCCATTTACATCCATGACCGCAGGGAAGCTTTTTGGTGAAATGCTTAAACTTGGAGAAAACAAGAGACAACCATGCGCGTAGGAAGTCGTCATCGTGAGTTCCTGCCATATCTTTGATCATCTTGCACCATGCTGTGAGAGATGGTGAATTCTTTGAAGTGATATTGTAAATCCTGAACATTGCCTTTGTGATATCTGGGAGGTTTCATAACAGACTTTTCTCCCCCTATTTGGCAAACCCCATATCCTCCGAACACTCGCAGCATCTACTGGAATCTTCCCCCTCTCTAGAATAACTATCTGTGACATCTCTGGATCATAATGCTTCATTATCCATTGACTAAGATCGCCAGGCATGCTGTTCGCTGCAAGGTCCAACAGGCCTCCAAACTCTTTTCCAATAATAACACCTTTTTGATTAGAAACCAACTCTTTATTCAATTTGAACAGCCTTGCAAGCGATGCCCTGTTCCTACGACCCTATGGGAAAATAGTTTGAAAAAAAGAAGAATCAAAAATCAACAAATGGTATATGCCAGGCAATTTAGACACCACTACTAGGCAATTGTTTCAATGAGGTGAGGCAAAAAATACCTCGTTTCCTCCGGTTTTCTGCCGCTTTGGATTTGGTGGCTTATCCACACCACCGCTTTTGTCACTCACATTTTCAGCATCTCCGGGAAGACTCTCATTGCTCACAATATCATCTGGGCGCTTCCCTCGAGAGATAATTGCCTTACTCCTCTAGCGCTTGAACCCAACTAACGGTTCACTGCTTTGAGACTGAAAAATGAAGATAAACACATAAATAACAATCCATAACATGAAGTTAGGAAAAAAGAAACCAATAATGAAAATAAGGAAAAAAGGTAGAATGTTTCGAAAATGATTCAATAAATTCTGCACACCTCCATCCTACGGGCTTCAGTTGCATGAGATGCGCCATCAACAGGATCCAATACAGGGGGGCATCCTGTATGCCTTTTTTGCTTGCCCCCGACATGTTTTCATGCTGCGCGTAAAAAAGAACATCATCATACATGAAAAAAAGGAGTAAAAAAACTGCAAATTGCCTAGTGTTCAGCCTACACATGTAAACACACAAGGACACACACAATGCATAAACACACTAAAAAACTGATGCAAAAGTGTCAAGCAAACTCATACAGAAAAAAGTGACATGCTGAGGCAAAACGGGTAGTCATATAAGGCATCTAAAACTAAAACTAAAGCTGAATTTATTTCTTTTTTGCTATATAAAGTAGGACTAAAGTGTAAAGAAAAACTGAAGCACATCAGACACACTATTTTTTTCAGATCAAGCAAACTTGCACCAATGTCGTTTAAAAATTGACAGGGTTTGATACATCTCCCCATTATTTCCTCTGGTAAAAGTAAAAGTATTGTTCACACATATAAGATATAGCAACATATGGACAGACAACATACTACAGTGACCTTAATTCAAGGTTTGATACCAACATACAAGGTTTTGCCTGATGCCCAATACTTTATTGAGCAACTTCTGGCAACATATTGAGCAAGTCATTCACCACAGTGAAGAAAAAACGAACAAAAAACTACAGAGTTTCTGTATGGGCAACTTCAGGAAACATATTGAGAAAGTCGCTCGCAACACTATAGCAACTTAACAAAAAAAGGGGACAAAACTACAGAGTTTCTATGTGGGCAACTTTTGCACCATATTGAGCAATTCGCTCGCAACAGTATGGCAACACTACAAAAATGTGAACAAACTGAACTACCTTTGTGGTAAGCATCCCAACAACACTTCCACTTTAACCCAGCATCCTAAAAAACAGCCGACAAACTGCCTTCAAACCACCTACATCCAACCAGTAGCGGAATCACCTTGCCAAACAATCCCAAACATCCACTGTCTACTCGTCAATTTCGAGACAAGGGCAACAAACGCAAAACGAAAAGCGAGGCCAGATCTCCTTACCAACAGATTGCGAAGCAGGGAGATGGTCGTCCTAAACGCGACCCTGACCTCTGCGCGAACGACACGACGCTCGCAGCGGCCGTTCCTCCCCCTGTCGGCGACTTGGACAGATACTGCTTCCCGTCCGACGACCTCTCCTCCAGGCCGTGGGCGGCACCACAACACAGCCTACTTCTCCTCTTCCGGGAACAGGAAACGCAGCAGAAGCACCTGGTGTCTGCGCGCCGCTGGCTACCTCCCCCTTGCCAGTAAACTCAGCCCGCACCTGGTCGCCGCGCGCCACTGGCTAGCGTCCCCTGCACCAGGAATCGCCGCCCGCAACTGGCCGTCGCGCGACGCTGGCTACCTCCCTTCACCGTGAATAGCTCCACCCAGGCGGGACGAACGGTGGGTGGCGGATTTGTGGCACGGAGATTGCGGGATTTGGGGGGATTGAGAGAAGTGGGTTGAACAGTTTTGAAATGAGGGGAGGTGGAAGCAAGAGCAGGGGAAGTGGTGGGACCCAGAACCGACGCTCCCACCCAACGGGCGACGGGCCGACCAGGTGGAACGCGCGAGCGATGAAAACCGACAGCGGGGCACCTGGTGGGCGTGATTAAGATCGGACGGCGGGGAGAGGTGTGTGCTCGAGTGCGCTAACGAGCACAGCTGCACTTTTTAGGATTTAGGAAAAAAACTTTGTCAGCGGAGTCATCGCTGCAGGGGAGAAATGAGTTAAAGCCAGAGTTGAGAATTATCAGCAGATAGAAGCATCATAACCTTATCCCACTACTAGGGAAAAGCCTAGCAGTAGCGTGGGTCTAAGGGTTATCAGTAGCACGGGGTACCGCTCTACTAATACGGTGCTACAACTAACACTTAGCAGTAGCGCGTTCCTACCCGCGCTACTGTTATAGCTACTTAGCAGTAGCGCTCTCCGTACAAGTGTTACTGCTAATCTACTAGTAGTAGCGTTTTTAGTGACCTGCGCTACCACTATTCTGTTTTTCATTTTCTTATTTTTTGTATATTTATACGCCGTTATACAAATTTTGATACAGTGTCAATTGAGAGGTTGTTATATGTAAGCATAACACTAAACTTAACTTTAGGGGCAACAAACATATATGTCACATTTGAACCGACTGACATTTTCTTAACAATGGTTGGAACCCCAACCTCTGCATTGTTATGATGCACACAACCATTTCTTTTATTAAAGTTGACATAAGGCACTAAAAACATCAATAAATGAAGTACAAAACATAAGAAACCACAATAGAGTCATTATAAGATATGAATAAAGCATTGAGACTAAATCTATTTCCGCAACAACGCCTTCAATAATGGATGAACACCCACACCTCGCCTTTGCCGCATCCGGCCTTACACAACTAGGATGTTGCAAATATGAGCAATTTACTGAATGATTTTATTAACAGAAATACTAGATAAAGCACGACTAGTAAGTAGTGATAAAACAAGTCATGCGATTTGACAAAGATAAGTTAAACAACATCTCCATATATGAACTGTAACTAAACTCATCTAGAGCAGACAGTATAGCAAGTTGCATATATGTGTAGGGCAAGCACTAGAACAAGAAATTGTAGCAGGGCCTCTAATAGAAAGAGGAAGAACATGTACGGGACAGCAGCAACAGAAGCGCTGGACTTGGGGTCGGTGTCCTCGCCAGCCATGTCGTCAAGGAGGTTGTCGACGTCAGGGAAGAAGTCGTCGTCGGGGAAGTAGTCATCGGAGTCTGGGGCGTCCGTGAAGAAGAATTCAGTAGTCACGCGAAGCGCTCCCCAAAAACCCTATCACCCTTCTCCGTACAGGACTCAAAAAGGTGTGATTTCGGAGGCCTACTGTCCCGACCTGTGGTGCACGCTGCAAGCCAGGATGGGGAAGAATGTAACAGCAGCGCAGTGCTCAGGAACTTGTGGCGAGAGGAAGAAGAAGTTATGGTGCGTCTCTCTGAGAGGAGCGACCTCCCTTTTATAGGCGCAATAGAAGGAGGCGAGAGGCTACGCCGGGAGCTGAAGGGAACGAGGGAGACGAAACGAACAGGCAGCGGGCGAAGAGGTGCGCCGTTCGTTTTCAATCTCCACTACAGCAAAAACATTTCAGCTCCCGCTTGACCTTTCGTATACCCGTCGTGCGTGGCAAAAATTTAGACATCGGCTTGGCTCATTCCCGCAACCCGTGGCGCGTCGTGATGAGGTGTGGCGTGGCGTGGCGAGGCGGCGGCGGAGGAGCGCGCGTCGATGTCCCTCTTATTCTCATCCTCATACATGTGGAGAAAGAGCCTCCCTTATAAAGAGGTCCAACTCCCTCTAAACTAGCAATGTGGGACTAAACTTTAGTTCCACCTCTTGCCTTGCATGAATGGGCTGCGTGGGCCTCTAGGATTTATTAGGAATTTCTGAAACTGCTACTGTGCTAGGCCCAAAATAGAAAAAAATTCCAGCAATCCCCCACTAGATCCCAGAGGCACACAAAAATTGCCTTTGGTTCCAAAACACTGTTTTATATATCGGTACTACAGTGGAGACTGTTAAGTTGAACTTGTACCTAGAACTCTATGCTACACTAGTAAGCAACTTGACCAGTGGACTGGGCCTTGAACTGCATGTTTTCTGCGAATCTAGCTTCACATAAAGCATTGACCGATACATGGCTACCGTGGTCTTCCCCTATTCTCATAGACCGAGACCTTTCATGAGTTTACTAGAGAGAACCCTATTCTCATAGATTGCAACGTTTAATAATCAGACTCATATAGGTGCGTTCTTCAAAAGATGTTCTGCAGGACTGAAAGGGCTAGTTATCGACTAGAGGGGGGGGGGGTGAATAGGTGATTTTTATGAAAGTCTTCAAAACATGGAAGTTTCAAAGACAGACAATATAAACAACACTATTCTAATGCAGCGGAAGGTAGAATACACTAGACAAGCCATAGTCAAGTATTCAATGAAGTGAAAGCATGAAGACTGATAGCAGTTAGGTAGTTAAGATCAGGATGGAAGATAGTACGAAGCCAATCCGAACAGATAGTCACGCAGTGAAGTCAAACAGATAATGCAAGCAGGCAATGACTTCACGAAGACAAACTATAAGTAAAGAGGAGTAAGAGATCGAACAAGTGGCTTTAGAAGGACACAGGATTTGTTGGACCAGTTCCAGTTGCTGTGACAACTGTACATCTGGTTAGGGAGGCTGAGATTCAACTCAGAAGACCGCGCCTTCACCTTATTCCCCTTGAGCTAAGGACACACAGTCCTCGCCCAATTACTCTGGTAAGTGTTCAAGGTAGACTTACGAACCTTCACAGACTTCGTTCATCGGCAATCCACAATGGCTCTTGGATGCTCAGAACGCGACGCCTAACCGGCTGGAGGATTCATAGTCCTCAAGTGTAACAAGTCTTCAGATCACGCGGACAGAAAGACTTCAGTGATGCCAAACACTCTTTGGGCTCTGGGTGGTTTGGGCTTTGTCCTCGCAAGGATTCTCTCTCAAAAGCTTCGGCGGTGGGTTGCTCTCAAACGAGAAAAGCCGTGTACTAACTCTGAGCAGCCACCAATTTATGGTGTAGGGGGTGGGCTATTTATAGCCACTGGGCAACCCGAGGGTCACTAAGGAACTGACACGTGTCGCAACGGTCAGATTTCAAACGCACGCGGCAGCTTGACTTGGGCTACAAGTAAAGCTGACTTATCCAACACAGGATAAGATTTGCTCTCATTGTCTTCTCTCGAAGACATGGGATTTGGTTTGAGCATCACTTCAGTCACTCTGACTTTGTTCACTTAGACCCCACTTAACAGTGCGGTGGTTCCTATGACTCAACAAAGAATAAAAGGAAACAACAAAACAACTAAGTCTTCGCACTCCATAATCTTCACTCAGTGTCTTCTCGTGTCATAGTCTTCAATGTGAATATCTTCACAGACCACCATTGTCTTCAATGTCTTCACACATTTTTAGGGGTCATCTCCGGTAGGTAAATCGAATCAAGGAGGGACTACTGCCTGTGTTATCCTGCAATTCTCACAAACACATTAGTCCCTCAACCAGGTTTGTCATTAATACTCCAAAACCAACTAGGGGTGGCACTAGATGCACTTACAATATCCCCCTTTTTGGTGATTAATGACAAACTGGTTGAAGTTTTCAACGAGGATAAAAGTATGTGAAATTGTAAGGATTAAGATATTGTCTTCATAGATGGCAAAAAGGCTCCCCCTGAAGATGGGCATATGATTGTTTTCCGTTGGTATGCAAATGCACATGGCAGGTTGTACTTGTGGAGATCTTCTTCACCATATGAAGACAATTCATCATGCATGATTTGATATAACGAAGATAATGACATGCATAATGAAAAATGGACGTCTGCGGAATCAGTTTATGCGGGATTTATCATCGCATCACATAGAATAGCAGAAAAAGTAGCAGACGACCATCAAGTTCAAGTGTTACAACTCAAAGAACCAAATGTAGCAAAACGAGAGTTGTAAACACTAGGCAAAAAGTATATCAACCACCCATCAGGACCCGCTTGAAGACTATCAACCTAATGCTTCTCCCCCTTTTGTCAGTAAGGACCAAAAATGTTTGAAGACATAGGCTCTACTCGTTCCCATGAGGAGTAGGTGAAACAGAAGGGTCGTCGTTGAGGTTTGGTTGTGCAGAAGAACTTGGTGCAGTGTCGATACGCGCTGACGATGGAGGTGGTGAAGTAGCATCGTCTTCATCATCGATGACACGGGCATTCACTGTTGCAGCATAAGAGGAGTACTCAGATTCTTCAAGAGTTGGAGTGCGTTGCAGTACAACCTTTCTGGGAGGTGTTGTGTCAAACTTGAATCGTTCAGAGAAGCCATCATCTTGAAGATCATCTTCAGGACACATAAGCGTCAGCCCTTTCCATGTTCGCCGACAGGTTTCATGGGCGACAAAGGCATTCTCTGTGGCAAGGTTGCGAATCCTGTTTATGTCCACCAAGAAGCTTTGCATCTGGCGCTTTAGCCAATCAGGATGCTTATCCTGTTTCTGATGAAGGGCAACGAGAAGCACTCGGTCATTGAGAACACGAGATCGCTTCTGAGGCCGTTGAGCAATTGTGCTTTCAGTGGCTTCAGTGTGGGCACGGTGAGGTGCACGCGTAGTACCAGCCAGGGGATAAACACGAGTGGCAGCCAATACTCCTTCAATGGGCTGAGTGAAGCTTTGGTAATTAGCATTGTGAAGATGAAGTGGCTCCTTGGCAGGCTCTGGGTAGACGGCTTCAACAGACATATCAACCTCTAGCAAAAAGATGATATGGTTGCGTGCAGAGGGCTGATAGTTGAAGGCAGAGTGGAGCTTGATCAGACGCATGATCCAGGGAGCATAGAACTTCAGACCAAAGATGGCAGATCCTGATGCAGCAAGTTGGCGGATAAAGAAGTCTTGTGCATTGAAGCATTGCCCATGGAGAATATGGAAGACCAAGGTCTTCATTGCTCCTTCCAGCTTAGTATGTGGAGAATGTCCTTTGATGGGCCAAAGAGTTCGCCGTATAATGTGATAGATGGTACGTGGCAGATACTCAAGGTCTTCAACAAGGAACTCCTTAGGATATTCTGCATCTTGAGGCAAGGGCTTCATCATGCTAAGCATCTGGCTCATGTTGGGTTCAGGCTTGTGAAAAATGCTCTCTAAAGCAACACTATGAAGCTGACAACCAGGTTCATATAGATCACCTGGAGTGGGCAGGCCAGTAAGCTCAATAACATCAAGAGCTTTGGCTTCATGATGGATATTTCCTGTCATCCACTCAAGGACCCATGTCTTCGTATCCCTGTTGTAGCCATGAATATGAAGGATGGCATAGAATTGGAGCAGCAATTCTTCATTCCAGTGCTCCTTGTCAGTGACGAACTGCAATAAGCCAGACTCTCTGAAGCAATCCAACGCTTCTTCCAAACAGGGCAGGCCAGTTATGGCTTTAGTGTCAAGACGCATATGTGGGAATATGCGACCTTGATTGTATAAATTGCATGAGTAATAACTGCGCTGCTGATAGCTCCAGAACCGATCAAATGAGATCTCTGGCTTGGTATAAGGGTTCTTGGCGCTATCAAAGAAGGTGTTATGTGCAATGAAGCCATTGACATTGAAGGACCCTGGTGAAGTGGCAGTCCCTGGGAACCTAGACAGTCTTGGCTTTGGCTTCTGAACCTGAGGCTTGTGCTAGACATGGTAATCAAATTGAGGACTAGCAGCAGGTGGAGGAACCAGAAGAGGCCATTTGACAGTGATTAACTGGCCATAGTTGTATGCTTGCTTGATAGTATGTGGCCTTGGTGGCGGAACAGGAGCAGTGGCATCAACAGAGGCGTCTGGCTGCACATTAGTTGCAGGTGCATCATTGGCTTCATTGGCTTCTGGCACAGTGTTCAGTGCAGGCTCCACAGTGTCTTCAGCCATGATAACATCACTGGCTTCAGTGGTGTTATTGGTGGCAGCCTCAGTATTCTCAACCTCCACTTGAGTAGCTGGAGGGTCGGGCACAGACATGCTCTCTTCTAGAACAACTTCTTGAGTGGTAGGGGAGTAGCGACACGTTCTTCTTCTTGTCTTTCTTCGGCTGATGCAGACGGATTGTCTTCAGCTACATTAGCTTCAGACACTGGGACCGTCACAGAAGGATTGTCTTCAGGGAACACTTGACGTGCCATTGAGCTGGACAAGTTTGAGTCTTCTTCTGTGATGGTAGTCATGGAGACGGATGGCCTCAGTCCTTTGCGAAGCCATTGGAACACGGGCGATGCTTTTGGTGACGGTGTGGTCTCCATGTAGTTGTCATCATTTGAAATGGGGCTGATGACTGGCACTGGTGAAGGACGGGGTGTACTTGGTGAGTCTTGATTTGGAGTTTCTGGTTGGGGGCGATCAGCCCATGAGGCATCTTGTGAGATTGGCGACAAAGGATGACCAATAATGATGAGCTTGCTGTTCGTTAGAACAGGCAATGATACCGTTGGGCGCTGGATCTGAGGAAGGACTTCATCATCTTCTACATTGTCGTGGGGACAAATGTCTTCAGTCGCGATGGGGTCAACGACTGGAACCTCTTGAGCTTCAGGAGCCTCTTTGGAAGCAAGCTCATGAACAATCAATCGACATTCTTGATTTTCAGATGGAGGATGGGCAAAAGCAATGGGTTCAACAACAAGGGGCTCTGTGGGAGCAGCCCGATCTCTCTTCTTGGTTTTTCTCTTCTTGGGGGGTGGTGCATCATCAGTAGTGCGCTTGATTTTGCGCTTTCTGGCTTCGGCTTCAGCTGCCTTGGTTTTCTGCTGATCTGAAGCCACTGTGGAGACCTTAGGCTTCGAGCCTGCCATGTTGGCTGGGAAGACAATGTGAGGTTCTTCCCGCCGTGGAGCTTCAGCCTGGGCCACAGTATGCTTCTTCTTCTGCTTGGCAGCCATCTTGGGGTCAATGCCAGGACGCCCAAGAGCCTTGCGCTTTTCAGCTTCGTTGTAAGCGTGAACACACTTTGTAGCTAGAGTTTTCATGCGCTCTCTTGAGCCTTTGGCTTCCTCTCGTTTCTTGCGAAACGCCTCCTTGAGGTCATTGAGCATCACCTTGAATTTCTGGATATCAGCCACACTCATCTTGTCCACATGCTTCTTGAACTGTTCCTTCTCAAAATCAATCTTGTGCTTCAGGTCAACAATTCGCTGAGCCAGAGCCAGCTCAGGAGCAATGGCACCTTGAAAGGAGACGCTGATGCAAATAGGGAGTTGAAGATTATCAAAGCTGATATCTTGATTGTCGAACCATTCATCAATGAAATTGTGCAAGTTTTTCACATCAAAGAGGGGCAGATCATTGAAGATCTCCACCTCTTGCTTTCTCTTGATCAACTGCTCGAGAGCATCATTGCCAAATTCTTCATCTGAAGACAAATCAATGGCTTCAGATTCGTTCCTCAGAACGGCAGCAGGTGTCAGTGCTTGACTGTGTTGCTGAACAGGTTTCTTCTGTGGCTTCTCACACTTTTTGGAGATGCGAGAGAGATCTTCAGAGTTGTTACTGGGAGCATGAGGGGCAGTTTCCAATGGTTTCACTCGCGAAGCTTTTGGAGCAGCAGATGACTTTCAAGCTTTAGCCTTCTTTTGCTTCTGCGGCTTTGGAGTAGGAGCTGGAGCTTCATCAGTGTCAGCACCATCATCAGAATGATCCACTTTGGCACCTTGGACAGCAATGTGAGTGATGAGGCCAGCAAGGTTGTAGAAGGGGCCGATGCTGTTCTCGTTGGCTTCACGGGTGCCATCGTCCCGAGGTGAGGAAGGACCAGGGTTGAAGTCAAGCCCTAGAGCCTTCTTGTTCTTCGCAGCTGAGTCTTTGGCGAACTGGTAGTTGCGCTTGAACAGATGGTCCTCACTGCACCATTGCAGTGAAGAAGGGTCAGCATCCTCAGGCTGTGGTCCATGCACCATGCATGGATAGAATCCTTGCTCAATAGCTTCAGCCTGGGTCCTGGGTGGAAGATTCTTGTACAAAATATCACCCTAGGGTGCCTTTATGGCATTCTTCTCTGCATACTCTTTTGTGACGAAGCGGTATTTGAACCATTCTTCTGCCCAATATCTTCGAATCCATTGGATTCGATTCTTGCGGCCCGTATAGGTTTCCTCTGGATCTCTTTTGTACAACTCGTGCAAATATGGAGGCAAATCCTTGGAAATGTTCCCACGGCGTTGTCCGCCACCCTTCCTTGCAGACTTCTCTGTTGCCACGAGGTTCAGTCTGAATGGCTTCAACACTGTCAAAGGCTTCCGTCTGCTGGTCAGACAGGAACTGGCTTCGGGAGAGTTGATGTGTTGCTGTAAGAATTCTGCAAACGAATGCAGACTATGAGAACCAAGGGATTCTCCCACGGACATGTACCTTTGACAGCATTAGAGGTGCGAGGGAAGAGGAAGAGGTCATATGCATTCTCAGAAGATTTTGAAGATAAATCAGTTTGAAGACATTGACCTCACAACGCGAAGACATTCACTTATTTGATGAGAGTTGGTTCCAGATTTGTACAAATCCAAGAATAAGTACAAGTGAGGAATCAAACTTGTAAAGAAGCATAAGTGAATGGACTAGGCATAGTATGAGATGCAGAAAGAGATAGGCAACTTGGGGATCTAGAAACCACTTTTGGTAAGGAAGGATGAATCTATCAGATCAAAAAGACGGTAAGAAAGTGAATTTTAATGACCACGCGAAGAACTGCTAGACGGAGCGAAGTTGGAGGCCGAGCAGTTCGATCTTCCGTGCCCTAACTTGGCGACGGAGGACACCTACGGCGGCGGCGGAGAGGATGAGGTCTGCGGCCGGCGTGAGGACAACGTCGGAGAAGTCGCGGCAGCTAAGTGCTTCGTCGCTAGCGTCGTCGAAAGCTAGCAGAGGTGCTAAGGTTTGCGAGAGGTGGCGAGGTGGAAGAAGAATTTTTGACCAAGATGTGATGGGTATTTATAAGGAAGGAGACGGCATAGCGCAATTACGCAGGTGCCCCTGGCGGTTCACATCTGAAGGACATGTGGCACACATGCAACACATTGAGAGTTGTTCCATGTTCCCACGCTCGCCTGGATTGTCGGGTGGTCGTTCCGCATTCTCCGGGTTTCAGGAAAAATGATATAGCATTAAGAACAGATTTAAAGTTTGTCTCTGTATCTTCTGCTGACAAGGACGCATAGAAGACAATCGACAGTTTCATCAGAATGTGATAACCCACAAGTATAGGGGATCGCAACAGTTTTCGAGGATTCAACCCAAATTTATTGATTCAACACAAGGGGAGCCAAAGAATATTCTCAAGTATTAGCAGCTGAGTTGTCAATTCAACAACACCTGGAAACTTAGTATTAGCAGCAAAGTGTTTAGTAGCACAGTAATATGATGGTGGTGCTAACTGTAGCAAAAGAATAGTGCAAGCAATAGTAATGTTTTTGGTATTTTGTAGTAATTGTAACAGTAGCAGCGGGAAAGTAAATAAGCGAGAACCAGTATATGGAAAGCTCGTAGGCACCGGATCAGTGATGGATAATTATGCCGAATGCGATTCATCATGTAACAGTCATAACATAGGGTGACACAGAACTAGCTCCAATTCATCAATGTAATGTAGGCATGTATTCCGAATATAGTCATACATGCTTATGGAAAAGAACTTGCATGACATCTTTTGTCCTACCCTCCCGTGGCAGCAGGGTCCTAATGGAAACTAAGGAATATTAAGGCCTCCTTTTAATAGAGAACCAGAACAAAGCATTAGCACATAGTGAATACATGAACTCCTCAAACTATGGTCATCACCAGGAGTGGTCCCGATTATTGTCACTTCGGGGTTGCCGGATCATAACACATAGTAGGTGACTATAGACTTGCAAGATAGGATCAAGAACTCACATATATTCATGAAAACATAATAGGTTCAGATCTGAAATCATGGCACTCGGGCCCTAGTGACAAGCATTAAGCATAGCAAAGTCATACCAACATCAATCTCAGAACATAGTGGATACTAGGGATCAAACTCTAGCAAAACTAACTCGATTACATGATAAATCTCATCCAACAAATCACCGTCCAGCAAGCCTATGATGGATTACTCACGCACGGCGGTGAGCATCATGAAATTGGTGATGGAGGATGGTTGGTGATGACGACGACGGCGACGAATCCCACTCTCCGGAGCCCCGAACGGACTCCAGATCAGCCCTCCCGAGAGACATTAGGGCTTGACGGCGGCTCTGTATCGTAAAACGCGATGATTTCTTCTCTCTGATTTTTTCTCCCCGAAAGCCAATATATAGAGTTGGAGTTGGCGTCGGAAGGTGTCTAGGGGGCCCACGAGGTAGGGGGCGCGCCCAAGAGGGGGGCGCGCCCCCACCCTCGTGGACAGGGTGTGGGGCCCCTGGTCTTCATCTTTGGCGAGGATTTTTTATTATTTTTACAAGACATCCCATGGAGTTTCAGGTCATTCCGAGAACTTTTGTTTTCTTCACATAAAACAACATCATGGCAATTCTGCTGAAAACAGCATCAGTCCGGGTTAGTTCCATTCAAATCATACAAGTTAGAGTCCAAAACAAGGGCAAAAGTGTTTGGAAAAGTAGATACGACGGAGACGTATCAACTCCCCAAGCTTAAACCCTTGCTTGTCCTCAAGCAATTCAGTTGACAAACTAAAAGAGAAAAAGAAAAACTTTTACAAACTCTGTTTGCTCTTGTTGTTGTAACTATGTCAAGCCAGCATTTAGGTTTTCAGCAAAGATCATAACTAACCATATTTGCAATAACTCCTAGTCTCATGTTTACTCATATCAATAACATAATCAGCTAGCAAGCCATAATAATAAATCTCGGATGACAACACTTTCTCAAAATAATCATAATATGATATAACAAGATGGTATCTCGCTAGCCCTTTCTGAGACCGCAAAACATAAATGCAGAGCACCTTCAAAGATCAAGGACTGACTAGACACTGTAATTCATGGTAAAAGAGATCCAATCATAGTCATACCCGATATAAATTAACAGTAATGAATGCAAATGACAGATGTGCTCTCCAGCTAGTGCTTTTAATAAGAAGGTGATGACTCAACATAAAAGTAAATAGATAGGCCCTTCGCAGAGGGAAGCAGGGATTTGTAGAGGTGCCAGAGCTCAGTTTTGAAATAGAGATAAATTATATTTTGAGCGGCATACTTTCATTGTCAACATAACAACTAAGAGATGATGATATATTCCATGCTAAACAAATTATAGGCGGTTCCCAAACAGAATGGTAAAGTTTATACTCCCCCTCCTCCACAAGCATCAATCCATGGCTTGCTCGAAACAACGAGTGCCTCCAACATTCAACGGGTCCCAGGGGTAGTTTTGTTTGCAATTATTTTGATTTAGTTTGCATAAAGCATGGGACTGGGCATCCCGGTGACCAGCCATTTTCTCGTGAGTGAGGAGCGGAGTCCACTCCTCTTGAGAATAACCCGCCTAACACGGAAGATAAGGGCAGCCCTAGTTGATATATGAGCTACTCGAGCATGCAAAACAGAATGTTTATTTGAAGGTTTAGAGTTTGGCACATACAAATTTACTTGGAACGGCAGGTAGATACCACATATAGGAAGGTATGGTGGACTCATATGGAATAACTTTGGGGTTTAAGGGATTGGATGCACAAGCAGTATTCCCGCTTAGTACAAGTGAAGGCTAGCAAAAGACTGGGAAGCGACCAACTAGAGAGCGACAACAGTCATGAACATGCACTAAAATTAATAAACATTGAATACAAGCATGAGTAGGATATAATCCACCATGAACATAAATATCGTGAAGGCTATGTTGATTTGTTTCAACTACATGCGTGAACATGTGCCAAGTCAAGTCACTTAAATCATTCAAAGGAGGATACCACCCCATCATACCACATCACAACCATTTAATAACATGTTGGCACGCAAGGTAAACCATTATAACTCATAGCTAATCAAGCATGGCACGAGAAACTATGATCTCTAATTGTCATTGCAAAACATGTTTATTCATAATAAGCTGAATCAAGAACGATGAACTCATCATATTTACAAGAACAAAAGAGGTCGAGTTCATACCAGGTTTTCTCATCTTAGTCAGTCCGTCATATATCATCATAATTGCCTTTCACTTGCACGACCGAACAGTGTGAATAATAATAAGAGTGCACGTGTATTGGACTAAGATGGAATCTACGAGCATACAATAAACATGAGAAGACGAGGCGATATGGGCTCTTGGTTAAATCAACAATGATGCATATAAGAGCCACTTCAACAATTTAATCATGGTCTTCTCCTATCGACCCCCAAAGAAAAGAAAGGAAATAAAACTATTTACACGGGAAAGCTCCCAACAAGAAAAAGAAGAACGGGAAATATTTTTGGGTTTTCTTTTTAATTACTACGGCAAAGAAATAAAGTACTACTATTTTTTTCTTAAGGTTTATCAAACACACAAGAAGAAAGCAGGAAAAAGAAGATAAACTAGCATGGATATTACAGTGAAAGAGTATGAGCACCGACATTTAGCAATGAGTGTGTGTGAACATAAATGTAATGTCGGTGAGAAATACGTACTCCCCCAAGCTTAGGCTTTTGGCCTAAGTTGGTCTATTGCCAGGGATAGCCTGGCGGATACCCATAGGTGTAGCTGGGATCGTACTGTGATGCAGCGACTATCGCCTCCTGAGCTGCAGCGTGGCGTCGAGCCGCCTCCGCTCTTCTCTCGTACTCATCTGCCTCCTCTCTGGTAATAACATATCTTCCTTTTGTCTGAGAATCAAAGAAGGCAGGAGCAGGAAGAGTAATACGAACAACATGCCATTTGTTAAAGATTAGTCGATACTGGAGAGGTGGTTCAATCCTCTCAACAAACTGGTAGGAAAATATAGAGTCAAAATCTAAATAAGTAGGGGGTAACTCCATATCACCCTCACGAATGTCTATCTCAAGAAAATTAGCTAACCGGGTTGCATAAATTCCTCCAAAGAAATCTCCGTTATATCTATTATGGCGCAACCTACGAGCTACAATGGCTCCCATATGATAAGATTGGTTTCCTAACACAGCACTCCTGAGAATGCTGAGATCAGGGACACACATGTGACATGCTTCATCCTTAGCATTTATGCATCTACCTATGAAGAGAGCAGAGTAATGTATAGAAGGAAAGTGAATGCTCCCTATAGTGGCTTGCGTTATATCTCTAGATTCCCCCACAGTTATAATAGCAAGAAAGTCTCTAAATTCAGATTTAGGGGGATCCCTGACACTACCCCAAGATGGAAGTTTGCAAGCAAAAGTGAAATCCTCTAAGTCCATGGTATAGGATTTGTCATAAAGGTCAAACATGACTGAAGGAGAATTACGAGAAGATGAATACTCAAACCTCCTTACAAATGAACTTGTGAGATCATGATATTAGGGGCATTCGTCAGCTTCAAAATCCTCAAGACCGGCATTGTGCAAATATGCTTTAAATTCTTCTTTGATTCCCGCTTGATCCATAAAATTTTCCGACAGCCATTCACAAGGCCGCACTAGAGCGTCTCTTGGTGGTTCTTCATCAGCATCACGCATAGCAAGCCTGGGTCCTTGCTTCCTTGAAGAACCACCTTGGAACATCTTCCTAAACATATTGTTTCCTCTGAAAAATTTCTGAAATTTTTAGTAACTTCAAACAAAAGTGAACCAACTTCAATAAAATTGATAGCAACTACTCCTACAAGTGCCTAGAGCCTATATCAAGCATTAGAACTACTTGGAACCATATAAATTTGACATGCAAGCTCAAGAACATGGTCACCTATGCAGCACAAATTTGCAAAGAATAAAGCACTAGAACCAAAACTAATTGGACCAATGGAGGAGTCACATACCAAGGAACAATCTCCCCAAGCAGTTTTGCGAGAGGTGCTTTGAGCAAGGAGATTGAAAATCACAGCAAAAGTGGCTGGAACTCGTGCTTGAGTTGGTTTTTCGGGTTTGTGTGAGGCAGAGGAAGAAGATGGGTGCAGGGATAAGTGGAGGAGGGCCACCGTGGGCCCACGAGGCAGGGGGGCGCGCCTAGGGGGGCAGGGCGTAAACTCCACCCTCGTGGCCAGGTGGCAGCTTCCCCCGCGGTGATTCTTGCACTATAAATCGTCAAATATTCCCGAAAAAATCATATTAAATTGGCATGGCATTCCGAGGACTTTTATTTTCGGGGTATTTTTATATTGCACGAATAAATCAGGAGACAAACATAAAAATACTATTTTACTTTATTTGTACTAAATAACAGAAAATATAAAGAGGGTACAGAAGGTTGTGCTTCTAGTTTCGTCCATCTCATGCTCATCAAAAGGAATCCACTAACAAGGTTGATCAGGTCTTGTTAACAAACTCATTCCGACTAACATGGAACCGGAGAAATTTCGAATAACACTAGGTTACCTCAACGGGGATATGGACATCCCCAATAATAAGTATATCATATTTCTTCTTGACAGTAGGGAGAGGAAATTCAAAACCTCCAAATATAATCGATGGAATTTTTCCAATAGAGTTGATACTACGAACTTGAGGTTGTTTCCTCGGAAAGTGTACCGTGTGCTCATTACCATTAACATGAAAAGTGACATTGCCTTTGTTGCAATCAATAACATCCCCTGCAGTATTAAGGAAAGGTCTTCCAAGAAGAATAGACATACTATCATGCTCGGGAATATCAAGAATAACAAAGTCCGTTAAAATAGTAACGTTTGCAACCACAACAGGCACATCCTCACAAATACCGACAGGTATAGCAGTTGATTTATCAGCCATTTGCAAAGATATTTCAGTAGGTGTCAACTTATTCAAGTCAAGTCTACGATATAAAGAGAGTGGCATAACACTAACACCGGCTCCAAGATCACATAAAGCAGTTTTAACATAATTTCTTTTAATGGAGCATGGTATAGTGGGTACTCCTGGATCTCCAAATTTCTTTGGTATTCCACCCTTAAAAGTATAATTAGCAAGCATGGTGGAAATTTCAGCTTCTGGCATCTTTCTCTTATTAGTAATGATATCCTTCATATACTTAGCATAAGGATTTGTTTTGAGCACACCAGTTAATCGCATACGCTAAAAGATAGGTCTAATCATTTCAGCAAAGCGCTCAAAATCCTCATCATCCTTTTTCTTGGATGGTTTGGGAGGAAAAGGCATGGATTTCTGAACCCATGGTTCTCTTACTTTACCATGTTTCCTAGCAACGAAGTCTCTTTTATCATAACGTTGATTCTTCGATTGTGGGTTATCAAGATCAACAGCAGGTTCAGCTTCTACATCATTATCATTACTAGGTTGAGCATCATCATGAACATCATCATTAACATTTTCACTAGGTTCATGTTCATTACCAGATTGTGTTTCAGCATCAGACATAGAGATATCATTTGGATTCTCAGGTGGTTCAGCAATAGGTTCACTAGAAGTTTGCAAAGTCCTATCATTTTTCTTTTTTTTCCTTTTAGAAGAACTAGGTACATCAATATTATTTCCCTGAGAATCTTGCTCGATTCTCATAGGGTGGCCTTCAGGATATAAAGGTTCCTGAGTCATTCTACCAGTTCTAGTAGCCACTCTAACAGCATAATCATTTTTCTTACTATTCATTTCATCAAGCACTTCTTTTTGAGCTTTAAGTACTTGTTCTACTTGAGTGGTAACCATAGAAGCATGTTTGGTAATGAGTTTAAGTTCACATCTAACATTAGCCATATAATCACCCAAGTGTTTAATCATATAAGCATCTTGTTTTAATTGTCTACCAAAATAAGCATTAAAGTCATCTTGCTTAAACATAAAGTTATAAACCTCATCCAAGCACTGACTAGCAATTTTAGTAGGAGGGACTTCAGCTTTATCATATCTGTAGAGAGAATTTACCTTTACTACCTGTGTCGGGTTATCGGGATCGAGGTTCTTCAATAAGTAATGGATCAATATCATAAGTTTCTTCAACAGGCGGTAGATTAAGACCATGTATTTCATCGATAGGAGGTAAATTCTTAACATCTTCAGCTTTAATACCTTTTTCTTTCATAGATTTCTTTGCCTCTTGCATATCTTCAGGACTGAGAAATAGAACACCTCTCTTCTTCGGAGTTGGTTTAGGAATAGGCTCAGTAATTGGCTATGGAGCTAGCTCTGGGGCTGGCTCGGGAGGTGCCCAATTATTTTCATTTGTCAACATATTATTCAATATAATTTCAGCTTCATCCGGTGTTCTTTCCCTGAAAAGAGAACCAGCACAACTATCCAGGTAATCTATGGAAGCATCGGTTAGTCCATTATAAAAGATATCAAGTATTTCAGGTTTCTTAAGAGGATGATCAGGCAAAGCATTAAGTAACTTGACAAGCCTCCCCCAAGCTTGTGGGAGACTCTCTTCTTCAATTTGCACGAAGTTGTATATTTCCCTCAAAGCAGCTTGTTTCTTATGAGCAGGGAAATATTTAGCAGAGAAGTAATAAATCATATCCTGGGGACTACGCACACAACCAGGATCAAGAGAATTAAACCATATCTTAGCATCACCCTTTAATGAGAACAGAAATATTTTGAGTATATAAAAGTAGCGCGATCTCTCATCATTAGTAAACAGGGCGGCTATATCATTTAACTTAGTAAGATGTTCCACAACAGTTTCAGATTCATAGCCATAAAAAGGACCAGATTCGACCAAAGTAATTATATCTGGATCACCAGAAAATTCATAATCCTTATCGGGAACACAAATAGGTGAAGTAGCAAAAGCAGGGTCAGGTTTCATTCTATCTCTAAGAGATTCTTTACTCCATTTAACTAATACCCTCTTGAGCTCATATCTATCTTTGCAAGCAAAAATAGCTGCAGAAGATTCCATATCAAAAAGATAACCCTCAGGAATAACAGGCATATTTTCATCATCACTTTCATCATCGTATTCAGATTCAATAATTTCTTTCTCTCCAGCCCTAGCAATTTGTTCATCTAGAAATTCACCAAGCGGCACAGTAGTATCAAGCATAGAAGTAGTTTCGTCATAAGTATCATGCATAGCAGAAGTGGCATCATCAATAACATGCGACATATCGGAACGAATAGCAGAAGCAGGTTTATGTGTCGCTAACTTACTCACAACAAAAGGTAAATCAAGTGCAGATCTAGATGGCAGTTCCTTACCTCCCCTCGTAGTTGAGGGGTAACTTTTTGTCTTAGCGTCTTTCAAATTCTTCATAGTGTCCAGCAGATATAAATCCCAAGTGACTCAAAGAATAGAGCTATCTCCCCGGCAATGGCGCCAGAAAAAGGTCTTGATAACCCACAAGTATAGGGGATCGCAACAGTTTTCGAGCGTAGAGTATTCAACCCAAATTTATTGATTCGACACAAGGGGAGCCAAAGAATATTCTCAAGTATTAGCAGCTGCGTTGTCAATTCAACCACACCTAGAAACTTAGTATCTGCAACAAAGTGTTTAGTAGCACAGTAATATGATAGTGGTGGTAACGGTAGCAAAAGAGTAGTGCAAGCAATAGTAATGTTTTTGGTATTTTGTAGTGATTGTAACAGTAGCAGCGGGAAAGTAAATAAGCGAGAACCAATATATGGAAAGCTCGTAGGCACCGGATCAGTGATGGATAATTATGCCGAATGCAGTTCATCATGTAACAGTCATAACATAGGGTGACACAGAACTAGCTCCAATTCATCAATGTAATGTAGGCATGTATTCTGAATATAGTCATACGTGCTTATGGAAAAGAACTTGCATGACATCTTTTGTCCTACCCTCCCGTGGCAGCGGGGTCCTAATGGAAACTAAGGGATATTAAGGCCTTCTTTTAATAGAGAACCGGAACAAAGCATTAGAACATAGTGAATACATGAACTCCTCAAACTATGGTCATCACCGGGAGTGGTCCCGATTATTGTCACTTCGCGGTTGCCGGATCATAACACATAGTAGGTGACTATAGACTTGCAAGATAGGATC
>LR880972.1:949716572-949748376 GCA_904067115.1 Aegilops sharonensis | reverse complement strand
ATAGGAGTATTAAATATGCAGAGGCATTTAGTATGCAATGTTGAATAATATTTTTTGTGATTTTTACAGTATAAAATGATAAGGTTTTGCATTGGTTTATACTAACCTATCTCACGAGTTCTTGTTGAGTTTGTTGTGAATGAAGCTTTTGATAAAAACAGAAACCATGATATGATAGGAATTAAGGAGACACAAAAGTTCAATATTGGGGATTCCCAAGGCACCACAAGATAATATTTCAAGAAGTCTCAAGCATCTAAGCTTGGGGATGCCCCGGTAGGCATCCCACCTTTCTTCTTCAACAACTATCGGTTAGTATCGGTTGAGCCTAAGTTTTTGCTTCTTCACATGAGTTGTGCTATCCTTGCAATGTAGTTTTATGTAGATTTGCTTGCTGTTTGAATAAAGTATCAAGATCTGAAATTATTAAATGGGAGAGTCTTCACATAGTTACATAATTATTCGACTACTCATTGATCTTCACTTATATCTTCCGGAGTAGTTTGTTTTTGCTCTAGTACTTCACTTATATCTTTTAGAGCATGGTGGTAGTTTTATAAATAGATGATCTCTCATGATTCACTTATATTATTTTGAGAGTCTTAAATAGCATGGTAACGGGCGTAATTCTAATATGCTAAGCATACAATATTTGTAAGGATTCTTATGAGTGTGTTGAATACTAAGAGAAGTTTGATACTTGATAATTGTTTTGAGGTATGGAGGTAGTGATATTAAAGTCATGCTGGTTGGGTGATTATGAATTTAAAGAATTCTTGTGTCGAAGTTAGCAAATCCCGTAGCATGCACGTATGGTTAAAGTTGTGTAACAAATTTGAAACATGAAGTGTACCTGGATTGTGCATCCTTATGAGTGGCGGTCGGGGACGAGCGATGGTCTTTTCCTACCAATCTATCCCCCTAGGAGCATGCGCGTAGTGCTTGATTTTTGATGACTTCTAAATTTTTGCAATAAGTATATGAGTTCTTTTGACTAATGTTGAGTCCATGGATTATACGCACTTTTACCTTTCCGCCATTGCTAGCCTCTTCGGTACCGTGCATTGACCTTTCTCACATTGAGAGTTGGTGCAAACTTCGCCGGTACATCCAAACCCCGTGATATGATACGCTCTATCACACATAAACCTCCCTATATCTTCCTCAAAACAGCCACCATACCTACCTATTTATGGAATTTCCATAGCCATTCCGAGATATATTGCCATGCAACTTTCCACCGTTCCGTGCATCATCATGACATACTTTACTTTTGTCATATTGCCATTGCATGATCATGTAGTTGACATCATATTTGCGGCAAAGCCACCATGCATTATTTTCATACATGTCACTCTTGATTCATTGCACCATCCCAGTACACCGCCGGAGGCATTCATATAGAGTCATATCTTGTTCTAAGTTTCGAGTTGTAATCCTTATGTTGTAATCAATAGAAGTGTGATGATCATCATTATTAGAGCATTGCCCAAAAAAAAGAGAAAGGCCAAAAAAAGAAAGGCCCAAAAAGAAAATAAATAAAAAGGGCAATGCTACTATCTCTTTTTCCACACTTGTGCTTCAAAGTAGCACCTTGTTCTTCATGTAGTGAGTCTCATATATTGTGCTTCAAAATAGCACCATGCTTTCCATATAGTGAGTCTCATAAGTTGTCCTTTTTATACTAGTGGGAATTTTTCATTATAGAACTTGGCTTGTATATTCCTAAGATGGGCTTCCTCAAAATGCCCTAGGTCTTCATGAGCAAGCAAGTTGGATGCACACCCACTAGTTTTCTTTTGTTGAGCATTCATAGCTCTAGTGCATCCGTTGCATGGCAATCCCTACTCCTCATGTTGACATCAATTGATGGGCATCTCCATAGCCCGTTGATTATCCTCGTCAACGTGAGACTTTCTCCTTTTTTGTCTTCTCCACACAATCCACATCATCATATTCTATTCCACCCATAGTGCTATATCCATGGCTCACGCTCATGTATTGCGTGAAGGTTGAAAAAGTTTGAGATTATTTAAGTATGAAACAATTGCTTGGCTTGTCATCGGGGGTATAGAAGTTTGGAACATCTTTTTGTGACGAAAATGAAGCATAGCCTAACTATATGATTTTGTAGGGATGAACTTTCTTTTGCCATGTTATTTTGAGAAGACATGACTACTTTGATTAGTATGCTTGAAGTGTTACTATTTCTTTTATCAATATGAACTTTTGTCTTGAATCTTTCGGATCTGAATATTCATATCACGAGTGAGAAGAATTACATTGAAATTATGCCAACTAGCATTCCACATCAAAAATTATCTTTTTTATCATTTACCTACTCGAGGGCGAGCAGGAATTAAGCTTGGGGATGCTTGATACGTCTCCAACGTATCTATAATTTTTGGTTGCTCCATGCTATATTATCCACTGTTTTAGGCAATATTGGGCTTTAGTTTACACTTTTATATTACTTTTGGGACTAACCTATTAACCGGAGGCCCAGCCCAGATTTGTTGTTTTATGCCTATTTCAGTGTTTCGAGGAAAAGGAATATCAGAGGGAGTCAAAACGGAACGAAATCAACTGGAGAATTTATTTTTGGAAGGAAAGCCACCCAATGGACTTGGAGTGCACGTCAGGAAAGAAGAGAGGTGCTCACGAGGGTGGGGGGCGCGCCCCCTACCTCGTGCCCCCCCCTTCGGTCCACCGACGTACTCCTTTCACCCATATATACCTACGTACCCTAAAATTTCTAGAACAGAAGATAGATCGGGAGTTCCGCCGCCGCAAGAATCTGTAGCCACGAAAAACCTCTCGGGAGCCCGTTCGGCACCCTGCCGGAGGGGGAACCCATCACCGGTGGCCATCTTCATCATCCCTGCGTTATCCATGACGAGGAGGGAGTAGTTCACCCTCGGTGCTGAGGGTATGTACCAGTAGCTATGTTTTTTATCTCTCTCTCTCTCATGTTCCCTCTATGGCACGATCTTGATGTATCCCGAGATTTGCTATTGTAGTTGGATCCTATGATGTTTCTCCCCCTCTACTCTCTTGTGATGAATTGAGTTTCCCCTTTGAAGTTATCTTATCGGATTGAGTCTTTTATGAACACTTGATGTATGTCTTGACGTGTTTATCTGTGGTGACAATGGGATATCATGTGCCACTTGATGTATGTTTTGGTAACCAACTTGCGGGTTCCGCCCATGAACCTATGCATAGGGGTTGGCACACGTTCTTGACTCTCCGGTAGAAACTTTGGGGCACTCTTTGAAGTACTTTTATGTTAGTTGGATGAATCTGAGATTGTGTGATGCATATTGTATAATAATGCCCACGGATACTTGAGGTGACAATGGAGTATCTAGGTGACATTAGGGTTTTGGTTGATTTGTGTCTTAAGGTGTTATTCTAGTACGAACTCTTTTATAGATCGATCCGAAAGAATAGCTTTGAGGTGGTTTCGTACCCTACCATAATCTCTACGTTTGTTCTCTGCTATTAGTGGCTTTGGAGTGACTCTTTGTTGCATGTTGAGGGATTGTTATATGATCTATCTATGTTATTATTGTTGAGAGAACTTGCACTAGTGAAAGTATGAACCCTAGGCCTTGTTTCCTATCATTGCAATACCGTTTACACTCACTTTTATCATTAGTTACCTTGCTGTTTTTATTATTTCAGATTACAAAAACTGATATCTACCGTCCATATTGTACTTGTATCACCATCTCTTCGCCGAACTAGTGCACCTATACAATTTACCATTGTATTGGGTGTGTTGGGGACACAAGAGACTCTTTGTTATTTGGTTGCAGGGTTGCTTGAGAGAGACCATCTTCATCCTACGCCTCCTACGGATTGATAAACCTTAGGTCATCCACTTGAGGGAAATTTGCTACTGTCCTACAAACATGTGCACTTGCAGGCCCAACAACGTCTACAAGAAGAAGGTTGTGTAGTAGACATCACTTGGCGGCGGCTCCGTATCGTAAAATGCAATGATTTCTTCTCTCTGATTTTTTTTCTCCCAGAAAGCCAATATATAGAGTTGGAGTTGGCGTCGGAAGGTGTCCAGGGGGCCCACGAGGTAGGGGGACGCGCCCAGGAGGGGGGCGCGCCCCCACCCTCATGGACAGGGTGTGGGCCCCCTGATACGTCTCCAACGTATCTATAATTTTTGATTGCTCCATGCTACTTTATCTATTGTTTTGGACTATAATGGGCTTTATTTTCCACTTTTATATTATTTTTTGGACTAACCTATTAACCGGAGGCCCAGCCCAGAATTGCTGTTTTTTTGCCTATTTCAGTGTTTCGAAGAAACGGAATATCAAACGGAGTCCAAACAGAATGAAACCTTCGGGAATGTGATTTTCTCACCGAACGTGATCCAGGAGACTTGGACCCTACTCCAAGGAGTGCCAGAGGCGGTCACGAGGGTGGGGGGCGCGCCCCTCCCCCCTGGGTGCACCCCCTGCCTCGTGGGCCCCCTGACGCTCCACCGATGTACTCCTTCCTCCTATATATACCTACGTACCCCCAACAGATCGGGGACGGAGCCAAAAACCTAATTCCACTGTCGTAACTTCCTGTATCCACGAGATCCCATCTTGGGGCCTGTTCCGGAGCTCCGCCGGAGGGGGCATCCACCACGGAGGGCTTCTACATCAACACCATAGCCCCTCCGATGAAGTGTGAGTAGTTTACTTCAGACCTTCGGGTCCATAGCTAGTAGCTAGATGGCTTCTTTTCTCTTTTTGCATCTCAATACAATGTTCTCCCCCTCTCTCGTGGAGATCTATTCGATGTAATCTTCTTTTTGCGGTGTGTTTGTTGAGATCGATGAATTGTGGGTTTATGATCCAGCTTATCTATGGAAAATATTTGATTCTTCTCTGAATTCTTTTATGTATGATTAAGTTATCTTTGCAAGTCTCTTCGAATTATCCGTTTGGTTTGGCCAACTAGATTGGTAGTTCTTGCAATGGGAGAAGTGCTTAGCTTTGGGTTCAGTCTTGCGGTGACCTTACCCAGTGACAGAAAGGGTTGCAAGGCACGTATTGTATTGTTTCCATCGAGGATAACAAGATGGGTATTTATCATATTGCATGAATTTATCCCTCTACATCACGTCATCTTGCTTAAGGCGTTATTCTGTTTTTAACTTAATACTCTAGATGAATGCTGGATAGCGGTCGATGAGTGGAGTAATAGTAGTAGATGCAGAATCATTTCGGTCTACTTGTCACGGACGTGATGCCTATATACATGATCATTGCCTGGATAACATCATAACTATGCTCAATTCTGTCAATTGCTCAATAGTAATTTGTTCACCCACCGTAGAATATCTATGCTCTTGAGAGAAGCCACTAGTGAAACCTATGGCCCCCGGGTCTATTCTCATCATATCAATCTCCATCACTTTATTTACTTGCTTGCTTTTACTTTTTTACTTTGCATCTTTATACCAAAAATACCAAAAATATTATCTCTATCCGATCTCACTCTCGTAAGTGACCGTGAAGGGATTGACAACCCCTAATCGCGTTGGTTGCGAGTAGCTATCGTTTTGTGCAGGTACGAGGGACTTGCGCGTGGCCTCCTACTGGATTGATACCTTGGTTCTCAAAAACTGAGGGAAATACTTACGCTACTGTGCTGCATCATCCCCTCCTCTTCGGGGAAAACCAACGCAAGCTCGAGACGTAGCACCCCCTGGTCTTCATCTTTGGCGAGGATTTATTATTATTTTTTATAAGAAATCCCGTGGAGTTTCACGTCATTCCGAGAACTTTTGTTTTCTGCACATAAAACAACATCATGGCAATTCTGCTAAAAACAGCGTCAGTCCGGGTTAGTTCCATTCAAATCATACAAGTTAGAGTCCAAAACAAGGGCAAAAGTGTTTGGAAAAGTAGATACGACGGAGATGTATCAGAATGCATATGATTTGGATAGATAGAGCTTGAGGTAGGAAGCATAGAGAGGTTAGGGTCCGATCACATTCACTTAGTTCAAAAGATTCAACACGAAGTCATAGCTATAAGTGAATGCTGTAGAGGACAGAACACAATATATGTATATAACAGAGTCAAGACCAAATCAACATGGTGCAGTTAATCATGAATTAAAATCAATATTGAAGACAAATCAACTGTGAAGACTTTGTAAACATAACGCCAAGAAAAAACACTTCAAACAAGAGTTTGGTGGTGGCGTTACCCACCGTATAGGAAGTATTAGACCCAGACACGGCGCACAATTATCGTGGCGCTCCGAAGTCAAATTCCGCATTAATGTATTCACACTTAGAGTGTATGTCTTCATTGATTGAAGATATACATTACTTCGTGTGTTGCACATCTAAGTCATTAAAATGCATAAGTGTTAGGATGTGTGTCCATTCACAGGACATTTGAGGATTACAAGCTGTTTAGCTCACACCGCAACTTGCAAAACCTTTTCTCATCCAAGGGCTTTGTGAACATATCAGCCAACTGTTCTTCTGTCTTGACGTGAATGATATCAATATCTTCCTTCATAACATGATCTCTGAGAAAGTGATGACGAATTTCAATGTGCTTTGTCTTCGAGTGCTGAACTGGGTTGTTGGCAATCTTGATGGCACTCTCGTTGTCGCAATAGAGAGGTACATTCTTCAGATGGATACCATAGTCTTTGAGAGTTTGCTTCATCCAGAGAAGCTGAGCACAGCAGGATCCAGCAGCAATGTATTCAGATTCAGCAGTAGAGAGAGATACACAGTTCTGCTTCTTTGAAGACCAACAGACAAGAGATCGTCCCAGAAAGTGACATGTGCCTGATGTGGACTTGCGATCAACCTTGCCACCAGCATAATCAGCATCTGAGAATCCAACTAGATCAAACTCTGAGCCCTTTGGATACCATAATCCTAGTGTTGGGGTGTAAGCCAAATATCGAAGAATTCGCTTCACAACTAAGTGATGCGATTCCTCTGGTACCGCTTGGAATTGGGCACACATGCAAACACTAAGCACCATATCTGGCCTAGATGCACATAAGTAAAGCAAAGAACCAATCATGGAACGATATACCTTTTGATCGAACTCTTTACCATTGTCGTCGGGACATAGATGACTTTTAGTTGGCATTGGCGTCATGTATCCTTTGCAGTCTTGCATTCCAAACTTCTTCAGGCAATCTTTGAGGTATTTTTCTTGAGATATGAAAATGTCGTTGCGTTGTTGACGGATTTGGAGACCCAGAAAGAACTTCAGCTCGCCCATCATGGACATTTGATATTGCTCTTGCATTATGTGACCAAATTCATCACTGTATTTCTTGTTGGTGCAGCCGAAGATAATGTCATCCGCATAGATTTGGCACACAAATAGTTCACCATCATATGTCTTCGTGAAGAGTGTAGGATCTAGTGAACCAGGTTTGAAGCCTTTGCTCTTCAGGAAGTCTTTGAGTGTGTCATACCAAGCACGAGGGGCTTGTTTGAGGCCATACAGTGCCTTGTTGAGCTTGTATACCATATTAGGATATTTTGGATCTTCAAAGCCCGGAGGTTGTGCGACATATACTTCTTCTTCTATCTTTCCATTGAGAAAAGCACTTTTCACATCCATTTGATACAGAAGAATGTTGTGATGATTTGCATAGGCTAGCAGTATGCGAATGGCTTCAAGTCTTGCCACAGGAGCAAATGTTTCATCGAAGTCAATTCCTTCCACTTGAGTGTAACCTTGCGCAACGAGACGAGCCTTGTTTCTGATAACTTGACCATGCTCATCTTGCTTGTTGCGATATATCCATTTGGTGCCAATGATATTGTGCTTCCGAGGATCAGGACGCTTGACTAATTCCCACACATTATTCAGCTCGAACTGTTGAAGCTCTTCTTGCATAGCTTGAATCCATTCAGGTTCCATGAAGGCTTCATCAACTTTCTTGGGTTTAGTGATTGAGACAAATGCAAAATGCCGACATAAGTTGGTTAGCTGTGATGCTCTTTGAGTTGCTTTTGAACGAGTGAGTGGACCAGGTGCATTCAAGCTGTCAATTATCTTCTCAATCTGAACTTCATTTGCAACAAGAGGATGAGCTGGACGAAGATTTTGCTCTTGCTGATCTATGTCATCATTTGGGGGATTGTCTTCAGACTGAGCATTGTCTTCAGGTTGATTAGGTTCAGAAATGACAAGTTCCTCTTCAGATTGATTTTCAGAGGGTATGATATCTCCAATTCCCATCTGCTTGATAGATTCACTTGGAGGTACTTCATCTAGCACAATTGGCAGGTGCTCTCTTTGCGAGCCGTTAGTTTCATCGAACCGCACATCCACAGTTTCAACCACTTTATAGTGAAAGAGGTTGAAGACTCTGTAGGAGTGCGAATCCTTTCCATAACCAATCATAAAACCTTCATGTGCTTTTGGTGCAAATTTTGAAGTGTGATGTGGATCCTTGATCCAACACCTAGCACCAAATACTCTGAAGTAGCTTACATTTGGCTTCTTACCAGTTAGGAGCTCATAGGATGTTTTCTTTAGAAGCTTGTGAAGATAAACGCGGTTGATGATGTGGCAAGCAGTGTCTATGGCTTCAGACCAGAACTTCCGTGGAGTCTTGTACTCATCAAGCATCGTTCGGGCCATCTAGATGAGAGTTCTGTTCTTGCGCTCGGCGATGCCATTCTGCTGAGGTGTATAAGGAGCAGAGAACTCATGTGTGATGCCAAGTGTATCCAGATAGAGGTCGAGGCCTGTGTTCTTGAACTCAGTGCCGTTTTCGCTTCTGATGTGCTTGATCTTGACGTCATAGTTCGTCATGGCACGATTGGCAAAGCGTCTGAAGACATCCTGCACTTCAGTCTTGTAGAGAATTATATGTACCCAAGTATATCTAGAGTAATCATCAACAATTACGAAGCCATAGAGGCAAGCAGTAGCATTGAGAGTAGAGTAGTGAGTAGGGCCGAATAGATCCATGTGAAGCAGCTCGAAGGGTTGAGATGTAGTCATGATTGTCTTCGAGGGATGCTTGGCCCTAGTCATCTTTCCAGCTTCGCGGGCGCCACACAGATGGTCCTTCTTGAACTTGACGCCTTCGATGCCCACGACATGCTTCTTCTTCGCGAGAGTGTGCAAGTTCTTCATGCCAGCATGCCCTAGCCTTCGATGCCAGAGCCAGCATTCTGAAGCCTTTGCTAGAAGACATACGGCCATCTGTGGTCCTGCTGAGAAATCTACCATGTATAGATCTTCTTTTCGATACCCTTCAAAGACTAGAGACTTGTCAGATTCCATTAGTACAGGCATCGATATTTTCCAAATAGCACAATCATGTTTAAGTCACAAAGCATTGAGACAGACATTAAGTTGAAACCAAGGGATTCAACAAGCATCACTTTATCCATGTGTTGATCCTTTGATATTGCAACTCAACCTAGACCCAATACCTTGCTTTTACCAGTGTCAGCAAATGTGATGTGACTTGAGGGAGTCCTGGATTAGGGGTTGTACGGATAGCCGAACTATCACCGTTGGCCGGACTCCTGGACTATGAAGATACAAGATTGAAGACTTCGTCCCGTGTCCGGATGGGACTTTCCTTGGCGTGGAAGGCAAGCTTGGCGATACGGATATGTAGATCTCCTACCATTGTAACTGACTCTGTGTAACCCTAACCCTGTCCGGTGTCTATATAAACCGGAGGGTTTTAGTCCGTAGGACGAACAACAATCATACCATAGGCTAGCTTCTAGGGTTTAGCCTCTCTGATCTTGTGGTAGATCCACTCTTGTACTACCCATATCATCAATATTAATCAAGCAGGAGTAGGGTTTTACCTCCATCGAGATGGCCCGAACCTGGGTAAAAACATCGTGTCCCTTGTCTCCTGTTACCATCCGCCTAGATGCACAGTTCGGGACCCCCTACCCGAGATCCGCCGGTTTTGATACCGACATTGGTGCTTTCGCTGAGAGTTTCTCTGTGTCGTCATCCTTAGGCCCGATGGCTCCTTCGATCATCAACAACGACGCGGTCCAGGGTAAGACTTTTCTCCCTAGACAGATCTTCGTATTCGGCGGCTTTGCACTGCGGGCCAAGTCACTTGGCCATCTGGAGCAGATCGCAAGCTACGCCCCTGGCCATCAGGTCAGATTTGGGAGTTTGAACTACACGACCGACATCCGCGGAGACTTGATCTTCGACGGATTCGAGCCACAGCCAAGCGCGCCGCACTGTCTCAATGGCCACGATCTAGCTCTGCCGCCAAATAGTGCCCTGGAGGCCGCACCAGCGTCCGCTTCGACCCTTAGCTCGAAGCCGGCTCCGCCGATCGAGGACGAGTGGTTGGACACCGCCTCGGGGGCTACGATCTCTACGGCGATTGAGCCGAACTCCATCCCTGTCCTTTGCGAAGACCGTGACTCCATGGTGCCGGACTCCTCTCCGGACTCCGAACCCCCCGCGCCCCTGCCAATCGAATCCAATTGGGCGCCGGTTATGGAGTTCACTGCCGCGGACATCTTTCAGCACTCGCCCTTTGGCGACATCCTGTATTCACTAAAGTCTCTCTCTTTATCTAGAGAGCCCAGGCCGGACTACGGTCAAGAAGGTTTCGATGCGGACGACGAAGAAATTCAACGCCCACCCACCACCCACTTTGTAGCCACTGTCGATGATTTAACCGACATGCTCGACTTCGACTCCGAAGACATCGACGATATGGACGACGATGCTGGAGACGACCAAGAACCAGCGCCTACAGGGCACTGGAAGGCCACCTCGTCATACGACATATACATGGTGGACATCCCAAAAGATGGGAACGACGATGGAACAGCGGAGGATAACCCCTCCAAGAAACAGCCCAAGCGCCAACGTCAGCGGCGCCGCTCTAAATCCCGCCACAGCAAAAACGGTGATTCCGGCACGGGAGATAATAACACCCCGGACAGTGCCGAAGACAACCTCCTCCAGCCGGATTCAGCACAGGAGGAGGGAGAAGCCAGCCCTCATGATAGAGCGGCAGACAGGGAGATGGAGGACGACAATTATATGCCTCCCTCCGAAGATGAGGCAAGCCTTGACGACGACGAATTTGTCGTGCCTGAGGATCCCGCCGAACAGGAGCGTTTCAAACGCAGGCTTATGGCCATGGCAAGCAGCCTCAAGAAAAAGCAGCAGCAGCTTAGAGCTGACCAAGACTTGCTAGCTGACAGATGGACTGATGTCCTTGCAGCCGAAGAGTACGAACTCGAACGCCCCTCCAAGAGATATCCAAAACGTAGGCTGCTACCCCAATTAGAGGAAGCAGCACCCAAACCTACATCACCAGCGCATGATGCGGCCGACCGGCCACCCCGTGGCCGCGACAGAGAGGCCTCTAGACCCTCCATTCAAGCCGCACCCCGGCGCCGCTCGACCAAGGCACGGGGAAACGGGCCAGACCTACGAGCCATATTGGAGGACAAGGAAAGGCAAACAAGATCGATCTACGGATCGCGTGGGCGCCCCACGACACATGATGATAACCGTCACGCCGGATACAACAACTCCGGCTGGGCCGAACACAGTAGACAAAGCTCATTTGAGTTGCGTCGTGATATAGCTCAATACAGAGGCGCCGCACACCCACTATGCTTCACAGACGTAGTGATGGATCATCAAATCCCCGAGGGTTTCAAACCCGTAAACATCGAATCATACGATGGCACAACAGATCCTGCCGTTTGGATCGAGGACTACCTCCTCCATATCCACATGGCCCGCGGTGATGATCTACACGCCATCAAATACCTCCCACTCAAGCTTAAAGGACCAGCTCGGCATTGGCTTAACAGCTTGCCAGCAGAATCAATTGGTTGTTGGGAGGACCTGGAAGCCGCATTCCTTGATAACTTCCAGGGCACATATGTGCGACCACCAGACGCCGATGACCTCAGCCACATAATTCAGCAGCCAGAAGAATCGGCCAGACAATTCTGGACACGGTTCCTAACCAAGAAAAATCAAATCGTTGACTGTCCGGATGCAGAGGCCCTTGCAGCCTTCAAACATAACATCCGCAATGAGTGGCTTGCCCAGCACCTAGGACAGGAAAAGCCGAAATCCATGGCAACCCTCACAACGCTCATGACCCGCTTTTGCGCGGGAGAGGACAGCTGGCTAGCTTGTAGTAACAACTTGACCAAAAACCCTGGTAGTTCGGATACTATGGGCAGCAATGGCAGGTCGCGTCGCAACAAGCACAAGCGCCGCATTAACGGCGATAATGCTGAACATACGGCAGTCAATGCTGGATTCAGAGGCTCTAAACCCGGTCAGCGGAAAAACCGTTCAAAAGAAATACTCAGGGCCCGTCCAATCTGGACCGAATACTCGATCGCTCGTGCCAAATACATGGCACCCCTGAAAAACCAGCCAACCACACCAACAGGGATTGTTGGGTCTTCAAACAGGCAGGCAAGTTAAATGCCGAACTCAATGACAAGGGGCTGCATAGCGATGACGAGGAGGAGCCCCAGCCGCCGAACAATAGAGGACAGAAGGGCTTCCCCCCACAAGTGCGGACGGTGAACATGATATACGCAACCCACATACCCAAAAGGGAGCGGAAGCGTGCACTAAGGGACGTATATGCGATGGAGCCAGTCGCCCCAAAGTTCAACCCATGGTCCTCCTGCCCGATCACCTTTGATCGAAGGGACCACCCCACTAGCATCCGCCACGGCGGATTCGCCGCATTGGTTCTTGACCCAATCATCAACGGATTTCACCTCACTAGAGTCCTGATGGACGGCGGTAGCAGCCTGAACCTGCTCTATCGGGATACAGTGCGCAAAATGGGCATAGACCCCTCAAGGATTAAACCCACAAAGACGACCTTTAAAGGCGTCAGACCGGGTGTAGAGGCCAATTGTACAGGCTCAGTTACACTCGAAGTGGTCTTTGGATCCCCGGATAACTTCCGAAGCGAAGAGTTAATCTTCGACATAGTCCCGTTCTGCAGCGGCTATCACACACTGCTTGGACGAACCGCATTTGCAAAGTTCAATGCGGTGCCGCACTACGCATACCTCAAGCTCAAGATGCCAGGCCCTCGAGGAGTAATCACGGTCAATGGAAACACCGAACGCTCTCTCCGAACGGAGGAGCATACGGCAGCCCTTGCGGCGGAGGTGCAAAGCATCCTCTCACAACAATTCTCGAGTCCGGCCACTAAACGTCCGGACACTGTCAAGCGCGCCCGGAGTAACCTACAACAAGACCGCCGGGCACGATCCGAGCACGCGTAGCAATCCGGCCCCAACCCCAGCCCTCGCGAAATTGCGAAGCCAGTACTACGCGTACATAACTACGCTCTGGAGATACCATGGGCATAAAGGGAGGGGCACGACCACGGCACGCCCAGAATGCGGCTCAACCGCACCAGGGTCTCCCGATTGTGTCATTCTTTTTCTTTCTTCTTTTCTCTTACTTTCAGGACTCCGTTTTCCAGAAGCCCTGTCCGGCACTAGAATTGCCGAACTCACGATGCAACAGCCAGCGAAGCAGAAAGCTACGTCGAGTGTCCAGGTGGTCTCTATTACGAGCATTATACCTGTTTTACATACCATCCCGCAGCCTACCCCTGGAGGGGGACATGTTAAATAGTCCCATCCCTTGCTTATCGCACTATTTGTATCGTTCTGCTTTCATTGCAGTACCTTTTTGAATAAACAATACATAGCTTTTGCCTATTATTGCACTCCTTTCTTTATCTATATATATGTTCATTCATGACATGTTGCACCCGTACACTTTGGTACGACCAATACACCAGGGGCTTAAGTACCCCAAAAATATGGTGTGATAAGTCCAAACACTTTCACAAGTGCGGCACCCCGAACTTATAGCATTATATGCATCGGCTCCGAATCATGTCTTGGGTCAATAGTTGGGTTTGCCCGGCTCCCATGTTTTGGTACCTTACGTTCCGTTATATCGGCTAAGGTAGCGCTGGGAGAACCACTGGGATTGTGCCCCAGTTGAGCTGGGTTGAGCACCTCAGTGGAGAAAGCTAAAACTGACCGTCATGATAGGGCGAGAGCCGGTGACTGTTCGAGAGGTTTTTTCGGGTCCCTAAATACTTATGCCGCTTAGAGCGAGGAGTCGGCATTGTCCGGCCAAGGCGTGGATAGCGCCCCGAACTCTGTCTTCCGAGTACTAGAGGCTTCGCCGAAATTTAAAATTATAGAATTCTATGGCTAAGTGAGAGTGTTCAAGCACTATAGTCCGGTTGCCTTGTTCGTTGCGTTGAGCGCCTCCCTCGAAGGACCCAAGAATGGGAACAAGAGGGCTCAAGTTTATCCCGAACACCCCAGCACTCGTGGCATGGGGGCTGAAGCCAACGACTTGCCATCTCTCAAATTTTATAAACGTCCGCACATAAGGTAATATTTTAAATTCACAAGCGTTGCTTAGCGCATATGAACAAGTTTTCAGCGTACAGGATAACAAATGCGAGTCTATTCAAAAAATACATCTTTGGAGCATTCACCCGCTATAAGGCGGGCACCCTTCAGGACGCCCTCATAGTACATTTCGGGCTTGCGATGCTCCTTGCCCTTCGGTGGCCCGTCCGTCACAAGCTTCTCAGCATCCAACTTGCCCCAGTGCACTTTAGCATGGGCAAGGGCCCGACGGGCACCTTCAATGCAGACAGAGCGCTTGATGACTTCAATCCATGGACAGGCATCCACCAGCGACCGTACTAGCCCGAAGTAGCTCCCAGGCATGGCTTCCAATGGCCACAGCCGAATTATGAGGCCCTTCATGGCCTGTTCGGCGACCTTGTGGAGCTCGACCAGCTGCTTCAGCTGGTCGCTCAGGGGCACCGGATGTCCGGCCTCAACATACTAAGACCAGAACACCTTTACCATCGAGCTCCCCTCCTTGGCGCGGTAGAACGCAACAGCATAGACACACTACGGGGCAGATCTGCGAATGCTCCTGGAGAGCTCCGGATTCGGGTAAGTAATAGATAATTCACTTCCACATGCTTGATTTGCATAAAGAATGCCTTACCCGCCGCTATCTTCTTTAATGATTCAATTTCCTGGAGGGCTTTTTGGGCTTCGGCCTTAGCGGCTTTGGCACTCTCAAGAGCCGAGGCGAGCTCGGACTCTCGAGTCTTCGAGTCACACTCCAAACTCTCGTGTTTTTTCACGAGAGTCTGGAGCTCTTGCCGCACCTCCGCCACCCGCGCCTCCTGCTTCTCTCGCTCGGTGTGCTCCGCGGCCGCTTTGCTTTCGGCCGTGGACACCGCTTCCTTTAGGGTCGCCACCTCGTTCGTGGCCCCTACAATACCCACGTTAGTCCTATCATTTTTGCAACCAAATCCTTTCTATAAGGTATTACTTTAAGAAGGTATTACTTACCTTCCTTGTCCTCGAGCTGCTTCTTGGCAAAGCCGAGCTCGTTCTCGGACCGCTCGAGGCTCTGCTTCAATGCATTGACCTCCGTAGTCAGTGCGACAGAGGTCAGCAGCGCAACCTGAATTCCCATATTGACATACTTATGTTGGACTCCTGCGTGTATCTTTTTAGATCCTCAGTCCGGTTTTTCTTTCCGAACACCGAACTAAGCATCAGGGGCTACTGTCTATGCGGTAATATTTTTACATATTCTAAACTTACCTCAAAGCCTGTTAGAAGGCTGGAATAGGCTTCAGTCAGCCCGCTCTTGGCGGACTGAACTTTCTGGATCACCACACTCATAACAGTGCGGTGCTCCTCGTCGATGGAGGCACCGTTAAGCGCCTCCAGCAAGCTATCCGGTGCCTCCGGATGGATGGAGGTCACCGGCGTCGCAGTCTTACCCTTCTTACGAAGGGGCCGCTTGCTGGCCTTCGGAACCACTGAAGGTTCCGGTACGGAGTCCGGCACAGGGCCGGACTTAGAGCCCTCTGGGGTTTCGCCCCCTTTGCGCCCGGAGTCCGGGAGGTCGCCTTGCGGCGCCTCCAGGACCACCTCCTCCTGGTTGGGCCCCTTTGGGGATTCCACCGCGGTGTCGGCTGCGTCACGAGGAGAGGAGGCGGTAGGAAGTGAAGTGCTATTCACATCCGACGAATCCAGGAAGCCGCTCGACGAAGCGGCGAGCTCGCCCTTGGGCGGGCTACATGGTTATATTCGGCGTTAGAAGACACTATGCGACAAATAAAAAGTCATGAGCTATTCCGGAGTTCAGACACTTACGGTCTCGCCAGGGGCTTGGCCCTTGTTGGCCACTCCTCCTCGTCATTGTCGGCGTTGGTGGAGAAGTCCGGAGGAAGGGTCCTTCCTTTCTTGGACCCTCCGGCCTCCCCAGTCGGGGTGGCCTTCCTTTTCTTCTCTCCTACCGCTGGGGGAGAGGCATATTTTTCCTCCTCCTCGTCCTCAGGGGAGGATTCCGCCTCAGAGTCGTCGGACGATGAGTCCGACAGCACCTGGTGCCGGGAACTCCTTAAAGTTCCCGTGGCCTTCTTCTTGGCCTTCTTCTCCGGCACCACGTGAGGTGCCGGAGCCAGCAGCCCCGTTAATCGGGCGTCCGCTGGGTCTTCTGGCAAGGGGGCCGGACAGTTAATCTGTCCGGACGTCTTTAGCCAGTCCTGTCAAAGGTTAGGGAGTTTTAGATCCCGCATAGAGTCAAACTATGAAAAAAGAGTCCCATAAAGGGTAAAATAAGTTACCTCGCTGGCTTGATGCTGCGAGATGAATCCGCGATCTTCCGTCGCGGATGCGGGAGCTTCGGCGCCCTTGAACAGCACTTTCCAGGCGTCTTCATACGTAGTGTCGAAGAGCCGGCTCAAGGTTCGGTGCTGTGCCGGATCAAACTCCCACAAATTGAAGTCCCGTTGCTGGCATGGGAGAATCCGGCAGATGAGCATCACCTGGATTACGTTGACAAGCTTGAGATTCTTGTCCACCAGGTTTCAGACGCAGGTTTGGAGTCCGGCCAGCTCTTCCGAATTGCCCCACGTCAGGCCCGTCTCTTTCCATGATGTGAGCCATGTGGGGAAGCCAGATCGGAATTCGGGGGCCGCCGCCCATTGAAAGTCGCGCAGCTCGGTGATGTAGAACCACCCCAATTGCCACCCCTTTATGGTCTCCACAAAGGAGCCCTCGAGCCATAGGACTTTGGCCATCTTGCCAACCATGGCACCTCCGCACTCCGCTTGGCGGCCGCCCACTACCTTCGGCTTGACATTGAAGGTCTTTAGCCATAAGCCGAAGTGGGGCTGGATGCAGCGGAAGGCCTCGCACACGACGATAAACGCCGAGATGTTGAGGATGAAATTTGGGGCCAGATCATGGAAATCTAGGCCATAGTAGAACATGAGCCCCCGGACGAATGGGTGAAGTGGAAACCCTAGTCCATGGAGGAAGTGAGGGAGGAACACCACCCTCTCATGGGGCCTGGGGGTGGGGATGAGTTGCCCCTCGTTGGGGAGCCTATGCGCGATGTCGCTGGACAAGTATCCGGCCTTCCGCGGCTTTTTGATGTGCCCCTCCGTGACGGAGGAGGCCATCCACTTGCCTCCCGCTCCAGACATGGTTGGAGAAGGTTGAGGTGGGATGTGCGGACTTGGGCGCTGGAGCTCGGGTGCGCGGAAATGGATAAGCAAAGGAGGAAGAAGGTGTAGGTGAAAAGGTGGATCCTTATCCCCTTATATGGACGGACGAAGCTATGCGTCCCCCACCGGCCTGATAAAACTCGCTTATCTCCCAAGCGCTGTAATCAATGGCGCGGTTGGGTTACCCACGCCCGTATTGATGAGAATCCCGGAATAAGGGGACACGATCTCTGCTTTGACAAGACGTGCCAAGGAAACCGCCTCGCTAAACGCGCTGAGGTTGGGCAGTAAAAACGATTCGAATAAAGGCTTGGCCGTGGTGTGATGTCACGCTGTGGAGTACGTCAGCAGATTGAACTTGTGTAAATGTTATTCTCTCTACGGTGGTATGTGGAACTTATTTTGCAGAGCCGGACACTATCCTTGTGTTCAAAATCTTCTATGAAGTATTCGGAGGAGGAACCCGCCTTGCAATGCCGAAGACAACATGCGCGCCGGACTCGTCGTCATTGAAGCCTAGTTCAGGGGCTACTGAGGGACTCCTGGATTAGGGGGTATCCGGATAGCCGAACTATCACCGTTGGCCGGACTCCGGGACTATGAAGATAGAAGATTGAAGACTTCGTCCCGTGTCCGGATGGGACTTTCCTTGGCGTGTAAGGCAAGCTTGGCGATACGGATATGTAGATCACCTACCATTGTAACCGACTCTGTGTAACCCTAACCCTATCCGTGTCTATATAAACTGGAGGGTTTTAGTAGTAGGACGAACAACAATCATACCATAGGCTAGCTTCTAGGGTTTAGCCTCTCTGATCTCGTGGTAGATCCACTCTTGTACTACCCATATCATCAATATTAATCAAGCAGGAGTAGGGTTTTACCTCCATCGAGAGGGCCCGAACCTGGGTAAAAACATCATGTCCCTTGTCTCCAGTTACCATCCGCCTAGACGCACAGTTCGGGACCCCCTACCCAAGATCCGCCGGTTTTTACACCGACATGACTTTTGTCTGATGGACGTAAGGTTGAGTCCATGAGAAGACTTCGATCACCAGTCATATGATTAGTGCATCTGCTATCCATAATCCATTCTGAAGCACGAGGTGTCGTAGCCTACAATGCAGTTAGGGGGACAGGCTTCACCAAGAGTCTTGTGAAGCACAAACATTTGACGAGCAAGAGGATTATCAAAGCTCAGATCAAGATTGGGACTGATAGGATTTTTGGCAAACGATTCAGGAACAAAATACATAGTAAGACCATTTGGGCATTTGATCTTGCGCCCTACAAGATGTTTTAGGTCCCCAGCAATAGCATCAGACGCCTTTGATTTCCGGCTGGAGACCATTCCCTGCAAAAGAAAGTTAATTCTTCTTAACCACCCACATCTTCAGGGGTGGCTTAGAAGCAATGAGTCTAAGTGCAGCATCTGAGAACTTCGGCTTTGGAGCCCTAGCAAATAGCCTTGCAGGAGAAGAACGATACTCATATGAATAAGCAGAAAAGTTCTTAGTTCTATGAACATAGCGGTTTGAAGACACGCGCTCATATTCATAAGTCTGAGTATGGTTTCCCTGCAAAACATTGGCGTTAGGGTGACTCAGGTGAGTCCTCTGTCTGTATGAAGCCTTTGGGTCATATGAAGCCTTTGGTCTGGGATTTGTCTTCTTCCCAGGTGGTGTCATGATGACATTCACAGGAAGATTCTCAAGACAACTTTTGGGAACCCAGATCTTCTTCATAGGTGTCCCGTTCCTGCAGTTAGTACCAATATACCTGGCAAACACTTCACCATTCTGATTCTTAAACAGTTTATAGTTTGCATCAAAGGATTCATCAATGACAATGGGGTTAGCACAGGTGAAGCCAGATAAGGTGGATGGATCCACTGAAGGTCCCTTTGCAGTAACCCATGTGGTTTTGGGGTACTGCTCAGGCTTCGAGTAGGAGCCATCAACATTCATTTTCCTCTCGAATCCAACACCCTCTTTCCTAGGGTTTCGGTTCAGAATCTGCTTTTTGAGGACATCGCACAGTGTCTGATGCCCTTTGAGACTTTTGTACATCCCTATTTCAAGCAATGTCTTAAACCTAGCATTTTCATCAGCAATAGTAGTGGTATCCTCCGCAGAGGGGTTAGTTACCACATCAGCAGTTGAAGATATTGCAACAGTAGCAGCAGTAGAACATTCAGCAACAGAAGTAGCGTTATCACGCTCAAGGCATTTTAGACAAGGTGGTTCAAATCCTTCCTGAGCGGAACTAATCTGTTGAGCGCGAAGTGACTCATTCTCCTTTTGAAGATCTTCATGAGCCGCTCTCAATTTCTCAAGCTCTTTCTTCCTTTGAAGATAACCATAGGAGAGCTTTTCGTGAGTGGTTGTGAGCGTTTCATGACGACTTAAAAGTTCCTGGTACTTAGCATGACGATTTTTAATGTCTTCAACTAAGGACTGAGAACGGATCATTTCCGCGTCAAACAGGTCATCGCTTTTGTCTAACAATATGTTCCATAGCTTTCTGTTATTCAGTTGCAATTTTAGCAAGTGTTTTGTAGCTGGGTTTGGATTCACAATCAGAGTCATCTTCACTTGATGTTTGAAAGTAAGCGTCGCGTGATTTTACCTTGGCACCACGTGCCATGAGGCAGTAGGTGGGAGGCGAGTTGTCCTCGTCATTATCATCAGTGTTGGTGACGGAGCCATTGTCTTCGGTGTTGAAGATGGACTTGGAGACGTAGGCAGTAGCTAGGGCTAGACTCGCAACACCCGAGTCAGACTCCCCCTCAGACTCCACCTCCGCTTCTTCTGAAGCAGACTCCTCTTCTGAATCAATCTCCTTGCCAACAAAAACATGAGCCTTGCCAGATGAGCTCTTCTTGTGTGATGAAGATCTGGAAGAAGACTTTGAGGATTTCTTCTTCTTCTTGTCATCAGAATCATATTCTTTGCTCTTCTTCTTCTTCTTCTCATTGTCCCACTGTGGACACTCAGAGATGTAGTGACCAGGTTTCTTGCACTTGTGACAGGTTCTCTTCTTGTGATCATAGGCAGAAGCTTCATCATTTATTGAGCTGGATCGTGAAGACTTTCTGAAGCCTTTCTTCTTGGTGAATTTCTGGAAATTCTTCACAAGCATAGCAAGCTACTTTCCAATGTCTTCAGGATCACCAGAACTGCAGTCAGATTCTTCTTCAGATGAGGAAGCAGCAACCTTTGCCTTCAAAGCTCGAGTTCGACCATAGTTGGGTCCATATATATCTCGTTTCTCAAATAGCTGGTACTCATGTGTGTTGAGCCTCTTAAGTATGTCAGACGGATCGAGAGTCTTGAAATCAGGGCATTCTTATACCATCAGGGCTAAGGTGTCAAATGAGCTGTCAAGAGATCTCAGTAGTGTATTCACAATCTCATGCTTCGTGATCTCAGTGGCACCGAGTGCTTGGAGCTCATTTGTGATATCAGTGAGTCGATCAAATGTGAGCTGGACTTTCTCGTTGTCGTGTCTCTTGAAGCGGTTGAAGAGGTTGCGGAGAGTACTGATACGTTGATCTGAGACGCCTTCATTGACCTTGGATAGCCAGTCCCATACTAGCTTTGACGTTTCCAGAGCACTCACACGGCCATACTGTCCTTTGGTAAGGTGACCACAGATGATGTTCTTGGCAGTAGAGTCCAGTTGAATGAACCTCTTGACATCAGCAGGGGTGACACCTTCACCAGTCTTGGGAACGCCGTTCTTGACAACATACCATAGATCGACATCAATGGCTTCAAGATGCATGCGCATCCTATTCTTCCAGTAGGGATATTCAGTGCCATCAAAGATGGGGCACGCAACGTAGACTTTGCTTATCCCTGCAGTCGGCATAGCTAAACTCCAGGTGGTTAAACCGAATCACACAGAATAAGGGATCACCTTGCTCTGATACCAATTGAAAGGGCTAGTTATCGACTAGAGGGGGGGTGAATAGGCGATTTTTATGAAAGTCTTCAAAACATGGAAGTTTCGAAGACAGACAATATAAACAACACTATTCTAATGCAGCGAAAGCTAGACTACACTAGACAAGCCATAGTCAAGTATTCAATGAAGTGAAAGCATGAAGACTGATAGCAGCTAGGTAGTTAAGATCAGGACGGAAGATAGTACAAAGCCAATCAGAACATATAGTCATGCAGTGAAGTTAAACAGATAATGCAAGCAGGCAATGACTTCACGAAGACAAACTATAAGTAAAGAGGAGTAAGAGATAGAACCAGTGGCTTCAAAAGGACACATGATTTGTTGGACCAGTTCCAGTTGCTGTGACAACTGTATGTCTGGTTAGGGAGGCTGAGATTTAACTCATAAGACCGCGTCTTCACCTTATTCCCCTTGAGCTAAGGACACACAGTCCTCGCCCAATTACTCTGGTAAGTCTTCAAGGTAGACTTACGAACCTTCACAGACTTCCTTCACCGGCAATCCACAATGGCTCTTGGATGCTCAGAACGCGACGCCTAACCGGCTGGAGGATTCAAGTGTAACAAGTCTTCAGATCACGCGGACAGAAAGACTTCAGTGATGCCAAACACTCTTTGGGCTCTGGGTGGTTTGGGCTTTGTCCTCGCAATGATTCTGTCTCAAAAGCTTCGGCGGTGGGTTGCTCTCATACGACAAAAGCCGTGTACTAACTCTGAGCAGCCACCAATTTATGGTGTAGGGGGTGGGCTATTTATAGCCACTGGGCAACCCAGCCGGATTTGTCCGAAATGACGCTGGGTCACTAAGGAACTGACACGTGTCGCAACGGTCAGATTTCAAACGCACGCGGCAGCTTGACTTGGGCTACAAGTAAAGCTGACTTATCCGACACAGGATAAGATTTGCTCTCATTGTCTTGGCTCGAAGACATAGGATTTGGTTTGAGCATCACTTCAGTCACTCTGACTTTGTTCACTTGGACCCCACTTAACAGTGCGGTGGTTCCTAGGACTCAACAAAGAATAAAAGGAAACAAGGAAACAACTAAGTCTTCGCGCTCCATAATCTTCACTCAATGTGTTCTTGTGTCATAGTCTTCAATGTGAATATCTTCACAGACCACCATTGTCTTCAATGTCTTCACACATTTTTAGGGGTCATCTCCGGTAGGTAAACCGAATCAAGGAGGGACTACTACCTGTGTTATCCTGCAATTCTCACAAACACATTAGTCCCTCAACCAGGTTTGTCGTCAATACCACAAAACCAACTAGGGGTGGCACTAGATGCACTTACAAGGACGACATCTCTGCTTCAATGAGCCACTTAGAACACATTAAGATATACATCAACCTGCCATGCAGATTAGGAGAGTATTGCATCTTCATGGAGTGGTATTGTTAATAGTAAGGATACTCTTCTCTCAGTTGACCAACAACTTGTCTTCCACATCTAATTCACGGGATCTCCGATCACATAGACTAGGTTACCACTGTGAACAACTCATATTGTGGGTCTCATACCCATCTCCCTCGATGCATTATCTATCAGATTGCGTGATAGACCCTTAGTGAAAGGATCTGACAGATTTTTAGACGTTTGGATATAATCCAATGTAATAACTCCGGAGTTTCTCATTTTCCTCACAGACTTTAACCTTCTCTGAACATGTCTTGATGACTTCATGTTATCCTTGGAGCTTCTCACTTTCGTGATTACAGTTTGATTGTCGCAGTTCATAAGGATACCTGGTACAGGTTTCTCAACAACCGGCAAGTCATTCAAGAGCCGACGAAGCCAATCTGCTTCGACCATAGCTGTATCTAGTGATGTGAGTTCTACTTCCATTGTTGACCTCGTTAAGATGGTCTGCTTGCAAGACTTCCAAGAAACAGCGCCACCTCCATGAGTGAATACATATCCACTCCTGGCTTTTATCTCATCAACATCTGAGATCCAGTTTGAGTCACTATACCCTTCAAGCATCTTTGGGTGCCCGGTGTAGTGAATTACATAATTCGCAGTGCCATTCAAATAACGCAAAACTCTCTCTAGATCTTTCCAATGCACATCTCCTGGTTTTGAGACAAACCGACTCAGTTTGCTAACAAAAAAATAGATGTCAGGTCTTGTAGCACTGGCTAAGTACATAAGCGAGCCAATATTCTGAGAATATTTTAATTGATCTCTAGCAATTATTTGGTTCTTTCGAAGTAACACACTCGCATCATATGGTGTTGGAGAGGGCTTGCAGTCACTATAGCCAAAGGGACTCAAGATCTTTTCCACATTGTGAGATTGAAGCAATGTAATCCCACCATAATCATCTCTTAACAACTTGATGTTCAGAATGACTTCAGCCACTCCTAAATCCTTCATCTCAAAACAACGAGATAGGAAATCCTTGACCTCCTTAATAACATTCAAATTTGTTCCGAAAATTAGTATGCCGTCAACATACAAGCAAAGGATAACTCCCTCGCCCCCACCATGGTGATAGTACACACATTTGTCAGCTTCGTTTACAACAAAGCCTACAGTTGTTAAAGTTCTTTCAAACTTCTCATGCCACTGTTTGGGTGCTTGCTTGAGTCCATACAAAGACTTCAGCAACATGCACACTTTTCCTTCCTGACCATCTAGTACAAACCCATCTGGTTGTTCCATATAACTTTCCTTCTCCAACTCTCCATTTAGGAAAGCAGTCTTAACATCCATTTGATGAACAAGAAGACCATGTGAGGCAATTAGTGAAAGTAGAACTCGAATAGTGGTCATTCGAGCCACAGGTGAGTAAGTATCAAAGAAGTCTTCACCTTCCTTTTGGGTATAGCCCTTAGCCACGAGCTGACCCTTGTACTTTTCAATAGTACCATCAGGCCTAATCTTCTTCTTGAATACATATTTGCATCCTATAGGTTTACACTCATAAGGACTATCAGTTATCTCCCAAGTTTCATTCGCCAACATGGAATCCATCTTGCTACGAACCGCTTCCTTCCAGTAGTCAGCATCTTCAGATGCATAGGCCTCTGAAATAGAATTGGGAGTGTCATCTATGAGATACACAAGAAAATCGTCACCAAAGGACTTTGCAGCCTTCTGTCTCTTGCTCCTAGTAGGAACTTCATTGTTCTCCTCCATAGGACATTCAAAGTGTTCCATTGAAATGGCAAGTTCGGTAAATGTAACTGGTTCCTGATTCGATGAACTAGGCATCTCCTGTTTAGATGAGGTAGCCATATCCTTCATGGGAAAGATATCTTCAAAGAAAGTCGCATAATTCGAATCCATGATCGTACCGACATGCATGTCAGGTACCTCAGATTTTACAACCAAGAATCTATAACCAATGCTATGAAAAGCATATCCCAGGAAAACACAATCCACTATCTTTGGTCCAAGCTTGCGCTTCTTTGGAATTGGCACATTGACTTCCGCCAAACAACCCCAGGTTCATAGATAAGAGATCTTTAATCTCTTCATCTCCTATTCCTTGAACGGAGTTATCTCTTTATTCTTTGTGGGAACTCGGTTTAGGACATGACATGCAGTCAATATCGCCTCCCCCCACCATGCCTTGGAGAGACCCGATGTGTCTAACATGGCGTTAACCAAATCAGTTAGAGTACGGTTCTTTCTTTCGGCTACCCCATTTGACTGAGGTGAATAGGAAGGCGTCCTCTCATGGATTATACCATGTTCCGCACAAAAAGCATCAAATTCATTGGAAAAATACTATACACCACGGTCAGACCTAAACCTCCTGATTTTCCGATCAAGTTGGTTTTCCACTTCAGCTTTATAGATCTTGAAAAAGTTCAAAGGCTCATCCGTAGATTTCAGAAGATACACACGGCAGTATCTAGTGGAGTCGTCAATTAACGTCATGAAATATTTCTTTCGACCTTTTGTAAAAACACCATTCATTTCACATAGATCTGAATGTATGAGCTCTAGTGGTGCAAGATTTCTCGTTTCCACAGTCGTGTGAGACTTACGAGGTTGCTTAGCTTGCACACAAACTTGACACTTAGATCCCTTGACAGTGGTGAAACTAGGGATTAAGTTCAACTTCGCTACTCGCGACATGCAACCAAAGTTAACATGACAAAGACGTGAATGCCAGACATTTGATTCACTATAGTTGCAAACATGATTAATAACTTTATTGCAAACGTCTGACAAGGATAAAAAAAACAGACCTCCTGACTCATAGCCTTTACCAACAAAGGTTCCATACTTGGATATTACAAATTTATTTGACTCAAAGACAAGCTTATAGCCATCTCTACAAAGAAGAGATCCGCTAACAAGATTTTTATTGACGGAGGGGACATAATGCACGTTCTTCAGCCGCACGATCTTCCCCGAAGTGAACTTCAGATCAACCATGCCAACACTACGAACAGAAGCACTTGAACCGTTGCCCATCAGCACGATTGAAGTCCCTGCGGTCTGATAAGACGAAAACATGGAAATATCACCGCATACATGCACATTAGCATCCGTGTCAATCAACCAATCAGGAGAATGACATACTGAAATTATAGTGGGAAATATACCATACCCAACAATCTGTGGCGACCGGTTTTCCGGTTAAAAAATTCCAAAAAATGGTCGTCGTGCTCACCAGCCCCAGGATTACTGTTAGCTGATGAGGCACCATCTTGATACATAAATTCCAAGCAAGATACAAAATACGTGGTACAAGACCATTCTGGTCTGTGAGTACAACAAATGGTTTCTAGTGGTTGATGGTGGAAGCGATTGTGGATCATCCGTGTCTATGGGACTCCATTTTCCCACAGGAACAGCTGACCAGGTTAACTCCTATCTTCGCGAGGCTGCTATCACCATTGCGTAGGTTCCGGGGCTGTCATCGCAACGCTCCTCTCCATGCAGGAAATCTGGCCAAGACAATAGCCAGGGACAAGCCAGTGAGTACTTTGAATGTACTCGCAAACATTATGAACACAGGTATAATATAACAACCGATAATCATGCTTTGAAAATATTATATGATCACAACGTCAGTCATAAAAATGAAATCCTTGATGTATGCATGTAGGTTATTAATAAGTAACAACAAATATGTAATGATGGAGCAGAAATAAATGCCTCAGTCGGGCGGCTTAGCGACACCACATAAAGGGCTTATAAATAAAAGCAATGCCACAGTCGGACGTCTTAGCGATACCACATAAAGGGCTTGTAAATAAAAGCAATGCCACAGTAGGGCGTCTTAGCGACACCACATAAAGGGCTTGTAAATAAAAGCAATGCCACAGTCGGGCGTCTTAGCGACACCACATAAAGGGCTTATAAATAAAATAAAAGCAATGCCACAGTCGGGCGTCTTAGCGACACCACATAAAGTGCTTATAAAGCAAATACATCCATAGTGAATATCCAGGAGGTAGAACCATCCCAGGGATACTTGATAATTTAAATAATATAACGGGTTAGTCCATAACAGAAATAATGATCATGGGGTTAGTCCATACAGAATAATTACCATGGTTCTCACAAGTCACTGGTCGGTATCCGAATTTATACTAACCGCTTCTATTCCGAAGGCCGACACAAGGACCAACCCTTGACCCATCCCAGACTGTAATCCTTAACCACGGACACGGTTTTACGAATAGGTTTAATCTCTGCAGAGGGTGTACTCTTTACCCACAAGTAACGGATTCCTTTAGTCCATCGGGACTAATTCCGTCTACGGCATTTTAGTTGAAAACACATCTAACTTGCACACACCAGCTTAACTTACCCGTGTCTGGAATCACCCATGACACCTGTCAAGCAAAACTCTAAGTGGGGAGGCTACAACCTCGCGTAGCATGGGATCAAATTTATATCGCGCGCTCTAAGGGGTGTCCTCCCCTCTCGGTCTCAACCGGAAACACCCATGCCCCCGGACCAGGTGGCATGCCTACCGGCTTCAACCGATATCTTCCACCATGGCCTCTCTGTACGGTGTGTGCTAGAAGGGGTTGACGACTGACTGAACCGTACCCTACTTGTTGTAGAGACAAGTGGTAGTACGAAACAAGTATGGGGGTTACTGGAACAAGACTCGATCTACGGTCGACTCAGGAGGCTTATAAATTCCCTGCATGACATATATAACAAATATATTTCAACCAACAAAGTCACCACTCACTATACCTTACCGTGCCATGCCGGACATAACCGTCCCGACGGGGACCGGTGACAAGCTCACGCCTACCCAAGGAAGTGGCTTTCCATGATTCCTTTCCTGCATGCATGCAAGGCACATGAGAAAGGTTACCATCACAAGTATATTCATTTCCAACAACAAGGAGATCACTAATATGCATTCATGCAAATGATCATATCACATGAAATAACGAGCTCTTCGAAAAGAGGTGGTGTTATAAACGTGTCGGCTAACACACCAAAAGTATTATGCCGGGGTTCAGAATGCTTGCCTTCAAGTTGTGGAGGGGTGAGGTGCTCTCCAAAATTTTTGAAAGTTTTCTCTTCTCTCTCCAAAATCCTATTAAAAATATTTTTGAATCAATAAATAGTTTAAAACAGAACCAAAAAGTTGTCTGAATTTTTCTGAAATAAATCTTAAAATAAACTAGACAATATTTGAAAGAGGTAGGAAAAAGAATCAACTCATTTGGAGTTGTATTTAAAAAGTTACAACCTTTCAAATTTTCGATCAAAATCTGTTATTTGAATTAAAACAGAAAAAGAAAACGATTCGAATAAACACGTACACGTCGAAAGCGTATTCGGAAAGTACGCTTCCACTTATCCAGCATGGACGGCGCAGGGAGTCACAGACAGTGGGTCCAGGTGGCCCACTAGTCAGGTTTGACTAGTCCACGCGCGCGTTGCCTCCTCCGGCCGAAACAGAGGCGGAGCTCCGGCAAGGCTCGCCGGTGAATGACGGCGCCGTTTGAAAAACGGAGGCCATCTGCGGGCTCAGGGGATCAAGACGGTCACTCCGGTGGTCATTTTGGCCTAAGGGGGGGACGGAGCTGCCGGCGCCGAGCTTCGCGGCGGACGGTGGCCGTCGGGCAAAGTGGTTTTGGGGCTGCGGTGGTTCTCGATCAAAATCGAGCAGGGGGAAGGGTTCACGGGAGGAAGAGAGAGCTGTTGGTGGAGAGAGTGGAGAGGGGGAGGTCCTGGTGGCGCCGGAATGGCCGAGGCAGTGGCGGCGGCAGGAGTTGCCGGAGACGGGGAAGAAAACCTCCCCGGGTTGATTGCGAGCTAGGGAAGCGCCATTGGGGTGGCCTGAGGTTGCCTGCGTGCGGGGACGGGCTCGGGGCTTCCTTAAATAGGCGAGTCCAGGTGGTTCAGTGGCGGCCGCGGATAAGGTCGCCGGCGACCGTCTTTCTGTAGCTTGGGCGACGTGGCGGCGACGAGCGCTAGTGGACACGCTTGAGGACGAGCTTGCGATGTTCAAGGGGGTAGGTGGCGAGCGCTGGCGACTTTGGCGGCACCGACCTGGCCGAGACGCGCTGCGGACGCCGGCGTGCCGCCAAGGGCTCTGACGGCGGTGCTGTAGGGCTCCAGGGGCTGCTTGGCGTGATGCGCGGAGAAGGTTAGTGAGTGGTGTGGCTCCGCAGGGTGGTGGCAAACCAGGGGTGCGACGCGTCGGCTCGGGCGTGGCACGTGCAATACGCTTTCTCCGCTCGCGCTCTGGGCGTGCCCAGAGCACGCACGGAACGTGCTCGACAGAATGCTATGGCATGTTAGGGGGCTCCAAACCGCAAGAAAGTTAGCAGGGTGGGGGTTATAGTCTAGGGAAAAACCATTGGACAAGCTGGTCTGGTCAGGGGATTAAGTTCACAGTGTAAACAAAAACTCATGTTAAAACAGATCATGCCCATAAGGTGTTTGACAAAATGCCAAGGGCACCTAGGCATTTCTTGGAGTGGCCAAAACTTCCAGAGTGGGGTCTCTTTAGATGGAAGAGAGGGTGGTAAGGTTAGCTTGTCCAAAGCACAAACTTGCTAGTGCAAGTTTTGCAAAACTTCAATTCCGGACAGAAAGCAAATGGCATTGTTGCAAGTACTTAGAATCATCCAATGGGTCCACTCTCCTGGACTTAAGGGTTTGGCAAGGAGGACTACCAGTAGAAAAAGGAATCATGGATCAAGGAGCAACTAAAAAGATGGTTGTTGTACAAAACCTCAAGTTGGAACAGAATGGAAAAGAGGATGTTTCACTTAGTTTTTCCAAAAAACATCACTCGGTTATTGCATAAAGTTGAATACTATGCTCCTACTGATATCCCATAATTTTGGTGGAAGCTAGAAAGGAATATTCGAATAGGTTGTAGTGTAAAAATGCTGTGTGGACCAGATCTGAAAATATGGTGTAGAGCTCAAAATATTCAATGGGCAGAAGATATTTTTGCACAAAAGTGGTTCAAATACTCCATATGACATCTCCAAATTTTGGTGAGATTTTTGAATGAATTTATAAAAGGGTTGTAGCACAAATGGGACCATAAAACTATGGGAAACCATTTCCAAGAAAAATAAGGATCAGGAAGAATATTATATAATTAATTACTTTGATAAAAGAAAAGATTTTTCTTGAGAGGGTAAACAAGTCCAATATCATAAGTGAAAGGTTTTCATCTTAGGGAACAACTCCAAGATAACCAAGAAAAGAATGGTTCTGAAATCAAGAAAAACCAAGAAAAAGGAAAGTTAAAATTTCCTGGCAAGATTTTAATTAACAAAACAAGGTTAAAATTTTTGGGGTGTCACAACATCCTTCATGTCAGTGTCTCCAATGACAACATTAGCGGTCTTGCCTCCTTTCCCAGGATGACGCTTGTCATAGCGATTAGGGCAACTAGGAGCCCCATGATCAGGATCCCCACACACATGACAAACACCTTTCTTCTTATCATTCTTCTTCTTGAAGTTCTTATGATGCACAGCCTTGTTCTTCGCATCAATCTTTGCTTTACCATCAAACTTGCCCTTGTTCTTGAACTTGTGGGGCTGGAAGTTCTGCTTTTGTACCAAATTGACACTAGATCCTCCCTCAATACCTCGAGCACGTGTGTCCTTTCCTCTCGCCTTCTCTTCCACATCAAGAGTACCAATGAGATCCGGAACGGAAAACTCCTGTCTCTTATGCTTCAGTAAGGTAGCAAAGTTCCTCCATGAAGGAGGAAGCTTAGTGCTGATACCTCCGGCAACAAACTTGTCTGGTAGCATACAATTGAAGTGCTCAAGTTCTCTAGCAAATGACTGTATCTCATGAGCTTGCTCAACCACGAAGCGCTCTTCAGACATCCTGTAATCATAGAATTGCTCCACGAGGTACAGCTCAGTGCCAGCATCGGAGACTCCAAACTTGGCCTCGAGTGCGTCCCACATATCTTTTCCATTGTCAATTGACGCATACGCATCAACTATGTTCTCACCAAGAACACTCAAGAGAGCAGCCTTAACACAGAGTATCCATTTTCTGAAAAGCTTGTTCCCGTTGGGCATCATGCACCCCTTCAGGTTTGCCAAGAGTGGCGCCAACTCATGATCTGAAACCATAAGACTGCTCTCACGCGCCACCTCTTATAGTGGATACCCTCAAACATAGGAGGTCTCACGGAAGCAGCAAAACCACTTGGTGTACATTGCCTATAATAAGGTTTTTGGATTGTTGGAAATATGAGCCATTTACCGAATGATTTTATTAATAGAAATACTAGATAAAGCACGACTATATAGTAGTGATAAAACAAGTCATGCGATTTGACAAAGAGAAGGTAAACAACATCTCCATATATGAACTATAACTAAACTCATCTAGAGCAGAGAGTATAGCAAGTTGCATATATGAAACATAGTCTAACATATGTAGGGCAAAACTAGAACAAGAAACTGTAGCAGGGCCTCTAATAGAAAGAGGAAGAACACGTATGGGACAGCAGGAGCAGAAGCACTGGACTTGGGGTCGGTCACTAGTAGAAAAAGGGCCTATAGTCCCGGTTGGTGAGGGCCTTTAGTCCCGGTTCATGAACCGGGACTAAAGGGTCGGTACTAATACCCTCGCCCTTTAGTCCCGGTTCTATCCAGAACCGGGACAGATGGGCCTCCACGTGGCCTGTCCGCTGAGCCCAGGCAGGAGGGCCTTTGGTCCCGGTTGGTGGCACCAACCGGGACCAATAGGCATCCACGCGTCAGCATTTCTTTGGCTCTGGTTTTTGTTTTTTTTTAAAGGGGGG
>LR880972.1:949668957-949686576 GCA_904067115.1 Aegilops sharonensis | reverse complement strand
CACGTTGGTCGGCATAATTTTCATAAACAATAAATGAACCAATAGTTATGAAAAGATAATATATACCACATCCGAATCATAGACAGGACGAGGGCCGACGGGGGCGGATACCAAAACCATCGCACTATATAAGATGCAATAATAAAAGTAAGAAAATAATACAAGTAAGAATATTTTTCCTTTCAGAAAGAAGATAAGAACAAGAGGCTCACCACGGTGGTGCTGGCGATGAGATCGGCGCGGGTGATCGACAGCGGTGAAGACGGGGACGGGGCGTGACGGACCGCTAAACCTAGACAAATATTGAGGAAAATGGAGGTTGGAGGTCGAGCTTGGAGAGGAGAAAGCTTAAGTAGTGTGGCTCGGGCATTTCATCGAACACCTCATGTGCATAGGAGGTGAGCTAGAGCACCACAATGCCCCCCCTCGCCGGCAAGAGAAAAACAGAGCAATTGAGTGCTCTGCTCGCGAGCGAGGGGTATATATAGGCAGCACTATTGGTCCCGGTTCGTGGCATGAGCCGGGACTAAAGGGAAGCCTTTGGTCCCGGTTCATGCCACGAACCGGGACCAATAGTGGTGGGCCAGGAGCCAGGACCATTGGTCCCGGTTCGTCCCACCAACCGGGACCAAAAGGTCCGGACGAACCGGGACCAATGGCCCACGTGGCCCGGCCGGCCCCCTGGGCTCACGAACCGGGGCAAATAGCTCCATTGGTCCCGGTTCTGGATTGAACCGGGACTAATGGGCTAAACTGCCCTGGACGAAAGCCCATTTTTCTACTAGTGGGTGTCCTCGCCAGCCATGTCGTTAAGGTGGTTGTCGACGTCGGGGAAGAAGTAGTCGTCGAGGAAGTAGTCGTCGGAGTCTGGGGCGTCTGTGACGAAGAAGTTAGTAGTCGCGCGAAGCGCTCCCCAAAAACCTTATCACCCTTCTCCCGTAAAGGACTCAAAGAGGTGCGATTTCGGAGGCCTACTGTCCTGACCTGCGGTGCACGCCGCAAGCCGGGATGGGGAAGAACGTAGCAGCAGCGCAGTGCTCAGGAACTTGTGGCGAGAGGAAGAAGAAGTCCTGGTGCGTCTCTCTTAGAGGAGCGACCTCCCTTTTATAGGCGCAAGAGAAGGAGGCGAGAGGCTGCGCCGGGAGCTGAAGGGAACGAGGGAGACGAAACGAACAGGCAGCAGGCGAAGAGGTGCGCCGTTCGTATTCAATCTCCACTACAACAAAAATGTTTCAGCTTTCGTGTGACCTTTCGTATACCCGTCATGCGTGGCAAAAATTTAGACATCGGCTCGTTCCCGCAACCCACGTCGTGACTACCAATGTCCCTCTTGTTCTCATCCTCATACATGTGGAGAAAGAGCCTCCCTTATAAAGAGGTTCAACTCACTCTAAACTAGCAATGTGGGACTAAATTTAGTTCCACCTCTTGCCTTGCACGAATGGGCTACGTGGGCCTCTAGTATTTATTAAGAATTTCTGAAAGTTCTACTAGGCTAGGCCTAAAATAGACAAAATTCCAGCATAGGACACATATTTTCATTCTGAGTGTCGAGATTAACCCCTGAAGGTCAACACATTACCAAGAAGATAACGCCTTCAACAAAGCAACCAAAGTAAGTTAAATCCTTGAAGGTATTTCAGAAACACGTTGTGTGCAAACACCAAGAAACAAGACATTGCTTGACATCTATACTATCATGATCTACTTTTGATTATATCTATCCGAAGCACATCTCTCTCTTATATAATTCGAATTGACTGCTCTATGCGTTGCCCAGATACAGAGGCCGGGGGTAATACTCCTTTTCAAAGAAAAAAATGCTGGTAAAGGAGATGTGTTGTCTAGGATTTCCTTTCATGTCGATTACAGTGTGGCCCTCGAGTTTGTGTAGTCTTGCAGTTAGAATTAGGGTACCGGTTGGATGGCTGTCGGATCCTCTATGAGCGTTGATCCCTAGTAGTGGCCTGATTAGTCATGGATGGGCCCATAACATACCCCCTTCCCATTACTAGCGTCTTGTCCTCAAGCCGCAATGCTGGGAAATCTCACGTGAAGTTCCTTCCCATTTTCCCAGCTTGCTAGACTTTTCGGTAAATTAGACCATTGCACAAGGATCCCCTCAATGGTGGAGTCCGGCACAAGGAGATTGGGCTTTTGAATTTGCAGCGATAGTTGATCGTCAGTGAGGCGAGGCGGTTCCTGGTGCACGGTACTTGTCGTTGGCACTCTTGCACACAACTGTCAAACATGGAAGATGGGATGGATCTTCTGATGCATGCTCGGGTAGTTAGAAGTCCATATGTCTGATTTCTGAGTGGCTCTAACACTCGGTATGGCCCAAAGTAACGAAAGACAAGCTTCACATTGGCTTTGTGCGCCAGAGAAGTTTGTAGGTACGGCTCCACGTGAAGGAAGGCCCAATCTCCTGCAACAAAAGAACACTATGTACATTTATGGTCAGCAAAACCCTTCATTCGTTGCTGGCTCGATGAAGATGTTGACGAAGCAATGATGTCATCAGGCGGCAAAGTTGCAGCCAAGCTTGAAGGTTGTTCGCTACTGGAACAGAGGTGTCTGATACCCCCGTAGAAGCGCGACTGTTGTCCATATAGAGCCAAGAATGGCTGATATCCATGGAGGCCTCCAAATGCAAAACTCAAATTCATGAAAATTCATATTTTAACATTTCAAAAAATTCTGTAACAATATAGATATAGATGAAGGCATAATGCATAAGTATAAATTTTCAGGCCGAAATACGTTCAAATGAGGGCCCTGCAAACAAACAAATCTGGGGCTTTTTAACACATGATACTATGCATTCTCCTAGACTAAGAATTTGTCTTTTTTATCGGATGTCCCCGAAGGGACAAAATTTGTCTTTTTATAGGTCACATTTCAACGTATTTCATCCTGAAATTTTACACACATACACCTCACATCCTTGTTTACTTGTCAATTTTTTTTCAACGAAACTGAAAATTTGGAATTTGGAATTTTTCAAAAATTTGGCCTCAGATCCAAAACGACATTCTCCAAGTATGGCTTATGTGGTACGATGTATTATTACAGAATTCGACCAACAGAAACCACTGACTTCAATTGTTCGGACACGTACAGACGATGAAGTATATCAGGTAGTTCTCAAAGCATTGATTCAGGGCGTCGCCTCCTCTGAGGCGACTTGTGGGCCAACCCTAGCGCCGCCGCTGCATTTCCCCCTCTCCTCCCCTCCCTTCGCCGCCGCCTGAGGGCCTCTGAGGCGCGGGTGCTCGGCCCCAATGATGGTGGCGGCGGGGATCTGGAGCCTCCTCTCCGTTGGAGGGCCTTGGCTCCCCGGAGCGGCGGCCCCGGCCGGTGGGCGCGGTGCAGTCGGTGCGGCGGGCTGCGCTGGTGGGCTCTGGTGGGCAGCCTCCCACGGCCGCACAGACGGCGTGGGGGCTGCGGACGCTGGCGCAGTGGCGGCTCCTCGCAATCCACCATGGCTCCATGTAGAAGCTCCGCCCTGCTCCGATCTGTCCCAATCCGTGTCGGCGCCGGTCCTTGGCGGCTGCTATCGGCGTCCCTTGTTGCCGGCCTGGCGGATCTGGCGTGCGGGTGAGGTTCCAGGGGAACCCCTGGCTGGCGCGGCTGCCTCCCCAAAGTCGACGCCTTTGGCGCCGATCCCCTTCCTGGAGGCTTTGGAGTGGATCGTCTCCCTCCTGCCTCCTCATCAAGTTATGGCAAAAACTTTTGTTCCCCTGTTCTGGGCGTCGACGGCACCCTGGTGTCGTGCTCCTTCTTGAAGGCGGCGGCTGGGAACAGCTCTTGGTGGCGGGGCTGCTGGTGGCGTGGTGGCAGTGCGTGATGGCCTGACCCTCATGATGCATCCTGCTCGGCTCTACCGATGCAATCCAATGCCTTCTTCGGCCTTCTACTTGGTGTTGCGCCTTCTTCCGACAGCTCACGTCTGGCGCTCTGTTCTGCCACTGCCAGTGAAGGTGCTCGCTTGGTAGGTTGTCCGTGTTCGTGGGTTTGCTCCTCCTGTTCTCCTATGGCAGCTCGGTCCCCTTGTGTTGGACTTTTGTAGGAGTCACTTTGCTGGTCGCTGGTGCGGCACCCATCGAGCCTGGGTGAAAGGGTAGTGGCCCTTTGTGACGGCGGAGACAACTTAAGTTTTGCCCTTGCTTGCTGGTGGACGCACTCGGAGCTCGACGCTTGCTTGGTGGTGCCCTCCTTCCGTGTCCCTAGGTGGCTAGTTGGTGTGGGCTTAGTGTTGGTCGTCAGCATTGCCGTTTAGTGCTTTGGCTCTTTGGCGTTGCCGGTGTGCTGTTCTACTTTGTGTCATGTACCTTTCTTTCCACTTGGTTTTTCTTTCGCTTCTATTGTAATGTGGTGTCCCTGTAATCCTGCCGGTTGATGGCTTTGTTAATTCAAAGTCGGAATAGGTTCGAGCTATTCTCGGGCTTGGCCGGCGCCTTTTCTCTAAAAAAGCATTGATTCACAAGCTCGGTTTGCCAACTTGTTTGTGGATGCTACTACCTACACTAGTATGTCACCGACGCCGTCTAGTCGTCATTCTCCTCCTTGTCCGAATCCAACAAGGTCCACAAGGTATGTTCAGGGGTCGGATCAACGATCGATGACCATGAGCTGCTGCTGCACCTCCTCGTTGCTGTTGTGCGGCGGATGCGCTCCTATTCATAGCTACATGCATCTGCTTTGAGCTTGGACAACCGCAACATGGCCATGGGTCATGGGCCCCAATAGGATTACCCTCTTTTTTCCTTGCACTTGGTTCACTTTCATCAGTTGGCAGTGGGATTTCCCTAGATTTGCTGCTCTCAATCACGGCTTTCTCTTGTCTCACATATCCAAAACGTATTGCAACAGTATCCCAGAAGTATCAAATATTATTTTCTTTTTCTTAAAATCAAAAAAATTGAGAAATACGTACGGGATATGATATGTATGGGGCTGTATCGGTGCATTATCCGAGTATTGGGGTAGTATCCGGCTAGATACGTGTGCTTTTTAAAGTATCCGCAAACATAGATTCTTAAAAAAAAAAGTAGCAGACGCCTATGCTCCTTGGCCCAGCTAGCTTCCAATGCTCCGCCTCCTTGACAAAGCTAACCATGAATTCAGGATTACATCCAATCCAGTCCTCAAGTTGCTTAACATTAAGTCGTATCTACGCCAATTAATGATGGATCAGAGTACTAAAGGCCAAATTGTCAACATTATGCTGATCAAGTCCTTGGTGGTGAATATTGTCAACTTTTTGTTGAATCATCAGTACTTACACCAGTGTATGATATACGAGTAAAAACAAATGTACCGTAGTTTTTTCCACTGCTGAAACCAATCTCGTCGACATGTTTTTCCCATCTCTTAAACAAGATATATATCGGTAGTTTTTTTTTTTTTTGAGACAAACATATGTATCGGTAGTATTACCTTACAGAGTAGCTCAGTTGGTTATGGCAATTTTCGGTGCTTTGTTAGGTGCAAAACTAGTTCTTAATCACTGAATCACATATACATATACATGGATTTCTTCATTTGCATGCATATGGTTTAGACTTGTGCTTTTGCTCTTAAGGATATATACATGGATTGCTTCCTTTGCATGAATCACATATATGCAACACCGGCCGGTTTGCATGCATATATACATGTAGCATTTGTTTTGTTTCTTCTAGTTAACCAAGACTTGCCGTGCTCCCGCAAAATAAAAATAAAATCAAGACTTGCCATGGAACTAGTTTTTAATAAGAAAATGAGAAAAGAAAGAAGGATAAAGAGAATAAGAGAGAGTATTTTCAGACTTGCGTTTCGTTGTTAATTTCCTCATTAAGGAGCTAGTCTTAGAGATACTCGACTCCATAGTGTTTAATTTAACAGATTCAAAATTGTTTGCGGAAAGAGTTGTCCAATGAAATCAATATTTCAAGGTTATGTGATTGTTACATGTAAAAACTTGTCTTGTGATAATATAAGATATTGTTTTATTAGGTTTAAAAAACCCTGAAGAAAATAAATTCATACATATGAGTGTATACTAGTCTGCAAAGTTTCATGGCGAAATATATTTTTATGTGAGCTACACAAAAATAACAAAAACATGAATGCCTAGCACATGTACTATTCACTATAAAAGTACATTATTTTTTTTCTTACAGCTCATATCAAAATGCATTTCATAGTGAACTTTTACATACATCTAGTATACACCTAAAGTACTTGTGTATTTATTTTAAGTAATTTTTTATGCTTAAAAGGTTGGTTTTTGAAATTTTTGGGCCCCATGGATCCCGATAGCCAAAAAGCCCAACTCTGTTTCCTCACGATATTGTCAAGCTCAAGGTGAGGTAGTCATCCTTCTTTCCAACCCAGACCTCTTTCTCAGTACATGCATCCGAATTCCACAAATATGATTAACTCTTAAATCACAAGCATGACTATGCATTTCCAAAAATCTATCACTTGAGGAGCTAGAGATATCTCTCCATCACCGGAGGAGCTAATCCCATGCATCTTGATCAAACCAAAAAAATACGTGTATGTGTCCACATACTTTTTTCTACATCATATGCATTTGGAGTAATACTCATGTACATGCAAATTGCATTACAGTATTATTGATAGCACAAATCATGAACGCAACGAAATAAATAAACGCTGTCTTTATTACTGTATCTGTTGCATTTCTTTTTTGAAGAACCTCATTGCACAAGTGCAGGGGGCTCCTTCACTTCTCTAAGAAGACTAGAGATGATCCAGTTTATAAGAAAAATCAGACCCGAAAATCTAATATATCATGGTTAATTAGGGGAAACCGGATGAATACTCAAAAACAGAAAAAAAAAAACTTGAAGACAGGGACTAGGAGGACAAGACGCCAATGGCATCAAAGAACGTCCTCTGATCCAGATATAAGAGTGCTAAGGACCAAAACTATTTACTCTAAAAATGTCCGATCAAAGGTGTATAAAACCTAGTCATGGATTTGTGAAAGTCGATGTTGATGCTTCATCCAAGGATGACGATGTGATGGGTGCAGCGGGAGCTATCATCATAGACGAATGGGGGCACTTCATTGCTTCAGCAAGTTGGTATCTACCCCATATCATTTGTGCGGCTGCAGCTGAAGCAATTGCTCTTCGCAATGGACTATTTTTTGGTGAATCATATGGGCCACAACAGGGTGGAGTTTGAATCATATTGCATGCATGTTGTTTATGCGATGAACGACGTATAAAACTACTTTGGCCTCGATGCTGCGGTGTTGTATCCGGAGATCTGTCAACCGAGCAAAAACTTTGGATTCTCCTCGGTTTGTCATTGCTGTCGTGAAGCGAATGAAGTTGCGGACACCCTCACGAATGCTTCCATTATTTCTAGACTAGAGTATCTACTGTTTGGGATGTTGCTATGCCAAAATTTATCTTGTCCACAATTGTAAATGATTTATCTTTCGTTTGACGAATAAAGTCCTTTACCCCTCATGAAAAAGACAAAAACTATTAGGTGTGGCTCAAGTGCAAACGGAACGATTTAACAACACCATTGTTATTATAAAACGTAGAACGGTGTGATGTGCTTTCTGCCTGTCGCTGCCCGTCTCGATCGGCCGCCGGCAGACGGCGCTCTTGAGTAAATAAAGATGTATATATTGCCAAGAAGAAAGTCGAGTGCATCGACAGGTTTGTTGAACGACCATTTAACTCTTCATATATAAGCTAGTGACTTTTGTCCTGTGCAACCATTTGGTGCTCAGCCGGATAAAAAGAAACCCAACAACAACACCATTGGCTGGCTAGTTCCTTTCATGCGCTCAGCACTGACATTCTCCTTCCGCGTGGAGACCAGTTCAAACTTCCCATGACATTTATAGTGCTCGAGCTTCCTCCTTCCCAAACACCAAGCCATGGGCTCTCGCCATTTTTGTCCCACCCTAGTCTTCCTAGTGTTGCTATACCTCTTCTGTGCGCCGCGCCCGGCCTCCTCGTTCTCCTTCAACCTCAACTTCTCCGACCCCAGGGCCGGCTCATCGATGGACTTCACCCGCGATGCATTCACCACTCCGTCGACGCTTGAGCTGACAAAAAATGCACGTAATGCAGATATTCAGAACAGCGTCGGCCGGGCATGGTACGCGCAAAAGGTGCCTCTATGGAGCAAGGCCACCGGCGAGATGGCCAGCTTCACCACCACCTTCTCCTTCCAGATCACTCCAGACATGGACAGCGTGACGTATTCAGGCGATGGGATGGCCTTCTTCCTCGGGCATTTCGCTTCCAAGATCCCGGACAACAGCGTGGGCGGCGGCCTCGCCCTCCTCCCCAAGTTCGTTGACGGAACAGGTGACAGCCGGATCGTGGCGGTGGAGTTCGACACTTTTGCCAACATGGAATGTGCTGACATCAACTCAAACCATGTCGGCATTGATGTCAACTCCCTCACCTCCACCGCATCCACGGACACGACGAGCTGGCCGGGAAAGAACCTAACGTCGCCCAATGTTTTGAAAACCGCCACTGTGACGTACCACAATGACTCCAAGCTGTTGGCCGTTGATCTCCTGATTGATGGTGCCTTGTACCAGGTCAATGCCACCGTTGATCTGAGCACATATTTACCGGAGGAGGTCGCTGTGGGCTTCTCCGCGGCGACCGGCGGGGTCTTCGAGCTGCACCAGATACTGTCATGGTCATTCAGCTCCACTCTGGAATCAAAGAAGGAAGCACCTCCACCTGCTGAAGCTCCCCTTCCAATTCCAATCAGCAGCAACAACAAGCACAAAAAATTGGTACCAATTCTAGTATCTGTCCTAGTTCCTCTGCTTCTTTTGTTTGTCTGCGCGGCGGTGGTGCTGGGATGGCGGCGACACAAGAAAACAAGAGCAAACGAGGACAGCGAAGAAGAGTGCCTCGACAGAGCTGACCTCGAGAGGGGTGTGGCTGCCGGAGGCCCCAGACGGTACATCTACAACGAGCTGGTCGCCGCAACGGGTAACTTCGCGGAGGAGAAGAAGCTCGGGCGAGGCGGCTTTGGGAGCGTTTACGGGGGTCAGCTCACACTAGCAGCGGCCGTCGAAGGCGGCCAAGACCGTCGAGCAGTGGCGGTGAAGGTGCTATCAGCGGAGTCGTCGGCGCAGGGGAGGAAGGAGTTCGAGGCAGAGGTGAGGATCATTAGCAGACTTAAGCATCGCAACCTTGTCCAGCTGCTGGGCTGGTGCGATAGCCGCAAGGGTCTCCTGCTTGTCTACGAGCTCGTCACGGAGGGCAGCCTAGACAGGCACCTCTACAACAAGGATGGAAATTATCTCACATGGCCACAGAGGTACAAGATCATCCTCGGCTTGGGATCCGCGTTGCGGTACCTCCACGGAGAGTGGGAGCAGTGCATCGTGCACGGCGACATCAAGCCCAGCAACATCATGCTCGACTCGTCGATGAGCACCAAGCTCGGGGACTTCGGATTGGCCCGGCTCGTCGACCACGATACGGGGTTGCTGCAGACCACCAAGGCCGTGCTCGGCACCGCCGGCTACATCGACCCCGAGTTCGTCAACACGCGTCGGCCGTGCACTGAGTCCGATGTCTACAGCTTCGGCATCGTTCTACTAGAGATCGTCTCCGGCCGACGGCCGGTGACAGAGACCGCGGGGAAATCCTTCACTCTGCTCAGGTGGGTGTGGAGCATGTATGGCAGGAACACGATCCTCGACGCGGCGGATGAGCGGCTGAGGGGTGACGAGGCCGACGAGCAGTGGATGGTGCGGGTACTCGTCGTCGGGCTCTGGTGCGCGCACCCGGAACGGAGCGAGCGGCCGTCTGTCGCCCAGGCAATGCACGTCCTGCAGTCCGATGAGGCGAGGCTGCCGGCGCTCACGCTGCACATGTACATGACTGCGCCGAACCCCGCGTCGTCCGGCCCGTACGGGTCTTTCTCCGTTGAGAGCTCTAGCTCCGGTTGTGTTCGCTCTTCTTCGGACAGCACCGGCAACACCACTCTTTCCTCCGAGTCGTCCTCGACTGCGTTGCTACGATATTCCAGGGATGGCTAATTGAATCAATCAGATTTTATCTTTTACGAAATTCATCCAGATTCGTAAGACTTTTTCAGAGGGTGTGACAAGGTCAGTCAAATGACATAACATGTAAAAAGAAAAAGAAACCAAAAAGAAAAATTGTAAGATCTCATGAATATAGCATTAAGTCTCGGTCGACTAAAATTTAGCAAGACTGATTTTTAGACTAGATCATTGAAGGCACGACGTGCCCGTCTATTTTGACACTACAATATTAGAGGCTGATGCAAGTATACGAAGGCATTTTACTTTGTTATATCAAATTAGTACAGTATAAAGTAATATGTGTATATTTTCTTACTAACTAAAGTACACTAAGAGCATCTCCAACAGCCGCGCTAAAGCGCCGCGCGCAAAAAACCTGTTAGCGCGCGCGTTGCGGCTGGTTTTGCGCGTCCGCCTGCGCTGGCTCCAGCAGCCGCGCTGAAATGCAGCGCGCGCGCCGCTCCAGCAGCGCGCTAAAATGCAGCGCGCGCGACTAGAAATGTATGCATTTTTAAAAGTTGAAATTTTTAAAAAAACTAGATAGATTGCATAGATTAAACGGTACAAAGGTATTTTACATCCGAAACATAGATTGCATAAAATAAAAACGACAAACGATAAACATAGATTGCATTAACAAAAAAAACTACTCTAAGTCGTTATCATCATCACCACTATCATCCTCGGCGGTGTCGTCCGAGGTAGATAGCCAGATGTCCAGCCACCGCTCATCGTTCCGAAACATAGATTGCATAAAATAGAAACGACAAACGATAAACATAGATTGCATTAACAAAAAAAAAACTAATTTAAGTCGCTATCATCATCATCACTATCATCCTCGGCGGTGTCGTCCGAGGTAGATAGCCAGATGTCCAGCCACCGCTCATCGCTCGGCGTGAAGAACGACTGCCCACCTACTGCAACGAGGTCGGACTGCGCATTCGCCAACGCCTTCCGCCGACGCCTATCCAACCGCGACGCGCGGCGCCTTTGCGTGTCCTCCTCGCGGCGCCTTGCCCAGTAGGCTTGCTCGTAGGCGACATCCTCCGGGTGGCGCTGGCGCCAGTCCGCCATGACCCTCTCGTCCTCCTGGGCGATGAGGAGGCGGCGTTGCCGCTCGGCGTGCTCCGCACGGTCTTCCGCCGTGTTCAGACGAGGCAGAGGGGCGAGGTTGAGCGCTTGCTCGAGCGTGTACACATCTTGGAAGTTCATCTAGCCGCGCGGCCGGCCTAGGCGCCACGCCGCCGCGTCGTACGCGCGGGCGGCCTGTCGCGCCGTCCCGTACGTGCCGAGGGCGAGCCGGAGTTCGCCGGAGCGTATCTCCGCTGTGTAGCTGCCGTTGGGCCGCAGGCGGACGCCGCGGTAGCCGGACGCTCCTCGGCGGCGCGGCGGCATGGCGGCGCGTCGGTAGCGGGGTGCTGGAGCGGCGCGTGGCAGAGAGGGAGAGGGAGAGGGGCAGAGATGTGTGTGGAGAAGGTGCGTGGCGCGCGCGAAGCGGCGCGCCAAATCTTGCACGCGAGCTGGCGCCTTTTCACGCGCGCACGCAAACGGTTCCCGCGCGCGCTTGTTTCCCGCGGCCGCTGGAGCGCGGCAAACCGCCCTGCGCGTGCTAAAAGCTGCGTTTACCGCGCGCGCGCGTCGTTTGGGGCGACTGTTGGAGATGCTCTAAGGATTGTGAACTTTATTTAATCAGCACCCTGCGACTTGGTTGCAACAGTTCGTAACAAAGCCCGTACATGTGAGTCTTGAGTCTTGACTCTCGCACTATATTATTTGTTTTTGGGGGGGCATCGAAGTAGTTACATAGGAAAACTTTGACAAGAAAATACCTTTGCAAATCACTGACAGCAGGGTAGAGACTGTCAGGTTTCTTGGCAACCACAAATTTGATGCCTGGAAAGTTTTCGCTAAGTTTGATCCTGTACTTTTCAGGATCTCCAACTGTATCGACATAGACCTTTGAAACGAGGTACACCATTATTCAAACTATGGTGTGAACATGTCCGGTTAGAAAGGTTATCTGCATACATGAATACCTTCTCAAAAACAAAATAACTTACCTCTGCTAGTAGAACTCCATTGTCAAGAGCTTTCTTAACACGCCCATTGCAGAGTTATGAGATATTTCATTCAGATTAAGTTTTGTCCTGAAGTCAAGAAGACTTTTAATGGACTGAACAAGGTTGTGATTTAAAGTTCATAGTCTACTGAAGCATACTGCTGAAGGGTGATTGCACAACTTGTTAACTGTCTTTTTTTTTTAGAAATGGAGGCGTACCCCGGCCTATGCATCATAATAATGCATACAGCCATTTTATTAAAAGGTTCACGAAGTAGCATAAAGTCATAAAAGTGTTACAGCTTGCAAGTGGAGCAAAAAAAGAAAAAAAAGAACATGCTGACAATCACAACCGGTGTGGCAATATGAAGGACAAGCTCCCTAGACTCTTATCCTGTTATGCGACCGCCATCCGAACCTGTTGAATATAGCTCATGCTACCATCTCCCACTGGTTGCACCCAGTAACCAAAGGCTCCCTGGAATCCATAGAAGTGAGTAAGGACCACGTACGAATCCATGCGGTAGCTCTAAAGATAACTTGCAAGAAAGTTAAAGTGTGTTGTCTATTAAAAATCAAATCATTCCTACAGTTCCATATAGCTCATAAAAGTGCACATATTTCAATCCGAATACGAGCCGCAGTAGTATGCTCAACTCCAGCTAACCACGTTCCAAACAACGACTCAATGTCAACTGAAGGATTAATATTGAAGGCTATATGAATCGTTCTCCAAAGCAATTTGGCGAGTGGGCATTCACGGAATAAATGTTGTATTGTTTCATCATGACCACAGAAACAACAACGTGAACTCCCTACTCATCGCCTCTTGATTAAGTTGTCCTTGATGAGTATTACTTGCTTGTGGACGAACCACATAAAAAAATTTATACACAAGGGCACCTTAACCCTTCAAATATGCAAAGATCTTGAGATTGGGCCAGAGTTAATTAAATCCAAATAGATGGATTTCATCATAAAAACACCATTAATAGTTAATTTATGTTGCTTCGAATCCTATTGGTCGGATAGTTGAACATCTATCAATCTCCGAACCAAGTGCCAGGCAGTCCATCGCTCACCAACTAACGCGCGTCTGAATTGAATATTCAAGGGAATTGTATGAAACACTGTACCAACATAATCCTCTTTACGTTGCACAATGTTATAAAGGTCGGAATATTGTACGGGCCAGGGGTGTCTCTCCTAACAACGTATCCTCCCAAAATCTTGTTGACATGCCATTGCCAACCAAGAATTTGACCCTACGAAAGAACAAGTCCTTCGTTCTCATAAGACCCTTTCAGGATGGCGAGTCCGTTGGTCTTATAGTAACATGGGCGAGCATTTTCGACTGTAAGTACTTATTGCGTAGAATCTATGCCCACATGCCCTCCGGCTCTGTCTCAAACCGTAGAGCCATTTGCTCATAAGGCATTTATTCTTGATTTCTAAGTTCTCAATACGAGACCACCCTGGTCTTTAGGTTGGCAAGGGATATCCCATCGCGCGAGACAGTATTTCCTCTTGGCCTCATTGACTGCCAGAAGAACCGAGATCTAAAGAAATCAAGGCGCTTCCGAACCCCTTTCGGAATATCAAATAAAGATAACAGAAACATCGGCATACTAGTCAGTACCGAGTTAATCAGTACTAGCCGACCACCATAAGACATAAGCTTGCCCTTCCAGCAGCTAAGCTTTCTTTCAATTCGATCTTCGATACACTTCCATTCTTTGTTGGATAACTTACGGTGATGAATTGGTATGCCCAAATAACTAAAATGTAAAGAACCTAATTCACACCCGAACAATTGTCTATACGTGTCTTGCTCGTCTTTGCCCTTCCCAAAGTAGAACAATTCGCTCTTACGAAAGTTTATCTTTAAACATGACAATTGTTCGAAGAGACATAAAATGAGTTTCATATTGCGCGCCTATGCAATGTCATGTTCCATGAATAAGATAGGGTCGTCAGTGTACTGTAAGATGGATACTCCTCCATCAACCAGATGAGGGACTAACCCCTCCACCTGACCCTGCTGCTTGGCCCTACCAATAAGACTGGCCAGCATATCGGCCACTATATTAAACAAGAGAGGAGACATGGAATCCCCTTGTCTCAAACCCTTGTGTGTTTGAAAATAATGACCGATATCATCGTTAACCTTTATGCCGACACTACCCTTCTGGATTTGAGACCCCACTTGGTTCCGCCAGGCGTCACTAAATCCTTTCATGCGCATTGCTTGCTGAAGAAAAGGCCACTTAACTTTATCATATGCCTTCTCAAAATCCACTTTGAAGATAACTCCATCTATCTTCTTCGAATGAATTTCATGAAGTGTTTCATGCAAGACCACCACCCCTTCAAGTATGTGTCGCCCTGGCATGAACGCTGTCTGGCTCGGTTGTACCACTGAATGAGCAATCTGTGTCAATCTATTGGTACCCACCTTTGTGAAAATTTTGAAACTCACATTGAGAAGACATATGGGCCTAAATTTCTCGATCCGAACTGCCTCTTCTTTCTTTGGCAACAGCGTAATCATGCCAAAGTTAAGATGAAACAGCTCCAAATGACCGCTAAAGAAATCATGAAACATAGGCATAAAATCATCCGTAATAATATGCCAACATTTCATATAGAATTCAGCAGGAAACCCGTCTGGTCCCGTTGCTTTATTCGGTTTCATTTGCGAGATTGCATCCAGAACCTCCTTCTCAGTAAAGGGTGCAGAAAGAATATCATTCTCCTCCACCTGGAGTTAAGGTATATTTCCAATAACAGATTCATCTTGGACCACCCTGCTTGCTTTCGGATGCCCAAAAAGTTGTTTATAATAATTAGAGATATAAGCTTTCAGATTCTCATGTCCCACAATAGTCCCCTCCTCCTGCTCAAGCTGTATGACTTTCTTCTTCCTATATTTGCCATTCGCAATCATATGGAAGAATTGTGTGTTGTCATCCCCTTGGACAACCTTAAGTACTTTAGCATGCAATGCCCACTTGAGCGGAACTTCTCTAAGAAGTGCTTGTAAGACTTGTTCAGCTTCGGACTTGGAGCTTTGCTCATCAACCGTAAGAAGGTTACTTTCTTGTTTGTAAATCCCACTCTCGTTTCTGTTCAACCTCGTAAAAATTGTTTCAGAGGTCTGATTTTATTTTGCCCTCTCTTAATACTAGGTCTTCCACTAACAGGCTTTGCCCGTTCGCGTGCAATGATCTCCAAAAAGTTTTCTTTATCGAACCAACCTAGTTCAAAAGAGAAAGCATTCTTGTTCGCAACATGGGTAGCCTCTCCCGAGTCTATGAGAAGTGGTGTGTGGTATGAGATCGCTCTCTGCGTCGCATGGACCGACACCAAAGGGTTTTTTTTTTCATTCCACACTAGCGAGAACCCTATCCAACTTCTCATAAGTCGGAGTGGGCAATGTATTGGCCCATGTGTAGGATCTTGAGAAGAGGTGTCTAGAGGGGGGTGATTAGACACTAAATACCAAAGTTGTAGTTTCTAACTTCTTTAGGTTTAAGTGGAGTTTAGGCACAAGTTTAACATTCACAATACATAACAAGCAAGCATGCAAAGAGTATGTGAACAGCGGAAAGTAAAGCATGCAACTTGCAAGAATGTAAAGGGAAGGGTTTGGAGGATTCAAACGCAATTGGAGACACGGATGTTTTTGTCGTGGTTCCGATAGGTGGTGCTATCGTACATCCACATTGATGGAGACTTCAACCCATGAAGGATAACAGTTGCGCGAGTCCACGGAGGGATCCACCCACGAAGGGTCCACGAAGAAGCAACCTTGTCTATCCCACCATGTCCGTCGCCCACGAAGGACTTGCCTCACTAGCGGTAGATCTTCACGAAGTAGGCGATCTCCTTGCCCTTACAAACTCCTTGGTTCAACTCCACAATCTTGTCGGCGGCTCCCAAGTGACACCTAGCCAATCTAGGAGACACCACTCTCCAAGAAGTAACAAATGGTGTGTTGATGATGAACTCCTTGCTCTTGTTCTTCAAATGATAGTCTCCCCAACACTCAACTCTCTCTCACAGGATTTGGATTTGGTGAAAGAAGATTTGAGTGGAACGCAACTTGGGGAAGGCTAGAGATCAAGATTTATGTGGTTGGAATGGAATATCTTGGCCTCAACACATGAGTAGGTGGTTCTCTCTCAGAAATAGGATGTTGGAAGTGTAGGCTTGTTCTGATGGCTCTCTCCGCGAATGGAGAGGAGGTGGAGGGGTATATATAGCCTCCACACACAATCTAACCGTTACACACAATTTACCAAACTCGGTGGGACCGAATCAACAAACTCGGTCGGACCGATTCAGTAAACCTAGTGACCGTTAGGGTTTTCGGTGGGACCGATATGCAACTCGGTAGGACCGATATGGTTAGGGTTAGGGCATAACGTAATCTCGATGAGACCGATTACACAAACTCGGTGAGAGCGATTTTGGTATAAGCTAACCAGAGAGTTGGTCAGGCAAATTCGGTGGGACCGATTTTGGTAATAAGTTAACTAGAGAGTTTGCATTGTAATCTCGGTAGTACCGATTGCCCAAACTCGGTGAGACCGATTTTGGTAATGGACATACACAGAGAGATTACAATCCCATCTCGGTGAGACCGAGATCCCTATCGGTGAGACCGATTTGCCTAGGGTTTGTGGCAGTGGCTATGACATTTGAACTCGGTGGCGCCGGATAGAAAGAATCGGTAGGGCCAAGTTTGACTTTGGGTTTAGGTCATATGTGTGGAAGTGGGAAAGTAATTGAGGGTTTTGGAGCATATCACTAAGCACATGAAGCAAGAGGCTCATTAAGCAACACCTCATCCCTCCTTGATAGTATTGGCTTTTCCTATAGACTCAATGTGATCTTGGATCACTGAAATGTAAAATGAAGAGTCTTCAGCTTGAAGCTTGAGCCAATCCTTTGTCCTTAGCATCTTGAAGGGGTTCCCACATCCTTTAGTACATGCCACTTCATTGTTGAACTTATCTGAAATATACTAGATAAAAGTGTTAGTCCAACAAGAGATATGTTGACATTAATTACCAAAACCACCTAGGGAGCACTTGTGCTTTCAGTCTCCCCCTTTTTGGTAATTGATGGCAACATACATCAAAGCTTTAGATAAAGATATAAAGAGTAGCAAATAAAGCTTCAGAAAGACATGTAACAAGCATAGGCTCCCCCTATATGTATGCAATCATGTGAATATGGAATATAGAAGCATGTGAGAGCATAACCATGATAGAGTAGGCAATGTGTTACATGTATCTTGGCCATATGCATCAGAGCAAAGAATATTAAAGAAAATACCTTCATGCTCATGAGTCCTTCTTGCAAACAGTATGTACATCAGCAAGAATTCCTCATACACATGAGTGTGATGCATATACTTACCTTGTAGTCTTGAGTTGGCTTAGGATGGAATGAACCTGCGTAAACAAGGTTAGATAACACAGGT
>LR880972.1:949618115-949639971 GCA_904067115.1 Aegilops sharonensis | reverse complement strand
TAGATGCTTTGTGATTTGTGAATGCCACGTGTCATCCATCAAGGCGGGTCTGAGACCTGGTCTCATATAATTTTTTGGAAGGAGTCTGTAGAAGCCTGTATGACCCCGTACGTCTACCATTTTTGTATTTGAAAAGTAGCCGCTTGTAACCATCGACTTTCTTTCCGCCAGTGTCCTCTGTGCCGGGTACATTAGGGCTCTAACAACAATGCTACACCTACGGACCACATCCTACAAAATAACTTACGGACTCTGTGTGGTAGGAACTCAAGGAGAGGAGAGATTGGTCAAAGGGAGGCGTCCGTACGATGATTCCGTAGCTAGCGCGTAAGTCTAGCATTTTTGGGGCTCTAATCATGCTTTCTTAGACATGGCTCTGACCAGTTGCAGTTGGGAGAACTCACGCAGCTCCCATTCTTCCAAGCGGGCCTTAGACTTCTGCTGGTGCGAAATGTCGACGAGCTTACAGAGGGCTCTATTTTATATACTGCTCACGCTTCCTCCTTCCCAAATACTACTGCCAAAACACCAAACACAACGATGGGCTCTCGCCGTCGTCCTCCTACCACCCAAGTCTTCCTGGTATTGCTGCTATGCCTCTTCTATGCGCCGCGCTGGGCTTTCTCTCTCTCCTTCAATCTCAACTTCTCCGACCCCAGCGCCCGCGAATCCATCGACACCGCCGGTGATGCATCCCCCACTCCGTCAACGCTCGAGCTCACAAAAAATATTAGTGACTTAAATGCTGAGTACAGCGACGGCCGGGCATGGTATGCGCAGAAGGTGCCGCTATGGAGCAACGCCACCGGCGAGATAGCTAGCTTCACCACCACCTTCTCCTTCCGAATCACTCCAGACAACAAAAGCCTGTCGAAAACAGGCGATGGGATGGCCTTTTTCCTTGGGCATTTCCCTTCCAAGATCCCAGAGAGCAGCACGGGCGGCGGCCTCGGCCTCCTCCCCAGGTACACTAACGGAGCAGGCGACAGCCGGATAGTCGCGGTGGAGTTCGACACTTTTCCCAATGTGGAATGTGCCGACATCAACGGGAACCATATCGGCATCGACATCAACTCCCTCAACTCAACGGTGACCACGGACACGACCACCTGGCCGGGAAAGAACCTCACATCGCTCCATGTTATGGAAGCCACTGTGAAGTACGACAATGACTCCAAGATGCTGGGTGTTGATCTCCTCATCGACGATGCCCTGTACCAGGTAAGTGCAGCCGTTGATCTCAGAAGATACTTACCGGAGGAGGTCGCCGTCGGCCTCTCCGCGGCGACAGGCGACTTCGTTGAGTTGCACCAGATACTGTCATGGTCATTCAATTCCACGCTTGGATCAAAGAAGGAAGCACCTCCACGCTTGGTACCAATCCTACTAGCCATCTTAGTTCCTGTGCTTTTTTTGTTGGTCTGCGCGGCGGCGGTGCTAGGATGGCGGCGACACAAGAAAAGAAGAGCAAATGAGGACAGTAGTAGCGACTCCGAAGAACAGTTTGTCGACAGAGCTAGCCTCGAGAGAGGTGTGGCTGCCGGCGGTCCCAAGCGGTACATGTACCACGAGCTCGTCGCCGCAACAAGCAACTTCGCGGAGGAGGAGAAGCTTGGGCGAGGCGGCTTTGGGAGCGTTTACCGGGGACATCTCACGCTCACACCCGCAGCGGCCATCGGAGGTGACCAGGAACGTCGTGCGGTGGCGGTGAAGGTGCTGTCGGCAGAGTCGTCGTCCCAGGGGAGGAAGGAGTTCGAGGCAGAGGTAAGGATCATCAGCAGACTAAAGCATCGCAACCTTGTCCAGCTGCTGGGCTGGTGCGACAGCCGCAAGGGGCTCCTGCTTGTCTACGAGCTTGTTGCGGAGGGCAGCCTAGACAGGCACCTCTACAGCAACGACGACAGCTATCTGACATGGCCACAGAGGTACAATATCATCCTCGGCTTGGGATCTGCGCTACGCTACCTCCATGGAGAGTGGGAGCAGTGCATCCTCCACGGTGACATCAAGCCGAGCAACATCATGCTCGACTCGTCGCTCAGCACCAAGCTCGGGGACTTCGGGTTGGCCCGGCTGGTCGACCACGGCGTCGGGTTAATGCACACCACCAAGGCCGTGTTCGGCACCGTCGGGTACATTGACCCGGAGTTCGTCAACACACGCCGGCCCAGCACTGAGTCCGACGTGTACAGCTTTGGCGTCGTCCTCCTGGAGATCGCCTCCGGCCGGCGGCCGGTGATCGAGACCGTTGAGACTTCCTTCACGCTGCTCAGCTGGGTGTGGAACCTATACGGGAGGGACGCGATCCTTGATGCGGCGGATGAGCGGCTGAGGGGCGACGAGGCGGACGAGCGGTGGATGGAGAGGATACTCGTGGTCGGGCTCTGGTGCGCGCACCCGGACCGGAGCGAGCGGCCATCCATGGCGCAGGCCATGCATGTCCTGCAGTCCGACGAGTCGAGGCTGCCGACGCTCCCACGGCACATGTACAGGGCTGCACAGGATCTTGCGTCGTACGGGTCTTTCTCCATTGAAAGCTCAGGCTCCGGTTGTGTTCGCTCTTCTTCGGTCAGCACCGGCAACACCACTGTTTCTTCCGAGTCGTCCTCGATCGCGCTGCTACGACATTCCAAGGATCAAGTTAATTGATTTGTCCAGATTTGTAATTCTTGATTAATTTTCTTGTTACCTCCAGTATGCAATGTTTCGCCGGAATGATGTTTGGTCAATTTGGATGTTGTTTTAGCTGCATTAACTTTTTTGTATATTTTTTAAATACAGTATAGACACAAGCGCTCATATACAAGCGCATACACTTATTCCTATGAACGCGTACACGCACACCCTGCCCTATAAGCACCTTCGAAAGACTGAGCCGGCATATCATCTTGAAATTTATGAAGTCACCGTAAGCACCTCGTCGTCGACAGGAACGTCTTCTCCCACTGAATGTGCATTGCCGGAAATCCTGGAATTAGGCGGTGGCGGCGCTCCAGTGTGGTGACCTTCCTGAAGATGCCGCCTTGAAGCTCACAGTTCATCGTATGTTGCTTTGTCTCCTCACGATGTCGTGTTCATGGTTGAGGATCCCGGTAGCTGTTGTAGCGGTAGGGGCGATGTTGATGCGCTCAGTTCCTATCTCTCCGGCCTTGGGTGTGTGCGTGTTTTGGGGGTGACGTGTGTTTGTATTAGATTATCAATGGTCATTGATTTATACATAAAGCAGGGCGAAAGCCTTTTTCGACAGTACAACACGAGGAGAGGGCAAACGTTCCTCCATAGTTTAGTTCATACCATTGGCGTCGCAGGCCAGCCTTCCCAGCAATCAGAAAGCTCTTGCAGCATCATCACATGACCCCAGGATTCACGCAATTGTTCAGTCAAACGAGGACGTATGCGATGTACTCCTCTCTCGTCTTCCTCTCGCATCGCCATTGGTTCCATCTTCCACAGTTGGTTTGCGTGTGACGTTGAAACGCCGGATCACCGCGGACCAGCACGGCGAAACTGCGCGTGTGGTTCGTTGGTTTCGTCCGATCGATGCGGCAAAGCAATCGAGCCGTGATTCCTGCTGCACATACGTACCCAGGACGGACGGACCGCGGACGGGCATCGAGGTCCGAGTCGGGCAGGCGAACGCGAGCACGGCACGTACGAGTACGACACCGTTGTTTGCTGCTGCTGCCACTTGGTCGGAAGAGGGAGGATGTGTAGACTCCCTCCTCGACTGACCGAGTCGCTGCCGCGTGGAAGCGCCGAGGGTCGTCGTCGGAACAGTGTTTTGTCTCCGGCCGGCAGGGTGATCGATGGGATGGGAACCCCGCTAGCTCCTGTAGTACGACGCATGCACGAATGTACAGCGTGCCTTCCTAGAAAGAGAGACGACCACGTTGGACTCGTCTCCGCCCACCTCGTCTACTGAGGATAGGCACGACAATTCTTATCCTAGCTATTTTCTTAAGGTAAATAGACAGTTTTATTATTACTAACAAATATGACTATGCGTTGCAACGGGAGACAAGAAAATTATGCGCTAACCAATAAATATGACTTAATACCTTGAGATATGAGCATCCTCTATTTTAAGGCTCACCATGTTGCCCTTATTTTTCTTCCCATCCTCGTTGACGATTGTTGCGATATTCACGTGATCACGATGCATTCAACATGATAAATCTCAAGGCTATGAGCTTGTCACTGCACGCCACACTTATCATTATGTTGCGCAGAGGAATGTTTAAAATTGTAAAACAAATCTAATCACGAACATTAATTTTGTTTACCAACATTTTTTGAAATGCATGAACAGTTTTCGAATTTATGAGCAATTTTTAACTCAACAAACATTCTTTGAATCGATGAATTTTTTTAAAAAAATTGGGCAACAAATTTGAAAATTTGAGTGTTTTTTAATTTCCGTGAACATTTTCTAAAATTTCATGGACATTTTTTTTCAAATTCCCAAACAAGTTTTGAATACTCAATCATTTTTTTTCAAAATTATGAAAATGATTTTATTTTCCTACCTTTATTTCCAAATCTTGGATTTTTTAATAATTTGTGAATAGTTTTGCAAAACCACCAACATTTTTTGTACGCGCCAATTTTTTTGATTTTGTAAACATTTTTTGAATTCGCGTACATTTTATGATTTCTCAAACTTTTTTTTAAGAACTAACAACTTTAAAAATTTGGAAATCCCAAATTAGTTTAAAGAAGGAAGAAAATAGAATGAGAAAACAAAATACAAAAATGGAAATGAAGAAAAACATGGTAGTCAAGCCCCGCATGGCCCATGAAGTGGTGAATGGGGATCGAACCCTTGTCTGTTGGAAAGAAGAGGTAGGCCTTAGCCACTATGCCGTTTGCAAACATGTGATAGTAATGTATCAATATCACATCTGCAAAATGACGTGGCGGTGACTTTGGGAAGGAAAATCAAATCATTTTCTTCACTTTGGGTGGCATAGTGGGTAATTTATAGCAACTTCAGGGGTATTTTTTCAGACGGACGACCAGAAGCAATAGTTCTTTATTATTAGGGAAAGACTGACTTCTGACGATTATATCTCAAAGTATAACAAACAAGTTTGGGTCGATTCAATATTATCATTCATCTTACGTTATATTCTGAAAGTTGTTTTAGAACTATCATGACATTTGACAATATCTTAAGCTCCGAAAATCGTGGTCACCAACAACACTTGAACTAGTCCTAGAGGCGAGACTAGAAATCTTATATTATCGTTTACCATTCCACACATGCATATGCCTTTTTCACTAAAACGCATGTGACTATGTGTCTAGTGGTTCGTGAAGTCTACTTCCGCCGTAGTGACTATGTGTCTAGTGGTGAAACTCGATCTGGTAAAGTCGTAATCTATCCCTTACAACATGTTCTTGGTTGCGTGGTAGAACCTTTTTGTGTGGCGTGGACGTAGCGTACCGCATGCTCCCAAAAAGTGTGACACGACACTACTGAGCGTCGCTTTCATAAATGTTGATTTCACTCTTTTCAGAACATTTATTTCACTCAGTTCAAAAGATAATAATTTCATTCCTTTTCAAGAGATGGATTTCACTCATTTAAAACAACACATTTAACTCATTTTGAAAAACGGATTTCAACCTATTCAAAATGATTGATTTCACTTAATTCAAACACTGATTTCCCTCAACTAAAAAAATAACAATTTCTCTTATTTCCAAAGAATTGGTTTCACTCATTTCGAAAAATCAAAAGTAAATTTTTAATATTGATTTCACTCATTTCTAAACATAATTTCATTCATTTCAAAACCTTATTTCACTCATTTCAGATAGCAAATTTTGCTAATTATAAAAAAAAACTGATTCCACTCATTTAAAGAATTCACTCTTATGAAAAAAACTGATTTCAGTAAAACGAAAACCACTCCTTGTCTAAAACAGATTTCAAGAGAATCAAAAATATATTTCACTCATTGGTCTTGTTCTAGTCAGTTTCACACAATGAAATAGACTGCGTGAAATAAGTGGATTAAAGTATTATTATTTAAACATGTTTAAAATGGATCAAACATTAGTCTTGTTGTAAGGTCTTACCGCCATGAGCTCAAATAGAAAATAAAATAAAAAATGATTTAAAAGATATCAGTGATTTAAATTTGTAAAGGTGAAATAAAAGAAAGAATTTGTTGGATGAAAGAGGAGAAGCAATGCATGTATCCTAATCCTGTCATGCATGCACGTGAAGTAGAGAAGGAAATGGGAGTGACTTGATAAGTGGGGCCTAAGATGATTTGACTAAAATCCATATAGGATTGGTGAACTGAGCAACACACATGCATATAGTTTAAGTGAGCCTAACAACACGAATCACGATGCAACTGTGCAGTGGAGTATCTCTGCAACATACCGATGACATGTGGTGTCAACATCCAACTGACATGCCCAACCCTAAATTTTCTATACCCTAAACGAGTCATAGCTCATATGCCCACGGGCACTTGCTCGCCACTCCTCCTATGTCCTATGTGTCTCCTCAAAACAATGAAATCTCGATTTATCGTCGTCGAACTTCTATCCATCTCTCGATCCAGCGATCCCCGACTCCCACTACCGCTTTCCACTACGTCGGGTTTTCACCAACCATTGCTCACAGACGCTTGACCTCTCCAAGAGGCCACCCATCGGAGGAGGCTACGTCGGTGCTATACTATTCGCCCATGATCACCTGAATTTTACAACTCATTTCTCTAGTTCTTTAGAATTTTAAATGTGAAATTTTTTACCTATTGGATACCCATTGGATATAGAATACCCTATGGGTATGGGCATGGTATCAATTTATGTCCATGGATATTGAAGTGGGTGTGTATAAAAGGTTTCTGTGGGTATGGGTTAGGACAGACAGAGGTTGTACCCGCCCATACCCTACCCATTGCAATCCCTACTACACGCACAAAGTATCCGCTCGGTAACCACACTTATTCACATTTTTTTCTTTCGGGCACAGTTTCATGACCGTTGATGAAAACTTGAAATGGTCAGGGTCATCCTATATGTACCGATACAATGTCGACCAATTTTTTTAGAGAACACAGATGAAAGGTATGATTCACCGTATATTAATCATACACACAGTTACACATATATATATACATAAGTTACAACTGTCAGCGTTATGGGAATGGGGGTCCCCAGACTTGCCTGCCTGCGGCCTGCGGCGTGGCTCAAAGGAGGCCCAGGACAACCCATCTTCATCAATGCAAGCTCAAGACCTTCGCGAGGGGCCAAGCCTCGCGGGGCGGACGACCAGGAGCTTCCTCAGGCGTGGCCTCGTCAGGCTGGCTCATGAGGAGGCGGAGAGTTCAAGGAAGGGTACCTCGCGAGGTGCCCGTGTCGCAAGCCATGACGACCAAGCGCGCCAGTCGGGCGCCAGCCGCGCAGCGTCCTCCATTCCTCTTTGGTGCAAAGGGAGCAAGCGCAGCGAGAGCATCAAGCAAAGGCATCCGTTTCGGTGCAACAAGACCAAGACCAGCCCCAACGGCTGGAAGGGAGTCATCGTGGAGCCCAAGCAGGCGTCATCACCAGAGCCTTTGGCAGACGAGGACCAACTTTAGTCAGGATAAGTGTACCCGCTGTTCCCCTTCAAAATGGCCAATTGTTGGCGCCCTTCCCGCTCAATATTTGGGAAGAGGCCCAGGGCCTTCGCCTATAAATAGGAGTAGCCACACTCAGAGTAGGGGGTCGATCAGATCGAGGGATCGCGAGGAGAAGGGAGAAGGATCCGGCACTGGGAATCCAGAGAGAGAGATAGAGACCCGATCCTCAAGCTAGAGCGACGGGACACTACTTAGCAGTTCATCGCACCCACCAAGAACAGACCCTCTCGAGGCTGTTCTTCCCTGTACTGTTCTTCATCAGCCCAAGAGGCAATCCACCAAACCACAAACTAGAGTAGGGTATTACACCACAACGATGGCCCGAACTAGTATAAATCTTGCGTCTCTTGTGCTGTTCTTGCTAGTAGTTTAGGTCCCTGCGATTCTGCGAGGTACGAGACGGTGGAGGGTTGGATCTCCGCGCGCACCCCAGAGTTCGAACCTCAAGGGTCTGCCGGAACCCGAAATCCGACATTTGGCGCGCCAGGTAGGGGTGCGCCGGAATTTGCCTTTCGTCGCCTCGTTCTTCCTCGACCACCGCAACCATGTCTGACGCTCGTCGGGCCCGCGCCAAGCGCCGAGCCGCCCTCGCCTCCCATGTCACCCAGACGGCTCCCGTCGGCGGGCGTCCTCGTCGTTCCCCGTCGCCTGCCGTCAACGCTGCCACCGGCCCGGCGGGGAACGAGCAACAAGCGTCGTCCCAGCACCCGTCCATGAGGCGGGACGGCCGCACCGCCACGCCTTCGCTCACCCCCGCTAGTTCTTCGTCACGCGCGCCCCGCGCGGCCATTGAGGCCCGAGCTGCACTCATCGCGGCCAACGAGCTCCTGCGCTACCGCCCCTTCGACGACGTCTATGAAGAATGGCTCGACCGCGTCGCCGAGCTCGTCCGCGCTGCGGGAGGCGACCCCGCGCCGTCCGTCTTGCTGCACCGTACCCCGCCCCGCGCGGGCGATGAAGCTCCTGGGGCGCCTCAGCCGCCTCCTCCTCAAGACGGCGCCCTAGCCCCAAGGCGCGCGGCCCCTGGGCGGAACCCGTTCCGCCAGGCGCCGGCGCGACAAGAGCAGAGCTGCCAAGAAGTTCCTCTCCCGCAAGAAGCTGCCCGAGCGCTTCCCGCTCCAGCACGTCAAGACCCTGCGCTGCCCCCAACCGCGGCGCAGGGAGGCCCACAAGACCAAGCTCTATGCCGTCCGAGGCCCCCCGCGGCCACGGCGGGCTGCCGCGCCTTCACCACCGAGCTGCACAACGTCGCATGGCCCGCCAAGTTCAAGCCAGACCTGCCTCCACGCTACGACGGCACGGCTGACCCTACGGAGTTCCTCCAGCTCTACGAGCTGGGCATCGAGGCTGCCAACGGGGACGAAAGGGTCATGGCGAACTGGTTTCCCATGGCGCTCAAGGACGGAGCCCACACCTGGCTCCTCAATCTGGCCCCAGGCACGATCTCTTCCTGGGCCGAGATGCGCACCCGCTTCATCGCCAACTTCCAAGGTACTCGCGACCGGCCACCCGCCGTGAGCGACATGCGCCGGATCAAGCAGCAGCCAGGGGAAACCCTGCAAAAGTACATCCAGCGCTTCAACAACGCGCGCCTCAAGATCCCCAGGGTAACGGAGGAGGCCATCATCTCTGCCTTCTCCGACGGCGTGCGCGACGTCAAGATGAAGGAGGAGCTGGCGATGCATGAAGATCTGTGCACCTCCCTGGAGCTGTTCAACTTGGCGACCAAGTGCGCCAGGGCTGAGGAGGGGCGCCTCTCCCTCCTCGAGTTGCCTGCCGCGGATCCCGAAGAGAAGAAGTCCAAGGCGAAGGACGTGAAGCGCAAGGGGGCTGCCGTGCTCGCGGCCGAACCAGACACCAAGCGAGGCAGAGATCAACCCGAGTCCTCTAAGGGCAGCCGGTACTGCGTGTACCACGACCTCCACACCCACAACACCAATGAATGTCAAGAGCTTCGGGCCGTGCGCGAAGGAAGGGTCGGCAGACGCCCCGAGCGCAGCGACCGGGGCTACGACCGAGGAGGAGGAAGGAATGCAGGACGCTGGGAAGACCGCGGCCCGCGCCAAGGGTGGCGCGACCAACCTCGCGAGGACCGCTGGCAAGACCCACCTCGCGAGGGGGGCTGGAGGGATCAGCCTCGTGAGGATCGTCCGCAAGGGAACGCAGGCCTCCTTCCGCTGCCGCCGCCACCAAGGAGAGTCGAAGACCGTCATCAGGACGAGGGGGCTGGGGGCTTCCAGGAAGCGCGTGCGATCGCCTGCATCCTGGGCGGAGCTCAAGCCCCAGCCTCTCACCGCATCTTCAAGCAGTTTGCCCGTGAAGTGAATGCAGTCCTCCCCAAGCTCGAATCCACGCGCCCTCTCAGGTGGTCGGCGTGCGCCATCACGTTCAGCTCAGCGGATCAGCTCAAGTGCGCAGCCATAGCCGGAGTTCTTCCGATGCTTTGCTCCCCAATCATCAGCAATGTGCTAGTCACCAAGACCCTCATCGACGGCGGAGCGGGGCTCAACATCCTGTCCGTGGAGACATTCAACAATCTTCAAGTGCCTTACAGTCAACTTCAGCCAACCAAGCCCTTCTCCGGAGTCACCGACGGCTCCACGGTCCCGATCGGGCAGGTCCGCCTTCCTGTCACCTTCGGGGCCCGCGACAACTACCACACCGAGCTCATCGACTTCGACGTCGCCCACATTCGCCTGCCGTACAACGCCATCCTCGGGTACCCAGCGTTGGCCAAATTCATGGCCGTAACCCACCATGGCTACAACGTCCTCAAGATTCCAGGAAGCGGCGGAGTCATCACGGTGCCCTGTGAAGAGAGAGATGCAGTGTGCTCCCTGGAGTGAGCTTTTCAGGCCGCATCGCTGGAAGACCCAGACCACAGCAGCAAGAGGCCTCCCGAGGCCGCACCCAAGAAGAAGAAGGCATCGACCGGCCCAGCTCTTCAAGAGATAGGCCCCTCAGGGTCCGCACCGGGCCAGGGGGAGCCTCCTTCCATCGCATAGGAAAGCGCGCTCGGCGCCCTCCTCAGGCAGGGCTCGGGGGCTCTCCCCTGGAGGGCCACCGACCTCGCCAAGGTCTCGAGGGAGGCGCTTGGGCACCACGTGGAGGCGTGTTTCGAAGCACGTTTCCTGCAAGCAGGAGCAAGACCAGGAGGACAGAACCCTCAAGAGTTCATCAGCAAGGCCATTCAGGAGCTACATGAGTCAAGGATCATGAGGGGCAGCCGCCGCCTACCCGCTGTGGCCCCCCATCCAGGCGAGGATGGTGGGCTGCGCGTCTGCATCGACATACCAGGACTCAACCGAGCCGCATCTCAAGAGCGCCTCTGGCCCTCGCGAGTGGGACGTTGCGAGGGTCTGCCCCACAGCTACATACGCATGCCTTATGGCCTGCCAAACGCGGCTGCTGCGCACCAGCGTCTCATGAGGACCATCCTGGAGGCTCAAGAGGTTAGGCACGCCGCAGCCCTGGCGGAGATGGAGATGGCCCATGAGGAGCCGCCAGCGCCTCCGGAGCCTCCCGAGGCCCCTGGGCCTGGGGGCTCGTGAGGATCGGCTCCCGCAGCCCACCGAGTCTGCTATATCAACAACCCTTCATCCCCAACATCACCAGGTGACATCTTTAAGTTTTATTTCCGGCTGGGAGCGCCTTCAGGGCCGCATTATTCCCGGGCCGCGTGGGTCCGTCCCTGCGGCACGTATCCCTTTTATTTCATGTCTTTAGTTTATCCTGTTGGGGGCGCCCCTCGGGCTGCATCATCCCCAAGCCGCTCGGGCCAGTCCCAGCGGCATGTATCCTTCATGCTTTTCCTTAGGATTATGCTCTCGTTCCACCATGCTTGTTATTTGGTGCCTTTTCCTGGGTGGCGAAATCTTGCACGTTAAAGGGGGGTGCCTGAGCATCGCGACTCAGGGCTCCTACCGGCTCTCCGGCCCTCACCCTCTGGTCTTGTCCATGGCATCGCGACCTGGCTTGCCAGCGACGGCTGAGACCAGCCCGAGAGCCGGGACCCGAGGACGTAGAGTTTCGTCGTCCAATCCAGCTTGCGCGTTAAAAGGGGGTGCCTGAGCATCGCGGCTCAGGGCTCCTACCGGCCCTCCAGCCCTCACCCTCTGGTCTTGTCCATGGCATCGCGACCTGGCTTGCCAGCGACGGCTAAGACCAGCCCGAGAGCCGGGACCCGAGGACGTAGAGTTGCGGCGTCTGACCCAGCTTGCGCGTTAAAGGGGGGGTGCCTGAGCGCCGCGACTCAGGGCTCCTACCGGCTCTCCGGCCCTCGCCCCCTGGTCTTGTCTATGGCATCGCGCCCTGGCTGCCCAGCGCCGGCTGAGACCAGCCCGAGAGCCGGGACCCGAGGACGTAGAGTTGCGGCGTCTGACCCAGCTTGCGCGTTAAAGGGGGGGTGCCTGAGCGCCGCGACTCAGGGCTCCTACCGGCTCTCCGGCCCTCGCCCCCTGGTCTTGTCTATGGCATCGCGCCCTGGCTGCCCAGCGCCGGCTGAGACCAGCCCGAGAGCCGGGACCCGAGGACGTAGAGTTGCGGCGTCTGACCCAGCTTGCGCGTTAAAGGGGGGGTGCCTGAGCGCCGCGACTCAGGGCTCCTACCGGCTCTCCGGCCCTCGCCCCCTGGTCTTGTCTATGGCATCGCGCCCTGGCTGCCCAGCGCCGGCTGAGACCAGCCCGAGAGCCGGGACCCGAGGACGTAGAGTTGCGGCGTCTGACCCAGCTTGCGCGTTAAAGGGGGGGTGCCTGAGCGCCGCGACTCAGGGCTCCTACCGGCTCTCCGGCCCTCACCCTCTGGTCTCGTCCAGGCCATCGCGACCTGGCTTCCCAGCGACGGCTGAGACCAGCCCGAGAGCCGGGACCCGAGGACGTAGAGTTGCGTCATCTAACCTAGCTTGCGCGTTAAAGGGGGGGTGCCTGAGCATCGTGACTCAGGGCTCCTACCGGCTCTCCGGCCCTCACCCTCTGGTCTTGTCCATGGCATCGCGACCTGGCTTCCCAGCGACGGCTGAGACCAGCCCGAGAGCCAGGACCCGAAGACGTAGAGCACCGGCATCTGGCCAAATTTGCAGGAACACACTCGAAGATAAGGCCCAGAGCCAGGCGCAACCCGCCTTGAGGTAGGCCTCGTGAGTCCCGCGCTGGCTCATGGGTGCCCAGATACACCTCGTCCAGCCCTACCGTGCCAGCCACGTGTCAGGGTGGGGCTGTATACGCCCCGGGGGCTCCTCCCGGAGGGGAGCCCCCTCCCACGTTCCAGTGGAAGCACCATGCTCTGCGCTGGCTGACGACACTGTCGAGGAGCGGCTATGCCCGTACGCATGCGGAAGCGCTATGCTCCGCGCTGGTGATAAACAACTGAGGGTGGCCTCCGGGTCGCATCAACCTCAGGGAGCCTAGAGCTCAGTGTCTGGCCTCGTCGCAACGCCTCCCCTCGGGAGCGCCGCGCGAGGGGGCTGGGCACGGGGGCTGCGCCTGGGTCACGCCCAGACGCACGCCACCCAGCCAGGCCCCTCGAGCCTGGTTCGTCGCACGTCACTCCCCGAGCGGAGCCAAGGTACGCATGCCGTTTGAGCGTCAAGGGGGACTCCTGAGCATCGCGACTCAGGAGCCTAACTGGTCACGTAGCCCCTCACCCCTTAGTTCCGAAAGGCTAACAACGGTTGAGGTATGCGCGGGGCCGGGCTCTGCAGACGTAGAACGGTGGGTCCGCCCGCATCTCACCTCCCTACTTGCTGTTCGTGCGCCAAGGGGGACTCCTGAGCATCACGACTCAGGAGCCTAACTTGTCACGTAGCCCCTCACTCCTTGGTCCCGTCCTGGTTTCCGGTCGGGGCTAACGGCGGCTGAGGTATGCGCGGGGCCGGGCTCTGCCGGCGTAGAACATAAGCAAGTAGGAAGCACAAATCTCAAGGAACTCAAAAGCAAATATTACAGTCCACACTGTTATCGCAATACCAAACGCAAGTCTAAACGCCTCCCCGAGGCATGATACACGTGCAGGAATTAAAAGCAAGACAGGAGCCACGACGGAGTCACTTGTCGGAGGTGGAGCAGCGTGGAGTGGGCTCGCCTCGTGAAGCAGCAGGGCCGGCAGCGCCTCGCTTCGGCTTGGTGCTGAAGGCCCGGAACTTCCCCAACAGAACCTCCGCGCGATCCTTCACAGCCTTGGCAGCGGCAGCTGCATGCTCGCCGCTTGCCGGCTCCAGCAGGCTGTCCATGTCGACGCTGGGATCGCGAAGATAGATGTGGGTGAGGATCCGCGTTAGTGCCGCAGAAGACAAGACACGCGCCTCGGCCTCAGCCGTGGGGCCAAGACCAAGGGAGACATCTTCAAGAGCACGAATCAGGAAGGGAAGCAGCTTGGCGGGGCCGTCCTCTGCGCCGGCCAGTGGACTCTCCAGGCCGCTATCATAAAGCTCCCTCAGCAAGGCGCGAGCCTTCACTTCCATATCCATGAAGGCCACGCGATCTTCGGCAAGAACCCGCGCCTTGGCGTCCAGCTCGACCTTCCTCGCCTCCAGTGCCTGCCCCAGCACGTCAAGGCGGTCATGACGCTTCTTCAGCTTGGCCTCCCGGTCCTTGGCGGCCGCCTCGCGAGTCTTCATGCTTTCCTCCTGTTCCTGGCGGAGGCGGGCCTCCTCGGCGAGCTGGTTCTGCAGGCCCTTCAGCTCGCCCTCCAGCGTCTCACAGCGACCTTGGATGCTGGCTGCCTCCCCCAGGGCAGCGTCGCGGGCTACCTTCGCCTCACGAACAGCCTGCTTCTCCTCATCGCAAGCCGTTGAGGCGTGGACTAGCGCCGCCCGAATCGAAGCGTCGGCGCGAATCCAGCCAGAGGCCAGCTCCAAGCGCCCGGCCACCAAGCGAGGGTCGGTGCCCAGAAGATCCTGCCGCAGCCGGTCCAGTTCAGTGGCAGCACGATCCAGGACCATGGGAGGAGTCGGAGAGACCGCAGTTGGTGGAGTAGGAGGAGATGGCGGCGGTGTAGCCACTGCGCCCTGAGGCGGAACCAGCGGCGCCACGACAACAGTGGAGGCAGCGCCAAGCAAGGGCACCTCGGAGGTCGCCTGGGCCAAGGGGGCTGAGCTCACCCCAGGGGGCTCAGCCAGGCCTCGCGAGGACGCCCGGGCAGGAGAGGCCTGGGCGTCAGGATCATCTTCCTTTTCGGGCAGCGGCACCGTCACGGATGGGGCCTCAGGAGCCCCCTTCAGCTTCTTCGCCGCGGGCGCTGGCCTGGCCGAAGAACATGGACGTCAGATCTCGTCGACAGAGCAATAATCAAGGCGGGAAGCAGGCACTTACAGGTCGTCGCTGGTGGACTCGAGCAGCCTCCGGCCATACTTGAAGCCCGAGAGCCGGCTGCAGGGATCACCCTCAAGGGGACCAATAGCAGGAGGCGCGTCAGTGTATCGCCCCGGGGCCGGGGCGGACCCGCGGGGGACCAGCCCAGTCCGGTCCTTCTTCGGGATCGGGGGCAGGCTTCTGCCTCCCAGCTCATCCTCATCCTCGTCTTCGTCACTCTCGGGGAGGCGGAGAACGCGGGGCCTGCGTCGCAGGGGGGAGCCCTTGACTCCGCCCCCGAATCAACCCCCTCTCCTGGCTCTATTTCCTCCACCTCTTCGCCGGAGTCGGAAGAGGACACGTCCACCAGGTCCTCCGGAGCCTCCGCGGGCACGAGCCCATCCCCGTTGAAGGCGGGCATGGACCCCACAACCTGCTCCCAATCCTCGCGAAGGAACAGGGGCGCGGGGGCGCCCTCAGGTCTCGCCACATCGCCCCCAACCAAGGACTGGAGGACCGTCGCCAGATCCTCGCCGGCTAGGGCCACGGGGCTCGGGTGAGGCCTCCACATCGGAAGCGAGTACTGGCGAAGCGGAGCCAGTTTGTGCTCCAGGAACTCCCTCAGCAGCGACGCACCGGTCAGCCTCGCCGCCGCCGCGTCGGCCGGCTTCAGATCTGCATCCATCTTCTCCAGCACCAGCTTCGCGCGGGGATCCCGAAGCTTCGCTCGGGACCAGTCGTCGGAGCTCTCGGCGGGCTCCGTGGCCAGGATCAGCCGAGCGTGGATTCGCCCAGCATCCACCAAGACCCACTTGCTCCTGAAGCCCCCAATCCGCTTCCCAGGGTTTGAAATGGCGATGGCTCCGCCGTATGCGACGAAGGTCGCGCACGCGGAGGCGGAACCACGGGAGGCTCGGAGGAAGAAGTAGTGGCGCAGCAAGGCCACCGAGGGCTTCACCCCAACATGGGCCTCACAATAGTAGGCGAAGATTGCCAGAAGAAGGATGGAGTTGGGATGGAGGTGCAGAGCTTGGATGTTATAGTGACGGAGGACGGAGAAGAAGAACTCAGAGAAGGGAGGCACCAGACCTGCAATGATGGCGATCGCGAAGAACGGGTAGAAGGTACTCCCCCGACCCTCAGAGGCGGAGGAGCCGGCCTTGAACACCGCCGTTCCATTGACGCCCTGCGCCTCCGCCAACTGGCGCATCAGGGCGAGGCTCGCCGCTGACACATTCGGCGGGTCCAAGGCAGGAGAGTACCAGGCTCCGGCCGGGGTTTGGCGAGGAGCCATGACTGGCTAGGGCACGAAGGCAGAGTGGATCTGAAGGTCTTGGAAGCAGGAAGGAGAGGCGCAAGAAAGGGGATCTGAGCAGCAACTGGAGAAAGTAAAGGAGGCAAGGAAGATGTCGCTCTATTATCAACCCGCGTGGTTGCAGAGGCGCCCATGTCCAATCAACCGCCACTCGGCGCCCAAGGCCGTAGACTGTTAGGGCCCATGATGCTTCGCACTTGCCCTTTCGCCTCTCTGCACGGCCAAGTTGGGGCGCGCCGTGGCACCGGGGGCTACTGTCCGCGTTCTGGAAACGGGGGTCCCCAGACTTGCCTGCCTGCGGCCTGCGGCGTGGCTCAAAGGAGGCCCAGGACAGCCCATCTTCATCAACGCAAGCTCAAGACCTTCGCGAGGGGCCAAGCCTCTCGGGGCGGACGACCAGGAGCTTCCTCAGGCGCGGCCTCGTCAGACTGGCTCATGAGGAGGCGGAGAGTTCAAGGCAGGGTACCTCGCGAGGTGCCCGTGACGCAAGCCATGACGACCAAGGGCGCCAGTCGGGCGCCAGCCGTGCAGCGTCCTCCTTTCCTCTTTGGTGCAAAGGGAGCAAGCGCAGGCGAGAGCATCAAGCAAAGGCATCCGTTTCGGTGCAACAAGACCAAGACCAGCCCCAATGGCTGGAAGGGAGTCATCGTGGAGCCCAAGCAGGCGTCATCACTAGAGCCTTTGGCAGGCGAGGACCAACTTTAGTCAGGATAAGTGTACCCACTGTTCCCCTTCAAAATGGCCAATTGTTGGAGCCCTTCCCGCTCAATATTTGGGAAGAGGCCCAGGGCCTTGGCCTATAAATAGGAGTAGCCACACTCAGAGAAGGGGGTCGATCAGATCGAGGGATCGCGAGGAGAAGGGAGAAGGATCCGGCACTAGGAATCCACAGAGAGAGAGAGAGAGACCCGATCCTCAAGCTAGAGCGACGGGACACCACTTAGCAGTTCATCGCACCCACCAAGAACAGACCCTCGCGAGGCTGTTCTTCCCTGTACTGTTTTTCATCATCCCAAGAGGCAATCCACCACACCACAAACTAGAGTAGGGTATTACACCACAACGGTGGCCCGAACTAGTATAAATCTTGCGTCTCTTGTGCTGTTCTTGCTAGTAGTTTAGGTCCCTGCGATTCGGCGAGGTACGAGACGGTGGAGGGTTGGATCTCCGCACGCACCCCAGAGTTCGAACCTCAAGGGTCTTCCGGAACCTGAAATCCGACAAAAACATGCATGGCCGCCAGAGAAGGAGATCGTGCGCAACGGACGCACGCCCTGCGTGCGACATGCGCGGCGTGAACGGCCCACCGCGGGACTCGGTCAGGTGGGTACAACGGGCGTCTTCCAACAGCCCCCCGCAGTCGAAACGGGGTCGTCGACGACATTGAGGCTGGACCGGAACTCGGTGAAGATGCTCGTGGGCAGCCCTTTGGTGAAGATGTCGGCAAACTGCGATGTCGTCGGAACGTGCAGGACGCGGCATCACCGAAGGCTACGCGATCTCGGACGAAGTGAGTCTCAAGCATGTACTGCTGCTGCGAGAGAAACAAACCGGCGGCGTTGCACTGTATATTGATGCCGAGGAAGTGGTGAAGCGCGCCGAGGTTTGTCATGGAGAACTCCGACGTGAGGGCGGAAGTGATGGAGGCGAGCAGTGCGGCGGTGCTAGCTGTGAGAATTATGTCATCCACGTAGAGAAGAAGATACGCCACCGCGGCCCTGCGGCGGAGGACGGAGAGAGACGAGTCACACTTGGATGCCACGAAGCCGAGCGACGCAAGGAATGTGGTGAACCGCTGAAACCACGCCCGCGGAGCCTATTTCATCCCATATAAGGACTTGTGGAGCTTGCACACAGCGGAGGGGCGTGCGGTGTCAACGAAGCCAGCGGGTTGTTGACTGTAGATGACCTCGTCGAGGGTGCCGTGGAGGAAGGCGTTCTTGACGTCGAGTTGGTTGATGGCCCAGATGTTGCTGACGACGAGAGCAAGGATGACGCGGATGGTGGCCGGCTTCACCACGGGTCTGAAAGTCTCCCCGTAGTCGACGCCAGGCTGCTGCGTGAAGCCACGGAGAACCCACCGCTCCTTGTACTGAGCCAGCGAGCCGTCCGAATGCAGCTTGTGATGAAACACCCACTTGCCGGTCACCAAGTTCACACCTGCAGGGAAAGCAACCAAAGACCACACGTTTTGTTGTCCAACAAAGCATTAAACTCTTCAAGCATTGCATTGTACCAGTTTGGGTCCTTGAGTGCGTGTTTGTAGGTTGGTGGGATGGGAGAAATAGGGTTGGGAGTGGTAGAAACAGTCATAAGCTTCTTAGGTTGAAGGAAGCAAGACTTGGCACGGGTACGCATGCGATGAAGATCGTGAGGTGGTGCAACTTGGAACAACGCGCGGTGGCAGCGAAGCAGCTGGTGGGGGCGGTGTGTGGACGGGTGGTTGCGATGCATGCAACGGGGAGCCGATGGGAGAGGTAGGAACGACGCTCGGGGGCAGGCTCTGATTGGTGGGGGAGGTAGGCACGAAGGTCGGGGAGGATGCGCTGGGCCTGGGGGGAGTGGCAGTCGAAACGTGCGGGCGATCCGTGGAAGTGGGGGGAAGGCGCTGCATGCANGAACAAGATACACCACCGCGGCCCCGTGGCGAAGGATGAAGACAGACGAGTCACACTTGGATGCCACGAAGCCGAGGGACGCAAGGAACGAGGTGAACCGCAGAAACCACACCCGCGGAGCCTGTTTAAGCCCATACAAGGACTTGTGGAGCTTGCACACGATGGAGGGGTGTGCGGTGTCGACGAAGCCATTGGGTTGTTGACTGTAGACGACCTTGTTGAGGGTGCCGTGGAGGAAGGCATTCTTGACGGCGAGTTGGTTGATGGCCCAGTTGCTGCTGACGGCAAGACCGAGGATGGCACGGATGGTGGCCGGCTTCACCACGGGGATGAAAGTCTCCCTGTAGTCGACACCAGGCTACTGCGTGAAGCCATGGAGAACCCACCGTGCCTTGTGCCGAGCCAGCAAGTCGTCCGGATGCAGCTTGTGAAGAAAAACTCACTTGCCGGTCACCAAGTTCACACCTTCAGGGCAAGCAACCAAAGACCACATTTGGTTGTATAACAAAGCATTAAACTCTTCAAGCATTGCATTGTACCAGTTTGGGTCCTTGAGTGCGTGTTTGTAGGTTGGTGGGATGGGAGAAATAGGGCCGGGAGTGGTAGAGACAGTCATAAGCTTCTTAGGTTGTAGGAAGCCAGACTTGGCGCGGGTGCGCATGCGGTGAAGGTTGTGAGGTGGTGCAACGGGAACAGCGTGCGGCGGCAGCGAAGCAGCTGGTGGATGCGGTGTGTGGACGGGTGGGTCCGATGCATGCAATGGGGAGCCGATGGGAGATGTAGGCGCGACGCTCGGGGGCGGGCTCGGATTGGTGGGGGAGTCAGGCACGGAGTTCGGGGAGGATGCGCTGGGTTCGGAGGGAGTGGCAGGCGAATCGTGCGAGTGATCCGAGGAAGTAGGGGGAGGGCGGCACAGGGCGCGGGCGGGAGGGGATGGGTGGGGCCGATCCGAGGCGGATCGTGGGGGGATTTTCTGTGGCTGGAGGCGCATTTGCTCGTGCGATGGTGTGGCCGTCCGGGGCAGTAGAGTACAGAAAAGTGTCCTCGTCGAAAATAACATGCCGGGAGGTGATAACACGTCGGGTTTCCAGGTCGAGGCAACAATAGCCTTTGTGCTCGAGGGGCATGCGAGAACACAACGAACCAAGCAAGGGGCGAGTTTATGTGGCCTGGTGGCGTAGAGGTTCGGGTAGCACAAGCACCCGAAGGTGTGAATGGAGGCGTATGGTGGGGATGTGCCATGGAGCATGAAATAAGGGGTATAGTGAGAGATGGCTCGGGACGGTCTGATATTGAGGAGGTAGGTGGCGGTGTGGAGGGATTCAACCCAAAAGGGTGGAGGCATATGCGCTTGGAGAAGGAGAGTGCGAAGGATGTCGTTCGTGGAACGAATGGCGCGTTCGGCCATGCCGTTCTGCGGAGACGTGTGTGGGAAGGAGAGGCGGAGGGTGACGCCGTGACCGTAGATAAAGGTGCGGAGGCGAACGTTGAGAAACTCGCCCCCTTTGTCGCATTGTACGCACTGGAGTAAAACGTGAAACTGAGTAAGAACATACATGTAGAAGCGCTCGAGAGTGGTGGCTGCGCCGGATTTGTGGCGGAGGGGAAAGTTCCACGTAAAATGGGTGAAATCATCCATAACAAGCAAGTAGTATTTGTAGCCAGAGAAACTAGCAACCGAAGAGGTCTAGAGGTCACAATGGAATAGTTGAAATGGAAAAGTGGTTAACGGCATAGAATCTGGAAAAGGTAAACGTGTCTGATGGCCTAATCGACATGCATCACAGGCACCTCGTGGGTGAAGTGTGTTATTACAACCCGGTAAAAAGTGGTTGGCTAAGGGAGAAAACGAGGCAGCGCTTGGGTGGCCAAGCAGCCGATGCTAGAGGCCACCGACGTTGACGGAGAGAGCGGTAATACGTCTCCAACGTATCTATAATTTTTGATTGTTCTATGCTATTATATTACCCGTTTTGGATGTCTATGGGCTTTACTTTACACTTATATATCAGTTTTGGGACAAACCTACTAACCGGAGGCCCAACCCGAATTGTTATTTTTCTGCCTATTTCAATGTTTCGAAGAAAAGGAATATCAAACGGAGTCCAAACGGAATGAAACCTTCGGGAGCGATCTTTTTGGAACAAACGCAATCCAACAGACTTGGAGTGGACGTCAAGAAGCAGCCGAGGCGGCCACGAGAGTGCCAGGCGCGCCCCCTAGGGGTAGGCGCCCCCCCACCCTCGTGGGCCCCTCGCGGCTCCCCTGACCTACTTCCTTCGCCTATATATATCCATATACCACGAAAACATCCAGGAGCACCACGAAAAACTATTTCCACCGCCGCAACCTTCTGTATCCGCGAGATTCCATCTTGGAGCCTTCGCCGGCGCTCCGCCGGAGGGGGAATCGACCACGGAGGGCCCCTACATCATCTCCAAGGCCTCTCCGATGAGTCGTGACACTACAAAAAAAAGGACACATCCGTGACATTTTGGGCCGAATGATTTTTTTTTCTGTCATACATATGACACTTCTATGACGATAATTGTGACAAAACCTGGTATCATCATAGATGTGGTGGGCTCCTACTTATATGACAAAAAATCATGACAGAAAATGGGCTTTTCGTCCTGGGCGGGCCGGAGACGCAGCTGCATGACATTCTTTGGGCCGTCCATGACGGAAAAAACCGTGGTAGAAGCGAGGGGGAGGAAAATTTCGGGGAGTTCCCGGTTACGGTGGGAGGTCGGGGCCCGAGCGATGCGCGTTTCTCTCGTACACGTACGCGCGTGTGTGCGAGGCGTTGGCTCTAACTGAACCCGAGCGAGGCGTTGGGCTCTAACTGAACCCGAGCGATTGCACTGCAGGCTACGTGTTACTGAATCCGAGCGATCGATCGATGAGTGTTAACTGAACCCGATCGAGCGATTCCTTCGCTACTGCTGCTAATTGAAGCCGATCGATGCTGCCTCTGGGATGAACAGTGAG
>LR880972.1:949601171-949613641 GCA_904067115.1 Aegilops sharonensis | reverse complement strand
CGCGAAATACTGGTGGCCCGTCCGGTGGGTCCCAGCTGTCAGGTGGAGGAATAATTATTTTGCGCGTAATAAGGAGGCACTTCCTTGTGGTTGCCGTGGACCCAGCTGTCAGCCTCTCCACATACAGTACTCTTCCGATGGAAGTTGGTCGTTGACCACATTGACCACGCTGCGCCGAGAGCACCAGGGCGGTGGACGACGGCGAGGCCTAGGAAGGGGATGACGCGGACGGGGAAGACGCGGCAGTGGATGCCCACGCGGAGAGGAGTACGAGGGTTCACTGGTCCGACTGTGGTGTGAGGCTGCCGTCGCCGCAGAATAACATGGGGAGTGGGTGAGTGGAGGGATGGCCTGGCCAGCGGTGGGAGGCCTCCGCGGCAGCACAGCCGGCCACGGGAGGCAGGAGCATGCGGCACGACCGGCGCTGCTTTGGGCGGCTGGGGCAAGAAGACCAGAGGTTGAAGAAGCACTACGGCCGTTGGATGGACATCGTTGACCACGCCGCGCTGAGAGCACCAGGTCGGTGGACGACAGCGAGGCCTACGAAGGGAATGACACGGAGCCGGCGAAGACACGGCAGTGGCTGCTCACACTCTAGAGAGTATGAGGGTTGACTGGTTCGGCTGCCGTCGCCGGAAAATAACAGGAGGTGTGGGTGAGTAGAGGGATAGACATGCCAGGGATGCGAGTACGATGGGGCCGTGAGGCCTGCCCGACAACACTGGCGGCCACGGGAGGCAGGAGCAGGCAGTTCCGAAGGCGCTGGTTTGGGCGGCTGGGGCAGGAAGACCAGAGACTAAGGTAGCACGATTGCCGTCAGATTTGCATCTAACGGTCTGACGCTGGTAGAGTCGATTGTTGACTAAGTTTCTTTTTTAAGAAACCTTGTGTAGGCCCACAAGTCAGCCTCCAAATCTGTGGCAGACAACATAAAGCCCATTTGCTATTTTCTATAATTTGCAGCCCATTTGCTATTTTTTATAATTTGCACCCCATTTGCTAATTCTTAAGTAATTTATTACAACCCATTTTCTGCCCAGGACCACGGTCAAAAAGTTCAACCTTATTTTTCATATTTTGATGGAGTCCAAACTGTTGTAATCCCGAAATGATAAACATTTTTTTAAGAACTTATTGATTTGCAAAAAAAAAATCGTTTTGTTTTTGTAAGCAAATAAGACGTGGGACAATTGAGTTGGTTTAAGGGAAAACCAGTGGTAAAAAAATCAACGCTGGGTGGGAAAAACAACAAAAATAAGGATGTAAATATGAAAAGGGAATTTTATGTGTTTTCAATATAATGATACGTGTATATGAACTAGTAAAACTATAGGTAGAGGTTAGAAAACGGATGTAGGACATGCGTTTCAAGAGGAAAATAGAACTGGGCTGTGTGTTTGATTCAGTAAAAAAAAACTGCCTGCGGATGTTGTAAGACAAAATATAACTAACGCTGGTGGGCCAGAGGCCGGTAGATAGCTGCTGGATCTTGGTGCCCCGTTGTCGTCATGGGCTGGGCCTGTTAAAAACAAAACCAACCCTGGGCCTCTGTAGCCCAGTTGAAACTTGCTCGACCTGAATAAACAATATATGTGCTCAATAAACGAGAGAATTCCGCAAGCACAGGCTGATAACTGGGATGCAACACAGATTTTTTTTATCATGATAATAAGTGCATGCACTTGTTTCGAAAAAACTGCAGAACTGGGAATTCGAACGGCGGGTTCTAATGCTACCCATCAAATAAAAATCAGGTGCCTGAGAATTCGTTTCGAAACAAATGATTCAACTTTATATCCACGTCGACCCTCGGCATGATGGTTCGAAGCAAATGCAAGTTCATACCAAAAGATCGTTAACAACAATACCAACTTGCGGACGACAACGTAGTACAACTACCAATACCAAACTAACTTATAATAATTTTACTCCTGGCCCTAGTGTTCGTCTGGTAGAAAATCTTGCAGAGGACCAGCTCCCACTCCTTCTCTTGCTCCAGGTCCCCGAGGTGGTACTGGTGCATCACCCAGTTGGTCCTCTGCTGGTCGAAGTTCTTGTTGGTGTGCAGCACTAGAACCTTTTTTGCTGCCCGTCTGCCGGCCGTTGACCATCACCGGCAAGGTATTGCCGGTCTTGTGCCACATCGCGTGCATGCCGCACTCCGACTGTATCTTGCGATGCGTCCACGTGCCCGTTTTGAACGCCCTGGAATTGCGCTCGAAGAAATGCTTCCTTAGGCCACTCAGTGTGATACATGCAGTATTATGGAATACAGGTTTTAGTGTACCTAGTTGGCATTTTCATAACATCTTTGGCATGTTGCAGTCACTTGTTTCACTTTTTATTAACTGTCAACTTGTAATTGCTTCACCAGGTCTCCGTCTAAAAAGAAAAATAGAGCTATAAAGAAAGGAATATGTTTGTGCAAGTAGACGTCCGATCGGTGTCTTACCTGGAAGTTTCTCAGGTTGGGTGTAGCATATGCCGTGCTCGCTGTCGATGGTTGGTATGAACAAATCGATGAGAGACTGAAATCTCGCGCTGTCAACACTCACTTTGGCCTCAAGGTGCTCGATCAGCTCCTGATCCGTGGGATCGAACTAGACGCCAGCCGGCAGCACCGGCCAATCCTTCTTCGACTTGCATCGATAATTCCAGTTATATGGTACTCAATGTATGATCAATCGACTGTTTTAAGTGAATGATGAAAGATTTCGACAGATAAGTCGTACTCCAAATCTGAAGTCCAGAATATCCGAACACGCCGTAGGGATTCTTGTGTCACCTCACGCGCAGTGTGTTGTCACGTCAATTCAATGTGTGGACAAGATGAATAATTTGACCGACGTATACTAGTACTGCTACTGTACTACTTACTAGTCGTATTTAGTGTCACAAATTATACATAGGTTTAACTAACAAGTACACACTTGAAGCCTAACTGATATATGGCTTCTGCACAACATCTCCATCATCATTATCACTACATCCTAAACAGGGGAGTTAGGATGCACTTGATCCCAGGAAGGTATCTATCCTTCAAATCAGAGGAGTGCTTCAAACTAACAACAATACATAATATCCAACAAAAGAGGGTCGTGCTACAGCAGCAGAATACATGGCTCAGTCTAGATATCAGCACGAATCAAGTTGTGCATATTTGCTGTTGGCATGAACCACATCGCCACATGTCGGGTTTGCAAAAGCCGTCCATCGCATGGAAGCTTGATCTTTCACACACTGAAGATTATCTGGCAACAAGCTGTGTCGACGAATCTCTAGATATGGTGATTCATGAAACCCATCGTATGATGTGTAAACACAGCGCCCCTCACGAATGGAAGTTGGATAGCACAGTAATCATCGCCAGTGATATGATCGATGATTGGTTGGATGATCGGATAATTGAGCCCGAGGAACAAGGAGTGGTTGCCGAGTCTGTAAACCCGCCTCCAGTTGAATACGCCTGGCCCAACGGAGCTGGGATCTTTCTCGAACAAGAAGCAGCCATAGCCATCAATGTCACGAACGCCCCACGCATTGTACTGCAAGTGGTTTGATTTAATGGTTTGGTCAATTTGGTACGTGCGAATGAGCATCAAATGACCGCCGTCAGCTGAACGAGCGATAAACCAGCACCCTTTGGCTGGTATGATTCTAGGTCCTGGAATCATGAAGGCGAGCGCATTTGCGTCTGCTGCAACAATTCAAATTGGAGACCAAAAGGACAAAAATAAACAATCATGTTCAGAGTATGTGTGGAATTAAGATTATTATAATAGTGACACATATCATAGACAGAGAATTGCAATGCCGTGGTCATAATATATCATACCCCAAGTTAAAAAAATAAGCCAATGGCTTTCATATTCTAGCAACATGTCATGGTTCAAACATCATGTAACAATGAGAGGAAAACAGCTATGACATCGCCTACTCATATTCTACCATAGCACTTACTACTACTATTCTCATATCAACTCTAAGCAATAACATGCGTTGTTATAAAAATCTTGTAAACGAGAGTAACATATAGCAATCATGATGTTATGCTCATAATATGTATTCTAACAATCATTAGATGCCAATTTTTCTCATATTAACTCTAACAATTGGCCATATGCATCTCTGATGCAGAGGCCGGGGAGACCCCCCTTTAAAAAAAAACTCTAACAATAACATGTGTGGTCATAAAAATCTAGGAAATGAGAGGAACATATAGCAATGATGTGGTTATAGACATGCTATGCATTCTAAATTTGTAACAAATGAATAGGCAGTCGTATTCATAAGGTAAAGATGAGATGAGATAGAACAATTACACGACGATAGATTCCACCAGTATAGGAAGCCAATCTGTGCGTCGACCGCGTAAACGATGCCATCGTGCACTATAGCATTAGATAGAAATGTTGCCTCAACAGGATTGATGATGAGCCATAACCATGTATAGCGACCGGATTCCAGATGGACTAATCCCATGTTGAACAAGGCAATGAGCTTGTAATCCATGTAGTCTTCTGATGGTGTGGGCACTTCGCAGATTACAACTTTCTGCAAACAGAGGTCGAGCCAAAAGCTTGACGCGTCTCGTGCGTAGTAGGCAGGAGTGTCCGGCGGGCCGCAAGGCTCGATGGCGGCGGTATCCAACGATGGAAGGGTGATCTCTCGCTGGGTGTAGATATCCACGAGACGCCACGGACTACCGGTGTGGTGGATGAGGACAATCCAGTTGGCCTTCATGCCCGCCCAGTAGTGGCCGCGCATGAAGGACAGGTGGACGGGTAGTGGTAGCATGTCGAGGGGCGCCACGGCAACCTCCGTAGGATCGATAAGTCGGTGTCTGGGCCACCTGCGAGGATCGGGCATCAGCAAGCAGGGTGTCTTGAAAAGAGCCGGCCGGTTGCAGACGAGTAGACGGTACAAAGACACCGAGCATGCGGCCAGACGGACGGTGCTGAGTAGGTCCATACGACTACAGATCTGCTCCAAGAGAACATCGGGGAGGGAATTCCAATCGCGGATCCGCGTGTCAGTCGGTTCTGCCATTGGGGTTTTCGGTGCCTGCGAGCCAGCAGGGAAGTGGATTCGGGCAGGCGAGCGAAGAAGCTTCTCCTCGTGTGGCCGAGCAGTGAGCGGGGGGATATGGTACGCGCGAGCTACCAAGGAAGATGGCGCGGGCGGGCGAGCAGTGAGCAGGGGTAAATGGTGTGCGGCCAACGATGGGGAAGAGAGGAGGAAGAAGAAGAGAGGAGGAAGAAGAGTGGAAGACGGGGAAGAAAGTGCATTAAATCTCAATTCTACTAGTACTCCTACCAGGATATAGGCACTGTCCTTCAGAGTCCAAATAGTTACACCGATGACATGTGGGTCTACCACAAGAGGGCCCATATGTCAGTTAATGGAGGAGAGAGGTGCGTAGGCGTATTTGCGGAAGCGTGCTCTACTGGCAAACATGATGGCAGTACTAGGTAAGGCTGATTTAGTAACACCAACACGCTGGTTCAGCTTATTAATTACGTGTCCCATCTGCTGCAGCGTGTATTGTCACTTCACTGCGAAGACTAGTTGAATACTTCTCTCTGTCCGAGATGGGGAATAATGGATCGCGAGGACTTCCTTTCTACAGTATCCCTATGCCTCTACGCTCACTTCACTCATTTTGCTCCGTACCTAGTCACTTGTTGAAATCTGTAGAAAGACAAATACTCCGTATTTGGGAATAGAGGGAGGCTTTTACTCCATACTATTTGGGAACAGAGGGAGTATCACCATATGGAGGGAACAGAGGAAGCTTGAAATATGAATATGTCAATGGGAGGGAGTAAGCCCCATGCATGCATGCATGCATGCAACATGCAACACTCACACGTACTCCACATGGACGCACGCAACACTCACGCACCCATGCGGCACACAACACACGACGCAACACACACGCTCACGCTCAAGTGCTCAACCTACTCCCTACGTCCGTGAAAGACTGTACATTTACAGATTTACACATTGACCAGGGTATAACTAACGCCCAAAAGTAGCAAGCTTATGTGTGCATGCGACCATTGAGATAAGAAGATTAAATGAATGCCGTTGCATGCTGTAATTAAGGATAGACATGTAGCCTATACCTACATCACAAGTTGGTGCATTAGTCAATCAATATCTATTTAGATTAAAGGCTAAATGCATTGGAAGTGTAGATGTACATCATATACTACTACACTCTTTGTTTTATAGCCGATGTACACTCTTTGTTGGAAGACTGAGGGAGGACACGTGCATGCACTCACATGCACAGCCAGGGCGGTTCAGGCGCAAGGGTTGGACTCGTGTCACGCCTGCGTAAAGTTTTGTTTAACTGATTTCTTTGCTCTACCAACTGACAGGTGGGACCCAGAAACCAGGTGAGAATTTAATCAGTCAACAAAGTGCCACGTCGTCTATGTGGCCGGTCAGTAGGATGCAATACGGTGCTCTACGATGAGCTAGTGATCGTATAATCGATGCAAAACTATATATAGTGACCGTAAAGAGCGTATTGTTACATACGTTGACCGCCAGTGTATTTCTCTCATTTCAAATTAAGCCATATTAATCGGAAAAGGACGCAGTATGGACTACTACTAGTACTAGTACTGCTTTGATGTGTCCCGTCAACTCGCCGAACGAGGAGAAGCTTGCTTACTACGCCTCTCCCTCGCCCACGCGCGCGGTGGTTCACAGGACGAGGAGAGGTTTTGACTACAGCGCCCTCTCCCTCTCCAATCTCCCTCTCCCTCTCCCTCGCCCTAGCCCTCGAGGTGGACGTGCAGCAGTTCAATCGGTATCAGATTGCCAGAAGCATATTGTACTATAGTATCATCATTATTGGACCTTCCGAAGAGGCGAAGAGCCAGGTGCAAGGTTCACATGAGTACGAACTGTTGAACCTCCCGAAGAGGCAAAGAGCCAAGCGTAAGGTTTTATAGGAATTGTCGTCCTAGTAGGAGTGTACTACAACTATAGCCTACGATGCTACTGTATGATGCCGCCACGTCACGTATATCCAAAGCTATGCCACCTTTTTTTCTCAAAGAGCGTGTTGGAGCCCGTGCAAACAACCACACAAGTTGCACATACACATAACACATTTACTAGTAATAAATTCTAAAGGACAAATGCCAGTATGCCACACAAGTTCATCTCCAATTCATGTGATAATTTTGTGCATGACTAGTCTACATATATTCACAGCCCTACCGTTCACAATTACCGTACTCCACTTACACGTTATATATGTGCTACATGTCCTCCTCCAGGTTCCAGTCCCAGGTGTTCTTCATTGATGGCATGATCCATAGAGGTGGGCAACGGGAATCATTGTCGCAGCTTTCTAGTCCGGTTCCACACGATGGAGACTCATCCAAGCTGAAGCGGCATAAATCAGGGATATCGTGTCCCAGCATGTCGTTCATCCGGCGGTGCGCACTGAAGACACAACCATGCTTCATGAATGGAAGGCCTTCCATGTCGTGCACGGAAGGTGGCATCCGCTTCACAATGGGGTAGCTGTCCCCGATGAAAAGCGAGTACTCTCCAAGATTGTTCCTTGGCACCCACGTAGCATCACAGGGGTCGAACTCGGTGCCGTTCATCTGGTACACGCGGCATCCCAGATCTGGACACATGGTGACGTACATAGTCAAGGTCCATGCATAATAATGTTGTGCTCAAATATGGCGGTCAGTAATACTGTGCAGCAAATAGTACTACTCCGGTATAGAGGAAGTAAAATAACCGGCTTATTATATATAGCCACTCTTGGCTACATGGATGAGATAGTAAGATATGGAAAAACAAAAATGGTGGCAGCTAGTGGGTTCAAGTCTTCAAGGGCCTAGCTAGCTATACGCGTCCTCCAAGGTAAAAAGTACTCCTACTAGTACTACTAAGTATACTACTAGTACAACAATGAAAGAGAAGGCGAGAGGGTGAAAAAATGGAATACCTGGGTAGATTGTGACGGTCCGATCATGGTAGATTGTGTGACCATGTTGCACATTAGTGGTACCATGGGTAACGACTACTAAGATAGTTGATCCCAATATGCCAAAGTCAGCTACAAAGTTCCAGGTTAGAACGAATCGCGGATGCAAATGCACATCCAGGATCGACGATCTTATTTTGACCGGGGGATGACTGGTCCCTGCAAAATAATGGAGTACCGTTAGGGATGCAAATGATGGTTTGTGAATTCCGTTTGTAATCTCCCGTACCGTAGGATGGCAACCAGATGAAACAAGTCCCCTGGCTTGTCACCGCGAAGATGCGGCCTAGATGGCGCATGGCATCTTCGAACGTGTAGGGGTACAAATCTGCCGCTGCCAACATGCGCCAGCCTCTGCCGTTACTGCCTCTTGCATTGATGGCAATCCTTATGTCGAACACCGCGATGAGATAGTAATCGTCGTAGCCGCGTCGCTTTGTCGGCGGGTCCGCAATTGGTATCTTCTTCAATCTCATGTAGGCATCAATATGTATTCAAGCCCAGCCAGTCCAGAAGGCCGATGCCGATGGTGGAGAAGGGGTCTACTGGAACGGCCGCACTTCTGTGGATGTTGTGCAAAATGATGGTGGTATCCGACCGGAGGTATGCAAGCCAATCTTCATTGGCACCGACCCAGACCTATATATAAGACGGTGGGCAGCGGAGAAATTACGGGATGGAAATGGAATAACTGAGTACTACATGATCAAACTCCATTACTGACCTGCTCATCGGACAAAATCCGACTACCTCTCAACGTCGACAACTCTAGCGGAGTCAACGTGCAACCATAGCCAGGGAGCGGTGGACTGTTCGAAGGATTGCCCCATAGAAGAACCTTCTCCTCGAGGACACATGGAAGACCACAAAGCATGGCCTTTTCCCAAGCCTGTTTAAGCAGTGTCTTGAAAAAGTTGGTGCAGGAAGCACCGAGTCTTGCGGTGGTGAGGACGTCGGAGCGGCGTGCGATATCTCCCAGAGGATCATCGTCCAAGGTCACCCAGCCCCGACGAGGAGGAGAACTTCCTGGCGAATCCATGGGAGCAGCGACGAACTGCCTTCTCTTCGGGGAGGGGAACTGGCGAGGAGGAGATAAGAGCGTAGTAACCGCAGGGCCTCGTCCCTTCCAACTGTAGATCGTTCCTTAGCGAAGGGGTGAGGCTATTATTTACTACTAAGTACTAGCATTATGGAACGTTATGGGATTGCATTATGCTGTAAATAATAGCACTAGTAAGAAATTTTTGGCACTAGATAGTAGTTTTTGGCGTGGATTAAGAAATTTCGGGTATGTTTTTGCCATTTTTTGTACACGCCAACTAGTGTCAAAAAACGTCTTACATTATGTGATGGAGGAGTACGTACTCGTACTGTAGCAGTACTAGTACTACTTTTCTCAACTAGTAGTGCGATGTGCTATACTTCTAGTCTAGTCTACTAGTATAGTGCACCAGTTTTGAACTCTTGAATCTCAGGGCCAAGGAGCTACAGTTGGAAGTGGAGGGTACTACTGTTCTCTAGAACCATCGCTGTACTATCAATGCAGGGGAAGTACACCTACGTAGTGGCCTAGTGGGTACTCTCGGTGCTCTATTTAGCCGCTCCTCTCACGTAGCTGGCCTACTCAACCGCTCCTCTCACGCACACACTAGCAGCCTGTTTATCAGCAACGGTTACTGCGGGGGCAGAACATTTGAATTATTTGATACAACGAGACTAGGCTTTTCACTTCCATTTGTGGAGGTGTAATGGATCTCGTCGAACTTTGTTAGTAGTTCCTTCTGTATGAATGACATGAAGCAAAGCTTTTGCCTCCGTTTAAAAAAAAGTAAAGAGGAATTTCTTTTATAGTAGAGCCGATAATGGAGGTGAAGTCCATGCGTGCAACGCCACAAGCTACAGAGTAGTAGTAGAGCACTTTACATATAGAGCCATATTGCACAGTTCCCAATGCCCCGCCAGGCTTTTCCGGCTCCTCGGGCTTAATTGGGAGGCGCTAGTTTAAATATGCTACTAGCTGATGAGGAAGCTGCAAGCGAGGTGCGGCTAGGGCGAGCACGCGAGCCACAGGATGCTGGGAAGGAAAACCCGTTCACGTGGCTAGGCTGTCCAGTGCACCCAGATTGTGGGGCCGCACGTTCGTTTGACTTCAAAACTCAAACTACCCGTGTAAAAAATTGGCTCACAACAAAGTGTAGTAGTACTATTTTTTTAAAAAGGCCGCCGTGCGTTCGGCCGGGATCGAACCCACAAAACGAGGTATACACTCCCGCGACCACTAGTAGTACTCATTGGAGTACAACGCAACCTAGAATCACCTTTTGTCGCTAGTAGTACGTACATTGTTCCTTACAAGAAACCCCTAATAATGCAAGGAACCACTAAAATGCCAAGAAACTACTACCACTTGCATACATGGCAGACTTAAGATAAGACTACCTTATCAACCATTGTACATGCTCTTACCAACAAAAATCCTCGAGTGACCTCCTACCTCCGGCCCGTCCACCTAGTCATCCTCGGCCATGGGATACAGCTACCGCCGCCGGCAGAAGGCGGGGTCAAAACCGCCGGCGGTGCGGAGCCCATGTTGCGGCAGCCCGGATGCCAGCTCCGTCCGGCGCTCACGGCCGCTAGCTAGCCAAGATAGCTCCGTCCAGCTGCTTGTCTGCAAGGTTTGCTAGCTAGATTGGCACGGCAGCGTGACGGCTTGTTCGTGCGCACCGCGCTAAGGCCAGCCATCTGGCTCGAGCGAAGGCCAGCGCGGCGGCTTGCTCGCTAGTGGGTCACGCTCGGGCCAGCCTGCCAACCCGTGCGGAGGCCAGCGCCGTGTCCGGCCCGTCCGGCGGAGCGGCGGCCAACTCGCTCATCACCGACGCCACCGACGAACACGCATCAGTAATGTTTGAAGTAATGTTCAGGAAAAATAATGATTTGAGGGGGAATAACAGGATAGAAGGTCAGATGTGGGTCCCTCATGTCAATGGTCAAACAAAATGTGTTGGTTTAAGCTGCCTCTTCAGCACGGACGTGTGGGGCAACCCAGTCATAAATGGGTTTAAACGAACCTAATCGGTAGGAGTACTAGGTAGTAGTTTTTGGCATGGATTAAGAAATTTTGGGTATGTTTTTGCTATTTTTTGTATAATAGATCCTTCCTAGGGCTGGTTGAAAGTGGTAGTTTTTTGTTAAATACTCTACATATTGTAAGTAGGAGTGGAAGTTAAGCTTTGGAAGCCAATAATCAAGGCAAGTTACAAAGTGCATATGTGTACATGATTGAAAGTAAATATCAACCATGAGTGACTAATATCTTGATGGAAAACTTGAAACTATGGAATACAAGGAAAAAAAATGCATGGTTGGAAATACTAGCAATGTTCATGTCCGTTGCAATGAATCATAATTAGAATAATACTTATTCACAAACTTGGTAAAAAACACCCTAATTTTGATATACATATGTCACTAGAGATATATTATGTTTCAATTAGAATATATTCCTTGGGCTGTTTTGGTGAGGTCAGGGAGGGATGTGGTTGGTTTTAAGATACTAATTATGGGGTTTTCTGCAAATTGGTAGACAAGTGGGATGTTGGTTAGAAAAGGCAACAACTTACCTCACAATCGTTAGATGTAGATCTAATGGTCAGAAACGACGGATGGCAGACACACCAGCATCACCAACTTAGTCTTGTGTAGGAGTACTAGCAAGATCCGTGCATTGCACGGAACATCAAGATGCATTTTTTTTATAAAACACTTTTTGTGATTGACCCTTGCGGGAGTAATCCCATGTGTAGAAACTAACGATATCTCGAGAAATATGAGATAAGTTGAAGAGGAGTGGGGTGTGGTGGTGGTTGGTGGTCGGACTGAGCGGAGGCATGGGGATTGACGACGCCGGCAGCGGCCGCCGGGCTAGTTTTTTCCAGAGGCTTCCTTTCTTAATTGCTCAACAATGAGGTTTGTTGGAGATAAGGATGAACGAGGGAAGGCCTTGTCTGCAAATGTGGAGTGGGGTGCGGGTATCTTTTATTTTAATTTCCATCCGTCAGATATAGATCGGACGGTCTATATTGCAAGATGGCACATGTACCATCATCACCAACTCGGTTTTTTATAAGAGAAGAAATAAGTATGGAGATACAAACGTATTATCGATACTTGCTTCCGTAAACTAGCATCTACATTCTATTCAACGCCTCGGCATGTGGGGCCTTAGCACAATGACTTCTCGACTGTGTAAAACAAAGATTTTCCCATCGCCGACAAGGAGGGGGTGACGGCGGCACGCTTTTTGGCTTGCTCTAGTCCTAGTAGTCATACTAGGTGGTCTAAGCACGTGTAGATTTTTTTCACGTCTCGTGTTCACCGTACTGCCACGACTGTTGATGAATAGACGGTAAGTTATTCACGAGGAAAATCCTTGTTGAGCGTGTTT
>LR880972.1:949573556-949593360 GCA_904067115.1 Aegilops sharonensis | reverse complement strand
TCATTTGACTCCAACTATAAACTGTTCAAAAATCAGAATGGTGAAGTATTTGCTAGATATGTTGGCACTAACTGCAGGAACGGTTCCCCTATGAAGAAAATCTGGGTTCCCAAAAGGTGCCTTGAAAGTCCTCAGGTGAATGTCCTCATGACACCACCTGTGAAGAATAGGAACCCCAGATCAAACTCTTCATATGGACCAAATTCTTCATATGGATCCAAGTTCTCATACGGACCAAATTCCTCACGTGGATCAAATTCCACAAAAGGATCAAAGTCCTCATATGATTATCATCGTGCTAACAACTCTGTTTCGCAGGGTAGAGCTAAGGGATATGAATATGTGCATTATTCTTCAAACCAATATGTTCATAAGTCCTCAAAGAATTTCTCCGCTTATTCATATGCTTACTCTAACCCCTCTTATGTGAAACGAAATGGATTGGCATCTATGCCACCATTCTCATATGGAGCTTGCAGAGTGATGAACTCTTTGCCACCCCTTCAGATGTGGGTGGTGAAGAAAAAGAACTAATTTCCTCTGCAGGGTCAGGTCTCCAGACGTGCTTTAACGTCTGAAGAATTTGCTAGGGACCTGACAATAATGCCTGAAAGGACGCAGACTAATCATGAAGAAATGAACTTTCATTTCACACGTCCTCATACTGCTTATCTGTTATACTGCCTGAGGAAATTCATCTGATGAAATTGATATCATATTCTTCACTAATGAAGTGTATGAGATCGTAAGTTGCACTAATTCATTTGCAGGATGATCAACCCAAAGCCAATGAGTGGGTCCTAGATAGTGGATGTACAAATCACATGACTGGTATATCATCGTCACATCTGAAGCATATCATCCTTGCTGACAAAGGCAAAAGTCAGGTATTGGGTCTTGGTAACGTTGCGATCTCTAAGGACATACACATGGACAAAGTCATGCTTGTTGAGTCCTTAGGATACAACCTCATGTCAGTCTTAGTGCTTTGTGATCTTGATATGGTTGTTGTCTTTGGAAAGTATCGTTGTGTTGTGATCATGGAAGCTGACAATTCCAAAGTCTTCGAAGGCTTTAGGAGAGGAGACTTGTATATTGTTGATTTCTCTACAGGACCACAACCAGCCGTGTGTCTACTTGCAAAAGCTTCAGAAGGCTGGCTATGGCATCGACGACTTGGTCACGCAGGCATGAGGAATTTGCACACGCTTGCGAAGAAGAAGCATGTCATTAGCATTGAAAATGTCAAATTCCTCAAGGATCACCTATGTGGAGCCTGTGAAGCTGGAAAAATGACCAAGGCCAAGCATCCAGCGAAGACTATCATGACCACTACTCGTCCATTCGAATTGCTTCACATGGACCACTTTGGTCCTAATCATTACTCAGCAGTCACTAATGATGCATCTCTATATGGCTTTGTTATTGTTGATGATTACTCTCGTTACACATGGCTACACATTGTCACTTACAAACATGAAGTGTAGGAAGTCTTCAAACGATTTTCCTCGAGGGCTTCAACCAACTTTGGTGTGAAGATCAGGCACATCAGGAGTGACAATGGAACTGAGTTCAAGAATTCCGGTCTTGATGACTATCTTGATGAACTTGGTATTACTCATGAGTTATCTGCTCCCTATACTCCTCAGCAAAATGGCGTCGTGGAGCGCACGAATAGAACTCTTGTTGAGATGGCTCGCACTATGCTTAATGAATACAAAACGCCTCGTCGTTTTTGGATTGATGCAATTGATACTGCGTGCCACATCATCAACAGAGTATATCTTCACAAATTCTTCAAGAAGACTGCCTATGAACTCCTCACTGACAAGAAACCCGATGTGAGTTATTTCAAAGGCTTCGGTGCGAAATGTTGGATTAGAGATCCTCATCACAATGCTAAATTTGCACCGAAAGCACATGAAGATTTTATGCTTGGTTATGGAAAGGACTCGCACATCTACAGAGTCTTCAACAATGTTCTTTACAAGATTGTTGAAACTGTAGATGTGTGGTTCGATGAAACTAATGGCTCGCAAAGAGAGTACCTACCTTCTATGATAGATGAACCAACACCTGAGGAATCTATCAAGTTCAAGGCAACTGAGGATGTCATTCCTACTGAAGAATCTGCTGAAGAATTCATTCCTGAACGCGAACAACGTCGAGCTGATGCACCTGAAGATAATGCTGAAGAACATGGTGCTGAAGAAAATGCTGATCAAATTCCTCGACGACAACCAGCTCATCCTCGCGTTGCAAAAGAAGTGCAAGTTGACAAGATCATCGATGACATTGAAGCACCAGGTCCTCTCACACGCTCAAAAGCTTCACATTTATCTAACTTTTGTGGGCACTATGCTTTTGTCTCTATCACAGAGCCCACTAAGGTAGATGAAGCATTTCTGGAGCCTGAGTGGATTCAAGCCATGCAAGAAGAATTACATCAGTTCGAGCTCAACAACGTCTGGGAACTGGTCAAACGTCCAGATCCTCGCAAGCATAATATCATTGGCACAAAGTGGATCTACCGCAACAAGCAAGATGAAAATGGCCTTGTGGTGAGGAATAAGGCACGACTTGTAGCTCAATGCTACACACAGGTTGAAGGAATTGATTTCGATGAAACTTTTGCACCTGTTGCTAGACTTGAGGCTATTCGCATATTGCTTGCTTATGCTAACCATCATAATATCACTTTATATAAAATGGATGTGAAAAGTGCATTCCTCAATGGTAAGCTTGAGGAAGAAGTATATGTTGCTCAACCCCAGTTTTTCAAGATCCAAAAATCCCGACAAAGTCTTCAGACTCAACATGGCCCTCTATGGCCTCAAACAGGCTCCACGGGCGTGGTATGATACATTGAAGGAATTCTTCGTGAAGAATGGCTTCATACCCGGTTCACTTGACCCTACTCTCTTTACTAAATCTTATGATGGTGAACTGTTTGTGTGTCAAATATATGTTGATGATATTATCTTTGGCTGTACTGACGAACGTTATAGTGATGAACTTGCCTGTATGATGAGTGAAGAATATGAAATGTCTATGATGGGAGAGTTGAAATTCATTTTAGGTCTTCAAATTCGTCAACAACACAGTGGCATATTTATATCTCAGGATAAATACCTCAAAGATGTTCTGAAGAAATTCGGCATGCAAGATTGCAAAGGCGTCAAAATTCCTATGCCCACAAATGGCCATCTATGCACTGATGAAAATGGTATTGACTTCGATCACAAGGTATACCGCTCCATGATTGGTTTTTTATTGTACTTATGTGGATGTAGGCCAGATATAATGCTTAGTGTTTGCATGTGTGCCCGATTTCAAGCTACACCGAAGGAATCACACCACAAGGATGTGAAGCATATTCTTCGATATCTAGCTCACACACCAACACTAGGATTATGGTACCCCAAGGGATCTACTTTTGATCTCATTAGATATTCTGACTCTGACTATGCTGGTGATCGTGTGGACCGCAAGTCAACATCTGGTACTTGTCATTTCCTCGAACGATCTTTGGTCTGTTGGTCCTCGAAGAAACAGAACTGCGTATCACTGTCTACTGCGGAAGCTGAGTACATTGATGTTTGTTCTAGCTGTGCTCAATTCCTGTGGACGAAGCAAACTCTCAAGGACTACAGCATCAACGTGAAGAATGTGCCTCTCTACTGTGACAATGAGAGTGCCATCAAGATTGCTCACAACCCATTTCAGCACTCGAAGACAAAGCACATTTAGATTCGTCATCATTTTCTTCGTGATCATGTGTTGAAGGGCGACATCTCCATCAAGCATGTGAAGACTGAAGAATAGCTAGCCGATATCTTCACAAAGCCCTTGGATGAGAAGAGATTTAGCAAGTTGCGGTGTGAGCTAAATATCTTAGAATCTTCGAATGTTCTTTGAAAAGGACACACATCCTGACACTTATGCAAAATTGATGACTTAGATGTGCAACACATGAAGAAACATTTTTCTTCAATCAATGAAGAATAACACTCTAAGTGTGAAGAAATTAATGAAGAATTTGATTCTCAGAACCCTACGACAATTGTACGCGGTGTCTAAAATCATCATTCTTATACGGTGGGTCACGCCACCACCAAAGTAGAAAATCTTCAATTTGAGTTTTCCCTCTGTTTTGAAATTCTTCAGTTTTTCAAATTCTTCAACTTTACAACATCTTCACTGTTTCCGTCGTTTTTCTTCATTGGCTATATCTATATATATGGGTTTATGTCCTCTACAACATTCACTTATGGCTATTTCTTCAAGTTGCTTTTTCTGCTAAGTGAATGTGATCGGACCCTTCCCCCTCTATGCTATACTCAACCCAATCTATTCACAAATTCTTCATGTGCGTTCTATTTGAAACTCGTTCAAAATCTTCACTGTGTCCTTGTCAGCTGAAGAAATTTCGAATGAAACTTTTAACTTATCCTATCCAAAATTTTCGGTTTTGCCTCTCAAACCGTTCCGCTTCCTACGTTAGACTTATCTATTCACCCACGATCTAACACGATCTCCACTTTTCAGTACGTGGGTGACACATGTCAAGCGAATGAGAAGGGTCAGGGGCACGTTCGTCCAAAATCTTCGGGCGAACAGTTTTTCCCCGTGGCTATATATACCCCCTCTCCCCTTCCTCACTTCCTTTACTCTGCTCGACTGCTCTCTCTCTCGCTCGAGCTTCTCAAACCCTAGCACCGCCGCTACTCCATCGTCGCCGGTGAGGAAGAGCTTCACTGCCTCGACCTCGTCGCCGTCGTACTCGCGCCGACCGCGGAAATCTTCACTCCGCCGCCGCCGTAGCTGTCTTCCTCCGCCGATTTAGGGCATGGGAGATCTAAACTGACGAACTTCTAATCTACACTTCTCAGTTCGTCGTGTTCTTCAGTTTGGGTAATTAAAAGTTACTTTTATTACTCGCTTTGATTCTCAAACCTTCCTGAAAATCTTCAAAGGTGTTTATTCTTCAAATCTTCACACATATGAACACCTCAAACGTAATATGCTCTTGATTCGTTTCTCTAAGCATCATTTTTCTTCAAGATTCCTCAATTGTGTGGATCCTCGATATATACAACTCTGGAACCTAAGACAAAGAACGCTTAGTGAAATTCTTCAAGGCTCATCTGGTCAAATTCCTCAAACTAGTTCTTTTTGAAAAACCTTCTGAGAACGCATATAAACTCTCCAAATTCCTCGCAACTATACTCTGTTCACAGGTACTCATGTCCACTGCTGAATCACTAGGTTCTCATCAACTTAACTCATTTGCAGCATTCCTCGAAGAAAAGATGCATACTTCTTCAGGGAATTCGATTGTTCAAATTCCTCAGCTGAAGAATATGGCAGAAGGAAAGAAGCCACAGAAAGGAGGAAAGAGTCCTGAAGTCATGACTGCTTTCGAGATACCTGAGGACATATACGCTGACTATTGCACACCTGATGAAGCCAAGTTTGGCAAGGAAAACAAAAATCAGCGCAAGGTGCGCATTCAGAGGATTGAAAGGAGATGGGCAAGGGAATGGAGGGAGTACAGGTATGTTACTCCGAAGTATATGAAAAAATTCGCTCTTAATCCTCCATACCCAAGAGCTCCATTGGCACCTGGCCAAGAAGCTGACCCCACCAGCATCAAGCGTGGTGAGGACTTTCCTGAAGAATGGGCCAAGCGCCAAGCCAAGTTGGCGAGACAAGCCAAAGAAGCAGTGAGGAAATTCAATGAAGACTCTGCTACTGCTGCTGCCACTGAGGCCCCTGTCAAGCCAAGAAAATCAATGGCAAAGAAGCCCGCTCACAAGCCAAGTGCTTCACCAACAGTGCCCTCACGACCAGTTCCTCATGCTGCTCCTGCTCCTCCCAAATCGCCAGCTCCTCCTCCAAAGTCCTCAGCAGCTCCTCCAAAGTCCTCAGCACCTATGCATCTGGCCACGTGCCAAAGGACTGCATGCATCTCTATTGCCTCTGGTGTCTCAGCAAGTTCCTCAGCTGCACCAAATTCTTCATCAGGCCCCACTTTGCTGAAGAAAAAGGCAACTGCTGGACGAGGTCCTCGGCCAAGTCCGAAGAAGAAACAGGTTGCCTTCCAAGTGCCATCTGATGATGAAGCCGAAGATGATGAACTTGCAGAAATCATCAGAGACCGACAAGAAAGGGCCGCTAGAGCCAAAGGCACACCTGTGCCACTGCTCTTGGATCCAAGGGCGATACTCGAGTACATTGATCTGTGGCACAAGGATCCAGAGACACCTATGCCTGATTTTCATCTGACTCCTGGACAGAGTCACATGCTGACCCATTTCATCTCTGAAGAGAGATGGAAATTTGAGAAGGCAAGGTAGATCAAGAAGGCTCAGTTCAGGAAAGAGAAGTTCCCGAGGAAAAATGTTGGCAGAATGACAACTGAGGAACTCCTCAAGATCCAATCTGAGATCAAAACCCTCAGTGATGACTTTGATGCCTATTATGCTGATTGGAAAGGAGCCAAAGTCAGATTTGTTAATCTGACAAAGAAGTTCACAAATGTTGCTGCCCCAACGCAACAAGAAATTCCTCAGGCTGGAGTCTCTGCTCAGCCTACTGAAGAACATGCCAGCATCGCTGATGATTTTCAGCCTGCTGAAGACAATGCTAGTTCCAGGGCTGACGACTCCATTCCAGCCGCTGAAGAAATTGCCAGGGTATCCACTAGTGGTGCGCCTGAAGAAACTGAAGATGTCAGGGCAACTGCATCAGTTGCGCCTGAGGAAATTCAAACAGATTCCTCAGCTCCTCCTGCGCCTACACCAACTCCGATCCTTCCATCTGCATTAGATGTGAAGAAGACCAAGGCTGCAGAGCGAGTTGTAGTGAAGAAAAGGAAAGCATCAGCTGCTTCAAATTCTTCAGCCCCGAAGAAAATGAAGCCTATGACAAGCTCTTTTGAAAATCCAATCGATGCTGTTTCAATTTCCTCCATTCCATCAAAGGGCCTTGTTCTTTTTGGTGAAGAGTATGAGATCCCAAGCGGATCTGGTGAAGAAAATCATTCTGCTGCTTCGTCAGAGCAGATTGATGAAGAAATTGAAGTGGATGCAATCCCTTCAACACCAATCATTTCCTCGCCTATGCCTCAGTTCACAGCTGAAGAGGCTGGTGTTGAGGAAATTGAAGACGAAGACGTGGATATTGGATGCACCACGCCTGTGATGAATGATGACTTTTGGGAAAGTCAGCATACCAATTCTCCACTCTTCACCCCAATCCAAAAAATTCCTCAGTCCCCTGCACCAACGGTTCGAATGGGCTCTGAAGAAACACATCCCAACTCATCCGTGCATGAAGAAATTCCAGCCACTAGTGCTGAAGAACCTGCTGCTACTGATCATATGAACACGCAGACTGCATATGAAGAGGAACCAGAAAATCCTCAGCCTGAAGAACCTGGGATTGCGATTCCTGAGGTCGTGATGCAACTCACTGACACTCCACTGCCAAAGCCAAAGAATCCATTCTCAACGAAGCAAAAGTTCAGGCTGAAGATTTCTTCGGCGATCATGTGTTCTTCAGTGACTACAACCCTTATGAATCTGCTCGCATAAGGAAGAGGCGTTTCTGGGCTGCTAGTCAAGCCAACTTCTATTCCTCTGTTCTACTCAACAAAGACAAAGTCTTCGATCATGCACACATTCCTCACGTGGACATGGAGTCTCTGCCAGGCTTCGAGCCAGTCCTCAGTGTTCTTCACGATGCTGGTTTGCTGAATTTCTGCACTAACATCTGTGATTGGAATAAAGAACTCATTCTTCAATTTTATGCGACGCTGCACATCACCGGAGATTCTGAAGATGTGAACTCATGGGTGCTGGACTGGATGACAGAAAATACTCACTACAAGGCACCAGCAACTGAATTGCTTCGTGCCCTCCCACTCAGTCCTCCCCTAGATGGTGCTCGTTGCATCTACAGCGAACCTGAGCTTACAAATCACTACATGCAAGTTCTGATGGAGCCTTTGAAGCCAGGGCAGGCCCCTCGAACCAAATTCCTGGTCAAGGAATTACTGTATGTGCCTCGGACTGTCTATCGCATTCTAACGAAGACAATGAGTCATATCAAAGGCCACGACTCAAATGATGAAGAAGTCGTTGGCATCATGAAGAATATGATTTTCAATATCATTCATGGCGTTCCCGTAAACTTCCATGATTTCTTCATGAGGACTCTGGCGAACATTGTTATGTCACCTTTTGAGCTGAAGCCTTATGCACCATGGATTATGAGGTTCATCAGAACAAGGTCTTCACTCAACTATAAGGCTAATACTCTGAACCACTGCAGCTACTTGCCTCCAATTGAAGTCCTCAAACGGACATTTTCCTCAGCTGATGAAAAAGGCAAGGCAACTGCTGTGATAGATGAAGGCATTCGTCCATTGGATGGTCAATTTCGCAAGGCTGCATCCTACTCACCAATGATGACTCTCCACACATGACTCTGCCGCCAATACCTCAGCCAGGCAAAATCCTCAAGCCACAGCACCCAGGGTGATGACTGATCGTGAGTTACTCCTCGGTCTTCATCAGAAGGTTGATCGCAATCATAAATGGGTCAAGCGTCAGTTTGGTTCAATTCTTCACAACATGACCTCAACACACAATGCAGTAAAAAAAACCAATACTACCTCCATGAAACCTTCAACCGTACCTGGGCTGTTCTATCTCATGTCTACAGCACAGAAGAACTGAAGACAATGGGTTCGCAAGGAAGAATTTGACTGGTCTGCACCTCCGCCGAAGAAATTCAAGAAGGTCAAGGTTCCTTCCTTGGTGTCCAGCTCCTATTCTTCATCGCGCGACACTGTTGAAAATGAAGACTTGGACGACACTGCGGCAGGCCCTACTACGACAACCGACCCCGACAATGCTGGCGCTCCTCCATCAACTTGATATTCTTCAGGGGCGTTAGTCCTCAGCTTCAATCCTTTTGGTCATTCGATGACAAAGGGGAAGAAATTTGAGTTAGTCTTCAAGCGGGTCTACTATATGGGCGTTTTTTTGCTAAGTTACAACTCTCGTTCTTCTGAAACTTTTATTGGATTGAGTTGTAATCTTAAACCCGATGATGCTCTGATACTTTTGATGTGTTCCTCTGCATGCTTATTCCTCGTTATATGTTAATACACGCATGCTGAATTACATCAGTCACCATATTCATCATGCATTTCAAATTCTTCATATTATATGTCAAATGCATGTATGAATTACAAGATATACGGGAGGATCTCCATGATTCAACTCTTCAAATGTGCAGTGCCTCAAAAGCAAATTCCTCACTGTGCACATCTTCAGGGGGAGTTCTTCTATATCTTGCAATCAAATTCCTCAATATCAGTATTTACACTTCATATGTTTATCCCCGTTGAAAACTTAACCTATATTGTCATCAATCACCAAAAAGGGGGATATTGTAAGTGCATCTAGTGCCCCTTAGTGATTTTGGTGTATTGAAGACTTATAGGTTAAGGGACTAATGTGTTTATGAGTGTACATAGGTCTATAAGTCTATGAGGAGTTTGATATTTACAGAGAAAGTCGACCCCTAAAAATGAAGTTCTTCGTCTGAAGACTTTGGTATTCTGAAGACTTTGAAAGTGAAGAAATTGGTGTGACCTTGAAGACTTGGTATTCATTTGAGGAACATGAAGCGTGAAGACTTTTGTTTTCGTAGTTTCATTTTCTCTTTCTTGAGTCATAGGAAACACCGTACTGTTAAATGGGGTCGAGGAAATACTAAGGAAAAATTTCCATGTGATGCTCAACTCAAAATCCTACACGTACCAATCCCTTCGAGTGAAGCCTTTGGAAATCTCTTACAGTTCAGTCAATTTCTTCAGTGACAGAGATGAAGTTCTTCTAGTCGCTGAGGAATTTGTTCTGACTGAGGAGTTAGGAATTCGCCAGTGCGGATTGCCTACACAGTGAGGAACATGATATCCCTGAGGAACATGAGAGTCAAATTTCCGACCGTTGTTGTGCTACGCGCTAGCTGTCCCAAAAATATATTATCCACATAACGGTCATATCATTGAAAGTCATTTATGTCTTATCATGTCGGGCTGCTCCCTAGGCTATAAATAGCCGCCCCCTACAACCACTAGCTGGTTGGCTGCTCCGAAGAACTTGACACTTGTCATTTGAGAGCAACCCATCCTCCGAGGACTTTGAGCGAAAATCATCGAGTGAGGAAAAACCCAAAAACCAAATCCCTACAAACCCAAAGTAATTGAGCATCACTGAAGAGATTGATCCTGCGTGGATCCGACGCTTGTTACCTTTGAAGACTGTGCTTCTTCCAGACGGTTAGGCGTCATGGTCTAGAGCATCCAAGAGGAATTGTGGATCGCCGAGTGACCAAGTGTGTGAAGGTTTGGAAGTCACCTGAAGACTTACCACGAGTGATTGGACGAGGTCTGTGTGACCTTAGTTCAAGGATATACGCTGAGGACTTGGTGTCCTGAGCTGCGTGCTCAGCGACTGGCTGCCCGGGACTGTGTGTCCTCGAGTTTAAATACTGAGCCGCTCCAAACAGACGTACAACTGAGACAACAGCTGGAACTGGTCTACCAAATCATTGTCTTCACCAACCTAACTGGTTCTATTTCCTCAACTCTTTCATTTCCTCATATCTGTGTTTGAAGACTTTGACTGAAGACTTTCTCTATTTCCTCAGTTCAATTTCTTCAATCTGTTTGTCTTCATCTTGTGTTATCCTGTGTTTATGCTTTCTGTACTCTGTGATTGTCTTCATTTCATCATGATGACCATGCATGTATTCTGTTATGCTTACTTCTGAGTACTTATTCCGCTGCAAGTAGTTCTTCGCTAAGGAATTTCCTCACCGGCAAATTCCTCAGTGAAGAATTCATAAAAATCGCCTATTCACCCCCCCTCTAGTCGATATAACGCACTTTCAACAGGATGCTGGCGATATCTTCAAAGAACATTGCAACAGCAGCTAGGCTTCACAGCAACATATGGTAAGCCAGTGTGTTTTAGTACAATTGAAATGTAATGCGAGTGGGCCGCTTTCTTGGCTTGTGCCCTCAACGTGTAATCCTACCGAATTACAAATAGTTCAGTTGTCTGGTTAGCTGTATCCCTTGATTCGAATGCTTGTTTGTTGTTACGCTATACCTGAGTTGACCAATATGTCAGCAGTGCCTGCTGTACTAATGTAAAGAAATTCATGCCTATTTCATTTGAGTCCTTAACTTTTCCTCTCAACTTCATCACAAGACTGTCTTCGTAGTTTATATGAGGCCACACTGTTAAGTGCTTTCTCAGATTATTTCAACTGCTTAGATGCCTTGGCAACTTAAATATAGCGGTTGTACACTCCCATTCAACTAGGGATGTCAACTAGGTGCCGTTTAATCCCGATTAAAGTCCACTAGTGGTATGATAGTTCAAAAGAGTTTTTGTTTTTTGTGGAAAATGAACTAGGGAGGTAGCAAAAACTAACTAGATGGGACTGGCGGATGTCGTTTATTTGCCACTTACATCCCTAGTTTCATCTTACCATTTTAATTTCTTTTCGGCTGATGCTGCTTCGAACCATTTAAATATAGTTTGCCATGCTCGACAATAATTCGTCCGTCGTTTACCATGTAAGCTTACTGCCTGGATCATACAAAAACTATCTCTTACTTTTGTCCAGCGGAAACCTTTCAGGATGCCGTTCACACTAGGACACAATGTACAACCCCAGAATCCACTACTTGTAAAACGACTATAGGTGAAATGGACACTAATGGCGCACCACATGTGTGGTGCGCCATTAGAATATAGCAATGTCGCACCACATACAGGTACGCCATTATAAATATATTACTAATGGCGCACCTGGTGTGTGGTGCGCCATTAGAAGTTTTGAAAAAAAATTGTTACTAATGGCGCAGCGTGGGATAGTGCGCCATTACTAGTTGACACAGTAATGGCGCACCAAACCCACCGTGCGCCATTAGTAGTTTTGAAAAAAAAAGTAAAAAAAAATTGTTAGTAATGGCGCACCAGTGGATAGTGCGCTATTACTATGTTTTTTCCCAAAAAATAATTAAAAAAATTCAATTTTTTTTTCAAAACTAGTAATGGCGCACCATGGTGTGGTGCGCCATTACAAGTTAAACTAGTAATGACGCACCACCCCACGTGCGCCATTACTAACTTGGCCCAACACCGAATGCACCCCACCTCCCTGTGGACCGCCTTTTCAGTTTTTAAAATAATAAAAGAAAATGATGGAAATATCAAAAAAATAAAAGAAAATAAGTTTCCCATGTGATATGTGGAATAGTTGTTGGGAAAATTTACAAATATGAATTTTGACTTTATTTGCAAAATCTCTCTGGAAATTTGTAAAATGGGCATAAATTTTGCATACGAACTCGGATTAAAATTTTTTTATATGAAAAATCATCTACTCAAAAAGTTACATTCAAAATCCCCAAAAACCTAACAGAAAAAAAGTTACGGGGCTTTCAAGATCTAGAGGCAAAAACATTCAAAAAAATTGGTTTTGAATTTTTTTTATTTTTTTTTCAAAAAATGATACGTAATATGAACGGGAAGTTTGAAATATTTTTCAAAATTTCATCATAGTCATGAAAATGAACAAAGTCCTAGACAACAACAAGGTATAATAGGATTGATATGCTAGATATATCAACAAGTGCCTGTGAAGTGAGATGTTGCTGGGGTTGGATAGAACTCTGAAGTTAAGCGTGCTTGGGCTGGAGTAGTGTGAGGATGGGTGACCTTTCGGGAAGTTTGACCACGGAGTGCGATTTGACCTGAGATTAAGCATATTGACACGAGATTAAACCATAGTGACCTGAGATTAAGAAAAAAACGAAAAAAAATTAATGGCGCACCGCTGGTGCGCCATTAGAATACCAGATTCTAATGGCGCACCATGGAGTAGTGTGAGGATGGGTGACCTTTCGGGAAGTTTGACCACGGAGTGCGATTTGACCTGAGATTAAGCATATTGACCCGAGATTAAGCCATAGTGACCTGAGATTAAGAAAAAAACGAAAAAAAATTAATGGCGCACGAGCGGTGCGCCATTAGAATACCAGATTCTAATGGCGCACCACTGGTGCGCCATTAGAAAAAAAATCTAATGGCGTGATGCTAGTGGCGCACCGGTAGTGCGCCATTAGAAGGCAAAACTGGTGCGCCACTAGCATGCCTTTTCCTAGTAGTGATCTATTTTTGGAAGCAGTGCGCCATCCATGTTACCAGATGGTAGCAGTTCAGAGGCAACACCGCCGGAGAGCAGTCTGAGCACATATATTATAGTGCTTGAGGCTCTACTAGAGGCAGAAAGAGATGGTGTGGCTGCCATGAATGAGGTACTCTTTATCTTGCAGCTGGAAATTACGGAATTAGCGGCACGCATTATGCAAGCAACCCAAGAATTGGAGGAAGTAAGAATGTTGCATTTGAATACGGAGGAGGTCCTACTGTTTCTGCTATCTGAAGCCGAAGGTAATCCCGGTACTTCTTTAGATACCAGTTTAAATTGTCATTAGATTATTGTACTTGCATGCTGTGTCATGTCTCTGAATGGATTATGTTGCAAGACCCCCTATGTTGTCCATGTGTTGTAATGATCCAAATTTTTTAGGCGAGGTAATCCTCAGTACTTGTATGATTGACATAAGGTGAACTGTTTTTCGTGTGAGCATATTGTATTGGATGAAATAACTGTTTGAATCAGAGTGTATCCAACCTACTGAATTCAAAGATCACGGCATTTCTAAATCATAATCATATATAAAGGTGGAATAAATCTTTGTTGTGGTTTGGAAGAAATAAATAAGAAAACATATAATTATCTGTGGATATTCGTAATCGAATACAAATTGGATTTGAATTTAGTTTGCCAGGTCCCAGGGCAAACGTGAATGCTAATTCTCCCAAGTTTTGAACGAAGCGGCTAGACACCCACTATAATTTGTGGGCAGCCCGAAGCAAGTGTTTGCGAGATGGAAATTACTGTCTACCCCTGACACTTGACATCCTTATCGACCGGATTTACACTGCTGTCGATAGAGGTAGACTAGTAACTTCAATCAGACATGACACGACAGCCTCTGAGCCCATTCAGACACGGTGGGCGCCAAACGTGGGCGGCAAAACACATTTGATTCAAGCTCGTCCGAAAGACATGTGTCTCTTCTTCCATTTCCCGATTCATACGCGGTGGGCGGCAAAAAAAACTCTCCTGTCCGAAATCGATGTAGGCTAATATTTTAAATAGGGGCAGATGTGTAACTTCCATCAGACGTGACACAACCGCCCTACCTGTCAGCCTCGTTCGTACAACGTGGGCGCCAACCGTGGGCAGCAAAACACCCTCTCCTCGCCCGAAATAGTTACCGGCAAATATTTGGGAGATGCAAGATTACCGTCCTATCCCCAACCGACACGATGTCCGAAATTTTAAACGGGGGATAAGTTCATAACTTTCCCCCATTTCAGAGAAGCGCGTCCCGAAGTTTCAGATCCCCCCTCCCCTCCATTTCCCCATTCATACACCGTCGGCGGCACGACAACCTCCGCACTGTGGCCAGGCTCCTCCGTATGCCACCCCATCCTCCACCTTGCCGGAGCCGCTACCCCTACCCCGTCGTCCACTGCAAGAGATGGACGTCTCTCATCCACGGCGCTGGACCAGGATCCTTTCATCGCCTCCTCTCGCTTCATCGGCGCCGTCATCTACCTTGTCGTTGCCGCTCCTACGACCGCCTCGTCCACGGCAACATGATATATCCCCCGACCCGGCCGTATGCCGTCTAAAGACTTCTTCCCCGCCGCCGACAGCCATCGCACCCGCAGCACCCTCAACGTATCAGCATAGGCCTACACGGCGTCGCAAGAGAGGTGGTACTCTTCCATATGTGCTTAAGTTATTGATCTCACGCGGAAAATAGATCGTAATTTGTTTACTGTACTTTTCTTGTCCGTACCAAATCGTAGTGGCTAGTTAAAAGCAAACATTGGTTGCGAAGTAGCTTTGCCCGGTTTGCACCTTCAGATCCGCCCATGGCACGGGCACTATACTCGTAAAGCGTATGGTTTCCCCCTTTATATTCACCACCATCATCGTAGGTGCTTCGTGTCGTGCTAGCACTGCTCCCTCAAGACCTCAACCCAAAGCTTACGTGTTGAAATACGAATCTGATATGATGCTCATATCACTAAAACAGAGAACGTTTAATTGGTCACCCAATGTTCCTATATTCGTTTCGAAAAGCATCTGCGCCACCCACTGGTCCAGCTAGTTCCACTTTCCTGATTTTTCTCTTGATGCTTAGGGTTTTCCCCTTTTATCTACTCTACTATGATCTTCGTAGGTGCTTTCTGTCGTACTAGCATTACTCCACCCTTCAAGCTAAACAACACAACACTCAGAATTCAAAAGCTTAGTTGTTCAAATATGATTGTGATATGATACTGATATTAGTTAACTGACACATTTAATTGGTTAGCTAAAGGTCCCACTTGAGTTTCCAAATGCATGTCCGACATATAGAGAGACAACATAATTGCATTTCTTTGTCACTTGTTGACCGTACTTTCTTGTCCATACCAAATCTTAGTTGTTATTTTAAAGCAAACATCGGTTGCTAACTACCCTTTGCGCGGTTTGCAGCTTCAGATCTGCCATCTAACTGCCACGGTCAACACTGTACTCATCATGCTTATGTTTTCCCCATTTTATGATGACCACAATCAGCTACGTGGTTCGTGTCGTAATCGCACTACTCCACCCATCGAGCTAAACAAGCTTAGTTGTACAAATTCATATCTGATATTATTGCTGATATTAGTAAAACTGAGAGATGTTTAATTGGTGAGCTAAATGTTCCTACTTTAGTTTCGAAATGCATGTGAGCCACATATGGAGAGACCGGAAAGAATAGTATTTCTCTGTGCGCTCTGGTTCATCATGGGTGGCCAACGGACATTGTATTGAAAGACTTGTAATATCTTCAATCTGCTTGCTCTTCTGCTCTTCTTTAAGATGATACTCTTCTCTTGTGATCGACTGGTCAGGTCGAGTTGTCCTCCCTTAGCATATTTTGAATCTGTCAGGTCGGGTCGACTTGTTCTTCTTTACTATATGTTGAAGCTATCATCTACGAAGTTTCGTCACTTTTGGAGCTCTCATATTTTGAGTAGTAGGCCACATTATATTAATGCACACAACAAATTACAGCATGCATGGCATCTTTTAAAAGAATTGCAGAGATAGCACAAAGGGGTTTACAGGGAGGCAGTATTGGATTAGAATCACTTCTGCATTACAAAGAAAATCTCACTTGTTTTTATGTTTTCTTGCATGTCAGATATTGAACATTATCAAAATGAATATGAGAATGGGTGCACGAGAGGAATATTGCGGAACGATCCACTGGCTAACAAACTTGGCATGGTGGAGGATGGCCTATCTTATTCACCCATCAAGGTGCTTGCTCTAACTTTGCAAAGTTGTATTGGTCGCATATATTTTGCATCTGAGCTCTTGCATTACTTCTACTTTGTTACACCATCTGCTTAGTTTAAGCATCATATATGATTATATGCCATACCTATCCATTTTCTGTACCTATTCCATGTGTCGTCACACTATGTTTTTCTAGTCAAATGTTGTTCTTTCGTAATAGATGTCCAAAAGGAAGAGGGTGAGTGCAGATCCTCAAGGAGTACAAACTAGGTATTTGGAAAAGGTAGTGATACATGTTAAATCAGATAGATCAGCAGCCACAGAAAACACAGGCCCAACTGTACCACACTTTACCCCTACTCCAGTGGCCAAACCCCTATTAGAACTGCTGGGTGCCCAGCGTCAGGTACTGTCTATGATATCAATTCGAAATTTGAACTCCTAAATTTCTGCTTGTGCCTTACCTTGTCTCTTGTATGAAAACTAATTTCAGATTAATCTCCTTGCTCAAAGGATCATACGATCTCAAAACAACAATGGGCTGCGCATTGCTCTTGTCAGTACCTCTCTCCCTTTTGCCTTGTAATGATGTACTTAATTAATTGCTATTTGATTATGTATCATCAGTCTGCACCTGAGCTTCATTATCCTCTGTTTCTTCCAATATTCTTTGATCTATATTTACTCTTTGCAAAATGTAGAATAATGGCAACGCTTATAAAGAATTTTCTTTGGGGAATTTATTGAATTATCCTTCCATCAACATGGAGAAGGGCTTTGTCCAGCCCGTGTTAACATGTAATGTAAGTTCATCCTTCTCAAGCCTTCAAACTTTGTTCTAGTATAGATTTGGATAGGCATCAGTTCCTCCACTGTTGTTTGCTTTGCAGTTTACATCTGATTGGATGTTTGCAACAACTACCAGTTTGAAATTGTAGTTGTAAAAACATGTTCCTTATGCAGAACAGATCCATTTATTTGCTTATATAATTGTGAAACCTGTTATGTGTCTCCTTGTTTCTCTTTCAGAGTCGTATCTCTTATTCCAGGCAGAACTTTAGGGAAGATAGCGAGATGACCCCAAGGTCCTGTCTTGATGAAGACAGTGAGTTGAAGCTACTCACCAGCAGGTGTGAGACAACCTCTATGCAGTCGCTGCCTCAATCAGTTCGACTTCTTCAGTCTCAACTTAAAGTGGAAAGGCTTGCTTTAGCTCAGCTCCGACTTGAAGTCAAAGATGCAATGAAGATGTCAGAGGACTGCCGTGCGCACCATCATGCCTTAAATCTAGTGTTGATGCATCTATCATTGACACAACTGAGGTCTACTTAGCTTCTTCAGCTGCTTGCGGGGCCCGAGCTTGCCAGGCCTAGTGCCTTCTGAAGTGCTCTCAGTTTTGTATATTCTTTTGTCGGCGCATTTATTTGCACCGGTGGCGAACTTTGATGCCCAGTGGATGTAATATGTGATAGCCGTGATAGCCTAGCGTAAGTTGCTTGCTTATTTATTTCCTTGTTGTCTTGTTTATTTGTTTGCTTGTAGTCATTGTAGTTCTTTTGCCGCGGTTTGCTTGTGGCCCAACATATTAATGGACCACAAACGGGCCGACTGTAACCACAAGCAGAAAATGACAATAACGGGCCGTAAGTAAACGAATGTTGGAAATGAGCCCAAGAATAAATGGGCTCCGAGAAGGCCGAAAGATAACATGGGCTGGAAACGGCCCAATGGAATAACGGGCCGTTAATGGGTATAAAGTGATACACTATTCATTACGGGCCAGTTTCACCACGGGCCGCTAATGGGTGTAAAGTGATACACTGTTCATTATGGGCCAGTTTCACCAGGGGCCGTTAATAGGCCAAGAGTTACATAGGGCCTCATATGGGCCGAAAGACGTCATGGGCCATACATGGGTGATACGACCATTTTGCATCATGCTTTTATATCGATATTTATCGCTTTATGGGCTGTTATTTCACGTTATGTCACAATACTTATGGCTATTCTCTCTTATTTTACAAGGTTTACATGAAAAGGGAGAATGCCGGCAGCTGGAATTCTGGGCTGGAAAAGGAGCAAATATTGGAGACCTATTCTGTGCAACTCCAAAAGTCCTGAAACTCCACGGAATGTCTCAAAATAAATAAAGAAAAATCATCGCCAAAGATGAAGGCCAGGGGGCCCATACCCTGCTTACGAGGGTGGGGGGCGCGCCCTACCCCATAGGCGCCCCTACCTCGCGGGCCCCCTGGTGGCTCTCCGATGCCCATCTTCTCCTATATGAAGTCTTTCGATGAGAAAAAAAATCAGAGGCAACCTTTCGGGACGAGACTCCGCCGCCACGAGGTGGAATCTTGGCGGAACTAATCTAGGGCTCCGGTAGAGCTGTTCTGCCGGGGACACTTCCCTCCGGGAGGGGGAAATCATCATCATCACCATCACCAATGCTCCTCTCATCGGGAGAGGGCAATCTCCATCAACATCTTCATCACCACCATCTCATCTCCAAACCCTAGTTCATCTCTTGTATCCAATTCTTGTCTCCAGGTCCGGGATTGGTGCTAGTAGGTTGCTAGTAGTGTTGATTACTCCTTCTAGTTGATGCTAGTTGGTTTATTTGGTGGAAGATCATATGTTAAGATCCTTTATGCATATTATTACCCCTCTGATTATGAACATGAATATGCTTTGTGAGTAGTTACGTTTGTTCCTGAGGACAAGGGAGAAGTCTTGCTATTAGTAGTCATGTGAATTTGGTATTCGTTCGATATTTTGATAAGATGTATGTTGTCTAACCTCTAGTTGGTGTTATGTGAACGTCGAATACATAACACTTCACCATTATTTGGACCTAGAGGAAGGCATTGGGAAGTAATAAGTATATGATGGGTTGCTAGAGTGACAGAAGCTTAAACCCTAGTTTATGCGTTGCTTCGTAAGGGGCTGATTTGGATCCATATGTTTCATGCTATGGTTAGGTTTACCTTAATACTTTTGTTGTAGTTGCGGATGCTTGCAATAGAGGTTAATCATAACTGGGATGTTTGTTCAAGTAAGAACAGCACCCAAGCACCGGTCCACCCACATATCAAATTATCAAAGTACCAAACGCGAATCATATGAACGTGATGAAAACTAGCTTGACGATATTCCCATGTGTCCTCGGGAGCGCTTTTCCTATTATAAGAGTTTGTTCCGGCTTGTCCTTTGCTACAAAAAGGATTGGGCCACCTTGCTGCACCTTATTTACTTTTGTTACTTGTTGCTCGTTACAATTTATCTTATCACA
>LR880972.1:949495149-949509267 GCA_904067115.1 Aegilops sharonensis | reverse complement strand
ATATTTACAAATATGAATTTCGACTTTATTTGCAAAATCTCTCTGGAAATTTGTAAAATGGGCATAACTTTTGCATACGAACTCGGATTAAAAAGTTTTTTATATGAAAAATCATCTACTCAAGAAGTTACATTCAAAATCCCCAAAAACCTAACAGAAAAAAAGTTACGGGGCTTTCAACATCTAGAGGCAAAAACATTCAAAAAAATTGGTTTTGAAATTTTTTTTATTTTTTTTCAAAAAATGATACGTAATATGACCGGGAAGTTTGAAATATTTTTCAAAATTTCATCATAGTGATGAACATGAACAAAGTCCTAGACAACAACAAGGTATAATAGGATTGATATACTAGATATATCAACAAGTGCCTGTGAAGTGAGTGTAGCGACCCGACCTCAGATGGTCAAGTCTCTGTGCTTCTGTGTCATCCCTGGATCGGTAATGCTGACACACACAGTACTCGAAGGATTTATAACAAAGTAGCAATCACACACTTATTACATCGAATGTCTCAAAAGAGAACTTATTACAATAATATGGCTTAAGGCCATCTAATACGATAACAGTGGAAGGCTTGGAAGATAAAGTGAGTCCATCAACTCCAACGGCATAGCTGAGCTGCACGGCAACGACCTATCGAACCTTACTCCTCGTCTGAAAAGTCTGCAACATAATACGATGCAGCCCGAGAACGGGTCAGCACATGGAATATGTTGGCAATGTAACACAATAGAGCAATAACAGAATAATGCTAACACTACATGCATGTTTGGCTGGTGGAAAGCTCTACGGTTACAGTTTGCGGAAAGCTAATTTTCCCCGACATCAAAGGAATAAATTTTAATTTAACTATCATGGTGGTTGAAACATCATTGATAAGGTATAACCCCAACTCAATCCCAATTAAAGTAATTAACAATCCAACAATATTAATTTAGAGTGTTGAGATACATGTGAATACTCAAGTGCTAGATACTCAGAATTGTCCATAACCGGGGACACGACTAACCATGATTAGATTGTACACTCTGCAGAGGTTTGCGCACTTTTCCCCACAAGACTCGATCGCCTCCGTTGATTTCTTGCACTACATGGTGTTTGAGAAACGGATGACCGAGACACAGTCTTTCAGAAACATTAACTATCTACTCCGGGTAGACCATACCAAACCTACAAAACCCACTACCTGCTGATCTACCTCTTCAAGAGCTTCACGTAACTTACTCAACTATGCTAGAGCCCATAATAGCTTGTGGCTGCACACGGAAGTTTCTAGTATGAATAATCTCAGTTCCCTTTGAGCCTGGGTGGCGGTCCATAGGAAGATCACACGGGTACCCCAGGATTTCCAAAAATAACAGACAACACTGGGTTCCCCATGTGCCTCAATCCACCCAGATGTGTATTAAAGTTGCCACCTTAAAGTAAACCATCAATTAACAATCTCACATCTGTCATGGATAACACTCAAACCCAAACCACGTCTACGAGCATAGCATAGCAATATAAGCAATACGTAGAAGTAACTCCTAAGGGTTTGATAATAACAGGGCAATAGGTTCCTACCTCATCATCTACTTCCCAACCCACAAGTTAATGACATCCTAATCATGCAATGTTTGAGGGTTGAAACTAATGCATAAAACTGGGTATGAAAAGAGTATGATCAAAGTGTTACTTGCCTTGCTGACGATCCGGGAACCCTAGAGAATCGTAGTAACACGCTTCGCACTCTGGGAATTCTATCGCAAAAAAACAACAGCATACATAAGCAACAAGCAAGGATGCACAAACGAAACTTCAACTGAAAGAGGTTGACCGGAGAGTTCAACTTAAGAACCCCGGTTCACAAGAAGAATCAAACCAAACGGAGCAACGAAACTCAAACGGCGAAAGCAATAAGATCCGTTTACTAATCTGAACTAGGGTCAAATCTTACAGACGCAAAAACTTGTTTGAGTTGGATATTCGGAAAGAGGCTTTCGAGATGAAACTCCAGGTGCTTGAATCGCCTGATTCCGATAAACGAGCGAAAAGTTATACAAGTTCGAACATCGGATCAGAAATCGCGATCAGAAAAATCGCGGAATAAATCCGATAAAAAGAAAAATGGCGAACGGCTATACGAACGAACGTTCGTTAGCAGAAACAAAACAATGAACACGTTCATTAAAACGAACGAACGAGCGAACGCTCGCTAAGTAAATAACCAAAAAAACCGATCTAAATAAATAAAAAACGAACTAGGGTTTTTTTCTTAAAAAAACGAACTAGGTCGTCAGGCGGGCGGGCGGCTCCGGCGGGGCTCGGCGAGGGCGCGGGGTGGCGGCGGGGTGCGGGGTGGCGGCGGGAGTGGCGGCGGTGGCTAGAGGCGGCGGCGGCGACTCGGCGGCGGCGGCTCGGGGCTCGGGCCGCGGGGCGGCTCCGGGCTCCGGGAGGGGCGGCGGTGGTGGTGGTTTAGAGGGGGGGCGGCGGTATATTAAGGTTGGGGGGGTCCGACTTGGGGAGGGGATCGGGCGGCGGAAGGCGGCGGCGACCTGGACTCTCCGAGTCCGGCGGCGGCACAGCGGGGGAGGCGGTGGCGCGGGCGGGCCGGCCTGGCTCGGCTGGGCCCTTGGCCCAGTCGGGCGCGGGTCCTTTTTTTTTAAACGTTCTGCCGAAACTTATAAAAATCCTAGAAAAATAAATAGAAATCTAAAAATACCAAAACAAGTTTTCTTTGTCTAAATAAAATATTTAGAACAAGATGAACTTTTCTTGGCCCCTAAAATGCAATTTTTAAAACATGCAAATTTTCTAGGGCAAATAAAATTCAAAATAAATCAAATAAAATCCAAATAATGATTTTAACATTTTTCCTCCGATATTTCAATTATTTTTGGAGAAGTCATATTATCTCCCCTCATTTATTATTTAAAAATGAAATATTTTCCGGAGAGAAAAAATAATAAAATCAAAATCCTCGTCTTCATTATTTGATAAAATTCAAATATGAAAATCAGAAAATCCCCAACTCTCTCCGAGGGTCCTTGAGTTGCTTAGGATTTCGAGGATTGCAAACGAAAATGCAATAAAATATGATATGCATGGATGACCTATGTATAACATGCCAAATTGAAAATTTGGGATGTTACAAACCTACCCCCCTTAAGATGAATCTCGCCCTTGAGATTCGGGTTGGCTAGAAAATAGGTGCGGATGGTCCTTGCGAATATCATCTTCTCGCTCCCAGGTGGCTTCCTCCTCTGTATGGTGGCTCCACTGAACTTTGCAAAACTTGATAACCTTGCTGCGAGTGACTCGACTGTCGAAATCAAGAATCTTTACTGGCTTCTCCTCATAAGTCAAATTACTATCCAACTGTATCGCCTCTAGGGGCACTGTATCCTTTAATGGTATATCGGCCATCTCAGCGTGGCACTTCTTCAGCTATGATACGTGAAACACATCGTGAACTCCTGACAATCCTTCAGGTAACTCCAGCTTGTAGGCAACTTCTCCCATCCGTTCCAAAACACGATACGGTCCTACAAATCTTGGGGCTAACTTTCCCTTTACTCCAAAACGTTTCACTCCCCTCAAGGGTGATACTCGCAGATAGGCTCTGTCTCCAATTTCATAGGTTACTTCCTTGCATTTTGAATCTGCATAACTCTTCTGTCTAGACTGAGCAATCTTTAGTCTTTCTCTGATCAGTTTAACCTTTTCCTCTGATTCCTTGATCAAATCTGGTCCAAACAACTGACGGTCTCCAACCTCATCCCACATCAATGGTGTTCTACATCTGCGTCCATACAGAGCTTCGAACGGTGCCATCTTCAAACTGGCCTGGTAGCTGTTGTTGTACGAGAACTCTGCGTACGGCAAATTGTGATCCCAACTAGATCCATAATCTAGCGCACAGGCTCTCAACATGTCCTCCAGAATTTGGTTGACTCTCTCTGTCTGTCCATCCGTCTGCGGGTGGAACGCGGTACTAAACTCCAATCTGGTACCCAAGGTCTGGTGTAGCTGATGCCAAAACTTTGAAGTAAACTGTGTTCCTCTATCTGATTCGATGCTCCTCGGAACTCCGTGCAAACATACGATCCTGGTCATATATATCTTGGCCAACTTGGCACTTGTATAACTTGTTTTCACTGGGATGAAGTGAGCTACTTTGGTCAAACGATCCACAACTACCCATATTGAATCATATCCTGCCTTGGTTCTGGGTAATCCGGTGATAAAATCCATGCCAAGTTTGTCCCACTTCCATTTGGGTATTGGCATAGGCTGCAACAGTCCTGCTGGCTTCTCATGCTCTGCCTTCACTCTCTGACATACATCACATACGGCTACATACTCGGCAATATCCTTCTTCATACCAGTCCATCAGAAACGTTCCTTCAAGTCCAAATACATCTTGGTGTTTCCGGGGTGAATCGAGTATGGGGAGTCATGGGCCTCCTGAAGTATTAACTTCCTGATCTCCGGATTGTTGGGCACATAAATCTGGTCCTCAAACCACAAGGTATCGTGCTCATCCTCGCGAAAACCTTTGGCTTTTTCTTCGCCCATCTTCTCTCTTATCTCAGCAATCTCTTTGTCCTCCTTCTGAGCTTCTCGAATCTTGTTCAATAACGTCGACTGAACCTCCATTGTTGCAAGAAAACCTCTTGGAACAATCTCCAATCGAAGTTCCATGATCTCCACAGCTAACTCCTTTGGCAATCCTTTGCTTTCAAGGATATTGGCATAACTCTTTCGGCTCAAAGCGTCTGCTACGACGTTGGCCTTTCCTGGATGATAGTGTAGCTTCATGTCGTAATCCTTTATAAGTTCCAGCCATCTCCTCTGTCTGAGGTTTAACTCCTTCTGTGTGAAAATGTACTTCAAACTCTTATGATCTGTGTACACGTCGCAACGGTTTCCAATAAGATAATGTCTCCAGGTCTTCAGCGCATGTACTACAGCTGCTAACTCCAAATCATGCGTGGCATAGTTCAACTCATGTGGCTTTAGTTGCCGTGAGGCATACGAAACAACTTTTCCGTCCTGCATAAGAACACATCCAAGTCCCGAGCGAGAGGCGTCACAATACACTTGAAACTCCTTATGTATATCTGGCAATGTCAGCACTTGGACTGTAGTCAACCGTTTCTTCAACTCTTGAACACTGGCCTCACAATCCTCTGTCCATGTGAACTTAGTATCCTTCTTTAGCAATTCAGTCATTGGCTTAGCAATCTTGGAAAAATTCTCAATGAATCTCCGATAATATCCTGCCAGTCCAAGGAAACTACGGATCTCGCCGACTGAAGTGGGTGCCAACCATTCAGTGACTGACTGAACCTTACTGGGATCTACTGCTATACCCTCTCCTGATATAACATGCCCAAGAAATCCAACTTCCTCCAACCAAAACTCGCACTTGCTGAATTTGGCGTATAACTGGTGTTCCCTGAGTTTCTCGAGAACCAAACGTAGATGTTCCGCGTGCTCCTCTTCGTTCTTCGAGTATACCATAATATCATCAATAAACACCACAACGAACTTGTCCAAATACTCCATGAACACCTTGTTCACCATACTCATGAAATAGGCAGGAGCGTTAGTCAGTCCAAATGACATGAGCGTATATGTGACAAACACGTATCATCACGGAAGTGTTATTTTTTGTAGTGTGAGTAGTTTACAATAGACCTTCGGGTCCATAGTTATTAGCTAGATGGCTTCTTCTCTCTCTTGGAATCTCAATACAAACTTCTCCTCGATCTTCTTTGAGATCTAATCGATGTAACTCTTTTTGCAGTGTGTTTGTCGATATCCGATGAATTGTGGGTTTATGATCAAGTTTATCTATGAGAAATATTTGAATCTCCTCTGAATTCTTTTATGTGTGATTAAGTTATCTTTGCAAGTCTCTTTGAATTATCAGTTTGGTTTGGCCTACTAGATTGATCTTTCTTGCAATGGGAGAAGGGCTTAGCTTTGGGTTCAATCTTGCGGTGTCCTTTCCCAGTTACAGCAGGGGCAACAAGGCACGTATTGTATTGTTGCCATCGAGGATAAAAAGATGGAGTTTATATCATATTGCATGAGTTTATCCCTCTACATCATGTCATCTTTATTAATGCGTTACTCTGTTCTTCATGAACTTAATACTCTAGATGGAGGCAGGAGTCGGTCGATGTGTGGAGTAAGAGTAGTAGATGCAGGCAGGAGTCGGTCTACTTGTCACGGACGTGATGCCTATATACATGATCATGCCTAGATAATCTCATAACTATTCGCTTTTCTTTCAATTGCTCGACAGTAAATTGTTCACCCACCGTAATACTTATGCTATATTGAGAGAAGCCAATAGTGAAACCTATGGCCCCCGGGTCTATCTTTTATCATATAAAGTTTATCATCTACTTTTATTTGCATCTTTTACTTTCCAATCTATATCATAAAAATACCAAACATATATATCTTATCATATTATCTCTATCAGATCTCACTTTCGCAAGTGGCCGTGAAGCGATTGACAACCCCTTTATTGCGTTGGTTGCGAGGTTCTTTTTTTTTTGTGTAGGTGCGTGGGACTTTTGAGGAGCCTCCTACTGGATTGATACCTTGGTTCTCAAAAAATGAGGGAAATACTTACGCTACTTTGCTGCATCACCCTTTCCTCTTTAAGGAAAACCAACGCAAGCTCAAGACGTAGCAAGCGGCCGCGGTGGTGGTGTTGTTGCCGGTGAAGGAGTAAAGCTGACCGAAGCTACTGCAGCTCATTAGCGGGGTCCAAGTGGCTAGATCCTTCACAAAAAAACCAAATGGGTAAAATTCAATGGTGACAGAATTATCAATGCAAAAATAACGAACAGAGATGAGATTTGTCACAATGCGAAGAGAATAGATAATGTTTTGAAGATGAAAGGGCCGAGAGGTGAGTCTGGTGGATCCAGTGGCGACTACAGGAAGGTGGGACCCATCCCCTACAATCATACTGCGAGAAGAATGCTTGGAAGGAGAACAAAATGTGTCGAGGTTTCCTGGGTTCCTTGACACGTCAGAAGAGGTGCCCGAGTCAAGATACCACTCGCCAGGCTGCTGCTGCATGGAAATGTTCTGCGTGGCTCCGATTAGACCGGCTTGATCCCATTATGGCAGTGGTGGAGGGTGGCTGGAGGATGACGGCGCACCGGGGTAGACGATGGGGTAGGCGTGGGTGGGGTTGCCGGGTCGTGGACCGAGCACCCCAGGGCGTTCGGAGGCACCCAAGGCACGCGCCCTTGGGGAGGGTACGGCATGCCCCATGGGGCTAAGTACCCCATGCCGGAAGTGGTGCCCCCGGCATGAGATGTTGCTGGCCCCGCCCGCAGTTGGGGCCGCCGCTGATACGTCTCCAATGTATCTATAATTTTTGATTGCTCCATGCTATATTATCTACTGTTTTGGACCATATTAGGCTTTTTTATCCACTTTTATATTATTTTTGGGACTAACCTATTAACCGGAGGCCCAGCCCAGAATTGCTGTTTTTTTTTGCCTATTTCTGAGTTTCGAAGAAACGGAATATCAAACCGAGTCCAAACGGAATGAAACCTTCGGGAACGTGATTTTCTCACCGAACATGATCCACGAGACTTCGACCCTATGTCAAGCAACCAACAGGGAAGGCACAAGGTAGGGGGCGCGCCCTCCCCCCCAGGCGCGCCCTCCACCCTCTACATCATCATAGCCTCTCCGATGAAGTGTGAGTAGTTTACCTCACACCTTCGGGTCCATAGTTAGTAGCTAGATGGCTTCTTCTCTCTTTTTGGATCTCAATACAATGTTCTCCCCCTCTCTCGTGGAGATCTATTCGATGTAATCTCCATTTTGTGGTGTGTTTGTTGAGATTGATGAATTGTGGGTTTATGATCAAGATTATCTATGAGCAATATTTGAATCTTCTCTGAATTCTTTTATGTATGATTGGATATCTTTGCAAGTCTCTTCGAATTATCCGTTTGGTTTGGCCAACTAGATTGGTAGTTCTTGCAATGGGAGAAGTGCTTAGCTTTGGGTTCAATCTTGCGGTGTCCTTTGCCAGTGACAGAAGGGGCAGCAAGGCATGTATTGTATTGTTGCCATCAAGGATAACAAGATGGGGTTTTTATCATATTGCATGAATTTATCCCTCTACATCATGTCATCTTGCTTAAGGTGTTACTCTGTTTTCATTAACTTAATTCTCTAGATGCATGCTGGATAGCGGTCGATGAGTGGAGTAATAGTAGTAGATGCAGGCAGGAGTCGGTCTACATGTCTCGGACGTGATGCCTATATACATGATCATACCTAGATACTCTCATAACTATGCTCAATTCTGTCAATTGCTCAACAGTAATTTGTTCACCCATCGTAAAATACTTATGCTCTTGAGAGAAGCCACTAGTGAAATCTATGGCCCCTGGGTCTATTCTCTATCATATCAATCATCCATCACTTTATTATTGGTTTGCTTTTTTACTTTGCTTTTTATTTTACTTTTCATCTTTATACCAAAAATACCAAAAATATTATCTATCATCTCTATCAGATCTCACTCTCATAAGTGACCGTGAAGGGATTGACAACCCCTAATTGCGTTGGTTGCGTTGAGCTATTTGTTTTGTGTAGGTACGAGGGACTTGCGCGTGGCCTCCTACTGGATTGATACCTTGGTTCTCAAAAACTGAGGGAAATACTTACGCTACTCTGCTGCATTATCATCTCCTCTTCGAGGAAATCCAATGCAAGCTCAAGAGGTAGCAAGAAGAATTTCTGGCGCCGTTGCCGGGGAGTCTACGCAAAACTCAACATACCAAGTACCCATCACAATCCCTTATCTCTCGCATTACATTATTTGCCATTTGCCTCTCGTTTTCCTCTCCCCCACTTCACACTTGCCGTTTTATTCGCCCTCTCTTTTCCGTTCGCCTTGATGTCTTTCTTGGCTCGTTTTCTCGCTTGGTTGAAATAGTTGAGTATTTATTCCTAAACAGAGAAGCTAATATCTATGGATCCTCATCCGCTTGCCAATCTTTTTAAGAGATCCAATTATGATGAACCAATTCCTAGTGATTTGGATGCACTAGATTATCTTCATAAGCTTTTGCCTGAAATCCGTAAATCTGAAAATTGTGATGAAGTGCTTCATGATAGATTTTTGAATAAAAAGCATGATTGCAATGATTTTATTATAAATCCTATTGATGTAAATTATGCTAATAATATGCAAAACCCTAAGCTTGGGGATGCTAGTTTTGCTATGTCCAATAGTCATGATTGGGGAGATTCTTCTTATGATCTTAAAAATTTATTTAAGCCCCATGATGAATATAAGATTGATAATAGTGTTTGCAATAATATTGAAAGTGGGTTTGGAAGAGTGTCAACTTTAGATCCCACATATTTGGATAACATTCAATCTTATGAAATTTTTGATAAAAGTGGGCTTGGAGAAATCATGACTTTAGTTAATGATAATCCCACTATTTTGGAAGAGTGTCAACTTTGCATGCATGTGGATCGTGTTGAGAATATGTTATGTGATAGCTATATTGTTGAATTTTCTTATGATCCTACATGTAATTATTATGAGAGAGGAAAATATGGTTATAGAAATTTTCATGATAATAAATTACCTCTCACTACAAAAAAAAATACACTTCCGTGATGATACGTGTTTGTCACAGTAGGCCGCGTTTTTTGTCATGCATGTACATCAATGACAAATTTATGACAGAATCAAGATATTCATACATGTGCTGTCGTAGAAGTGTTCCATGACATTACCAAAATTATCATCACGGAAGTGTCCACTTCCATGACGATAAATCGCGCGTCACAGAAGTGCTTTCGTCAAGGGTGACCGACACGTGGCATCCACGGTAACGGAACGCCGTTAAGCTATCGGGCTGGGTTTTGGATCCGATAACCCATTAACAGCCCCGACCAATGGGAATTTTCCACGTGTAAAATCATCATTGGCTAGAGGAAACACGTGTCGGCTCACCGTTGGGACAGATGTCATCCACTCATTGGACAGAAGGCGCCTATGATACGTCGACACGTGGCACGGCCCAACAGAGGCCCATTCCTATGAAAAGGCCGGCCCATTTGACTTGGTCAAAAGGTGGCGAGCCGGCCCATGTAAAGCCTGTTAACGGCATGTTCGCATATAGCCCATTTACAGCCCGCTAACCCAAGGCCCTTTATGCCCTATCCGAATTAGACCCAGTAGCGTCATCTGGGCCACCCAATATGATTCCAGCCCGTTTTCACTTCTGGCCCATGTATGGCCCATGACGTCTTTCGGCCCATATGAGGCCCTATGTAACTCTTGGCCTATTAACGGCCCGTGGTGAAATTGGCCCGTAATGAACAGTGTATTACTTTACAACCATTAACGGCCCATGGTGAAACTGGCCCGTAATGAACAGTGTATCACTTTATACCCATTAAGGGCCCGTTATTCCGTTGGGCCGTTTCCAGCCCACGTTATCTTTCAGCCTTCTCAGAGCCCATTTATTCTTGGGCTCATTTCTAGCATTCGTTTACTTACGGCCCATTACTGTCATTTTCTGCTTATGGGCCAAATTCAGCTCGTGGTTACAGTCGGCCCGTTTGTGGTCCGTTAACACGTTGGGCCGTTTTCATAGCGTCATGAAATATGGCCTATTAACGATGGTCCGTTATGGTCGGCCCATGAACTGAACATTCCAACTCTATCCCGTTTACGGCCATAATGCGGCCTGTTATTGGCCCATGTTTGGCCAATCGATCATACTGCCCGTATAAGGCCCATTGATGATACGGCTCGTAGAAGGCCCATTGTTTCTGCGGCCCGTAGAAGGCCCATTGTTTATATGGCCCGTGGAAGGCACACTGTTTATACGGTCCGTAGAAGGCCCACTGTTTCTACGGCCCGTAGGTGCAGTGTCACTATAGTAAATATTAGCCCATGGTTATTGTGGCCTAGTTTAAAAAATAGGTTATTGCAGCCACTAGCAAACCGCAGAAAAAGAACTGCACTGACTACAAGCAAACAAATAAACAAGACAACAAGGAAATAAATAAGCAAGCAACTTACACTAGGCTATCACGGCTATTACACATATTACAACCACTGGGCATCAAAGTTCGCCACCAGTGCAAATATAGGGAACACAGCAGCATATAAACGCCGCAGCAAAACAAGTCCAGAACTGAAACCACTTCAGAAGAGCTCAAGAAACAATATCCTGGGTACCCATAATGCTGGCAAGATGCTTAGCAAGCTTATTAACTTTCTCTTGTTTGGCGCTTAAGTCCTCCAGCGCCTGCTGTTGCACCAGAAAGTATGCATCTGAATTCTGCAGGGACTTCCTCAGTCCTTCGGGTTCCTGTCGCATAACATCTGATCGATGTCTTTCAACTTGAAGTTGAGACTCAAGAAGCCGAACTGATTCAGGCAACAAATTCGAAGAGCTGGTGCCAGTAGTGGTAGCCAGAAACTCGAACTCTACATCAAGACAGGACTTTGGGGTTGTCTCAGTGTCCTCAATATAGTTTTTATCAGCTTTCTTGGAGACCAACAGGGATGTCTCACTATCTTGAACCTTATCTGTATTACTTCCTTTACCATTGCATAACAGGGTACTCTTCTCCAATATTTTATCCATGTTCTAAAAGGAAAACAAACAAACACATCTCAGGTTTACAATGTAGTATATGAAACTCATTTTGGTAAACCAGTTCAGTAGTAAGGTGGACAGGATAACAGCATGAAACAAACATATATCTATGTAGTATGGTCACTGTATGGTCTATATCATTCTAGTTTATGTTGCCAAATCAAGATAGTTACAGTTCGAATCATATCTATTTAAGACAAAGCAGCATAGACAGAATATAAGTGTGGGAAACTACACAGCAATAACAACACTTGTAGTGTGCATGGCATGAGAACATAATTGTTTATTCAATTGAAACTGAAATCAACATAGAGCAACTTACAACAGCAAACAGCCAAACACGTTGAAGAAACATGTTTAAAACATACCTGTTGCGCCATTGGAGTTTCAATTGCATCCTTCAAATTTGAAATTGGTTGGTATCAGTAAATACAGTGATGCAAGAGCAAAGTAGTATGAACCATAGCTACGGAACCAGACCTGAGAACAATTCTTCTTCTGCTTTAAGCGTTGACTTCGGGTTCGGAGTGGTGGTCCTCGTGATTTGGGCACTGCAGTTGCCTTACTAACTGCTTGTGTTTGGGTGCTCTGTGGTGGAGACGGTGCTGTGTCAATGGGAACTGGGTGTCTATCTGCTGGGGTTGGGGTTAGAAGGGGTGTAGCTGGTTCTCTGTCCAACTGGGTAGGGGTACAATATGCATGAGTGTGGGTTATGTGTGGTGGGGCTGATTCTTGGGCAAGTACAACCGTGGTTCTATCTGCATCGACAGGTAGCACGATCTTTTCTGAAAACCGTGGTTTTACTCCCACAGATACTGCCATCACTCCCTCCAATTGAAATGGCTGATAAACAAGAAAAGTAATTGAATGTACAGACATTGTAAGATAGACAGGTGCAATGGATAGTAGGGAAGAAAACAGGGCATGAAATAATTCACATTTATGTTGTCTAAGCAAACAGAATAGCAGGACATAATTTCACATATATGATGGCTAATTAAACAGGATAGCATGACACAATTTCACATGTATGATGGCTAACTAAACATGATAGAATGACATACTTCAAAATATGATGACTATGTAAACAGGATGACATGATATAACTATACGATGTGTCTATTAAACTGGTTGTCATGCCATAAATCACAAACATGCCGTCGATGGAAACATGATGGCATGATATATTTCACGGATAGAATGACATAATTTAAAATATGATGACTATGTAAACAGGATGAGATGATATAACAATATTATGTCTTTAGAAAATGGGTTGGCATGCCATAATTCAGATACATGCTTTCTATATAAACATCATGGCATGACATAATTCAAATATATGATTTATATACTAAGGAAGTGAGAAGAGGGCAATTGCATATATGATGTGTCAACTAAGGAGATGGCATTCAATATTGTGTATATGATGTAAAAAATAAGCATTGCAATACAACATATGCATTATATGAGTAATATAACCCTGCCAAGTTTGAGCATACACCTCAGGGGGATAATAGGACTCGTCATCTGCCTCTGAATCCTCCTCTGAAGAGCTATCTGTAACCAGCAAGATATCTGCTTCAGCAGGTAGCATTGTCTGCTCTGAAGACCTTGTTTTCACTCCAGATTTCTCCATCGCCAATTCAAATGGCTGATGCACAGGAAGAGCAGTTGAATATACAAACATTGTCGACAAAAGCAATGAGAAATACAAAAAAAGGACGGCATGATATAATTCACATATATGACGCTTGCCTAAACAGCATGGCATTGCATAATTCACATACATAATGCCTTGCAACAAGATAACATTGCATAATTCACATATATAATGTCTTGCAACAAGATGGCATTGCATAATTCACATATATGGTAATTAGACACTAAACAGGTGGCATTCACACAAAGCATGTCTAAACTAAGCAAATGACATAGCAATGCAAGATACCATACGCACGATATGAGTAACATAACCCTACCAAGTTAGGGCATGCACCTCAGGGGGGAAATATGACTGGTCATCTCTCTCTGAATCCTCCTCTGAGGAGCTATCGATAACCAGCAAGACATGCGCTTCGTCAGATAGCATTGTCTGCTCTCAAGACCTTGTTTTCACTCCAGATTTTTCCATGACCATGCCGAATGGCTAATGCACAGGAAGAGTAATTGAATGTACTAAAATTGTTGACAAATTTAACACATAATAAAAAAATGATGGCATGTTATAATTCACATATAAGATGACTGGCTAACCAGGGTGGCATTGCAAAATTCATGTATATGATGCCTAGCTAGACAAGATGGCATTGCATGATTCACATATACGATAAATAAACAAAACAGATGACATTTACACAAAGCATGTCTAAACTAAGCAGATGACATCTTTAATGTATACAGTAAGCAATGCAAGGCACCATATGCATGATATTACCAACAT
>LR880972.1:949481144-949494812 GCA_904067115.1 Aegilops sharonensis | reverse complement strand
CACTCCAGATTTTTCCATGACCATGCCGAATGGCTAATGCACAGGAAGAGTAATTGAATGTACTAAAATTGTTGACAAATTTAACACATAATAAAAAAATGATGGCATGTTATAATTCACATATAAGATGACTGGCTAACCAGGGTGGCATTGCAAAATTCATGTATATGATGCCTAGCTAGACAAGATGGCATTGCATGATTCACATATACGATAAATAAACAAAACAGATGACATTTACACAAAGCATGTCTAAACTAAGCAGATGACATCTTTAATGTATACAGTAAGCAATGCAAGGCACCATATGCATGATATTACCAACATCAGCATGCCAAGTTAGAGCGAAGACCTCATGGGGTAAATATGAGTGGTCTTCTCCTTCTGAATCCCCCTCAGAACAGTTATCTTCCTCTTGATTACAATCTGAAACGGGTGGAGGGGGGCTCCCTTTGCGCCCACCATGGAACGACGTCTGCATGAAATTTTATTGCCACGCAAGGCTCGTCTCTTTTGCTCTACATGATCAGTTCCTTTGTGTACAATAACTGGCATGCATAGAAATAAAACATAGTGAGATTATGTAAGGAGTGCATGCACAAATCCAGAGTGATGGCAGCAAACTATGGATAGACCTAAAACCAATGATAGCAGGCAGATAATAGCAGGCAGATAATGGCTCCTTTAATGTTGGTTTGCACCCAACATGAAACTCATAGTAGACACCGGAGATTAACCAGATAGTAGACAGATAGTACTGATTGCTGCACCAATATGTACCCCACAACCATTTAAAAACTCAAGTTTCAGCATTCGTTTGGACCTGACTCGGAGTCTAATAGGTGAACACGACGATAATGTAGCATGTCATCATATTAAGCGACGCATAACGTAAGCAGACAAGGAAGAGTGTGACCTCTCTTGCGGACCCATCTAGTCCTCAAGGTCATCTGCTCAGTTGATGATGGTAATGCAGTTGGTGGCTGCCGGCGGCGGGGAAGAAGATCTGAGGCGGTGAAAGACAGTCTGGAGAGCGGATCCCTGCTGTGGTGAACCCTTCCATCGTTGGTGCAGCTGAGCTGGGATGGAACACGGCGCCGCAGGAGCAGGACAAACCACACAAGGTTTTCTTTGACACATATCTGTAACAGAAGTAATTGAGTAAGGGCTTGTTTGAATTTGAGGATTCTAACAATCCAGGGATAGGAAATAGACAGGAATAGGATAGGAATGCACATGCAAAACAGAGAATTTAAAAACACAGGATTTCTGCCAATCTGTGTGTTTGATTCACAACAATTGGAAGATCACAGGATGCAAAAAATCATGGTGAGATTAAGTCAAACCACAAGAAAATGTACGGTCATAATGCTATTATGCTACTATCTCTTAGTCTTGTGCTTGATGAATAGGAATATGAAAAGGAGGAGAAGTGGAAATTAGAATTCCTACGGTTTTTCTTTCAAGGAGACACTAAAGGAACAAATCCTACAGTTTTCCTTTGCTCCATTCCTTTGCACCAAATTCATGAAAAGTAGTGCCATAGGAAACTTTCCAATTCCTATGTTTTTCCTTCACTTTTCCTTTCAAGCACTGGCGATTCTAGTAGGCAGACTTGAGCAAGGAAAATCCTACACTAAAAAAATGGTTTTGTGCTACTTCTATTACTTTGGACCCAGGCCACTACCATACTAGCTCAACTCCCAGGCCCATCGACAAATGCACGGCTCAAACGCACAGAGATATATAATGATGGCGTTCAAGAGAGTCCATCACGGATAGCTAAGTTGCCTGGTACCTCACTGCTTGTCATATAGTAGGATAAAATAATCGTATTTCCCGTTACTACGAGTGCTCAGTGGACAATATATATAACATGTAGAGTAAAAAAGAGATGCAACAAGTGTACAACCTCTTTGGCGAAGCCATGTCGATCTCAGCGTGATTGGGTTGGCCGGTGAGGATGCTCCGGCTGATTTTGCTGTCGGAGGAGGGGAAGAAGATCTTAGGCGTCTGGAGATGGAGCCTGAGGTACTGCTCCGCTGTGATGGAGGGTTTCGTTGTTGGAGAAGCTCCGGTGAGTTGTACGACGCCGAGGCTGAAGCAGGACAAGAGAGACAACGAACAATGTTAACCTGAGTGGAATTCTAATAGCATCTCCAATACATGACGTAAAATACATGACCACAAAGTGCTAGATGTAAAATACATCAGCCGCTCATCTCTGAACTTAACTGTCGGAATTGAACTTAACTGTCGAAACTGAACCTAACTGTCCAAACTGAATTTTGCTGTCGAAACTGAACGCACTAGCAAGGTGAGGCTACACGTCGGTCGACTGACTTTTTCATCTCTGGTCAGTCGATTTTGCAGCCGTTGGATACGAAATCAAGGGCATGCGGTTCATCTTCATCCTCCACCCCCCCCCCTGAGCCGCCAGCCACCACCGGCCAAACAGCAGCCCCCGCCGCCCCTGAGGCAGCTCCTTGGAGGTGGAGGACGGGGTGGCTGAACCGGCGGGACGATGAGATCGACAACGGATGCTCATCCGGTACGGTGGATGAGGGACGTCGAGGTGTTGCTCTGGACGACGTCGTCGGGGAAGAAGCTGCGGCTGGGTGGCGGACGGAGCAGGGTGTGGGGTTTTGTCGTGGTTTTTCGCGGCCTCGGTGTACGAATGGGTGGGCGGATGGGATGGAAGTGGGGAACCATGGCTTAGAGACGCGCTTGTCCGAAATGTCGGGTAAGTTACGAAAGTACCCCCCACCGATTTGAGGCGGTTCTTTCGGTTCAGGGGTACCACAGGCATTTCGCGTGTCGGGATTTCACAGGAGGTGGGAGTTTTCGCGCGCGTTGTAATTTCGGAATAGCAAGGCGCGGGTTGAGATGGAGGGAGTTTTCGAAGCACAACGAGACAAAGATATATCTTAAATATTTTGGGCTAACAAGGCGCGGGTTGAAGAGGCGGGAGTTACGCAGCACGATAGACAGAGACGCTAGCTTCAATTTTCAGGATAACAAGGCGCGGCTTGAAATTTCGGAAGAACAAGCTAAACGTGTACCCAAAAAAAGACAATTTGCACCTCAACACGCACAACACACACACAAACACCATTTAGACTAGAGTAAGGTACACGTGCATTGCACACATGAGATTTGGCAACCAAATTATGAATAAATACCACATTATAGCATGCAAGCTTTGAGTCATATATGCATGATGTAGATGTTCGTTTAATTCTTATAGTTCATTTCATTCAAAATCATCTAGTTTTTATAAGAAAGCTAATCTATTTTAAGATTCATGGAATTGTGCGTTGTAAGACATAAAGCAAAAACAAATAATGGCAAATCATGTAGAAAAACATTTGGGCAATTATGATACGGAAGATTCTAGAACTAATAAGAAGTGCCTGTGTTTTGATGTTTGTGCATTATGCTTAAGTTCAACCATGGAGTCTTCTAGATTATACATGTGGCGAAATCTGGTGGAATCTAGATGATATCCAACGGCCAATAGTGCTCAAATTTGCAATCTTTGGACCTTCGGATTCACCTCATCCAACGACCATCTTTCAAAGTTAAAGTTACCCGCTCACAATATAAAAATATATATAATAGAATATATATATAGGCGTATAGATATAGATATGTGATGCGAGAGCCGCCCATCATCTCCAATTACATGCACGGATGCGACATGGGCAAATGATGTCTGCCATCGGTATCTCAAATTCAAATAAGTCTGACCTTGTTCAATGTGTATACATTACAACATGCTCATTTCAAAAGCACACCGCACAGATCTCCGTTATATTCATGCATGAATGGGTTTCAAACATCAGGATCTCTTATTCAAATATTTGAATTCAACTTTACATTGATTATGAACTCACCTATTCTTTTACGCCCACACAGTAGTCTTCTCTTTATAATTGTACCACTAACTTTCTCTCGTGCATGCATGCACACACACTACCAGTCGGCATTATCTATCGCACGCATGCAATCTTTTTCTTCAGGTCGGTCTCCCATGAAGGCACACACCTACACACATCCCCTCTCCCTCATATCGGGCATTCTTTATCTCTCAGGCGTGCATGCACAACGATCGATGTTCCTCTATGTATGTGTATATATAGCTAGGTCTTTCGTAGTTTTCCACACAAACTGATCAATCGATATATCCAGTGAGGTCTCACCCTCTTTCCCACGTCCACATCGATCAATCTATACCTCTCCCACGTCCACATCGATCAATCTGTACCTTTCTATATAGGATTAACATAAATAGCTAATACACCCACATTAATTATATATCCAACGTCCCCCTCTCATCATCCATGCCTTCCGCTTCATCTCTCAGATGCGTGCACAATGGCGAAGACAGGGGGCAGAAAGGGCGGCCTGCCCCCGCCCCCCCCTAACATCACTATATATCGAGGCTAATATGAATGTGATCATTAGACAATTGCCTCTAAAAAAGATTTAATTTCATGAATTGACCCTCCTTGTAAAGGATTAGCAATGCTTGCCCCCTAGCTCATTTATTTTTCATGGCTCTGCCACCGTGTGCAACAGCGCACATGTTCGCCCCCTCTCTCTAAATATCGATCTCGCACTTGTGCATTCCTTCATATTCTCCCTCCACTCGGCCCCTCGCACCATCTTCTAGCCCCCCACCGGATTTTGCCACATGTACAATCTAGCACACTCCATGGTTGAACTTAAGCATAATGCACAAACCTCAAAACAACAGTGGTTCTCTTTTGTTCTAGAATCTTTCGTATCATAACTGCCCAAACTTTTTTTTCTAGTTAAATTGCCACTATTTGTTTTTTACTTTATGCTTTACAACGCACAATTCCATGAATCATAAAATATATTAAGGGCTTCTCTGATTCAAAGGATTTTCAAAGGAATTTTGGAGGATTCTAATCATTTGGAATTTTTCCTATCTTGGTTGTTTGATTCGTAGGATTGTAAACCATAGAAATTTTTCCATATGATTCATTTGCACTAGATTTCACTAGTCGTCAACCCGTGCAACTGCACGGGCTAGAATTTGAGAAGTTTGATTGATATGTACCAATTTATAATTAGTATGATAATGAGAAATCTTAAGTGACTTTATTTTCATTTTCAAAAGGTTAAATTTTATTTTTTTCCTTCCGCATAACATACAATATAGATAGACAACAAATTTAAACAATGCAACTATGACTTGAGCTGCTACAAACTTAGAAAACAATGCTACATACCATTTTTCTTGCATGATATTGTTTTTGTTGCAACATATAGATGAGATTCGTCAAATCTATATAATACAAACTTGAGATACATCAATGTTTACATTTAGTAACATTTGTGCGTACCCACTTAAGCAAGCAATGCTTAATTACTGGTCTCCAACCAAATCTCCCTTCCAGTGTAGCGGAACAATTGCCTGATATCAAGAGTAGAGACTGTGCACTTTACAAAGTTACAATGAAATATTTTACGGAAGTAATTGTTAATTTAATAACTAAGATGCACATAAAGTCATATACCTATTCAAAGTGATTTCTTCCATAACATTGATGCCATCACAGGTCGTTACTAAACTTAAATTTGCATTTACATGCATATGTTACATTTTTATATTTTAAAATATCTTATGACTGTCACACTGATGACATCCGTGTGTTGTTTATCTAACAATTGCATTTCCATCGATACTATTACACCCAAAAGATTCCCAATATGTCTAGATATCATGTTTAGCAAATGATAGATCGATAGAGCGAAGATAGGAAGTCATCTAATCTGAGTAGTGTGTTTGATCTGTGAAGAGTATAAATAATCATTATAGATATTTATATACCCGATGAGTATAAATAATCATCATAGATCTGTATATGAATAGTTCATTGCACATGCGTGTACATGCATTACACACCCTAACTCACTGACGCCACCATCCAAGTTAGCAGGACTGTTGGGATCACCCACGATTAGGTTTCCCTGTCCTTGTCCGGCATGGACTGGTAGTAGTATGGTTCACCGAATAGGACTTAGAGTAGGCTAGTTTAGCTTCTTTACAGACCTGTACCACTTGTGTAATCTGTACTATGAAACATAAAAGCAATAAAATCCAAAGGCACGATACGGGACTTCTGCGATCAATTCGGCAAGTCCTTGTGAAGTTTGCGTGTGTGTGTGTTTCGTGGCATTGGGCCGTCCATCAATCAAGTGGCCGACGGCCTTGTACTTTCATATGTGCATGTGTTAGGCTTCATGTAAGAATCAATCCACATGTGTGCTTGCCTGCTTGATCAATCTACACGTGTGCTTGCCTGCTTAATCGTTCCACCTGTGTTAACATACATAGAGTTTTGTCACGTAGTCACCTATATATGTCACTCATGTGATAAAACCAACTTGTGAGTAGTCGTGTGAAAGCAAGCAAAAAAATAAATGGAACTCTAAAAGTCATAATAGTTGATGGTATCTCGACCTACTTGCAGTATCTGACCTTTTATCAACAAAGAAACTGCAGACAGGGTAGCAAAAATAATTGTTGTCCTAACATAGAACTGGTGACTACATTGCTTACCAAGAACAGTAACACTTGTATGGGATATGTTTTCTGCAGTTTATATATAGTTAAGTTGGAACTCACCATGTGTTCTCCGTCATCATCGGTTCAGCTCATGCCATCCTGCCTAGTTTGTGACGTTCCAATGGTAATTTTTGACGCTAATGTTGAAGAACTTCAAGCCTGCCGCTACCAGTAACGCATGTATCTTATATCATAGACGTCAATCAACACGCCTGTAGTCGTCCGCAGACCGAGCAGATTCATACGCCTGAAATCAATTGGTTCTATGTTGTGGTTCCTTTAGCATTGCCGGCCGGCCGGCCGGCAACGTGTTAGTGCACGCAGCCGTATCTTCCTCCACGCCCACAACTGAAGCCGGCATGTATTCTCACGTCTCTAGTGCGCAGATCAGCAAGCCTACATCCGAAGCCGGTGCACGCATGCATGCAGTCTTAATAGGAGGTCGTCCAGTCTAGGATGAATAGTATACGTTAAGGCCATCTAGCTAGTCGGAGGTTAGGCTTATGTGAATGAAACTTCAAAATTGATGATGGCATGGAGAATAGAGGAATTAGGGTTCTCTCGAGGACGCCGCAGCGGCTTGGTCGAGCAGAAAGAGGTCAAATGATCTCTAGCGTCGAAGGGAGTTTATTTTTCTTTCATACAACGTGAGGGTTTTGGAAAACTGGGACATTTGGCGAGGAGCCGAGGACTCCATGATGTTTTCCTTTTAGCCTGATAATGATTTTATAATCTAACAATATTTTTCCTTTTGGACAGCACGCCCAAATAATATATTGATATGACTTTAACCACGTTCTGTTGTTGATCTGAGCGGTAGATTTATAATATGTATACAGATTTAGTTTATATATATTTTTTTGAAATTAATGTGGAGTATCCATCGGTATATTTATTTCACGGGCAATAAGCAGGATCGTGGATCCCTTCTATCATCGTCTTTTTTTTATCGTTGGAGACTTTAACAGAGGCTCCATTGGTATTTTTATTTCACGCCAATTAGTCGGATCGTGGATCCCTTCTATCGTTGTCCTTTTCTTTATCTTTTATATAGTTGTTTTTTACATTTATTTATGGTTGGAGATTTTAACGGGGGCTTTCTTCTTATTATTCTTTTGACAATCACGGAGGCTTTCCTTGTGTGTTTTTCTAACGTGAGGATTTCCTTGTTTTCTTTAGGTGAGCCTTTCCTTCTTTTGTTCCTCTAATGTTGGACGTGTCATGATTCTAAAAAAAAGGTTTGACGTGTCACATGTGTATTTTATAGACCAGGATCATTTGCGTTACGTAAGTTTTCCTTTTATCCTGACCGTAAATTCTACAATCTAACGGTTTAATTAATTTTGATGATGTGGATTAATGAGANGAAACTTCAAAATTGATGATGGCATGGAGAATAGAGGAATTAGGGTTCTCTCGAGGACGCCGCAGCGGCTTGGTCGAGCAGAAAGAGGTCAAATGATCTCTAGCGTCGAAGGGAGTTTATTTTTCTTTCATACAACGTGAGGGTTTTGGAAAACTGGGACATTTGGCGAGGAGCCGAGGACTCCATGATGTTTTCCTTTTAGCCTGATAATGATTTTATAATCTAACAATTTTTTTCCTTTTGGACAGCACGCCCAAATAATATATTGATATGACTTTAACCACGTTCTGTTGTTGATCTGAGCGGTAGATTTATAATATGTATACAGATTTAGTTTATATATTTTTTTTTGAAATTAATGTGGAGTATCCATCGGTATATTTATTTCACGGGCAATAAGCAGGATCGTGGATCCCTTCTATCGTCGTCTTTTTTTTATCGTTGGAGACTTTAACAGAGGCTCCATTGGTATTTTTATTTCACGCCAATTAGTCGGATCGTGGATCCCTTCTATCGTTGTCCTTTTTTTTATCTTTTATATAGTTGTTTTTTACATTTATTTATGGTTGGAGATTTTAAAGGGGGCTTTCTTCTTATTATTCTTTTGACAATCACGGAGGCTTTCCTTGTGTGTTTTTCTAACGTGAGGATTTCCTTGTTTTCTTTAGGTGAGCCTTTCCTTCTTTTGTTCCTCTAATGTAGGACGTGTCATGATTCTAAAAAAAAGGTTTGACGTGTCACATGTGTATTTTATAGACCAGGATCATTTGCGTTACGTAAGTTTTCCTTTTATCCTCACCGCAAATTCTACAATCTAACGGTTTAATTAATTTTGATGATGTGGATTAATGAGAGATCATGAAAGGTGCCTCCAATTAGTAAATATAAGATAGGAAACATCCCATCCACTCAAACCTCTTTGAAAGAATTCTGCGTTTTTTCTATGCACAATCAAACACTCGTACAATCCTATAGGATTCAATACGACATTCCACTATAATCCCATGTTTTTCCTATTCACGCGTTCTTAGCTTTTTTATAAAAACTAATTTGATTTTGAATGAGATGAACTATAAGAACTAAACGAAGGGCTACATCACGCATATATGACTAAGAGCTTACATGCTATAGTGTGGTATTTATTCATAATTTCATTGCAAAATCTGATGCATGCAATGCACATGTAAATTACTAGTACTTCGAGTATGTGCAAAACACGTAAATTAGAATACCAATGGCACGCTACACAGTGTCTCTCTTATAGTTCATGAAGCCACGTGGCACATGTGGAGGCGTTGTCGCGACCTCCTTGCGCGGATTGATCACATTGACGTGCTGCTGGTTCCAGAAGAATGTACTCGTCCTCCCTGAGCCATACTGGCGGTACATGCACGAAGCGAAGATGTGCACGCACGCCACGCACGCACTCATTCCCTCGCATGCACACGCGGGTACACGGGCGGACGCGATTTTGTACCAAGATCCACCACATGTGATAATTTGACGCGTGTAAAGTCGTTCACTTCATTGATGGTCAATTAATACAGCGCATGCAAATTGAGTGGACGTGAGGGCGGAAGAAAGACATTATTACTCCACTCCGCGCATGCGAGTAGTTAAATCGTGGGTTGCTAGTAGTACTTCCATTGGTCTCCTTCGTATTTTGTGCCAATTTTTCTACATAACATAATATTTACGCATTTGAGCAGTGTAGTCTACATGAAATTTATGTTCCACTAAACTCATCGGGAGCCGTTTCGGGCCTCGAAACCAAAACCATCAATTAATCTTTACCTTGTTCCCATCATATTCGAAAGCCTGCTCACACCTACTAGTACTACGTACCAAACCTGAACGTGTTCCCACTATGCAGGTATTAGTACTACTAGTGCTAGTACTTAGGTTATAAAAAGGGGAACTACCTAAGCAAAAATTACTCTACCTTTCCTCCTCATAAGTGCTTCTTCTTCGTCCGTCGTTGCCATGGCTGGTGAGCAGAGCTCTAGGTCGAGAACTACTCGTAACAAGGGAGCGGCAACCAAGGATGCGGAAAAAAAAGAGGGCTCGCCGCCACGCAGAGACCTCGAAAGATCTCTCACGGGCAGGCGATGGCTCCCAGGAGCACCCTAGCCGCGGAGGTGAACATGCCGAGCCGGTGGAGCTGGAGTCGTTATCCCTCGACGGCATGCCCGATCAGCTCAATAAGCACCTCAATAACCAGAAGGAGTTCATCCAAGGCTTGACGGAGTTGCCGAAGGAGAGCCTCGACGACATGCCCGCTGAGCTCAATCAACAGGGGGAGTTGACCACAGGCTTGGTGATGCTGCTGAAGAAGAGCATTGCCTCGGAGAAGAAGGCGACCGGCGAAATCCTGTGACTTCAGGAGGACAAGGCGAAGCTCTGCCACGAGATCGACCTGTTGAAGGAGAAGAACGCCAGCTGGAAGAAGCTGCATGAGAATAGTAGTTCCTCGATGAAGATGATGCAGGCCCTCGTCATGGAACAGAAGGAGGAGTTGGCGAAGCTCCGCATCGAGCACCCGGCTGCTGTCAAGGTACATAATGCGGCCGTGGAACAGATGATGAAGGCTCGCGTCGAGAAATCCCGCGTCATGGACAGAATGAATAAGATGGCAGAGGAGACGCGCAAGGAGATGGAGGTCGTGGAGGCGATGAAGAAGCAGTTACGACTCCGCGGCGAATTAGATCATTTGGGGTGATAATCTTCCTTCTTCTTTTGCTGCTGTGTTTCATCTTTTGCTTCGGGTGTTTCGCCGCACGTGTCACATTCTCTGCGAGGCATGAATAGAACAATGGTTTTTGTTTTTTGAGGGAATGAGTAGAACAATGCTAACAATGAGATGACTAGCAAATTAGATCATTTTTTTATCGCCATATGGCACTGGACGGCCGTGTTTCGTGCTCCTCCATTGCAGTACTACTCCAGTGGAAAACTTGAGTATACCGCACGGTTCTTTGCTCCTCCTCGATCAGGTCGTCGGCGCATTTATACGAGCAGTCAAATCACAAGGCCCCGCCTTCCAGCAGTAATGAGCCGTCAAATCACAAAGGCCCTCGCCTCTCGTGAAACCGACCAAGCTAGACTGCCCCGCCCTCTAGCCTTTTAAAAAATGTATACTTTGGTACAGCAGTAGTATCGATGGATTGCGCCATGGAGCAAAACTTGAAACTAAAAAGAGGTGGTACATATAGAGCGCGCTCGTCGCCAAATTATGCATATAGTACTATTAAAAAGGCTAGTCACAATAATGGTGTCCAGCACAACCCACCCCTCAAATAAAACTAAGCACCCTGGAATTCCTTGACAAAACTAAGCACCCTGAAATTCTTTGACAACTAAACTGTTGGTTATATGATGTTGGCCATATATATTGTACGTATATAATGTGAATAAACGAGTGGTAGTACTATACCAACTAAAAGATGAAATGTAAGAAATACTAGTATGTACTTACTAAAGAGTTAAAGTAACAAGAAGAAACATAACATAGTTCTGTTGGGGGCTCAGCACAACACACCCCTCAAATTAAATTAAGCACACCAGAAATTAAACTTTGCAACTATTCCGATAGACACCGCATTAGAACCACCATGAGCAACAACACCGCCACCTTACTCGGAGTCCACGTCCACGTCCTCGACTTCGTCCTTGTCCCTCTTCCTCTTGGCCGATACTTCTTTGCTTGAACCGCCAACTTGGCTGTTGCTCTTCATCCAACCCTTGTAGATATTGAAACAAAGGTAGCCATCCATTGCAGCGTACTGGATGTGGTCTATATCTAGTACATTCCGCTGCCATGCATGACGATGAAACGTGTAAGGAGGTTTCTCCAGTTTACCGTACGAAGGATGAACCATGGCTCCTGCCAGGGTCAGCATTGAAGGCTGACGAGAGGACACCAGACGATTCTTTTGGAGGTCGAAGGTGTTGCCTACAACGAGGCCTATCCGACGCAGGACTTCTTTGTCGTTACCAAAGTCTACAGTAACGAATTTGACTAGGTTTCTCTCGAGGAAGTCCTTAAAATCCTGGCACTCAACGTCGGCATGGCATATGTGGTAGACCAAGAATAAGTCATGCACGCAAACCTGGATCACGGCAGGCTTCTTCCTCTCTTCGTCCTTTAGATCCTTCTCTCGTCCCACGACTGTGGTGTACTCAACATCTAGCCCGGCGACCCACTCATCATGTGAGTCTTCGAACATGCGTCTGAAGCGAGAAAGGCATCCTTTCACCGTCGCGGAAGAACGGGTGTAGATGACGTCGAACTCATCGCCGGTGATGGTTCTAACCTTGTACTCACCGCCGATCGGGGAGATTTGGGACGCCATGGATTTGGGAGGAGGGTTAGGATTAGTGGAACTGCCGTAATGTGAATGGACGGGACGACTAGGAGCGAACCGCCGTAGTATTAAAGGACGTGTGGGGACGAGTAGGAGCGAACTGCAAGCGTGCGAACGGCAGGGTAGTGGTTTTACATTCTCCCATGATACGGGCTTCCGAGAGCCCTTGGATCAGAGATCGAATGGTTGCATGGCGTGATTCTAGACCAATGGGTGAATATCCTATCCTGGAGGGTTATTCTGCAAATTTTCAGCAACTTAGCATGCGACTGTTTGATCTCAGATCCAAGGGCTGCCAGCAGCCCGTATCATGGTCGCGCCTACCACGACCGTCGCGTCGCTCGCGCAGTCGCGCCCTTGGAGATTTAACACGGTGCGTTAGGATATCTGATGTTGGCATGTCATACATAGTCATCACTTAGTCACTCATACTACAACAAGGTTGGCTATAAGGTTGGCTATAAGTGTATTTTTTTACTCCTCTCTATCTCTTTCTTCGTACTCCCTCCGTCCCATAATATAAGAACGTTTTTGGCACTAGTTTAGTGCCAAAAACGTTCTTATATTATGGGACACCAGGGAGTACTAGTATTTATTGCATTTGCCAAGGAGTGACCTCTTCCAATGAAATGGTGTTGCTAAGTTTGCTTCATTTAATTAGCTATAGACTCAGGCTGGTTGTAATGGGAAGTATCACATACTAATATCATGCATATGATACTAGTGTATGACACCTCATCAAGTACTACCTCCCTAATGCATATACATATGATACTAGTATATGATACTATGCATTAAGGAGGTAGTACTTGATATAATTAGCTATAGACTTAGGTTGGTTGTAATGGGAAGTATCATATACTAATATCATACATATGGTACTAGTGTACTACCTCCCTAATGTTGGGGAACGTAGTAATTTCAAAAAAATTCCTACGCACACGCAAGACCATGGTGATGGCATAGCAACGAGAGGGGAGAGTGTCTATCCACGTACCCTCGTAGACCGAAAGCGGAAGCGTTTTAACAACGCGGTTGATGTAGTCGTACGTCTTCACGATCCGACCGATCCAAGCACCGAACGTACGGCACCTCCGAGTTCTGCACACGTTCAGCTCGATGACGATCCCCGGACTCCGATCCAGCAAAGTGTCGGGGATGAGTTCCGTCAGCACGACGGCGTGGTGACGATGATGATGCTCCACCGACGCAGGGCTTCGCCTAAGCTCCGCGACGATATGACTTCTCCGGCGCAGGGCTTCGCCTAAGCTCCGCGACGATATGACCGAAGTGGAATATGGTGGAGGGGGGCACCGCACACGGCTAAGGAACGATCC
>LR880972.1:949409140-949427706 GCA_904067115.1 Aegilops sharonensis | reverse complement strand
TATATAGACACACACACACACGAGTTACAACAGGCATGGCCGACAGAGAAGGAGGTCGCGCGCAACGGGCGCACGCCCTGCGTGCGACGTGCGCGGCGTGAACGGGCCACCGTGAGACTCGGTCAGGTGGGTACAACGGGCGTCTTCCAACAAACACATGCTTTATTGGCTACTCAATAACATTGCACATAGTTTTCCGGATGCAATACAGAATAGAATAGAAAATACATGGAGCAACCAAATACAAACAACCTCTAGTTAACAGTGAGCAATAATATTCAAATGTTGATGGATGTTCTTGAGCATCACCGAATCGAAGGTACCAACCTTAAATTTAGATACATTAAAACCGAGCACTTTTCCAGCCTTTTCAAGCCATCAGCGCTCCCAACCGTCTGATTATCAATTTTGAGCATTTTTGGTCGTTAGATTAGCTGTGAATCGCTTTTAATTTCATACTGTTCACTAGTACAGATCGCTGGCATTATGGGCCCCTACTCCGTTAGCTTTTTTGGACGCTCCGGGTTAATTGAGCCCAATGGGCTGTGGCAGTTTTCCCAAGTGAAGCGGATGGACACGCAGAGCCCCGCACAATCCCCACGAATCACAGAGCAAGCAAATAAAAACCAACTGGCACCCATTAGGTTCAGGATAACGAGTAAAGGTAGTTAATTCTGGGCCATTGTGACCGAGCACTTTTCCAACCTTTTCAGGCCATCAGCGCTCCCAGCCGTTTGATTATCAATTTTGAGCTTTTTTATCGTTAGATTAGCTGTGAATCGCTTTTAATTTCATACTGTTCGCTAGTACAGATCGCTGGCATTATGGGCCCCTACTCATTTAGCTTTTTTGGACGCTCCGGGTTAATTGGGCCCAATGGGCTGTGGCAGTTTTCCGACGTGAAGCGGATGGACACGCAGAGCCCCGCACAATCCCCACGAATCACAGAGCAAGCAAACAAAAACCAACTGGCACCCATTAGGTTCAGGATAACGAGTAAAGATAGTTAATTCTGGGCCATTGTGTGATGTCTCATTTATCCCTTTGATAGGTTTTTTTTTTTAGAAATGGAGGAGGACTCCCAGACTCTACATCTGAACGATGCATGCAGCCACTTTATTAATTATTTACATAAGACCTTACAAAGTCATACAACAATAAGACTAAAGCCACCGTCTAGGCAACATCTGTCGCTACTCCTATCCAGTTGATGTAGGGATGCTGATGTCTGGGCCTAATACCAAACATACCTCGCAGCCAAATCTAACATCTATGACCTGAGGTCCCAACCAGGACGCCTGCCGGGTATGGGGCACCCACCAGTCCGACGCACTCCTCAACCAGGACGCATGTCGGGTATGAGGCCGCCGCAACCTCCTGCCATCAATCCATCTTCAGAGTTGTACTATTGCATCTACCGTGCCAGGTCTCTCTGCCATCGGCGCCACGACGACGCCAGACAGCGTCTTCCTCCTGCGCGAGTCCATCCTCGCACATCAGACGCCGAATCTGCACTGCACCACGCAGTCGAGATCCGTCGGCATCAATGTGTAGGATGAAGCACCGCTCCACCAAAGATGCGGTCCACTGGTCCCTCGAGCCCATGCACACCTCCAACAACAACGCTCCCAAGGGGGGGACGACATAAGAAAGCCACCATCTTCCGATCAACCGATCTAGGATTTCCCCCGGAGGTAGCAGACAGTGACCCTGAAACTCGCCTCGGCGATGCCTTCAAGAAGGGAATGTCGCAAAATAGCGCCACCACCGCCGGCTTTGGCAGTAAGCCGAAAGCAAGTTTTCATCCGGATCTGTTCGAAGAACCTCCATCAAGCATCTCGTGCACGGATCGCCGCCATCTCTGCCGGGGACTGGACGATGGATCCAGGCCGCCGCCGCATGACCGGCCACGGCACCACCACGGTGCCTAAGCCAACGCCGTCAGGCCCACCATGCCCGCTTGTAGACACCCTCCAGATCTGCCGGCCCACGGACGAGCCCCTCGATCTGGGCCGCCTCCACAGGTGCTCCTCAGCCGTGGGGAGAACGCGCCTGCGCTGTCGTTGTCGTCACACTCGCCGTCGGGCGCCCGCTGCTCCTGGCCGCCGGTGCACCGCCGATCCATGAGCCGCCGCTGCCGACAGGAGATCGCCACCATCGTGCGAGGGGGAGGGCCCCGCCGCCGCCATCACTGGCCAGGCAACGCCGGCGTGGCCTCGGGCGGCGGCAGGAGGGGGGAGAGATGAGCGCAGTCCTAGGGCCAGCGGCGGTAGATCGCCCCCCGTGTCGCCAGGGGCTGGCGACACGGGGGTACGTGTCGTTTGGTTTTCAACACAATCGATCCCTTTGATAGGTAAAACACTAGCAGTAACGAGAAACAACCCATGGACAAGGACGGGACCAACACTAATGGAAGTGATAAAAATGAAGGGCAAATCTCTCCTACACTTGATGCAACACATATACGATTATTTTTCATTTTGTTATATCCTTGACTATTTTTTTTACTTCATTATCATCATCATTTTTATTTGAATTGTTAAAGGAAAAGATGGAACCATCTTCTGCCAAGGAACAAGAAACACCATCTTTTGAAATTGCTACTGCAAACAAAAATGATTCACACAAAACTAACAAGAAGCCATAAAAAAGGTGCAGACCAAAAGTTGCAACCTAAAGTTTAGTACATATCCACTTACTATTTATTTACAAACTTTTCTATGGATTACAGGACTGGAACCGAAGCCAGCACATCAACTTCGGCAAAGAAGAAGATGCACTTATCATAAAAGAGCTTCGGTCAACTTATTTCAGAAGCAAATAAAGGAACGGCGATCTTCTGCATACGTTCACCTTTTAAAGTTATTTAGTTTCTGATTAATAAAATATTTCGCCTGGTTGTGAATGCTCCTGCATGATCAGATGATCAACAATTTTGTCTTCACCAGTTATCATGTCTTGGTACTATGTTTTGCAAAAACTATTCCTCTTTTGTGCACCGAATAATGAAACAACTTATGCATTTCTATACATATGGTTAGCGTACCTCTAAATAATGTTTGTTTCCATAGCTCTGGTTTCTATTCGTATAGGAAAATGCACTTCTTCGATCTTCTACTATTCTACTAAGAATGTTTAAATCCCAATGATATAATATCTCAATTCTATTAGCATAACAAAATGCATCTTTTCAGTTTTCAGTTGATCTATTAAAATGCAAAATAAGGATTCCTACCCTAAATTCAGCATTTGAAGCAGGCCTTTCGTGCCCACCCCTCAAAAAATTGCAGCATGGAGCTACTAATTCCTCTCCTGTATCATTGTTTCTCCTCATTTTTCTTCCCTACAAGTCTAACGTAGATACAACAACAGTAAATGCAAATGACATTATTCATCGGTTACCAAAAAAAAAAACCGGTTATCAGTTACAGATGTGCGGTGCCAAATGATAATTGAGTGCTTATAAATGCCTGAATATTATACACCCATTAAACCATATAATGATCATTAGCCTGACCTCTCACACACCATTCTACTATAAGTATAGAACATTTCCATATAACATGTTGAAGTATTAACCAATTTCTGCCAAAAGGTACCTACGTTCTCAGTTCATACAAGAATATCCAATATACTTCCAAATTCGGGGGATAGGTATTAAACAATAAAATTTTGCAGGAAATGGAATACACTATATGATGGTACCTGTTCCTAGATATAAATTCAGCCAAACCAACGCCAAGTCAACCCGCTGAATCCATGAATATGAGATGAAAAGCAAACATGACCAGTATACTCGATCTTATACATATAAACGAAGTTTTAATATACTTCAGTTAAACCTCCAGAATCAGAACAGAAACCCAATTCTAATTTATTACACGACTACTTTTAAGACATGACTATTAAATGATAAACATTCAAAAAACGTGACACAAGGCCCAGTCCAAGACCATTCTTTCAGATTAAACATTGAAAAACCGTGACACGAGGCCCAGTCCAAGACCATACTTTCAAATAAATTCAAAAAGGCAAGCCCAAGAACGAACCAATAGCTTATTTAATCCTCCCGTTATTTCATGTACTACCTTTGGCTTTCAATATTCGATAAAGGAAGGTTAAAAAATTCAATAAAGGAAGGATCTGCTCAACTTATAACAAAATCTGAAACAAAAATTACAATACATAATTACGGAACAACGTGTTTCTGTATATTCGTATCTATGCCTAACATTGAATTGCATAAGTCTACGGGCGCAGCAACGCGCACCGGCATGGTCTAGTTTAATATCAAAAACCACCGCACCAATAGTAGAACGCTCAGTCGCTGAAAAATGGATCCTGTGCACTAAAGATAGACAGTCTGTAGCAAAGATAACCTCAGTTACGTGCTTCTGAGAATTTAATCCAGCGAAAACACCATGCTAAGTTGACCGAACATGTTCCAGCGAAATAATGAATACTCGACGTAAGAAGGAGATTAATCAAGAATTACAAATCTGGATGAATCCACTACGTAGCTTGATCCTTGGAATGACGTAGCAGCGCGGTTGAGGATGACTCGGAAGAAACAGTGGTGTTGCCGGTGCTGACGGAAGAAGAGCGAACGCAACCGGAGCCGGAGCTGTCCACGGAGAAAGACCCGTACGGGACGGACGACGCAAGATTCGGTGCACCTCTGTACATGTGCAGCGGGAGCGCCGGCAGCCTCGCATTGTCGGACTGCAGGACGTGCATGGCCTGCGCCAAGGACGGCCGCTCGCTCTGGTCCGGCTGGGCGCACCAGAGCCCGACGACCAGCACCCGCTCCATCCACCGCTCGTCCGCCTCATCGCCCCTCAGCCGTTCATCCGCCGCGTCAAGGATCGCGTCCCTCCCGTAGAGACCCCACACCCAGCTGAGCAGTGTGAAGGACCTCTCCTCGGTCTCGATCACTGGACGCCGGCCGGAGGCAATCTCCAGGAGGACGACGCCGAAGCTGTACACGTCCGACTCTTTGCTGGGCCGGCGCGTGTTGACGAACTCTGGGTCGATGTAGCCAACGGTGCCGAGCACGGCCTTCGTGGTCTGCATTAACCCGGCACCATGGTCGATGAGCCGGGCCAACCCAAAGTCCCCAAGCTTGGTGCTGAGGGATGAGTCGAGCATGATGTTGCTGGGCTTAATGTCGCCGTGCAGGATGCACTGCTCCCACTCTCCATGGAGGTAGCGTAACGCGGATCCCAAGCCAAGGATGATGTTGTACCTCTGTGGCCATGTCAGATAGCTGTCATCGTCGCTGTACAGGTGCCTGTCTAGGCTGCCCTCCGCAACAAGCTCGTAGACAAGCAGGAGCCCCTTGCGGCTGTCACACCAACCGAGCAGCTGCACAAGGTTGCGATGCTTCAGTCTGCTTATGATCCTCACCTCTGCCTCGAACTCCTTCCTCCCCTGGGACGATGACTCTGCCGACAGCACCTTCACGGCCACGGCACGGCGGTCTTGGTCACCACCGCCGGGGGCTGCGAGTGTGAGGTGACCCCGATAAACGCTCCCGAAGCCGCCTCGCCCGAGCTTCCGGTCGTCCGTGAAATTGCTCGTTGCGGCGACCAGCTCGTGGTACATGTACCGTCTGGCGCCGCAGGCAGCCACACCTCTCTCGAGCTCAGCTCTGTCATCACACTCCTCTTCGCTGTCCTCGTTTGCTCTTCTTTCCTTGTGATGCCGCCAAGCCAGTACCACCCCCGCACAGACTAACAGAAAAAGCAGAGGAACAAGGATGGCTAGTAGGATTGGTACCAACTTTTTGTCGTTGTTGCTGCTGGTTGGAACCGGAAGAGGAGGTTCAGCAGGTGGAGGTGCTTCCTTCTTTGATTCAAGCGTGGAACTGAATGACCATGACAGCACCTGGTGCAGCTCAGCGACCGCGCCAGTTGCCGCGGAGAAGCCGACGGCGACCTCCTCCGGTAAGTATCTGTTGAGATCAACGGTTGCATTTACCTGGTACAGAGCATCGTCGATGAGGAGATCAACACCCAGCATCTTGGAGTCGTTGTGGTACTTTACCGTGGCTTCCATAACATGGAGCGATGTGAGGTTTTTTCCGGGCCAGGTGGTCGTGTCCGTCACCGCCGTTGAGTTGAGGGAGTTGACGTCGATGCCGATATGGTTGTCGTTGATGTCGGCATACGGCTCGTTGCGGAAAGTGTCGAACTCAACGGCGACGATCCGGCTGTCGCCTGTCCCATTAGTGAAGTCGGGGAGGAGGCCGAGGCTGCGGCCGGTGCCGTTTGGCGGGATCACAGAAGGGAAATGCCCGAGGAAGAATGTCATGCCGTCACCTGTCAGCGGCAGGCTGTCCTTGTCCGGAGTGATTCGGAAGGAGAAGGTGGTGGTGAAGCTAGCCATCTCGCCGGTGGAGTTGCTCCACATGGGCACTTTGCGCGCGTACCATGCCCGGCCGACGCTGTTCTGAATGTTTGCATCACGCGTATTCTTTGTCAACTCTAGCCACGACGAGCTGATCAGTGCATCGCCGGTGACTTTGATGGATGAACCGGCGCTGGGATCGGAGAAGTTGAGGTTGAAGGAGAGCGAGGAGGCCCAGCTCGGCGCGTAGCAGAGGCATAGCAACAGCAGCAAGACTAAAGTGGTACGGCGAGAGGCCATTGCTTGGGGTTGGTGTTTTGGGAAGGAGGAAGCTTGTGCAAGGGAGATCTGTAGCTCATCGACATTTCATAGCCCGCCGCCGGTGGATACCACCACAAGTCGCCGCACGCGGATTAGAGACCAATTGGAAAAGTTGAGTGGCCCGTGGCCGTTGGGCTAGGAAGTTTGAACTGGTCTCTTGGATCTATAAAGGGAAGGGGACGACTTGACCGAAACGGCTCTTCGTCTTCTTCTTCCTTTTTTCTTTGTGCTGGGATAGAGAGAGACAGGGGCATGGAGCCCACCGCGCGCTACAGGCAATTTCCTGCATGCGGTATGGGTCAAAAGGAGTAGGCCCCATACGTGCAGCAATTTCGTATAGGTTTTTCATTCGTGCATTTGGATGGACTAAAAAAAAACTAGTGCATTTGGATTAGACGTTCGGCTTGTCTCCATTACTAGTGTGACCAGGTATGTGGAGTAAAAAAGATTGTTACACAACAATGTAAGAAATAAAAATAGCTTATAGTAATAACAACAAAACTATAAATTATTCTTTGTAGCCAAAGTGTTCCCTCCTTGCAAAACAACAACAACAATTTCTCCAATAATTCAGTTACATTGCAACAACAAGAAGAAGCATAATATAACTCTGCGACCACCCTTTTGAAAGCGAGAAATGATGGTGTCCTTCCTTTACTTGCATGAAGAACTTACGCTCAAGAAAAGTAACCAAGCAATTATTTAAATAGTGTTCCCCCATTTTGGCCCTTAACTTATTCTTCACATAATTCATCCAACATAAGACCCTCTCAACACTACGAGTCGCCACAGGGAGAATTAATACTAACTTGAAAAGCTTGTACACAATGGCACATGATATGTTCTTCTTTGTCTCAACAAGCTTGGCAGAAAGTTGAGCAGTACTCACCATTCTAAATCGTTCATCTCTACGAATATTAGCAATAAACATTGACAATTGATAAGGAAGTTTCAATATGTATGTCTATGAGAGCTCCTTAGGATAAAAGGGGGCAAGCTTAACCAACTTCTCTTGATCATAAGCAACCAATGAATCAAAATGATTGAATGATGCCATACAAATAAGTAATTCGATGTTTACCTCATCAAACCTATTGTTGAGCTCCTGAAGTTGCCTATCAATGAGACCCAAAAACATATCAATACGAAGCGATGAAGATTCATTACATTCTTGAAGAACTTATTAGATCTATGAGCTGACTTATAGAATCCATCCATGTCAAGCACTTTGATCATATGCTTCAAACAAAAAGACTTGACATGTTGTAGAAATAATTCCCACCCAGTATCTTCTTGTAGATTGAACAGGTGTTGCTTAGTGAGAGAAATTAGATCCATGGCATTCGTAATATCTTGGTCCCTCCTTTGCAAAGCTTGGCTCAAGCCATCTGTGTACCCAAATAATTCTACCATCAAGTGCAACATGAAAACAAACTTGAATGATTCAAATGTTCTCAATATAGTTTGAGCACCAAGACCCTCAACACTGTTATACACTTCTACAATCCTTTTGAGAACTATATGGACTGAAGGGTAAATAGAAACAACCCGTGACACAATTTTGAAGTGGGATCCCCACTGGGTTTCACAACGTCTTCCCAGGCCCATTTCCTGTTTTTCCCTTTGCCGGTTTCAATTTCATATGATTACAATGCTTCAATGAGATAATCAGCTTGAGTTTCTTAAAACATTTTTAACTTTTTACACGACAAACCCAGAACATTCAATAAAGATGGCAGTTGTTGGAAGAACGAAAAGCATCCACCATTCTCTATAGCAACAACAACAAGGGTTAACTTAAGTTGATGGGAAAGCAATGAACATGATAAGCAGAAGGAGACTCATCCATAATTAGTTTCTTCAAACCATTAGCCTTCTCTAAAACTTTCAACCTACAATCAGTTCTCATGCACGTATCAACATTGTTAACATAAGAAAAATATTCAGACGTACAACATTCCAGTACATGAACACGTTCATATCATTCAATTTCAATAAGACAAATGATGCAGGAAATGGTCGTATGGCGACTTACATTCATAGAAAAGACCAAATAGTTATGGATACTCGCGAGCGGGCATCCGTGGCCCAAGCCATGCACGTCCCACGGTCGAGGATGACTCAGAAGAATGGGTGAGGTTGCCGGTGCGTACCGAAGAAGAGAGAACACAACCGGAGACGGAGCTATCGACCGAGAAAAATTCGTACGGGACGGACGACCCAAACTCGGTCCAGCTCTATACATGTGCAGCAAGAGTGCCGGTAGCCTCGCCTCGTCAGACTGCAGGACGTTCATGGCTTGCGCCACGGATGGCCGCTCGCTCTGGTCCGGCTGTACGCACCAGAGCCCCACGACCAGCACCCACTCCATCCACCGCTCGTCCGCCTCGTCGTCCCTCAGCCGCTCGTCCGCCGCATCAAGGATGGCGTCCCCCCTGTACAGGCCCCACACCCAGCTGAGCAGCGTGAAGGACCTCTCCATGGTCTCGATCACCGGCCGCCGGCCGGAGGCAATCTCCAGGAGGACGACGCTGAAATTGTACACGTCAAATCGGTGCTGGGCCGGCGCTTGTTGACGAACTCTGGGTCGATGTACCCGACGGTGCTGATGTACCCGACGGTGCTGAGCACGGCCTTGGTGGTGTACATTAACCCGGCGCCATGGTCGATGAGCCGGGCCAACCCAAAGTCTCCGAGCTTGGTGTTGAGCGACGAGTCGAGCATGATGTTGCTGGGCTTTGTTAAACACTAGATTGGTACCGCGCCAAGGCGCGAGGATGCCGGACCCAAGTTAGTAGGAATCCAGATTTAGCATATGCATTTATACAGGACAACTACCGAGTGGTCCATTAAATAGGAATTTCATAATCTGGAACATTAGTTACTACGTCAGTCAGTACATACCAGGAAAAAACATAAGAACAAGACACTTCCTACCAAAAAATATGTGTCTTTTAAAACCAGAATCGACATGAACAAACAAAAGAATTGTTGACGAACAACACTTGGACGAAGCAAATCATTCTAAGCCTACAATTGATAAGATGGGTGGGACATATGCAAAGGAATTATTGACGAACAACACTTGGACGAAGCAAATCATTCTAAGCCTACAATTGATAAGATGGGTGGGTACACATATGCACGGGCCAGCCACTGAGTGATGCATTTAAATAGGGATTTCGCAATATGCACCGATAGTTGATGCATCAATATATAATAGGAAAGATTTCATAAAGAAGAGCAAGGGTATTACTGATGGCAGGGGCAAGCATTATTGGCATCTTGGCAGTCGCTTAATATGTCAATCTTTTGATCTTCATCTTCAACCTCCTTACATTCTGGACATTTTCTCTTTTAAATCACTTGAATGGTCTTCAAATAGCATTGCCCACGAGGATATGCCTCAGTACCGCTAGCCACGCCAACGCATACACCACAAGAAGGAGCAGCATCACATCCTTGTCCGTCTCTGCGGTAAGAGAAATAGGGAAGGATAAAGTGCACGGAAGAGGCAGGTCGAAGCAGCGAGGACCTTGAGGACGGCGCTGCCCGAGTCGTCCTCCTTGATGAGGAAGCACCAAGGGAAACTTGATGCTTGCCGCCGGCCTCCCTGATGAATTGGAGCTGAGCACTACGGGGTTAGAGGTGCAGCGCCTCATGCTTCTCCCGCTGACCACCGAGGAAAGCGAGGCCAACTTGGGAGCAAAAGAGCCAGAAGCTGAATATATATAAGCAATCAACCAAGAAATGAGATGCTATATGTGAATAATATACAAATAAGAGATGCTATATAAATGACCTGTAGCGCGCCTTGGCGCGCGGTGCCGGGGCCGATTGTTGTACCTAAGCGTGTGTGCCAGCCAGGCAAGCTTAGCATGTTTACTGGCCTATGATAAAGCAGAAGCATTTATCCTGATTAATAGCAATAGGAGTTGAGCACAAAGCAGAAGCATTTAGCTTGATTAAGAGCAGTATGGCATAAAGATTAGTGCTATATAGTAGCAGAAGCAAACAAAGCGGTAATGAGATCGATATTGAGCAAGCAAACCACATATAGGGCTAACAGAGAATGCCATTTTTTCATACAAAGCAAGATTTTGATCTAACATAACAGAGAAACGGGCCTAACAGAGAAACATTTTGATCTAACAGAGAATGGCATAAAGATTATTGCTATAGAATGACATTTGGATCTAACATATAGGGCTAACAGTGAAAGCCTTTTCTTGGTGAAGTTCTTGTTGCCCAGAGTTTCTTGGTAGAATACGCCTCCTCTTGCGCCGCAAGGTATTGTTTGACACACAATAGAAGGGAACCAGAAATATTATGCCAGCCTTGCTTGTTTTTTGTAAGGCATGGAACAAAGAAATAGGCCTTTTACTGTGTCTATATGGGCCTACCTGATCGCCTCGAGTTGAAAACAAGAGAATCACGCTCCACGCCTTCATACCAATAGAGAAGCTGAGCCTAGGTGTATCAATTACGAACATGTGTTCTGCTACATCTAAATAGAAGGATCAGTATGGTCATTACATGGAATTCTAAAGGCAAATTAAACAAGTATCTGCTGCTGATAAAAAAAGTATAGCAGGATTTGGTGAAATGTCAGTAGATTCTTAGGATCAGGGAAGCAGTCTTCGCCATCTAAACAAGTATCTAGATCGGTAACGCGCCTTGGCGCGAGGGTGCCGGTCCTAACGACTTGGGCAAGCGGATAAATATCAAACGCATGTTCATGAGAAAGAAGAACTGATTTTCGGGTTTAAGAGAAAGAACAAACATTCACTCGGTAGTCTGTACCAGAAGCATGGCATCATGAGTTTAGTACGGTCATGAGATTACAATAGCTAATTGCATTTAATCTGTCCCATGAGCGGTAGCATCAAGTTCAGTATGGACATCAGTGAGATTACAAAAACTAATTAGATATAAGTTCAATAGTAAGAGTAGGAAAATGAGATTGCAAATGCAAGACCAAATGGCAGTGAAGACAGAAAAACTATGCGAAGTCATAGTTAGGCATACTAATGCTTGGTTCAACTGTCTTTTCGATTAACTCCATGAGTGCCATTCCATATGACCTGATGTGAATAGTTTGTGAGATAGATGAATCATAAAATGTTCTTTTATAGACAATGCACTTCTGATTTTGTACCTTAGCCTTTTAAAGCGTATGGACAGTGAGCGATGGTTTCCCCTTTTAATCTTGAAGGCGAAGACACGTATCTGATATTCTTTCATCACTGCCGCCTCGACAAAGTCTGGCCAATTGGTTTATTCTTTGATCCCTTTTTTATAGACTGGATCACAAATCAAAATAGTACCAACTGCAACAAAAGCAAGATGTAGTTATTGATGTGCATTCATGGCAATGCAGGAAGCACGCCTGGGTGCGTGAGAATCAGCAAAAACTGGATACTAAAACTGAACATTATTTATGAGATCCTAAAAACTTTCACACACATGAACGTTGCACTTCACATGGGACTCAAATACAACAGCACATGCTTTTTGCCTTTTTGGTCACAAAAACACTGTTACATGATAAAAATAAAAACCCTCCAAAAGCACCACTTAAATTGCTTTAAAAACATGGGCAAAATGACAAATAGAGATGACAAAAAACATATAGGTTGCAGTCACATATGCAGAACATCAAACTCTGTCTCTGTGGTGGCGGCCATACTGCTCCATTTGAGTGCTACTTCTACTACTATCCAAGCTAGCAGAGTGCTAGAGTCTAGTGCATGGTGACGACTGGATGGGCACATCAACCGTGAACAAAATAATAATGAATCAAATCTGACATCAATTAATTTAATCTAAATAATAACGAATCAAACCATAAACAAAATAAAACTAAGATGAACAAAAATAAATCTCAACATATCCCAAGTCGATCCGCAACCTCATAAGCCAAGCATCGGCATGAAAATAACAGGGGAAAAAAATATTTGATATTTCTAACAAAGGGCATATAGCGCACAAGGCAAAAATGTTAACTTCTTGAAAGCACATGAGCCAATTTCAGGGTTCAGTAGCAAAGCAGCACTACTGAGTACAGACTAAATATCAGGGAACAAACAGCTGGCGTAGAAAGAGTCATTAACAACTTGAAAGGACTAAACTACACTATTCATTTATTCACATTCACATATGCAAATGATAAAAGTTCAAATAAAACATTATTGGCAACATTTTACAAAATAGCAGCCAGGGATCAAAGCGCCTATGCCGTACTTCACGAAGCATAACAAAAGGTAGTACACCCCACAAATATATATAGGAAGTGATCAAAATACATAGCTTCTTATAAGAAAAGAAAAGTGGACAGTAAGTAAGTCTGAATGGACAACGGTGGGTAAGCTCAGGTTACCAGGGTTATCGATCAAAGGCGCTTTCCATTTGCCCTTGTAGTTTCGATTCTTATAATTTTCTAAATACACAAAAACTCTCATGTCAAAACTTGAAATGCACATTGATGCTTGTCTAGAACAATTAGATATCTAGTGTAGTGTCGTGGTTATACCTTTTGTGTCCATGGTCACTTGTAATCCACGTTTGGAATGGTCGGAGCTGTCCATTAGCCATATTCCTCCTCATCCCAGTCCTCATGCTACCATAGGTATTAAACGATGTGAAAGTGCAGATACTGGAGGCAACAAAATTGTTCAAAGAATGGGTGAATAGGCACCTTTATTACATCAGGATAAATAATTTCTTTAGGAATGTCATCATCACCTGCCAGGAACAATCGATGTGAGAAAAGAAATCATAACACCAAATCTAATATTGGTGCTGCTAGAGTTACAGTGGTCATCTTAATATAATTTAGAGCTTTGTGAAACAATAATAGATAATGCAGAATCTGATGTACATCTGGCTTTGCTCAGTTTTATGCCAGCAGGACTCATACTAAAAATAAGGTGACTGTCATCATATAGATTTTGTAGCAGAAAAATGTAAGGCTACCTCTGGTTTGTCCTCAAGGCTAGGAATGTACTCCTGGTCATTCCAGTCCTGTGGCTGCAACCATCAGCACACATCGCACTATCACGTCAGTCAAAAAACAGAACAACCATGGCTATTCAGAACAGTAATATCTGAACCTCACCTTCTTGGCGTTAGGATCCCTCTTCCTCTTTTGCAGGGGCATCCCGTGGTCCACGGTGTTCGGCAACCACGACGACATGCCCTTCAAGTTACCCCCCAGGTGGTTCTCTCCTACTGGCATGCCGCCGGTCCACTGCCCACCTACAATTGTGTCAACTTTAGGTTCAGATAAAATGAACCGGTCAAATCTCTTTGAATTCGATATTGGTCGAGTGTGCAGCTTGTGACTGACGCCGTGAATTGAGCGGGCGACTACCGGGCTCAACCGCAGAGTTGTTGGATTTGAAGCACTTAGCTTGGATCCACCAAAGATAAATGCACGTACGCACAAGTGCAAAGCTAAGCGAGCTGCTTGATTGATTTTACTGGAACCAATACGTGAGCGTATGTATAATGGCCTAGATGTTCGTACACGAACGACCCTGAACCTTGCTTCTGACTGGTTACAGATTTAGTCGATCAAATCATTCTCTCTCTCTCTCGACGGAAAGGAGGAGGGGGCTCACCTTGGCTCGATGCCAGTCTGGCGTCCTCCCATCGATGGCGGCAGTGCGCTCCTCCGGGTGGAGCAGATGCGAAAGCGGCAACCTCCACTCCTCCCGGTGATGGCAACGCGGCGAGGTCGACGGGCCTCCGCCCGGTGAATGCGACGGCCTTGCCGCATCTCTCCTTCCTCTCTTTTCTTTCTCCTCCCCTGGCGCTCTCTCACTTTCCTCGCTCTCTCGCAGACGAAACCACCGGCGGCCGCTGTGACTTCGCCGGATCCGCAGCCCCACGCCGCCTAGCGACCGGATCCGCCCGGATGTGTCCATCTCCGGCGGCGCAAAGAGTGCGGCCAGCTCGACGAGGAGAGCGTCGGCGGCGAGCTTGGCGGCGAGCTCCGCGGGGAGAGCAGCGGCGGCCAGCTACCCTGCTCAGTCCCGATGGGGAGGAGAAGGGAGGCGTGAGGGGGTGGGGAGGAGACGATGGGCGGCGTCAGGTGGAGGATGGGGGCCGGGGCGAGCGCCAGCGACGGCGGTGGCGGCGCGGCGGCAGAGGGTGTGCGGGCGCGACGGCTAGGGTTTCATGGGAGGGGGAGGGGAAGAGAGGAGAGCAGGCGGGAGGGGTAGGGGGACGACCCGGTGCTCGCTCTCCACAGTCTCGCCCGATCGCTATTGGGGACTTTTTCAGCCACGCAAAATTACGAAAATGCCCCCGGTGGGGCGCGCGATTTACTTGCGGTGGCACGAGATCTTTACAGCGGGAGTAACTATTCATTGCAACAGTGACAGGGTTTCGATCCGGCGGCCCAGATAGCTCGGGAGCTCGATCCGATGGCCAAAAATGCATCAAGAGATTTGATCCGACGGCCGAAAGTGCCTGATCACTGTGAGAGCCCGGGAGTGACTGGAATCCTTATTTCACGATTGTAATGTGTTAGCGTGCGTGTTTTTTTTTTTTTTGCGGGGTAAAAGTGTGTGCTGTTGTATTCAGTTAGGCCAAAGAGACCTATTCCAACATTTCTGTTAGCTAGCTTGGAGATCAAGTCCGTGGCCTAACAGCCTTGTAATCGCATGGTGGTGAGCGCAATAACTTTTGTTATGTTTCTATTTCTATACTTTGCGACTCACACGTGGAACCCATACGTAGGTATAGAGAGCGGGCCAGCTGGCGAGTACCTTTTAACGGAGAGTTAACGAACGATGACAGAAATGTACTCAAACATAACCAAAATACAAGTTGTTGGAACTATTTGTATCATTTTTCAAGTTTCTGTATGGATATGTACATCGGATGCAAGTTTACGTATCAAAAAGTGTAACAATAAAAACTCTTAGTGAAAAGATACACATTAGAGATGAGTAGTTGAAAAGAGAAATTCAGGGTTAATATGACAATGTATGGTGGTATATGGCCGATCCATCTCTAAATATTGCATGTCTTCCGTTCCATTCCGAAAGTCCTTCCTAATAATATAATTAATAGACTAAACTAAAATGGTTTACAAAATAATATGATGCCTTTGATGACATAAATTTGCACTACAATAATTTCCTATGCTTATTTTGGATTGTATACTGTCAATGGTAAAGAGGCAAGAAAAATATATGATTAATGGCGTAAAACATGGCCAAATAATTAATGAATTATATGCCAAATATGACAGATGCATAGTATGTCTAGCCGCGCAAATGCGCGGGTCACCTAGCTAGTTTCTTAAAATAATTGCTGCTGTCAATAGTAACATGTAACAAGAAAATTAGTGCAGCCTTATCTTGACTCATCAAATAGCTAGACCGTCGGAAACCTGGAATGTCGAACTGACGCAGTCGACAAGGAGCCCGGGGAAAGAATGGTGTCCCCGGTGTTGCTCGATGTTGAGTATAATGTTTATAAGGAACGATGAGATAGATTAAGATTTGTTCTGGCTTGTCTTATACTCTAATTAAGTAGATGATTGTACTCCTATATATATGCCCATGAGGCTCAAGTAATATAAACAAACTATTTCATCAAATCCCTCTCTCCCTTCTAATATGGTATCTATCGCAAGTCGATCCTAAACCCTAGCCGCCGCCGCTTCCGCACCTATGCGCCGCCCCCGGGGCGGTAGGCCTCCATGACTGCCGCCGGGGGCCGCGCCGCCCGTACCTAGGGTTCGTCCGCCGGTCGTGTTGACCGGCTGCCCTATAGAGTCTTTTTCCCGAGCCTTGCTCCCGGGGTTTCTATCTCCCACCGGTCATCTTAATCGCGCGGTTTCTTTTTGGTTTCCCGATCTATTCTTGATCGGTTTGCGTCGCCCACCGCCGCCGTCGACCCCGAGCGCCTCTACTCCGACCCCGGCGTGACCCGCCGGCCTCTCCTCCGACCCGGCGGCCCCGCGCGCCGAGGCGGCCCGTCAGGGCCAGCCGTCGTCCGCGCGTCGGTCCACCCGTCGCCCTGCGCCGGCCGTCATCGCCCTGCTTCGACCGGGACACTTGCATCGCCCCGACCTGGCGGCCACGCGCCATGCGACGACCAATCATAGTCGTCGCTCGCGTGCCGGCCCGCCCATCGATCCAAATCACCCGCCTCCTCCGCGTTTCCACGGCGGCCCAGCGGTCTACCTCGCCGGCCTCGTCCTCGGCTGCGTCGCGACGGCTACGTCAGGCTTGTCGGCTGCCTCAACTCGGGCGCCGCTGCTCCGTTTGTCTCTCGGGCCTCGCTGCCTGGACGCCGGTGTTGCTTTGGCAGGCCAGGTGCCTGTGCTGACAAGCTCGTCCGCACGACGTCTCACGCCGTCCGTCGTCGCCAGCTTCATCTCGGACTCCGCCGTCACCAGGCCTCCACCGAGCGGCGTCCCCGACCTCGCGCGCAATCGGCTTGATCACCCGCTCGCCGCGGCGATCCGCCTCATCTACGCCGCGCGACCGACCTGGCCCGTCGGTTACGCACGCCTCCGCAGGTCCCGTGAAGATCGTCCCCGAGTTCAGCGCGCCTCTCCACCGATCGAGCATCGGGCTGCCGCTGCGTCGCCCCGTCGGGCCACAGCGCCGCCGCCCCGTGGTTCTTCTTCGGCTGCACCGACCCGCGTCACCGCTGCGTCGCCCTTTTGGGTCGTAGTGCCGCGGCCCGCGGTCCCCCGCCGCCCCGAGGGCGTCCGCTCTAGGTCGTCCCGTGGCTGACACGCCCCTCGCGCCGCCGTTGCGTCGCCCCGTCGAGCCGTAGCGAGCGTGGCACGCGGTCCACGCCGCCGTCCCGAGTCTGTCCCGCGGTTGCACCGACTCGCGAACCGCCGTTGTGTCGCCCCTTTGGGCCGCAACGTCGCGGCCGCAGTCCTCGCCGCCACCCAGAGGTCTTCCCGCCGTCGCCCCGACCCGCCTGCCACCGCTGTGTCGCCCCTTCGGGCCGTAGCGCCGCGACCCGCGGTCCACTCCGCCGTCCCCGCGCGTCGACCTCTTGTGGTATGCGCCGCGCCATATCCCTTGGCGCGGGAACGCCACCGTCCGCGCCAGTCTTCGTCACGCTATCATGGTTCTTCGCCTACTTCGAGCACCGCCGCCGCACTCCTAACCTAGCCGCCGCCGCCGCCGTCAGGCCGCCGCCGCCGCTCTTCTTTGGCCGCCGCCGCCGCTACCTTCGCAACCGCCGCCGCCTGTCCACCCCCTTCGTCTTCGTCCAAGCACCAGCCCGTCGCCAGCGTCGCCATCATCTACCCCGACCACTTCGTCTACTCCGACCACCGTTGGTGACATCGGCCCCGCGCCGATGGAGGCCGCAATCATCGTCGAGTTCTTCTCTGCTGGCCTCTCCGACTTCTTCGACATGGCGTACTGCTCGTGTAGGTCCCACTCTCCGCATGCCCGGTGCTGGCAACGCCGCCGCGTGCATTCGTCCACGACATGTCCCTGGGCCTGGCAAGCCTGGTGCGGTGCTTCGTCAACTTCGTCTTCGTCCGTCTACGCATGCCCGATGCTGGCAACACCGGTGCGTGCCTTCGTCCACGATGTGTCCCCAGGTTTGGCAAACCCGGCGCGACGCGTCGTCAACAACATCATCTTCCTGGCTTACCCCTACTTCGACACCACTGCGCCCATGCTAACTTGGCGCCCCCTTGCGCCCGCGGCTCGAAGGCGACTTCCTCGACACTGGCCACCCTGACTCGACATCGACCACGGCAGTCTTTGCACGGCTACCTCGACCACGGCTCTACCACCCACCTCTCGGCTACCTCGACAATCGGCACAAAGGGATATCTCCTTGCTTGAGCAACCTCGTCGGTTGCCACTCCAGCCACGACTCCGCGATGCGTCGACCGTTAC
>LR880972.1:949390007-949400299 GCA_904067115.1 Aegilops sharonensis | reverse complement strand
TGAAGCCATCTGCAACCTGATCATTAGTAGAGATAAATCGAATATCTAGTAGTCTTTTAGCTACTCTTTCTCTAACAAAATGATAGACAACTTCAATATGCTTTGTTCTTGCATGAAATACTGGGTTTGCTGAAAGATAAGTGGCACCAATGTTGTCACACCATAGCCGTGCAACTGTGGGATGCTTTATGCCGAGTTCATTCAGCAACGCCTGAATCCATATCAGTTCAGTTGTTGCATTTGCCAAGGCCTTATATTCAGCTTCAGTACTAGACCTTGACACAGTTGCCTGCTTGCGTGCACTCCAAGAAATAAGGTTTGGTCCAAAGAAAATAGCAAAACCTCCTGTTGATCTTCTATCATCAGGACAGCCTACCAAGTCTGCATCTGAGAAAGCACTCACCATAGTTGAGGTTGACTTGGTGAATTTTAATCCTGTACTCATAGTACCTCTGAGATATCTGAGAATTCTTTTAACTGCAGTCCAATGCTGAAGAGTAGGAGCATGCAGAAACTGGCATACCTTATTAACAGGAAAACATATGTCAGGTCTTGTAAGCGTTAAGTATTGCAAAGCACCTACCACACTTCTGTAGTTTGTAGCTCCTTCAGCTCCTAAGGCATCACCTTCTTCCTTGAATCATTTTTCTGTAGTTGAAAGAGGCATGTTGGAAACTTTACAATTCATCATACCTGACCTTTTCGGTATATCTGACACGTATTTCTTCTGACTCAGGACTATACCATCTGTTACTCTCTTTACTTCTATTCCCAAGAAATAATGCAAGTCACCAAGATCCTTTAGTGTAAAATCTTTCTTAAGATCCTCTAGCAATGCATTGGTTGCTTCATGTGATGAGCTAGCTACTATGATGTCATCAACATATACCAACATGAAAATGGTTACCTTGCCTTTCTTGTAGAAGAAAAGTGACGTGTCAGCCTTTGAAGGTTTAAAGCCAAGTCTTTGCAGTTTTTCACTTAACCTAGAGTACCATGCTCTGGGTGCTTGCTTTAGACCATATAATGCCTTGTCAAGTTTACAAACATAATGATTCTTTCCTTTTACCTCATACCCAGGTGGCTGTTTCATGTAGACTTCCTCCTCTAGAACGCCATGAAGAAACGCATTCTGCACATCCAATTGACGAAGACTCCAACTGTTTGATACTGCAATAGAGAGAACAAGTCTGACAGTAGCTGCTTTAACAACAGGACTAAATGTGTCCTCATAGTCAATACCATATCGTTGTTTAAAACCCTTTGCTACTAGTCTGGCCTTGTATCTGTCAATTTCTCCACTAGCTTTCCTTTTAATTCGATAGACCCACTTGCAATCGATAATGTTTCTGCCTTTCTATGAAGGAACAAGGTGCCACGTTCTATTTTTAACAAGAGCATTATATTCCTCATCCATAGCATTTTTCCAATTTTTATTTTCAAAAGCCTCACCTAAACTGTTTGGCTCACCCGTGACAGCTAGACCACCAAAACGATTGTTGACATACCTCACCGTACCATCTGTACGGACCTTAGGTTTTAGAATTCCATGTTGCGATCTTGTTCGCTGTGTTGGCACAGGCGTAGTAGCAGAAGCCGGTGCCACGGAAGATCCCGCCGAATCTGCCATCACGTCAGACCCAGGCGCACCTGATCCAAGGGGGATGCTGGTGGGATTCACCTGCGGCGCGCACACGGCCCAAGCAGCCGGTTGGCTGGACCCAGGCGCAGGAGACCGCCCGGACCGGTCCGCACGTGGAGATGGCCCACCACCGGGCCCGCTGCTTGTCGTGGAGCCACCGGCAGGACCGCAGGGGGACGCGTGGCCGCGCCCCGATGGCCCACCTGGCCCCGAGACAGATGCGCCTCCACTGCCTGGCGCGGCAGGCGAGGGAGGATCGCCCCCGGGATCGCTGCCAGACAGATCTGGCGCAGCCCCTGGATCATCCTCGTGTTCGGCGCTTGTCTCTTCCTGCTGCATGAAATCATGGTGCAAAACAAAATCTCCTCCAAAATTTATAGCAGGATTTTCATGAAAATTACTCGAAGGATCAGTAGCTATATGTTCGTCCCCTTGATCATTAGATGTAGACGGAGACTGTTCAGAGAGAAGGAGGACTTCGGAACGAATGAGTGCACCGGCGTTTGGATTAAGAGCAGCAAACGGAAAGACTGTTTCATCAAACACGACGTCACGGGAAATATAAACACGACCAGCAGCGATATCTAGACACTTGAACCCTTTGTGTAAGTTGCTGTAGCCTAGGAACACACACTGCTTAGATCGAAACTCAAGTTTGCGGGCATTGAAAGGGCGAAGGTTTGGCCAGCATGCACACCCAAATATGCGAAGGGCATGATAGTTTGGTTTCTCATGGAACAATTTTTCAAGTGGAGTTTCGAGATTGATCACCTTGCTAGGGGTGCGGTTTATCAAGTATGTGGCGGCAATGAATGCTTCATCCCAAAATTTTAAGGGCATAGAAGCATGGGCTAGGAGAGAAAGACCAACTTCAACGATGTGACGGTGTTTTCTCTCAGCGGAGCCATTTTGCTGATGAGCATGAGGGCAAGAGACGTGGTGTGTGATGCCTATTTGGCGAAAAAATGAGTTTAACCGTTCGTGCTCACCACCCCAATCTGTTTGCATGGTGATGATTTTGCGATCAAAAAGTCTCTCAACAAGTGCTTGAAATTCATGAAAAAATTTGAACACTTCAGATCTATGCTTGAGAAGATATATCCAAGTAAACTTGCTGTAATCATCTATGAAACTCACATAATAATTCTTTTTATTGATCGAATCACGGGCAGGCCCCCATACATCAGAGAAAACGAGCTCTAAAGGAGCATTCGAGGTGCTACTAGAATTTGGATAAGGGAGTTGGTGACTTTTGCCTTTTTGGCATGCATCACACACTCCTTCTTTATTCAACTCATGACTAGAAAAGGGAATTTTGTTTTGCCTAAGAACATGTTGAACAATTTGTGAAGACGGATGACCTAGTCGATTGTGCCACCTTGACGGAGACATCTTGGTGGCGCCAAAAGCTTGCCTGCCCGGGCTTAAGGAAGCCGATGATAGGGGGTAGAGACCGGATCTACACCTGCCTTGGAGGAGGGTGTTCCTCGTTGCCTTGTCCTTGATAAAGAAGAAACGAGGATGAGTTTCAAGAAATACTTGATTATCTTGTGACAAACGATGGGCAGAGACAAGGTTTTTAGTGGCTTTAGGAGAATAAAGGACATCCTTAAGATGAAGATTGCGAGTAGGGGTACGAACATATGCTTGACCAATATGAGTTATTTTCATACCTGATCCGTTGGGCATGTTCACTTGGTCGTGGCCGTTGTACCTCTCCCTCATGGTGAGCTTGTCCAGCTCGCCGGTGATGTGGTCGGTGGCACCTGTGTCAACGTACCAGTTCGTGTCAACGCCGTAGGAGGAGTTGGACATGGCGCTTGCACTTTTCTCCTTGGTGAAGGCGATGTCGAAGCGACGATAGCACTCGAGGGCAGTATGATTCGGCTTCTTGCAGATCTGACAGAAGACCTCCGGGAGCTCATCACGGCCGCCGCCTCCATTGCCACGACCACCGTGGCCGTTTCCACGACCGCCGCCATTGCCTCCATTGCCGCGGCCACCACCGTGGCCACGGCCTCCGCCGTTCCTGCCGCGGCCGCCGCCACGAGGAAAGCCACCACGTCCGCCGCGAGAAGCAGCGTTGGCGGAGGAGTGCGACGATGAGTTCCCCTCGAACATGGCGAGGCGGCTCTCGAAGCTGATCAGCTGGGAGTAGAGCTCGTTCGGCTTGATGGGGACTGTCCTAGCGCAGACCGAGGAGACAAACTACATGTAGTCGAAGTCAAGCCCAGCGAGGATGTACGACACCATGTCGTCGTCGGTGAGTGGCTTGCTGACGGCAGCCATCTCATCGCCAAGGGCCTTCATGCGGCCAAGGTACTCGGCGATGGTGGAGTTCCCCTTCTTGGTGGTGGAGAGGGCGATCCTCATGTTGACGATGGCCGCCTGCGTCTGGGAGATGAAGATCTCGGTGATTGCAGTCCATGCTGCTGACGCCGTGGTGCAGTTCGCGATCTGAACCATCACAGGAGGTGAGATGGAATTAAAAAGGAAGCTCAGAACCTGAGAATCTCTGGCCCTGTCGATCTCGTACGCCGGGTTGGGCGTATTTGTGGGCTTGCCGTCCTTGTCAGAGAGGGTTGGCGCCGGTAGTTCCCTCTCTGGATCAAGGTAGGCAACCAGCTGGGCGCCACGGATAGTGGCTAGGGCCTGCGCACGCCAGACGTTGAAGTTGGAGCGATGAAGCTTTTCAGCAATGGGGATGAGGATGGATGGTGCGGCAGCGGTGGAGCTCGAGGACGACATGGCGGCGCGAGGGAGATGTGTTGTAGAGGAGAATGGCTCTGATACCATGTAAAGTTGCGTGAAGCGTATGCATTTGCAGGGACGCGTTGCGTGTTATATATAGGCAAAGGATTATAAGGTTAGTTGTTAGGTAGTTGATGGATTGATCTCCAAGTTATATCCTATACAAGATCTATGAGACCGATCACAACAACCTAACAACCTGATACAATACGCAACGCCATCCTTATCTACACATGTATACGGTTTATACAAGATACCGTATACACATTACATCAATACACTTTAACACGCCCCCTCAATCACAACTTTATCAAGTTGAGATTGTTCTTGAAATCTTCTAGTTTCTGCCATGACAAAGCTTTGGTGAAGCCATCTGCAACCTGATCATTAGTAGAGATAAATCGAATATCTAGTAGTCTTTTAGCTACTCTTTCTCTAACAAAATGATAGTCAACTTCAATATGCTTTGTTCGTGCATGAAATACTGGGTTTGCTGAAAGATAAGTGGCACCAATGTTGTCACACCATAGCCGTGCAACTGTGGGATGCTTTATGCCAAGTTCATTAAGCAACGCCTGAATCCATATCAGTTCAGCTGTTGCATTTGCTAAGGCCTTATATTCAGCTTCAGTACTAGACCTTGACATAGTTGCATGCTTGCGTGCACTCCAAGAAATAAGGTTTGGTCCAAAGAAAACAGCAAAACCTCTTGTTGATCTTCTATCATCAGGACAACCTGCCCAGTCTGCATCTGAGAAAGCACTCGCCATAGTTGAGGTTGACTTGGTGAATTTTAATCCTGTACTCATAGTACCTCTGAGATATCTGAGAATTCTTTTAACTGCAGTCCAATGCTGAAGAGTAGGAGCATGCAGAAACTGGCATACCTTATTAACAGGGAAACAGATGTCAGGTCTTGTAAGTGTTAAGTATTGCAAAGCACCTACCACACTTCTGTAATTTGTAGCTCCTTCAGCTCCCAAGGCATCACCTTCTTCCTTGGATAATTTTTCTGTAGTTGAAAGAGGCATGTTGGAAACTTTACAATTCATCATACCTGACCTTTTCAGTATATCTGACACGTATTTCTCCTGACTCGGGACTATACCATCTGTTACTCTCTTTACTTCTATTCCCAAGAAATAATGCAAGTCACCAAGATCCTTTAGTGCAAAATCTTTCTTAAGATCCTCTAGCAATGCATTGGTTGCTTCATGTGATGAGCTAGCTACTATGATGTCATCAACATATACCAACATGAAAATGGTTACCTTGCCTTTCTTGTAGAAGAAAAGTGACGTGTCAGCCTTTGAAGGTTTAAAGCCAAGTCTTTGCAGTTTTTCACTTAACCTAGAGTACCATGCTCTGGGTGCTTGCTTTAGACCATATAATGCCTTGTCAAGTTTACAAACATAATGATTCTTTCCTTTTACCTCATACCCAGGTGGCTGTTTCATGTAGACTTCCTCCTCTAGAACGCCATGAAGAAACGCATTCTGCACATCCAATTGACGAAGACTCCAACTGTTTGATACTGCAATAGAGAGAACAAGTCTGACAGTAGCTGCTTTAACAACAGGACTAAATGTGTCCTCATAGTCAATACCATATCGTTGTTTAAAACCCTTTGCTACTAGTCTGGCCTTGTATCTGTCAATTTCTCCACTAGCTTTCCTTTTAATTCGATAGACCCACTTGCAATCGATAATGTTTCTGCCTTTCTATGAAGGAACAAGGTGCCACGTTCTATTTTTAACAAGAGCATTATATTCCTCATCCATAGCATTTTTCCAATTTTTATTTTCAAAAGCCTCACCTAAACTGTTTGGCTCACCCGTGACAGCTAGACCACCAAAACGATTGTTGACATACCTCACCGTACCATCTGTACGGACCTTAGGTTTTAGAATTCCATGTTGCGATCTTGTTCGCTGTGTTGGCACAGGCGTAGTAGCAGAAGCCGGTGCCACGGAAGATCCCGCCGAATCTGCCATCACGTCAGACCCAGGCGCACCTGATCCAAGGGGGATGCTGGTGGGATTCACCTGCGGCGCGCACACGGCCCAAGCAGCCGGTTGGCTGGACCCAGGCGCAGGAGACCGCCCGGACCGGTCCGCACGTGGAGATGGCCCACCACCGGGCCCGCTGCTTGTCGTGGAGCCACCGGCAGGACCGCAGGGGGACGCGTGGCCGCGCCCCGATGGCCCACCTGGCCCCGAGACAGATGCGCCTCCACTGCCTGGCGCGGCAGGCGAGGGAGGATCGCCCCCGGGATCGCTGCCAGACAGATCTGGCGCAGCCCCTGGATCATCCTCGTGTTCGGCGCTTGTCTCTTCCTGCTGCATGAAATCATGGTGCAAAACAAAATCTCCTCCAAAATTTATAGCAGGATTTTCATGAAAATTACTCGAAGGATCAGTAGCTATATGTTCGTCCCCTTGATCATTAGATGTAGACGGAGACTGTTCAGAGAGAAGGAGGACTTCGGAACGAATGAGTGCACCGGCGTTTGGATTAAGAGCAGCAAACGGAAAGACTGTTTCATCAAACACGACGTCACGGGAAATATAAACACGACCAGCAGCGATATCTAGACACTTGAACCCTTTGTGTAAGTTGCTGTAGCCTAGGAACACACACTGCTTAGATCGAAACTCAAGTTTGCGGGCATTGAAAGGGCGAAGGTTTGGCCAGCATGCACACCCAAATATGCGAAGGGCATGATAGTTTGGTTTCTCATGGAACAATTTTTCAAGTGGAGTTTCGAGATTGATCACCTTGCTAGGGGTGCGGTTTATCAAGTATGTGGCGGCAATGAATGCTTCATCCCAAAATTTTAAGGGCATAGAAGCATGGGCTAGGAGAGAAAGACCAACTTCAACGATGTGACGGTGTTTTCTCTCAGCGGAGCCATTTTGCTGATGAGCATGAGGGCAAGAGACGTGGTGTGTGATGCCTATTTGGCGAAAAAATGAGTTTAACCGTTCGTGCTCACCACCCCAATCTGTTTGCATGGTGATGATTTTGCGATCAAAAAGTCTCTCAACAAGTGCTTGAAATTCATGAAAAAATTTGAACACTTCAGATCTATGCTTGAGAAGATATATCCAAGTAAACTTGCTGTAATCATCTATGAAACTCACATAATAATTCTTTTTATTGATCGAATCACGGGCAGGCCCCCATACATCAGAGAAAACGAGCTCTAAAGGAGCATTCGAGGTGCTACTAGAATTTGGATAAGGGAGTTGGTGACTTTTGCCTTTTTGGCATGCATCACACACTCCTTCTTTATTCAACTCATGACTAGAAAAGGGAATTTTGTTTTGCCTAAGAACATGTTGAACAATTTGTGAAGACGGATGACCTAGTCGATTGTGCCACCTTGACGGAGACATCTTGGTGGCGCCAAAAGCTTGCCTGCCCGGGCTTAAGGAAGCCGATGATAGGGGGTAGAGACCGGATCTACACCTGCCTTGGAGGAGGGTGTTCCTCGTTGCCTTGTCCTTGATAAAGAAGAAACGAGGATGAGTTTCAAGAAATACTTGATTATCTTGTGACAAACGATGGGCAGAGACAAGGTTTTTAGTGGCTTTAGGAGAATAAAGGACATCCTTAAGATGAAGATTGCGAGTAGGGGTACGAACATATGCTTGACCAATATGAGTTATTTTCATACCTGATCCGTTGGGCATGTTCACTTGGTCGTGGCCGTTGTACCTCTCCCTCATGGTGAGCTTGTCCAGCTCGCCGGTGATGTGGTCGGTGGCGCCTGTGTCAATGTACCAGTTCGTGTCAACGCCGTAGGAGGAGTTGGACATGGCGCTTGCACTTTTCTCCTTGGTGAAGGCGATGTCGAAGCGACGATAGCACTCGAGGGCAGTATGATTCGGCTTCTTGCAGATCTGACAGAAGACCTCCGGGAGCTCATCACGGCCGCCGCCTCCATTGCCACGACCACCGTGGCCGTTTCCACGACCGCCGACATTGCCTCCATTGCAGCGGCCTCCGCCGTTCCTGCCGCGGCCGCCGCCACGAGGAAAGCCACCACGTCCGCCGCGAGAAGCAGCGTTGGCGGAGGAGTGCGACGATGAGTTCCCCTCGAACATGGCGAGGCGGCTCTCGAAGCTGATCAGCTGGGAGTAGAGCTCGTTCGGCTTGATGGGGACTGTCCTAGCGCAGACCGAGGAGACAAACTACATGTAGTCGAAGTCAAGCCCAGCGAGGATGTACGACACCATGTCGTCGTCGGTGAATGGCTTGCTGACGGCAGCCATCTCATCGCCAAGGGCCTTCATGCGGCCAAGGTACTCGGTGATGGTGGAGTTCCCCTTCTTGGTGGTGGAGAGGGCGATCCTCATGTTGACGATGGCCGCCTGCGTCTGGGAGATGAAGATCTCGGTGATTGCAGTCCATGCTGCTGACGCCGTGGTGCAGTTCGCGATCTGAACCATCACAGGAGGTGAGATGGAATTAAAAAGGAAGCTCAGAACCTGAGAATCTCTGGCCCTGTCGATCTCGTACGCCGGGTTGGGCGTATTTGTGGGCTTGCCGTCCTTGTCAGAGAGGGTTGGCGCCAGTAGTTCCCTCTCTGGATCAAGGAAGGCAACCAGCTGGGCGCCACGGATAGTGGCTAGGGCCTGCGCACGCCAGACGTTGAAGTTGGAGCGATGAAGCTTTTCAGCAATGGGGATGAGGATGGATGGTGCGGCAGCGGTGGAGCTCGAGGACGACATGGCGGCGCGAGGGAGATGTGTTGTAGAGGAGAATGGCTCTGATACCATGTAAAGTTGCGTGAAGCGTATGCATTTGCAGGGACGCGTTGCGTGTTATATATAGGCAAAGGATTATAAGGTTAGTTGTTAGGTAGTTGATGGATTGATCTCCAAGTTATATCCTATACAAGATCTATGAGACCGATCACAACAACCTAACAACCTGATACAATACGCAACGCCATCCTTATCTACACATGTATATGGTTTATACAAGATACCGTATACACATTACATCAATACACTTTAACACCATGTACATGTACAGCGAGAGCTCTGGCAGCCTCGCCTCTTCTGAATGCAGCACGTTCATAGCCTGCACCACGGACGGCCGCTCGCTCCGGTCCGGAAGCGCGCACCAGAGGCCCACAACGAGCACCCGCACCATCCACCACTCGTCGTCCTGGACATCTCTCAGCCGCGGGTCCGCCGCGTCAAGAATCTCGTCTTTGTTGTACATACTCCACACCCATTTGAGTAGTGAGAAGGTTTTCCCTGCGGTTTCAGTCACCGGCGGCCGGCCTGAGACGATCTCCACGTGGAGGAAGCCAAAGCTGTACACGTCAGACTCGGTGCTGGGCCGGCGCGAATTGGCGAACTCTGGGTCGATGTAGCCGGTGGTGCCGAGCACGGCCTTGGTTGTCTGTTAACCCGGTGCCGTGATCGACGAGCCGAGCCAACCCAAAGTCCCCAAGCTTGGTGTTGAGCGACGAGTCGAGCATGATGTTGCTGGGCTTGATGTCACCGTGCACGATGCACTGCTCCCACTCTCCGTGGAGGTAGCGCAGCGCAGATCCCAAGCCGAGGATGATGTTGTACCTCTGTGGCCATGTGAGGCATCTGTCCTTGCTGTAGAGGTGCCTGTAAAGCACTAGTAGAAAAAGGGCCTATAGTCCCGGTTCATAAGGGCCTTTAGTCCCGGTTCATGAACCGGGACTAAAGGGTCGGTACTAATACCCTCACCCTTTAGTCCCGGTTCTATCCAGAACCGGGACAGATGGGCCTCCACGTGGCCTGTCCGCTGAGCCCAGGCAGGAGGGCCTTTGGTCCCGGTTGGTGGCACCAACCGGGACCAATAGGCATCCACGCGTCAGCATTTCTTTGGCTCTGGTTTTTGTTTTTTT
>LR880972.1:949364417-949378480 GCA_904067115.1 Aegilops sharonensis | reverse complement strand
TCCAATCCTAGAGGGCATACGACCTTCTTTGCTGCGTATGTACTGTCGGGCAATTCGTTATCCTTTGGAAGCTTCTTCTTCATTATTTTCAGTAGCTTCTCAAATCCTTTATCAGGCACAGCATTCTCTGCCTTCCACTGCAGCAATTCGAGTATGGTACCGAGCTTTGTGTTGCCATCTTCGCAATTGGGGTACAACCCTTTTTTGTGATCCTCTAACATGCGATCGAACTTCAGCTTCTCCTTTTGACTTTCGCATTGTGTCCTTGCATCGACAATGAGCCGGCGGAGATCATCATCATGGGGCACATCGTCTGGTTCATCTTGATCTTCAGCAGCTTCGCCCGTTGCAGCACCATCGTGCACATCGTCTGGTGCAACTTGATGTTCAGTAGCATCACCGTATTCAGGGGGCACATAGTTGTCATCGTACTCTTCTTCCTCGCCGTCTTCCATCATAACCCCTATTTCTCCGTGCCTCGTCCAAACATTATAGTGTGGCATGAAACCCTTGTAAAGCAGGTGGGTGTGAAGGATTTTCCGGTCAGAGTAAGACTTCGTATTCCCACATATAGGACATGGACAACACATAAAACCATTCTGCTTGTTTGCCTCAGCCACTTCGAGAAAAGCATGCACGCCCTTAATGTACTCGGAGGTGTGTCTGTCACCGTACATCCATTGCCGGTTCATCTGCGTGCATTATATATAATTAAGTGTGTCAAAGATCATTACAGAACATCATGAATAGATAATTAAGTGACCAAATTAATAGAAGTTCATCATCACATAAAAACCAAAGTACATACATAGTTCTCATCTAACAACATAAAGCTCTTCAGAGCATCTAAATTAATTAAACCATACATTGAAACTATGTAAAACATTTCAATGTGAAAACAAATACGATCATAATCGCAACCAAGGTAACAACTGATCCAACGGCATAATGATACCAAGCCTCGGTATGAATGGCATATTTTCTAATCTTTCTCATCTTCAAGCGCATTGCATCCATCTTGATCTTGTGATCATCGACGACATCCGCAACATGCAACTCCAATATCATCTTCTCCTCCTCAAGTTTTTTTATTTTTTCCTTCAAGAAATTGTTTTCTTCTTCAACTAAATTTAACCTCTCGACAATAGGGTCGGTTGGAATTTACGGTTCAACAACCTCCTAGATAAATAAAATCTATGTCACGTTGGTCGGCATAATTTTCATAAACAATAAATGAACCAATAGTTATGAAAATATAATATATACCACATCCGAATCATAGACAGGACGAGGGCCGACGGGGGCGGATACCAAAACCATCGCACTATATAAGATGCAATAATAAAAGTAAGAAAATAATACAAGTAAGAATATTTTTCCTTTCAGAAAGAAGATAAGAACAAGAGGCTCACCACGGTGGTGCTGGCGATGAGATCGGCGCGGGTGATCGACGGCGGTGAAGACGGGGACGGGGCGTGACGGACCGCTAAACCTAGACAAATATTGAGGAAAATGGAGGTTAGAGGTCGAGCTTGGAGAGGAGAAAGCTTAAGTAGTGTGGCTCGGGCATTCCATCGAACTCCTTGTGTGCATAGGAGGTGAGCTAGAGCACCACCAAGCCCCCTCCCCCTCGGCCAGAAAAAACAGAGCAGTGTGCTCTGCTCTTGCGCGAGGGGCTATATATAGGCAGCACTATTGGTCCCGGTTGGTGGCATGAGCCGGGACTAAAGGGAAGCCTTTGGTCCCGGTTCATGCCACCAAACGGGACCAATAGTGGTGGGCCAGGAGCGAGGCCCATTGGTCCCGGTTCGTCCCACCAACCGGGACCAAAAGGTCCGGACGAACCGGGACCAATGGCCCACGTGGCCCGGCCGGCCCCCTGGGCTCACGAACCGGGATAAATGCTCACATTAGTCCCGGTTCTGGATTGAACCGGGACTAATGGGCAAAACAGGCCTCAACGATAGCCCCTTTTTCTACTAGTGAAGGCTGCTCTCGGCGATGAGCTTGTAGACAAGCAGGAGCCCCTTGCGGCTGTCGCACCAACCCAACAACTGCACAAGGTTGCGATGCTTCAATCTGCTGATGATCCTCACCTCTGCCTCGAACTCCTTCCTCCCCTGCGCTGACGACTCCGCTGACAGTACCTTCACCGCCACCGCACGGCGGTCTTGGGCACCACCGACGGCAGGTGTGAGTGTGAGGTGACCCCGGTAAACGCTCCAGAAGCCGCCTCGCCCGAGCTTCTCTTCCTCCGCAAAGTTGCTCGTCGCGGCGACCAGCTCGTGGTACATGTACCGTCTAGGGCCGCCGGCAGCCACACCTCTCTCGAGGTCGGCCCTGTTGCCACACTCTTCTTCGCTGTGCTCATTTGGTCTTCTTTTCTAGTGTCGCCGCAACCACAGTACCACCGCCGCACAGATCAACAAAAGAAGCAGAGGAAATAGGACTGATAGTAGGATTGGTACCAACTTTTTTTGGTTGTTGCTGCTGGTTGGAATGGAAGGGGAGGTTCGGCAGGTGGAGGTACTTCCTTCTTTGATTCAAGCTGCAGTGTGGAGCTGAATGACTATGACAGTATCTGGTGCAGCTCGACGAGTTGGCCAGTCGCTGCGGAGAAACCGACGGCGACCTCCTGCGGTAAGTATCTTCTCAGATCAACGGTTGCATTGACCTGGTACAAGGCATCCTCGATGAGGAGATCAACGGCCAGCATCTTGGAGTCATTCTGGTACTTGACGGTGGCTTCCATAACATGGAACGACGTGAGCTCCTTGCCGGGTCTCGTCGTGCTCGTGGACGCCGTGGAGTTGACAGAGTTGATGTCGATGCCGACATGGTTCCCGTTGATGTCACGATATTGGGAGTTGTAGAAAGTGTCGAACTCGACAGCCACGATCCGGCCGTCCCCTGTCCCGTTAGTGTCCGTCGGGAGGAGGCCGAGGCCGCCGCCGGCACTCCGGGGCGGGAGCACCGAAGGGAAACTCCCGAGGAAGAAGGCCATCCCGTCGCCTGTCTTAGGCAGGCTGTCCTTGTCTGGAATGATTCGGAAGTAGAAGGTGGTGGTGAAGCTAGCTGTTGGCACGGGAAATCGCCGCGCAACACCAAGATATTTGTCGTGCTTTCGTGACGACGAACGATTACTTTACGAGCAAAACAACAAAGATTTCCTCGCTTTCGTGGAGGAGAACCGGCCGCTTTTCAGCGCAAAACGGCAAAGATTACCAAACCCTAGGGCTGCTAGGGCTCGGCAGAGAAGAACGATAGAGAAAAAGACATACGTAAAAAAGTAATGTATTTGTTGATAGATTGATTGGTTTCTCCTCAATCGGCCACAGCCTTACATTTATATTGGCACGCTGGACTTGGCGTATACGAAAACAATTCCAAAGCTAAACCGACTAGAATATGTCAACTTGATTGGATTACTATGTATAACACGATTACCATATATATCACTTTACGTTTCTAATCGGCCGGCTAACACGTATAGCTAACCTGCATGGCAACCCCTCTTGGACATATTCACAGTATAAGCATTCCTTGTCTTATCAATTAAATATTCCGGCCACATTGCTATCACCCGATAATATAGTAGCCCAAGTTCTAAGTATACACGTACAAATACCCTGAGCCTTCAAAGAAAATATTAAAATACTCCGGCAACGTCGCAAATCGACCTGGATAATAGCCATCAGCACTAAGCATACTTCTCCGCACACGTAGATATATAGACCATGCACTCCATGCCCATAGTTTAGCTTAGCATCCGATCCTTCTTAGAACTTGCATCTTTGTTGTCCATGAAAATTCCTGTTGCAATCTTTAAACAAAATAGTAACTGATTAGCTTGGATGACCACTAATTAATTTGGCCTATCAACAAACTGCTAGCCAAATTACACCATGAACACATGCCCCCCAGTTTTTGGTATAATTGTATTCACCAAAAACATATTATTCCTTACGACAATGTCGATAACTTCATCAGCCATATAGTTGCTTAGGGCGATAAAAATTATATCGGCCAATTTTACTTAGGGCGATACTTGCAATAACATATCGGCCACATTATCTCATGTTTTCTTGGACATGCTATGACAGTACCTTTTTGAATATTTTCCGTTGGGAGCTTTGGGCAACCTCTCCCCCACAATGTGCTTCTCCCTCCATGTTATTTTCGGCACCATTGGTTTTCCTGATCGAGCAAGCGCTTCTTCTTGACTATCTCTTCCTTCATTTCAAATGCCCGTAGTCTCTGCACACGTCGTTTCTGAGTGTGTGTGAGTCCTGTTGGACACCACCGAGGTCTTGGTTTAGTATGTGGTGCAGCTGACTTAATTATGTTGCCCCCCCCCAGTCTCTCGGCCTGTACTGACGTACTTCTGCTTTTATGGCAAATATTTTATCTCTGGCCAAAATACCTCTCTGTTGATCATGTCCATTACTAGCTTTAAATTTCTGGCCGCGTACATTTCTTAAATCCAAATTAGTGCTAGATTTGAAATTTTTGGACGCTCCTGGGTCACAACCTCCCATGAATAAATCAGCATATGAGCTTGCCGATTTAGACCGTTGATTAGTACATGAGGATACAATGAATTCTTTGATCTATCCAAAATTAGTTACCTTTTCAAACTGATTACGTCGGACGGTTTTCTGCAACTTCACGCCATCACTATTCTCCTCTGTATCTATGGCTTCAATTTTCCCACTGTCTCTAGTAAATTCATCGGCAGATGCATCAACCAACTCACTAGTACGTACGATTTCCTTGTCTACACGTGTGTGCACACTAGCCTCCAAATCATCTTGTAAACTAATATCTTTTATTGCACTACTCTTGTTGCAGCCATGCTCAGTTTCATCATGTGCTTTTGCATCACTTTTACGATTGATCGGCACCCACTTAAACTTTTGACCACCTATATGAACTTCACCATCTGCACTGTGTACCGATGACCGTTTCCTTTGGACAATAATTGTATCGTGTGATCTAGCCGCCTCACTGAACCAGGCCTTTTTCTCATGCATGTTTGGTCTGAACATAGGCCTCGGCGGAACCCATCCTGGGTGAAAATAAACTGGCCCTGTAGGATATGGCGCCCAAGGATTAAAACTCCATGTAGGAAATTGTGGGTACATAGGAGGTGCACAACCCCAACATGTCGGCTCCATTGCAATATTGGGCTGTTGGTCATATAAATCTCTTTGCCATTGCTCATGACCGCCAGGTCCAGAAGGAGATCTAAGACATTTATTACCTTCAAGCCGGTTAAACACATTGCTGGTCTTGCGTGAGGTGTACTTTTCCAATAACATGCTAACTGACGGCTTTGGTCGTGGAGCTTGTTTCCTTCTTCCATTGACTTTCCAAACTCCTACTTCTGGATTTTTTTGTTTGATCATCCTTGGAGAAGCATGATCGTCAGCAACATTTTTCTTTCTTGCGGATTCGGTCTGATCCGACTGAATAAGCATTTTCTTACTCTCAAGTTCGACCACATTGATAGGAAAAGCGTCACTATCGAGCTTCATCTTAGAACTTTCTGTAAACGTCAATCGTCCTTCATTAATGGCCGATTGCACCTGTTGACGAAACATGTTACAATCATTAGTAACATGAGAGAAAGAATTGTGCCACTTGCAATAAGCTCTCCTACCCAACTCTTCTGTAGGTGGAATTACATGACCCTCTCTCACTAATTAATTTATTTTGCAGTAACATATCAAAAATTCTATCACACTTACTAACATCAAAAGTGTATTTAGTTTCATCTCTTCTAGCAGGTGTAGGTTTCAAAGCAGAACATGCAAAGGGTTTTGACTTTGGCACTGGAATCCATTCGGCTACACATATATTAACATCAACTTTACTAGCCGAATTACTATCACAATCGAAGGCATTACCTACATGATTATCCTCCTCATTATCAATATTATCTTCAAACCGGCTATATTGTTTAATCCCCTTAGTCCGATTTTCTTGCGCCAAAGCCTTCTGCAAAACTTGATTAACATCTAAAATTTCTTGCCCTTCTAGTTTATCCTTAATATGAGCAAGAAGACCCGAAAAGGCAAGATCGGCTAAATCCTTTTCGGCTATGGTCAAGCTGAAACATCGGTTTTTTACATCCCTAAACGTCCTAATATAATCATGAACGTGCTCATTATATTTCTGCCTAACCATAGTTAAATCAGAAAGCCGAAGTTTTGTTTCACCGCTATAAAAGTACTCATGAATTTTTTGCTCCAATTGTGCCCATGTTGAAATAGAATTAGGAGCAAGCGATGTAAACCAAGTAAATGCAATACCGGACAAAGACAACGGAAATAATTTAATCCTATAAACATCCGATGTGCCGATATCACAACATTGGGCTAAAAATTGTCCGATATGCTCGAAAGTGGATCTACCATCTTCCCCTGTAAACCTAACAAAATCAGGAATTCTAAAATCGCGAGGATAAGCCGTCGAATCGAAGTAATCAGGGTATGGTTTTTGATACGCACGTGCTTTACTCTTAGGTTCTAAACCGAATTCTCTTAGTATACTAGCAAGCTTATCCTTAAAACTATCATTCGGCTGTAGAGAACTAGTTTGTGGAGCAGATGGAACGCTAACACGTGATGGAAATTCCGGCAAAGAAATTTGAGCTTGTGATGCTTGCAACGGAGACCCATTAAAATATGAATCAGGTACCGGCCCGCAAGGAATCCCGGTACTGACAGTCAATAGCGGTGGTGTACTATATTCTACAGTTGGATCAAAAATTTGTTGCAAACTAGAATTAGAACTAGCACTTCGGTTATTGCTGTTGTGATTTTGTGGAACCGAATTTGAGATAGTAGGAGCAGCTACGCTAGGCATAAAATTATTAGCCGAACTGCTCACATAGTTCCGGCCACCTTAATCGCTATTTAAAAGAACATGGGGCTGCACAATGTTATTAGCCGATGCTCCAGGTGTATGATTATTACTAGGAAAGTTAATGAAGCCACTATTCTCAATCGGCATTTTCTCAGAATAATCATCGTTGATTTGCAGCACTAACGACCGATGACTAGGTAAAATATTTTCAAAATCTTTGTGAAGCTGCTCCTTAAATTCTTCAATTCTATTAGCTACTGATTGAGTAATTGTGTGTGTCGTAGTTTTCACATCAGAATCATACTTGGTAGCTACGCACATATTAATTAGATGGGAAATTTCTTCGGTTGACTTTTTTACCTCGGTGTTGATCGAATCTGAAGGGTTCAACACGTGTACCTTCTTGACGACGCCGATCCTTGTCTTGCAGTATCCAGTCAACTTATATTTTAGTCGCTCGGCCATCTCTTTCTTAAGCTCTTGTTCAAGCTCGCGCCGATCATCTTCAGACAGATCATCGCGTGTGACGGCGATGACGTTCTCCGGGTCGATGTCGCTCCCGTTTCTGGACTCGGTACTCATCGTGTGCTTCTTCTTCTTCTCGTCCCCAGCGGAGTCGCCAATTGTGTTGGCACGGGAAATCGCCGTGCAACACCAAGATATTTGTCGTGCTTTCGTGACGACGAACGATTGCTTTACGAGCAAAGCAACAAAGATTTCCTCGCTTTCGTGGAGGAGAACCGGCCGCTTTTCAGCGCAAAACGACAAAGATTACCAAACCCTAGGGTTGCTAGGGCTCGGCAGAGAAGAACGATTGAGAAAAAGACATACGTAAAAAAGTAATGTATTTGTTGGTAGATCGATTGGTATCTCCTCAATCGGCCACAGCCTTACATTTATATTGGCACGCTGGACTTGGCGTATACAAAAACAATTCCAAAGCTAAACCAACTAGAATCTGTCAACTTGATTGGATTACTCTGTATAACATGATTACCATATATATCACTTTACGTTTCTAATCGGTCGGCTAACACGTATAGCTAACCTGCATGGCAACCCCTCTTGGCCATATTCACAGTATGAGCATTCCTTGTCTTATCAATTAAATATTCCGGTCACGTCGCTATCACCCGATAATATAGTAGCCCAAGTTCTAAGCATACACGTACAAATACCTTGAGCCTTCAAAGAAAATATTAAAATACTCCGGCAACGTCGCAAATCAACCTGGATAATAGCCATCAGCACTAAGCATACTTCTCCGCACACGTAGATATATAGACAATGCACTCCATGCCCATAGTTTAGCTTAGCATCCGATCCTTCTTAGAACTTGCATCTTTGTTGTCCATGAAAATTCTGGTTGCAATCTTTAAACAAAATAGTAACTGATTAGCTTGGATGACCACTAATTAATTTGGCCTATCAACAAACTGCTAGCCAAATTACACCATGAACACTAGCCATCTCGCTGGTGGCGTTCCTCCACAGCGTACCATGCCCGGCCAACGCTGCTCGTAATGTCTTCATCACGTGTGTTCTTTGTCAGCTCTAGCCATGACGTCCTGATGAGTGCGTCGCCGGTGACGTCGATGGATGAACCGGCGCCGGGGTTGGAGAAGTTGAGGTTGATGGAGAGCGAGAAGGCCCAGCTGGGCGCGTAGTAGAGGTTCAGCAACACCAGGAAGACTATGGTGGTAGGACTTGGAAGACGACGAGAGGCCATTGCTTGGGCTTGGTGAGTTTGTGTTTGGGAAGGAGGAAGCTTGTGCAAGGGAGATCTGTAGCTCATCGACATTTCAAGCCCACCGCCGGTGGACACCCCACCACAAGTCGCCGCACGCGGATTAGAGACCAAGTAGACAAGTTGAGTGGCCAGGAAGTTTCAACTGGTCTCTTGGCCGATACGGATTTGACCGAAACGGCTTTGGCGTGCCGTGCTGGATTAGAGAGAGAGAGAGAGAGAAACGGGGGCATCGTGGGCTGTCGGGGACGCAGTTTACTTCACATGCATGCATTCAGAAACAAGAACCACGGGAAAACCGAACGCCCACAGCGATTAGGGAGATCCGGCCGTTCATTGCGCTTCCTTGATGCGTTTTTGGCTGTTGGATCTCGCTCCCGATTAATCTCGGTCGTTGGATCGAACCGGATACACTGTTGCAATGAATAGTTACCTTTTCAGCTAAAGATCTCGTGCCACTGCCATAAATCGCGTGCCCCACCAAGGGCAATCTTGTCATTTCACAAGGTTCGAAAAATCACCAATTGCGAGCTAGTGAGCGTCGGTCTGAACCCTAGCCGTCCACACCCCCCGTTCCTTGCCCGCTCTCCTCTCCTCCCTGCCGCCGCCAGCCATGCTTCCTGTCACACCTCTTCTCCTCCCCATCACCCCCTCCCCGCGTCATCTCGTGCTCGCTCCGTGCGTTCCCGGCGCGGCTCTGGAGGCAGAACCTCCGCCGCTCTTCCGGATCTGACACAACCTTGGCGAACAAGAAGGGGGCTCTCACGTCGCTGCCGAAACGGCTTTGGTGCGTGTCGTGCTGGAAGGGAGGGAGAGAGAGAGAGAGAGAGAGAGAGAGAGAGAGAGAGAGAGAGAGAGGCATCGTGGGCTGTCGGGGACGCAGTTTACTTCACATGCATGCATGAGAGTTATGTGGAAGAACTACTCTCTTCTCTCACACAATGAATCTAACCATATCTTTCACTTTTGCTAATTTATAACATTCATATCTTTTAAACCATATAACATTTTTGAAACCTTTTTTATATTTGAGTTCCTTCTGCCAACAGTTTTAAAATGAGACAAATTTTGTATATATTTCAACAATGTTTAAATTGAAACGTGCATTTCACATTTTAAAAATAACTAATTTCACTCTGATGCATTACAATTTCATTTTCTGTAGCTATTATTTCACAATTCCTAATCGACATTTCACTTTCAACTGGCCTGTTTCATAAAAATAACATCTATTTTAAATGCACATTTCTCAGATAAGGTATTTCACTCTTCTCAAATAAATTGTTTTCACATTTGTAAATAATCAATTTCACACCGATACATCGTAAATTCACTTTCGGTGGCTGCTATTTCATAATTGAGAACCTATATTTCACTTTTCACTGGGTTGTTTCTCAAAAACATTTGTAAATTAAAGAATATGCACACGTATTTTTGTCCATGTGAAATAGAGTCACTTCCAAAGCAAAAAATTACTTGCTAAAATTACATACAACTAAATGGTCATTGAATTCTATCTCCTGGTACCAATATGATATGTTATGCAAATCTTTATTTTGAAGAATATCATGCAATTTTAATTAGATGCACTACTTGATAATCATGTTAAAATGATCGACCAACTCACTACTATGTGCCTCTAGACATGGTGGGCCCGATCAGCCGTACGAGCTAGTTATATGATCAGTATAAGTGCACTAAACATCCCTTTCCATGTCTTCGGATACAGCCCAACAAAAAGGCTTGCATGTTCCTAGAACAGTTTTAGTTTGTAGGACAGGAAAGAAACCTCCATAGATAGAATGGAAGAGTTTCTTTATCATTGTGATTTCTAATGTTGGAGTTGCCTATGTACCATATGTAAATGTCATCTACAACTTTGCTTAAAATATTTACAAAAAAGGTACATACATTTACCTAATTAAATTGATTGGCAACATTTATGAATATAGTGAACACTTATAAGATTAGATCACAAAATGACCGTGTATGTCTTGCATTTGAACTACAGTTATGTGCACTATATGGTGGTACCGCACACATATCAAACATGTTGGCTAGAGACGATCAACCGAACAACTGATACAATCCAAATATATATCTATCCAGTCTATAAGTAAATATAATTTTTGTCAGGAATTGCACAGGACACCTGACTAGTTATATATGCTAAAAGCACAAATGTCTGACTCTCAAGATATAATGGACACATCTTTGTAAATATGCATAGACATCGTCCGACTCTCAAGATTCATATGATTTACTCTCTTTGTTTCAGATTACTTGACGTTCAAACTTCCTTAAGTTTGAAAAAGTATTATCGACATTATAGATACTCTCTCCGATCCTTTTTAGTCTGCATATAAACTCTGCTTTGATCAAACTTATAGAAAAAATTATTGACATTCACAATGCCAAATTAATATTATTAGATTCACTATCAAATGTAATTTCATAGTATATATATTTGGTATTCTAGATGTTGATATTTTTTAATAAAAATGTGGTCAAATTTTATAAAATTTGACTTGGCAGGAATCTAATACGCGGAGTAAAAAGGACCGGAGGAAGCACTGGCGGAGCTACAGCCAAGCACAACTGAGCTATGGCCCGCCCAACTATAATGGAAATACACTACGATATGAGAGCATATGGGGCATCAGATTAAATTGGTTGGACTTCCCATCAATTTGGCCCGCCTAGGTTTTTATGTGTAGCTCTGTCACTGGGAGGGAGTATTTATGTATTATTCTATAGATAGTCAACTTAAAGAGGTTTGAGTTATTCAAACAATTTAGAAGCGATGGAGTTACAACTCATTTTTTTCATGCAAAAAGACCAGGTGCTTCCGTCGGCGTCAATATAAACCACGGCCGGCCACCACGCCTCCGTCGCGTACGCTGCGTAGTACTGTGAGTGGAGTAAATTGCATAAAACCACCACTTTAAAGACAAGGTTTGTGAAAAACACTACAATACATTTTTTTTGTAGAAAACACCGTGTCTTCGGTAATCGTTTTGCAGAGAGCACTGATCGGCGGATCGGGCTCAGTTAAGTGAGATTATGACAGGTGGAGCCCGTCGGTCAGGCTGATGTGGCACCGCTTAACATCTCATGTAACGGCAACGTCCTGTAACGTTATCATCCCTATGTGGGTCCACCTGTCATTGGAAGAAAAAGGAAAAAAAAAACTTGTTCATCTTATCTTCACCAGGTCCACCATCGCTGTTGCCTCGCTAGGCTCATCGCAAGCAGAGGCCGGACGCGTCGTCCTCGTCGCTGCCGCGGCCGGTGGACGAAGAGCCCGAGTCCCCAGGAGGCAGCACGAGCAGCAGCTGGTTGTTCCCGTCACCCTCCCCGGCCCGGCACCATCACCATCACCAGCGGCGCGGCAAGCTCGGCGGATCAGGCGCCAACGGCGACGGGTTCTCGAAGTTCGCGGTGTGCCTGAGCCCGCTGGTCCGCCCAGCTCGGGCAGTCCTCGCCGGCGGTGGCAGCAGCCGGACCCGCCGGGAACCGCCTCGCCGCCCTCCAGTTCGGCCAGATCTCGTCGGGATCGAGTCATTTCCGCCGGATCCACGCTACGCGCCTCCATTGCATCGCCGGAGCGGGCAGCAATAGGCGCGACGAGCGGGGGCGCGGCGAGCGCAGGCGCGGCCAGCAGCAGCGTGCGGGGGCGCGGCCATCAGTGGGCGCAGCGAGCGGTGGCGCGACGAGCGCGGGCCTGGCGAGCAGCGGGCAGCAGTGGGTGGAGCTCCGTCAGGACCGGGTCGAGTGCCGGCTCCTCTGCCTCGCCCACGGTGGACGGTAGCCTCAGCCCCGGAAGGAGCAAGCACAGACAGTGATTTTGCCGCGGTGAGCTGCGCGCCTCCATTGCAACACCTGCACGGCCGCGGTGAGCTGCACCTGCTCGATAAAATGACTGAGTGGCCTGGTAGTGTTTCACTGACGAGCGGGTCCCCTGTCAAGCAAAACGATTCGATGTAACGGTGTGAGAGATTGGTGCCACGTCAGCCTGACCGACGGGCTCCACCTGTCATAATCTCACTTAACTGAGCCCGATCCGCCGATCAGTGCTTTCTGCAAAAAGATTACCGAAGACACGGTGTTTTCTGCAAAAAAAAAATGTATTGTAGTGTTTTTCGTAAACCTTGCCTTGAAAGTGATGGTTTTGTGCAATTTACTCACTGTGAGTGGGAACACGTCCAGCTCCGATGATGCATGTGCATGAATATCCGTCCAATCCATGATTCCATGGCGGTAGCTTCTTCGACCCCAACGGCGAATTGTCCAGTTCTCGACCCTTTCACGAGCGCACAACTGGTCAAGTAATCTAGAGCGGAGAAGGGAAGAACAGGAATCACTGGGAAGTCCTATATATTGCCCTCTCAGAGACGTCTTGTACCGATAGACTGCGCCAATTCACTAGTCGTCGAACGTGAGTACCTACAAGCTGTCATTGTTCTGATACAGTAGAACCACGAACTGGTCGTATATTTGCATGGGCCCACATGGACAGACACATGAGAAAAGAGACGAGACTAATTGGTTTGATGCCAAAAATGGTAATGCCAACATTTGGCAAATGCCAAATATTGGCCAGGATTTGGTTGGTTACCAATTTTATTTGTCAACCTTAAGAAAATTACCAATTTTTTGCAATTTTCGAAATTGCCAATTGTTGGCTTGACAAGTATTGGCAATGCCAAATGTTAGCATCAAACCAATTAGCCTCGACAAGCTGGATAGATATTTCTTCACCTCCGTGTGATTATCCACTAGAAGAAAAGGGGGCAATGGCCCAGGCCAGTTCAGCCCATTAGTCCCGGTTCAATCCAGAACCGGGACCAATGGAGCTATTTGCCCCGGTTCGTGAGCCCAGGGGGCCGGCCGGGCCACGTGGGCCATTGGTTCCGGTTCGTCCGGACCTTTTGGTCCCAGTTGGTGGGACGAACCGGGACCAATGGGCCTGGCTCCTGGCCCACCACTATTGGTCCCGGTTGGTGGCATGAACCGGGACCAAAGGCTTCCCTTTAGTCCCGGTTCTTGCCACGAACCGGGACCAATAGTGCTGCCTATATATACCCCTCGCTCGCGAGCAGAGCACTCCAGTGCTCTGTTTTTCTCTTGCCGGCGAGGGGGGGCTTTGTGGTGCTCTAGCTCACCTCCTATGCACATGAGGTGTTCGATGAAATGCCCGAGCCACACTACTTAAGCTTTCTCCTCTCCAAGCTCGACCTCCAACCTCCATTTTCCTCAATATTTGTCTAGGTTTAGCGGTCCGTCACGCCCCGTCCCCGTCTTCACCGCCGTCGATCACCCGCGCCGATCTCATCGCCAGCACCACCGTGGTGAGCCTCTTGTTCTTATCTTCTTTCTGAAAGGAAAAATATTCTTACTTGTATTATTTTCTTACTTTTATTATTGCATCTTATATAGTGCGATG